>JAHRHZ010000065.1:18717135-18784978 GCA_024137785.1 Ginglymostoma cirratum
GGGAATTGGAAGTTCTGGAGGAGGTGGAGGGCGTGGGTGGTGTCACGGACGTAGGTAAGGATTTCCTGGACCAAGGGGGTGAAAATGGAGTCTAGGTAGGTGGAGATGAGTTCGGTGGGGCAGGAGCAGGCGGAGACAATGGGTCGACCAGGGCATTCGGGTTTGTGGACTTTGGGGAGGAGATAGAAGCGGGCGGTGCGGGGTTGGGGAACGATGAGGTTGGAGGCGGTGGGTGGGAGGTCACCTGAGGTGATGAGGTTGTGGATGGTTTGGGAGATGATGGTTTGGTGCTCGGGGGTGGGGTCATGATCCAGGGGGCGGTAGGAGGAGGTGTCAGAGAGTTGGCGCCTGGCCTCAGCAATGTAGAGGTCAGTGCGCCATACTACGACTGCCCCTCCCTTGTCCACGGGTTTTATGGTGAGGTTGGGATTGGAGCGGAGGGAGCGGAGTGCTGCACGTTCTGCGGGGGAGAGGTTGGAGTGTTTGAGAGGGGTAGAGAGGTTGAGGCGATTGATGTCTCGACGGCAGTTGGAGATGAAGAGGTCGAGGGAGGGTAGGAGGCCTTGGGGTGGTGCCCAGGAGGAGGGCTTGTGTTGGAGGCGGGAGAAGGGGTCAGTAGAGGGAGGGTTAGATTCGCGGTTGGAGAAGTAAGCGTGGAGGCAGAGGCGGCGGAAAAACTGCTCAATATCCAAGCGTGTTCTCCTCTGATTTGTTTCCTTGCAAACATAAGGATCAATACTAATAGAATGCCATTTCACACACTGTATACTAATATTTTAATTAGCTGTTCTTAAAATATATTTCGTATAATTTTCATTCAATATTAGGTTAGTGCAAAATGCATTGTTTCACAGAGGTTATAGAAATGGACTGCATCTAGGAAAATCAAACAAGGATATAACTAATGCAGTTGGTTTCAAATATCAGACAAAGGAATCGTGGCTCCTGGAGACATAGGTTCAATTCAAGCATCGAATTGCTTTCTTCTCAGAAATGAAATTGCGATCAAAGCCTTTTAAATTCATTTTAGTAGTATAGATTTTTAAAAAAAAAAACACTGTACCTTCCTCACAGCAATAATTGCAGTCAAATTTGAGGTTATTTACAACTGACCAAATTTTTACAAATAGGAGGAAGTGATTTCTTCATAGCCATTTCCAGGATGGCTCTGAACTGATTAGGAAGCTACCTGAGTTAATTTGTTGGAGCATGTGACTCTAATGTATGAAGTTTTCAAATGAAATCAGAGCAAAGTAAGACTAAAGTAAAACTGAATCAATGAAATTGGCTGACAAGAATGCACTCTGCACAAGAAGAAAATGAATTTCCTTTTGGGATGATAGTCACCGATTTTCATTTTACGCCAACAGTCCTTCTTCACAAACTGTCAAAATAATACACCAAGCAATCATAGTTATTACTACAGCATTCATTTCAATATCTGTGTACCATACAATCTCAGCATTATCACTTTACTTGTCGATTTAGAGCAGTTCTATTTATTGACAATAACCTTTCTTTAAGGAGTAAAGAACCTTTTCACTGGCGTGCATGAAATGGTAATTAAAGACTTGAACTACATTTTCACTATATCAATGTGTATTGTAATCAATCACTCCTGAGATAGTGCTTATGGATATTTTTGCAAATATGATCTTCGAACTTGTGAATCAGCGTGTAGCTAAATAGACTGCTCTTCAATCAATTGTAGATTTTTGGTTAAACTGTTAAAATTTGTGTATGGTGTCCACCATTTTTTTTTTGTTTTTGGTTGCAATGTAACACTGTCTTGTCTACGTTGTGACTCTTCACTGTTTGTTTCTGTTCTGTTTGTTGTACTTTTCCCACGATAGGCAAAATGCAGGATGGGAATATGGAGAACAGCCAGAATAAAGGTAACCGTTCTTCTCGACAGTCACTCATTCTTTCACTATTTTATACTGACATTAGATGCCATTCAATTAAGATGTTCCTTTTCTCTAGTTTTCTGAAGTGCTGAGCCGGCATTTACTAACTCCTTCCGATTCTTTTCATACAGGAGTCTTTTTCATCGATGTTGAAAATAAATATGGTAATGCAGCTTCACACATCTCTGGTTCTGTAGAGGATCTTCTAGCTGTTTAAAATTCTAAAATGCATTTTAGTTCCACTGTCTATTATGTAATTTGTGTCCAGCCTTCCTATAGACTGTTTCGACAGATGTTTTAATGTTGTAATATTTTGAAATTTTCCATAAATTTTGGCTTTTTAAAACTAATCAAGCACTTTTGCTTTGAAGCATTTTTAGCATTGTGTATTAGTATGGTACAATGCTTTTGCTTAATTAATGAGGGGGGATGCTAGATGATAGAGTAATGCTAACAAACAGTAGCACAGATACTTAATGGATGCTTAATCATCCTTTAATGATTTGCAATTGTCAATGTTAGAATATTGGTCGAAAATAATTGAAAGGAGAGTATAAAAATCAAATCCAAAATTGCTAATTGTCAATTAAGTTTAACTGCCCTGGGTTTTGTTGCGAAATATTTTTGTATTCTACTACTTTGCGAATGATGATTGCTGATCTTGTCAGGATGAAATGCAGAGTGGAGGTCAAGTGCATCCCACAGAGAGAGAGATTAGAAATAAGAAGACTGAGCCAACCCCCTCCATCCTCCTGCTTCCTCTTACTAATGACTCATGCAATAAACAGAGGACCAACATGGGCTTTTTACTTGTCCCCTTGGGAATAACCTGTGAAGAGAGTGGAAGCACAAGAGGGAAGAAAGACAGAAATCTGTAAATACGTTTTACAAGAAAAAACATATGTATTTATATGAAAAAAGTTTCACTTTGGATTTTTCAACAAGCTGAAGGCCAAAACTTGTTGAGAAACTATGTCAAATCATGTTGAATATTAAGTGCATTGTAAACGCATGCTGTTAAAGAAAGTCTTTGCTTTTGTTAGCAATGTGACTTAAATGAATATGTTAAGTGTTAGACTGCATAGAATGATCTGTTACTATTTTCTACATGTTTAACAGTCCCCTGCAAGATAGAAGTAAGCCACCAGCTTAATTTAGGATACAACTCCAGTTTTAACAGCAGCACTTTTAAGCACCAATGAAGGAAATCAGAAGGGAAGTAAAAGACATCCAACATTCATTGGAGGAGATTTTAACTCTTTCTGCCTAGGTTGTGACAATAGATATAGTGGACTTGCTGCTTTTCTTGTGCTCTACTGCTGTTTTGTGCTGCCACCTTCTGCAGGATTACAGAGCTGTCCAATCAAGTCAGATAGCCTCATGAATCAATGGAAGTTGGAGGCAATGACATTTATAGAACCCTGAGTCAGTCTTAATAGTCTATTGGATGGCACCTGTGCTGCACAGACGTTTAAAAGAAACCCCAAACTTGTAAGCAAAATAACTCCACAGAGACCAGTATCCTGTCACCAAGTCATCCTTTTATTGGCACGTGCATATTACTTAACACTGGTCAGGCTTCCTCAGAGCCAGCTCACGGAGTGAACAGAATCCCTGAGACCCCCGTTTATATCTGTCAGCCAGGGCTGCCTGATAGGACCAGGTTAACAGCCCCAATTAAGGAACTCATAATCTGTGAGGTCCACCTGGCTAACCTTTATTACAATCACTACATCCTGCCCCCTCTAAGTCCAGGAACGTATGCCTGTCCTTTTCCTTGTAGCCAGTCCTGGGGCATTTTCACACTGGGTCCAGTTCCTATGACTCAGCCTCGGATACAGGCAGTTTGTACCAGACCGTAGCCTGCCTCTTGCACCTGGAGTATCTTGGAAAAAATTCATCCTCCTCTTCAGGCAGTAAAGGTGTTGAAGCTCCAACATGTCCATCTCAGACTCCAAAGTTTCTTCTTTGCCAGACAGAGCGGGAAGAAACCACAGGTTCCAACAGCATTTCTGGCTGTTTTGAGGGGCCAAGTATGTTTTGCTCCTGTCCTGTTTGCGAGTTTGTGGCTTTCTTGTGGTCCAGGACTGCCTCACCCACCCGAACTTTATACGTCACAGGACCTGACCTCGTGTTGGTCATGCCTTTTACCCCTGTGGGGACATTTCTGTGGTTTTGGTACCAAACTTTGTCCCCTGAAGTAAACTGTCTCTGTTGCTTAGAAGTGTCTTGTGTCCAGCATTGGCATTCCTGATGTTTCACCCTCCGCCCCCAGGTCTGGGAAGATCAGATTTAACCTGGTGCAGAGTCTCTCCCCATTAGCAACACTGGGAGCTATCCCAGTAGTTGCATGGGGGGGTGGTCCGATAATCAAATAGGAACTGGGACAGTTGGTATCCAATGAAGCTGTAGGCTGTTTCTTTAAGCCTGCCTTCAAAGTTTAGACTGCTCTTTCTGCCAGACCATTGGATGATGGATGGTATGGAGCTGCCCTTATATGTCAAATGCCATTCGACTTTAGAAAATACTTGAACTCCCTGTTGGTAGTCTATGGCCCGTTGTCTGTGACTCACCCTTCTGGGAGTCCATGTATTGCAAAAGATGCTTACAGTTTTTCTGTCATTGTCCCCGTGTTAGATGGGTAAACTCTATGCATGCCCAAACACTTTGAGTGGGGATCCATAATGACTAAGAACATTTGAGCCTGCGAAAGGGCCAAAGTAGTCAACATGTAACCGAGTCCATGGTTTAACCAGCCATTCCCACAAATATGGGAAAGCTGCTGATGGTGTTTGTCTTTATTGGCTCTTTGGATAGTCTCAAGACCTTCCTGAAAAACTTCCAGCTATTTAATTCGGACTTCATTCAGGCAACCATTTTCGAATCGAAAAATGTTGAGCCGATCAAGGTGAATCTTTCTTGACTAATTTTGCCCCATCAGGTTTTTACTACAATCAGTGGTAACTAAACCAGCTGCTTCTCACATGAAACTGGAACCGAGGTTGTACCCTTAATCTGTAAAGAGACCCCCATATAGGTTCTCAGTCTGACAGGTCATACACAAAATTAAGCGTTGGAGCCCAGAGAGAAGTTTGTTAAAGCCTGGCTCTGCATTTACTGATACAGATGTGCCGTTAGCATTCTCTATTAGAACCGGGTGACCATTTAACCAGACATTTATTTTGATTGGTTCTGATTTGGATGTTGCTAAGCGATTTAACTGTTCCAATGTGGGTGTAGGTGGGCTTTCCAGGTTGTGTACTCTCCTGGATACTGGCCTATGTGGTTTAAATATCAGGAAACTTCAGTCTGCTAATAACTGAAAAAGCTGCGGGTCCACAAGCTATCAGGAGAATTACTTGTTGCTTTTCTTCTGCCCCAATGTCATTAATCCCACTCTCGTCACCACTGAAATAACCCCACAGTGGCCAGTATCCTGTCGCCAAGTCACCCTTTGTTTACATGTACATAGTACTTGACACTGTCCAACTTCCTCAGAACCAACTCTGAGTGAATAGAACCTCTGACACTCCTGTTTATATCTGTCAGCCAGGGCTCCCTGATTGGACCAGGTTAACAGCCCCGTTGAGGTCCACTGGGCTGACCTTGTTACAATCGCTGCAGTAAGTTTAAGATCATTGTGAAATCAGGTGTAAAATTGTTGTTTCTCAGAGAGCCAGAAGAATAAAGTGGCCTGGTGCCACTGGTTTCCCCTTTCAGCGGTCACATGTCGTGACTGAGGCCCTTAACCCCAGAATTAACTCCCTGGCAGCTGGGAAAGTCTTCTGGCCTTTTGGAGCTAGTATGCAGCATTGGACACCTGTTCTGTGGCTGAAGCTCACTTGCAACTTGCAAATGAGACTCATTCCTCAAAACAGACCAGGCCTCCAGCCAACAGGATCGTCTGTTTTGCCAGCAAGCTCCATTGGTCAATCATCTAGTAATTAACTTGTTAACTCATTAATTGAGCAAATATTGAACTGTAAGGTGTGTTGTAGCTCTGCACTAGTCTGCGGTTTTATTTCAAAAAGTTACCATTGGAGCAAAATCATGTTTCACATTCAAAATAAATCAACGATAGAAGTTTTAGTAGATTTACAGCAGGTGATTACTAACAGATACTAAATCTTTGTGTTCAAAATATTTTTGACTGGCTTTCCTTAATTTGTTTACATTTAGCCAAGAAGCAAGATGGGGCAGCTGCCATGGAAATGCAACCTCTCAAGAGTGCGGAAGGTGGTGATGGAGATGACAAGGAGAAGAGGAAGGGAGGTGCACCAAAGAAAGAGAAGTCTGTCCTGCAGGGCAAGTTGACCAAACTAGCAGTGCAGATAGGGAAAGCAGGTGAGCTGGCTACTAATTCAGTGATCGAATAATTTTGAACACAAAGAACGTGTTGTGAATTCTTCGGGGCATCTTCGGACTTTGTCAAATCAACATTCTAAAACAAAGTCGTCAACCAAAGTCTGTGCATCAAGAAACAGAATAGACATTTCAAATGGGTGAGCATTCCGCTAAACCAATAATGTAGTTCACTTAACTGGAAATGTTAGCTTTGTTGCTAGCTCCAAAAGCCTTATCAGATCTGATTATTTCCACCATTTTCATTTTTAACACAAAAACTGTGTTAAGTACCAATCTGCTACTGTCTCGATCATCTATGCTATACGGACTGCTATAGTCAAGTTTGTGTGAAGCTACATTGTGCAATTGATAATGTTATAAAAATGCTTATACAAATATATGAAGCATTAGTAATCATACTATTGTGCTTCATTTGAACAATTAAAACCATGCCTCAAACAATTTGAATAGTTGTTTGGTAGTGTAGGATGTGAGTAGTTGTGAGATAAAAGGCTCATTTTTTCAAAACGGTTTGTCTTACATTCATCACGGGTGGCACGGTGGCTCACAGCGCCAGAGACCCGGGTTTGATTCCAGCCTCAGGTGACTGTCTGTGTGCAGTTTGCACATTCTCTCCATGTCTGCATGGGTTTCCTCCGGTGCTCCAGTTTTTTTCCATAGTCCAAAGATGTGGATGGGCTGTACTAAGTTGTCCATAGTGTCTGGGGATGTGCAGGATAGGTGAGCTTGCCATGGTGAATGCAGGGATATGTTAGGAAGGTGAGTTTGGGCAGGATGCTCTTCAGCGGGCTGGTGTGGACTTGATGTGCCAAATGGCCTGCATCCACACTGCTGGGATTGTATGATCAGGACAATTTACAATAAATGCCAAAGTAAAGGGAAAGCAACATTTATATGTTTGGTTGGCAAGAGGACTTTGATTGGTAGAGGCTTTGCCATGGACAGTTAATAATGACTGACAGTTAACTGCCAAATTTTGTTTAAATTTTAAACGAAGCAGGTTGATTCTCATTGGCTGAGTCATTGCCTTGAGAAATAACCCAGTGAATGACTGTCACCTATTTTGTTGCATTTGAAATTTGATTATTTGAATTCAATCAGAGGCAGAAACCATCAAATTTTGGAGTTTCCATGGGTGTGCTGCTGATTACAAGTTGTAATTTCAACAGAGGTTCAACAGGAGCCTCCTAACATGCAGCATAAACACGATAGACACAGTTTGTCCCAGGTTTTTGTTCGGCTTGAATTATACATTTCACTAAATTGTGTCCTAACCAATATCCTGTTTAAATTCCACATTGCCCCATGGGCCGTATTCCCAAATTTATAAAACCTAAAGCTCTCTTGGTTTGTTGTTATTGTACTGACACTTTTGGGGAATTGTTTATCTAACCCATGGTTTCTCTGTTCTCACACTGTACGAGGTCTTTACATTAAGTGAATAACTTTACAGAAAGTGAATAACTGCCAATCCTTGTTTCTACTCTCGCAGAATATATTACCTCACACTTACCTACTTTAATAGCATTTACCACCTGCCTGCACATTCTGTGAACCTGTCTGTCTTCCTGAAGTCTTTTGCAGTCCTCCTCACTGTTTGTTAAATCTCCTACACTGTGTGTCTAAACTTCTTGGCTTAAATGTTAAACATGAAGCAAACGGCTGCTATAACACTGTGACTTAGTACGTTTTAATTGAATTTTTCTAGGGTTGGTGATGTCAGCAATCACGGTTATTATTCTTGTGTTGTACTTTGCCATCGATACTTTTGTGATTCAGAAACGGCAGTGGCTGCCTGAGTGCACACCGGTCTACATCCAGTTCTTTGTCAAGTTCTTCATTATTGGTGTCACTGTACTTGTTGTGGCTGTCCCAGAGGGTCTCCCACTTGCGGTCACCATCTCACTTGCCTATTCTGTGAAGGTATGGATACATTCACTTATACTGTACAATTAATTTCAGAGATAAACTTCACAGCCCACTTTCCTCCATAATACCATTTCAAAGAAATGGTCATTTCTGTTGGCTTTAATTTGCATAATAGAGATTTTGTAATTGAGATGTGGATGGAAGGACGCTTGTAGTAACCTAGGGAAGAAGCAAACTGATGTCAATTGTCTCATTAAGGCAATGGATGAATAACAAACAAAGGCTATCCAAGCATATGCTTCAAGTGTAATTTATACTATCGGTGAATTACTTGTGGTGTTAACGCAACCTTGATTGGATTAGCTTTGGGGCTGTACAAGTGAGGCTTTTTTTTTAATGTTGTCTACATTGAGATGAATAGATAATACGATTAAATCAAAGATTCTGAAAAAGATTTGAGATGTGTTACATTTGGAAAGTTTTGACTTGTGATAATGTGAAGCTGAATGGGAAAGTGAGCTCTGCAGTTGGAGTGATTGTTCCAGAAAAGAGCAATGGACATGATTATTGTGAGTGCTGTATTTCCTTACTAATAAAATAGCAATAGAGATTGGTCAAATAAATACACACGGGCTCTGCACATTTATCCATATCATTGAGTGTACATGAAACTTTTCCAACAAAAATAAGTGCATGTACCTAAAGCGGTGTCACTTACCTCAGCCACTCTAATTGGTCAACAATTCTTATCGCATGTCATTGCCTTGAATCAGTTTCCTACATACTCAATAGGATCCAAATTTGCATCTGTTCATGAGGGTTTGTTTGGGCTGCCCATTGGAAATTCCCAATTAAATGCAGTGGAGAAGGAGAACCATTAGCTGCTATCCCATTTTCAGTTGATAGGTTAAATAAATTTGTCCTCAAACTTTATGAAGAGATTTGAGGTCTCATCTAAGTAAACAAGCTAGAAAATCAATGTGGGTTTTGCAAATGGTGATCGACTACATTCGAAATGCAACAACAGTAAATTGATGCCCTTTTAAGTAACCTATTTGGATGACACTTGGAGAAGGTGGGACTTGAACGCAGTCATTCTGGACCAGAGGCAGAGAAGTTACCACTGTATCACAGTAGCCTTCTGACTGTTTTGTAAGCCAACAATCATACCAATGTATAAATCTCCCACTCCGATAATGCCTCACATTATGGCGATTTTATTGCATATTGTATTCCCATATGCGTGTCTTACCTAAATTTGAGTCTGTGTTTTTCATAAGAGTTTTACGTGTGATAGAGACTGGGGCCCAGAGACAAATATAAGTGGGAGGAAACCAGTGCATAATCACATCTTTTGCCCCATTGGAACCTGAGAAAATTTAAAGCAATGTTCAATGGCAACTTGTTATCTTTAGCCCTCTGTGAAAATACAGGGAGTGTTTTGCTGCATTTATTTGGCAGTGGTGAAGCAGCAGGAAGGAGATACTATACAACATTTTTGGGTAAATAAAGTGATGCTGCTGCATCCTGAGGTTTCAAGGTTTATTTATTGAGATGAGTGCAACACGTCAGCAGCCACATAAATAAAACCATGAGGGAGATAAGCAAGCAATTCTTTTTTTTTGGCTGAGCTTTCAGTTCTCGGTATTAACTTCACATTGAGAAAGCTGGAAGTATGAAGAATATCAAATGATTAAAACTCATAACGCTGTTAAAACTGACTGAGCCTTCTATTGCAAGAGTTCGATTCAAACCTCAGATTTGGTCCATATTAATACTCTGAATTCTGCCAGAAAGGAAATGATTTTATTCTGCATTGGTTATCAGCTGTAGCGATGAGACATCAAGATGTTAAGCTCTGAGGAGAAAGGGAAGATCACAGATTTCTCCTAGGCTAGACTTTAGTCTCCACTTTCTCTGAACAGAGTCATGGCTTTATGAAGGCTTTGGAGATGTTCCTGCTCATTCTCTCGGCTGGGGAGTCAGGGGATTTATTCATAGAAGAAAACTTGAATAAAGTATATAAATTGAAATTATTCAGTCTTCAAAAACATTAGCATTTCTCAGTTATGAAAGATCTCTTCAGAATATTGATCAGCAATTACTTATTATATTGTTCCTCCTTTTGCCTAGAAAATGATGAAGGACAACAATTTAGTGAGACATTTGGATGCCTGTGAGACCATGGGTAATGCTACAGCAATCTGCTCTGATAAAACAGGCACTTTGACAACAAATCGAATGACTGTTGTACAGGCGTATGTTGGTGATGTCCATTATAAAGAAGTCCCAGACCCTGATGCCCTCCCGTCAAAAACACTGGACATGCTTGTTAATGCAATATCTCTCAACAGTGCTTACACTTCCAAAATACTGGTAAGTTTTTCTTTCTTATTAATGTCTTAAATACTGTTTTTGAGTTACTTGTTTTTGAGGAGCAAAGTTGTTTCCAGGTTGCCACTTGATTATTGGACGCAAAGGTTTATTGGGTTGATAATGTCAGAAAATTCAAGAGGGTTAGAGATTTAGCAGAGGAAATTGTTGATGAGCGTGAGAGGGCTGAACGGTTTTTTTGTGAAAGTTTGTACTGACTTAAAAGGCTGCGGCAGTCTCTTCTGGATAGTGTGTTCCTACAACTTCCATGCTAAGTGGCGCATTAGTTCTATTCACAGTAACATGTGAATGTTGTTCATTAATGTAAAAATAATCCTCGCTCTATTATTTCTAATGAATAAAATTGGTGATGTTATGTATCTCTGCATTAGATTCATTTTTAGCAATCATTGAAATTTTCTAGCGATCCATGTTTTATGGCCCATTGGGATTTTGTCCATGGTTGTTTGTGTTCGGTGTTTCATGCTTAATTAGTTTTCCCCTTTAGTAATGTAAAATAATTGGCTTGTGGCTGGGAAGATTCCTAAGTTCTTTCTGGTCGAATCCATCTGATATCAAATGGTCAGAACTACAGATCTCACAGTCACCCTTTTGAGCTTGCAGCATGGTACATTATGCCAGAGGTTACGTCGAGAACTATCGTACTTTCTAAAGATTTCTTCATAAAGTTATACTGTATATAAATAACTCATCGTTAAAGTGACACCGTAATATCCTTTTGGTAGCTTCCATTGTTATTAGCAAGATCAAGAAATTGCATATCTTCTTATTCTCTAATATTGTGACGTTGTGCAGAGTACTTATGGATTGGGAAGCAGGGCATTAGAATGTAAAATGCAAGGGGGAAAGCATTGTGTGGTCCCTTTAAAAGATCATGTGCTTTTTCTGCGCTTAGAGATTTAAGATGGATGTCTGTGAGCAGCAGCTTGAAAATTTGCAAATACACAGAGAGCACCTGAATTGAAACGTCTGTATTAAAAGGCTGTACAGTTAGCAGGCCAAGGAGCAATTTTTACAAAGACGACAGGCTTTTGAATTTAGCCGATCAATTTGAACCGGGTACTGAGATATCAAAAACCTATTAAAGTCTGATGGTTCTGACAACATAGGACCAATCCTATTGTAAGAAATATTGATGTGTTATCAAGAGTATAAAAAGCAGACGGCAGTTGGACAAAGACCCCAAAGAGCTAGCTGCCATCCGCCAGAGCTAATGGCCCTCAGCTCTCGAGAGAATTGCTGGCCCTCTCAACTTCCTCTGTCTAAGACAAAGTACAATTTAAATAACAATGGAACCAATGGCACAGCCAATTAATATTCCTGACAGAAGAATTGACAGAGAAGGGACAGAACATTCCAGAAAACACGTGACCTCACTGTAATTTCGAGAGACTAATTTTTTTTATATGTAAGTGGGATTTATATTTAATGGAACAGTAGACCATTAGAATCTTGCTTTACTTAGGCATAGTTAGTAGTTAGAAGTGATCTATTTGGTTTGTTAATAGTTTGGTTAATTTCCTCACTGTTTGAGTTAGATAAATAAACTGTTACTTGTGGATTTTAAAGTGAGTGTCAGGGATTTATTTTATTAAGCCACTAGAAGCTGCTGACAAGCAGGTTACACTACTTTTCACACTCCTTGTATAGATTGTAGGCGAAGTGCTCCTTTTGGGTGTTTCAGTTTTGGTTCTCGGGGTAGGGGGTCAACTTTGACTTTATGCCAGATAAGGAGCTCGTCCTTGGGATTTGGACAGGCTTGAACAGATTTAGGGTACAAAAGGTCCCAGCAGATTTAAACAAACTTGGTGACTGGTATCCTCGATCTTTAAATAAAACTTAAGTAAGAAGTAGAAAATCTGTTTTAATTTTGGTTGCTTGTTGTTGATTAAATCAAACGTCGGGTATTGGCTTTTTCAGTCACTAAGAGTTTTCTGAGATGGAAGAAGTGACTTTGGGAGTTTTACAAAAGGTGAGCAAGGCATAGCTGTTGGAATTGGGAGACATGGTGGAGTTTGGTTTTGCTTTTGCCTGTGAGAAAAGGAGAGATAATTATAGCAATAGCCCAACATTTAAATATGTCGGAAGTGCCATCAGAATCTTCGGAAATGGCTAGAATTCAACTGCAGATAAAGCAACTTGAATATGAAAGGGAGCTGAAACAGTTTGAGTTACGGTTAAAAGCAGAGGAAAGAGAAAAGGAAAGAATCAACTAGCAGGACAAAAAAAAAGGAGAGGAAGGCCCTAACAGAAGAAAGGGTGACAGAGAGAGAGAGTTTGAACTTAAGTTGGCGATTAAACAGGAAAGTCAGCTTGAAAGGATGGAGGTAAATGTAGAAGACAGGCTAAGTGAGAAGGATAGTGATGATGAGCAAACCCCTCGTAGCTAAAGGCCTGGGAGGGATATACACAAATATGTCCAAATGTTACCAAAATTTGATGAAAAAGATGTAGAAGCCTTTTTCATTTCCTTTGAGAAATTGGCTAACCAGATGAACTGCCCAGAGACTGTGTGGGTAATGTTAATTTGGACCACATTGGTATGTAGGGATAGTGAGGTGTTTGCAGCACTGCCAGAGGTGGTGTCAGGAGAACATGAAGAAGTAAAAAATGTCTATTTTGTGTGCCTATGAATTGGTACCAGAAGCACATCGACAATGGTTCAGAGATGAAAGAAAGGAACCGGGTCAGACTTACATCAAGTTTGAAAGAATTAAACAGAGCAACTTCAATAGATGGATGAGAACATTAAAGAAAGAAAAGACATAAAAGGCTCTTAGAGATATTATTCTGCTGGAGGAGTTTAAAAACTCACTTCCAAAAGTGATAAGAATGCATGTGGGAGGAACAGAAAGCTCAAACAGTGAGAAGAGCTGCAGAGATGACAGATGAATACGTATTAGTGCATAAATCAAAATCTAGCTTCTGATAGCAATTTCATTCCATGAGGGATAGAAATTGGGAAAGAGGGAGACCCCTCAATGAAAAACAAAATGTAGATCACACAGGGAACAGTTTACCACTTGTGAAAAAAGAAACCCAAGAGGGTGGAGAAGAGGTGAAAGGCCTCAGATGTTTTTACTGCAATAAGGTGGGATGCACAAAGTCACAGTGCTGGTGGTTTAAGGGAGTCACTGGGAAAAATCATGTGGTAAAGTAGGCTAAAACAGTGGGATTAGTTGAGATAGTGAAGGAAATCCCAAGAGAAGTCGAAGAGCTGCAAGAGAGTGCACAGCCTAGTCACGGGCTGGATAATAAGATAGCGCCCAGCCTTTTCAAAGACTTGGTAAGGTTTACTCGGGTAAAACAGGGGGAGTACATAGAACATAGAACAATACAGCGCAGAACAGGCCCTTCGGCCCTCGATGTTGCGCCGACCTGTGAACTAATCTAAGCCCATCCCCCTACACTATCCCATCATCATCCATATTCGGTAAAGAGTAGGTAAAGAAGTTAAAATATTGAGAGATACAGGAGCTAGTCTGTCGGTCGTAGTAAGAGATGAAAATATTTGCACTCGTTCTGAAATATTACCTGAGAGAGAGGCAATCTGTGGAATTAATGGAGAGAGGAGTAATGTAAGATAAGGGTAGAAAGTCCAGTCAAGACTGGGGAAGTGGTAGTGGGAGTGATGGAAAAATTGACCATTCTAGGTATACAGTTTGTTCTTGGAAACGATATAGCTGCATCACAGGTCGGAGTAATGCCCGTTGTAGTGGAAAAGCCAAAAGAAAACTGGGGAACTGAGGAGTTAAAAGGAAAATACCATGGCATTTTTCCAGGCTGTGGTAACAAGATCCCACAACCATAAGTTAATACAAGAAGGGAAAACAAGAGAAAGACGAAGGAGTTGACGTCCAGTTAGCTGATACTTTGTTTGATAGGATGGTAAAGGAAAAACCTCAGCAGGTAGAGGATCAGGCAGAGGTGTTTAGTTCTGAAAGATAACTGAAGTTACAACAAAATGATGAGATGATGAAGGATTTATTATCATAAAGCTTACTCTGAAGAGGAATCCAAGTGTATTCCAGAATGCTTTCACCTTAAGGATAAAATCTTAAAGCGGAAATGGTGAGCTTGGCAATTTAGTGCAGGTGAGAAATGGGCAGAAGTTCACCAGATTGTGTTGCTGGTAGAACACAGACAGGAAGTATTTTGGTTAACACATGAATTACCTGTAGGAGGTTATCTAGGAGTGAGGAAGACTCCGGCTAAGATACAGAAGCATTTCTATTGGCCTGGGTTACATAAGGATGTGGTCGAGGTTTGCCGTTTTTGTCATTTGTGTCAGATGGTAGGAAAGCCACAGGCAGTGATAAAACCAGTGCCTTTGATGCCAATTCCCACATTTGAAGGACCTTTCACATGGGTTATAATTGATTGTGTAGGTCCCCTTCCTAAAACTAAAAATGGGAACCCACATTTGCTTACGGTAATGGATCTGTCTGCCACATTTCAGGAGGCATTCCATTATGGAATGTTAAGGCAAAAAAGGTTGTGGAGGAGTTGCTTGTTTTCTTTACCCATTATAGCTACCCAGAGAGATTCAGTCAGACCAAGAGTCCAGTTTTATTGAATAATTTGGCAGTAAGGTCATGGATAGTTTAGGCACCGAACACTTTAAATCAAGTGTGTACCATTCTGAATGCGAGGGCGCTTTGGAAGGGTGATGTCAGAGCCTAAAGACGATGTTGAGTGTTTATTGCCAGGATTACCCAAATTATTGGGATAAAGGTAGCCCATTTATAATATTTGCAATCAGAAATGCTCCAAATGAATCAACTCAGTTTATTCCATTTGAATTGATATTTGGACATGAAATAAGAGGGCCTTTAAAATTAACTAAGGAAAAGTTGATAGGTCCGAAATCAGAGATCTCACAGTTGGATTACATATCTGAGGTGAAAGAAAGATTAAACAAAGTAGAGGTATTGGCTAGACAATATTTGAAGTTGGCACAACACCTAATGAAGCAAGAAGCAGATAAGAAATCTAAAATTCGTATGCTTGCCCGTGGGGATTCAGTATTGGTTGTGTTACCAGAGGTAGGAGATCTCTTTAAAGCAAGGTTTAGTGGTCCCTGTCAGATTGAGGAAAAGTTATGTTGGGTGAATTATCTGATAAAGATGCCAGATAGGAAAAAAATTATTAGGTATGTGATGTGAACATGCTGAAACGTTACGATGGCAAGGAAAGGGAAGTGGAGAAACAGTTATTATTTACTGCCACTCAGAGTGAAGAGCCAAATCCGGATGATTTGGATTTTGATGTGCCTTAGAATAAGTTGAATAATGAGGAAGTCCTTATGGAATAGGATAGGATAGTGAGCTATCTGGCCCAGGATCAGAGAACTGAATTGAAAGACTTGTTACAATGCTATGAGGACTTACGTAGAAATTTGGATAAATGTGAGGTTATTCACTTCAGAAGCAAAAACAAGAAGGCAGATTACTATCTGAATGACTGTAATTTGGGAGAGGGGAGCGTGCAACGGGACCTGGGAGTCCTTGTGCAGCAGGTAGTAAAGAAGGCAAATGGTATGTTGGCCTACATTGAGTGGTTTTGAGTACAGGAGCAGGGATCTGTTGTTGCAGTTATACAGGGTCTTGGTGAGACCACAGCTAGAATATTGTGTGCAGTTTTGGTCTCCTTTTCTGATGAAGGATGCTCTTGCTCTTGAAGGAGTGCAGCAAAGGTTTACTAGGCTGATTCCGGAGATTGTGAAGTCTGATATATGAGGAGAGGTTGATTAGGTTAGGAATGTTTTCACTGGAGTTAAGACTAATGAGGGGGCGGAATACCATAGAGTCATATAAAATTCTAACAGAACCAGACAGGGTAGATTCAGGGAGGGTGTTCCCGATGGTGGGTGTGTCTCGAACCAGGGGTCACAGTATGAGGATTTGGGGCAGATAATTTAGGACGGAGATGAGGAGACATTTTCTTCACCCAAAGAGTGGTGAGCCTGTGGAATTCATTACCACAGGAAGTAGTTGATCCCAAAACGTTGAATGTATTCAAGAGGTGACTAGATATAGCACTTGGGGCGAATGGGATCAAAGCTTATTTGGCGAAAGCAGGAATAGACTATTAAGTCGGATGATCAGCCATGACTGTGAAGAATGGCAGAGCAGGCTCAAAGGGCCAAGTGGCGTCCTCCCGCTCCTATCTTCTATGTCTACGACTAATGCCATCGTACATGAGGTTGACATAGAGAATGCTGTTCTGATAAAGCAACACCCCTACATGCTTAATCTTCTTAAGGCAGTGCAGGTTCAGAAGCAAGTAGAAGTGATGCTCCAAGAAGACATCATAGAGACCAGTCAAAACAAGTGGAGTTCACCAAACGTGTTGGTTCCCAAACCTGATAGTACTCAATGATTCTGCATAAGATATTGGAAGGTCAGTGCTATGACCAAATCTGACTCATACCCAATTCCACACCTGGAGGGTTAAGTGGAAAAAGTAGGATGAGCCACTTACATTAAAAAGTTGGATTTACTTCGTGGTTACTGACAAGTACCTTTGTCGGAGAGAGCAAAAGAAGTTTCTGTTTTTGGAGCCCCAAATGGGCTATTATTAATTTAAAGTAACGCTGTTTGGAATGAAAAATGCACCAGCCACTTTTCAAAGGCTTATGAAGAGAGTTATTGCAGATTGGCTAATTGTGCCGTCTACGTGGATGCCTTAGTGATCTTTAGCCGTTTGTGGAAAGATCATTATGGAGTAATTGGCAGAGCTCTTTGAGAGACTACAGAAGGCAAAGTTGGTCATGAACGTGACAAAAACAGAATTTGCAAAGACAGAAATGACATTCTTAGGGCACAACATCGGATACGGATGGGTGACACCGAAGAACGTGAAGACGAGAGCTATCAAGGAATTTCCAAAACCATCCTCGAAGAAGGAAGAGCTACAATTTTTAGGATTAAGCGGATTCTACAGGAAATTTGTACGAAACTCAGTAGCATAGTGGCACTGTTGACTGATTTGTTAAAAAGGAACACAAAATTTCAGTAGACAGGACAATGCCAGGAGGAATATGAGAATTAAAAGCAGGGCTAGCCACCACATCAGTTTTAGCCACGCCAATTTTTTGAAACCCTTCAAAGTTGCCATCGACACAAGCAGTGTAGAAGTTAGAGCTCTGTTGTTACCGGAGGATAGTTGTGGAATTGTAGGGCCAATTGTTTTTTTTTCAAAAAAACTCAATATCCACCAGAAAAAAAATTCAACCATTGAAAATGTTTAATTAAGTTTAATATGTTGGAAGGTCACTATCAATGTTTATGTTGCAAACAATGCATCAGAGACGATTGTGTGTACTGATCACAATCCTTTGACATTTATCGAAAGATTTAAGGACAAGAACACCAGATTATTTCATTGGAATCTCATGTTAAAAGCATTTAATTTACAGATTGTACATGTTGCAGGTCATGAAAATATTATCAGGGATGCATTATCATGAGTTTAAAAGAAAAATTCTTATGTAAAATGGAAACGGTAGTGTCAGTATTATATGTATAGAATTGGTATAAAATGTTTCACTCTAGTTTAAGGAGCTGTGGATCTAGTAATATACTGGAGTTAAGGCTTTTAAAAAAGGCCATCTTTTCATAATGATGGTTCATTTTTTTCTTAAGCGGGGAGGTGTTGAGAAGTTGGGTACATTACTTGTGGATTGGGAGGTGGGACATTAGAATTTGGTGTTTGTAAATTGCTAGGACGGAAAGTATTGTGTGGTCCCTTTAAAAGATCATGTGCTTTTTCTGTGTTTAGAAATTTAATATGAATGTCTATGAGCAGCAGCTTGAAAATTTGCAAATACACAGAGAGCACCCAAATTGAAACTTTTGTATTGAAAGGCCATACAGTTAGCCAGCCAAGCAGCAGTTTTTTTTTACCGAGATGACAGGCTTTTGAATTTAGCGAATCTATTTGAACCAGGTTCTTGGGTACCAAAAAAACTGTTAAATTTAAGCTTGACGGTTTTGACAATATATGACCAATCCTATTGCAAGAAATATTGATATGTCATCAAGGGTACAAAAAGAAGGGGGCAGTTGAACAAAGACCCCAGGGAGCTAGCTGACATCTGCCAGAGCTAATGGCCGTCAGCTCTTGAGAGAATTGCTGGCCCTCACAGCCACCTCTGTCTTAGAGAGAGCACCATCTAAATAACCATGGTACCAAAGGCACAACTGGTTAATATTCCTGATCGAAGAATCGATCGAGAAGGCACAGAACTTTCTGGAAGGCATGTAACCTGGCTGTAATTTCGAGAGACTAAACACTTCTTTTCTGTAAGTGGGACTTGTATTTATTGGAACGGAATACCATTAGAATCTTGCTTTATTCAGTAATAGTTAGTAGTTAGAAGGGATTTATGCAGTTTGTTTGCAGTTTATTTAATTTTTTTCATGGGTAAAGTTAGATAAATTGCTACTTGTTGATTTTAAAGTCAGTGTCAGGGATTTATTTTCTTTAATCACTAGAAGTTGCTGAAATGCAGGTTGCACAACTTTTCACACTCCTTTTATAGATTATAGTGTGAGGTGCTCCTTTTTAGGTGTTTCAGTTTTAGTTCTCAGAGGCAGGTCGCGTGGTGGGGGAGCGGAGGGGGTGCGCAGTCAACTTCTGCTTTGTAACAATAATGGTAAGATGATCAAGTCAATTCTTCAAACGCAGACCAGGTCTAGAAGAATTGTTCATGTTGGGTCGATCAGTTCAATTGTGTGTGCCATCAAAATACATAGAAATTAAGTAATAGTAATGGCCCAATCTGCCGAATTGGACAATGTTGTGCTGATCCAGATGAAGGCAAATACTTAAGATTTACCTAATTTATCCCCATATCTATTTAAACCCATTTCCTTCATTGACATATGGATTCTAATTTTGAATGTCCCCATCATATTTAACCCAATCCCTAATGTGTAAATAAAGTCTATTGTGCAAATCTCTACGTGAAGATAAGTTTCCTGCTGTCTTTTCTCCCTACTTGTCCTCCTCTTTATCTCCTTTTCCCCACATGAAATGTACGTGCATATACTATGCCGTCTAAGCTCACGTCAGGCTATTCTGTTCCCCTTTGCACTGACCCATTCTTGAACCTGTTCTGAATTTCCTCATAAGCCTAGGATTTTAAAGCACTGCTTTCTCACTGAGATACATAACGCAGTCTCCACACTTGATTGAATTACACATTCCCTAATTAGAATTTTCTTCTCTCTCTCTCTATAACTTCTGCGCTTTCTGTTATTATTTGAGTATTCTTCTGGTTCTTTTTCCATTTATTTTCTCCTCAGCCAACACCATTTCCTCCTTTTAGGTCTTTGGATGTGTTAGGTTTTGTTTCTCTGCTTCTTTGCACTTCTGCCTTCCATCTACCTGTATCAGTGTGCAGTCTCCCCATGCTCTCAAAGGACGTGCATAAGAAGTCTCCACTCTCATTCAGTTAATTCCAGAAAACCATATTGCTTTGGATGCTAAAGAATATTTGCTATCCTGCTGGCCACTAGTAATTCTAATTACAGTTTAGGAAATTGATGCACTGTTGGAGTCCTCTAATCTTCCAAACAGAAGAATGAGTAGCACAACTATTGACAAATTCTTAACATTATATTGGATATTTTAAAAAAACTTTAGATAAATGATCAAAATGAACCTTGTACAGATCTTTGTTTGATTCCTATATTTTTAAGATTTGCATCTACTTTATAGCTGGATGTATTGTGACCGTGTTTCTCACAAATATTTTCCAGTTTAATGTGATATTTTTTCAGATGAAAGTTTAAGTTGTATCTGAGAAATATACATTGTGTCTCTTGTATTGTACTCGAGAGAAACCCTGAGTGATGTGATTTCAAGCCTCACCCTTATCACTGCCATAATGAAAATTTCAGTCTCTTACAATGCCACCTTGGATTTATCTTTTATTTAAAATATGCTGTGAGATATATAAAGTTTAGTTTAGATGAACAGGGCAAGTTGAATGCATCCTCGTTAAAGTTAGTCTATTTTGTAAATTGTGCAAATTAGAAGCTTGATTTAACTTGAATACTAAGATTAGAATGGATTCAAGTTGGTCATTTATGGTTCTTCTACACTGATCATTGTCAACTGATTGGAAAAAAAAATTGAAGGAACTGATTACACTGAATCCAATAGAGGCCCATATACATCTGGCAAGTGGCAGTGATTTTTGACAGAAATGTAATAGTAGGAGGTTTGTTGCTGTCATAAATGTTCTGTAGCATCAAATCAATCTCACCTCAAAAATCATTGCGAAATATGCCTCCAGTACAAATGCAAGTGAAATAATATCAACGGTGTAGCTGACCAAGGAAAATGGCAGCTGACAGGACAACTGCCTGTCTAGATCTTCCCCATGGGCAATAGCAATGGCATGATAATTATAAAAAGGATTTTGTAGAAATTGTATGGCCCTATTTATTTAGCAGGCAATCTTTAAATCGCTTTGCACGAGATAGAGGATTGAGTTAACCAATGGTTTACACCCACCTGACTAGACTTTCTATTGTCTTAGGTAAGACGACTTCCTTTGTATCGGAGTACTATTGCACTGGGAGATCTGCAGTATAAACATGAAATGAGACTTTCATGCTTGAAATGCCAATAGTCATTTGTGTGCATAAATCTAAATACTAGGGGTGAACTTGGAACAATGAGCTGTAAGGTTTTATTGCAGAAGAAGATTCTAAATTAAGACTGAGGTAGGGCTTACATGTCACAGAGTGAGAAACGCTGACATTGTGTGCTATTTAAATGAGAAAAATAGATGTAAAATATTTTAAACAATTTACTTAAATTCCAAAATGTGGTTTCTTCCCTGATCAGCGTAATTTTAGGTAGAGTACTTCAAATGGAATTGTGTGAGTTCTTGTGGACAGTTGATATTGATTTTGTTATGATCTCCACAGAGACCAATTAATTTTCAAAAATATTTAAATTCCTAGTGTCCAATGTAAAGGAACCACACAAGAAAATATAAATTTTTTAAAGTCTTTACTGCAACAAACAAACTGCAAGGAATATTGATTAAACATTATTTGGTTGGTGACTACAGAAAAGATAATCCTTTTCCGTATCTTGATGCAACAATAACTGCACATGACGCACTCACGCACTCACTCTCACACAGACACACACACAAATAAATATAAGTATATATATAAAAGCAAGCTCATCACAGGACTACATTTTTTTTCGCAGGAAAGGGTCCACATTCTCTCCCAATGAGGGAGGCTTAGAAGGTAGGGATAGCAATAAGAATCTGTAAAACTGGAAATAAAATTCGGTTGATTTACGAGTGAAAAGTGATGAAATTAGTCAATGTCAGGAACACAAAACTTCTAACTAATCAGCAGCCTGTTTAATGATGCATTTCACTGTCATTCCCATTGACTTAGATTTCACAGTGGTCACATGCTGTTTAGATTGCAGGCATGTGCATTGAATATTTATCCACAGGATAGAAAGCCTTTTAGTTCAATTAACGTCAGTAATAAATTACTTATTTTAATATTCCATCAATTGATGGCCACGGTATAAAATTTTGCATGAGGATAAATGATAAATTGAACCAGGTCATATTAAATTCAGGAACATTTTGAGCACAGACTTGCTGTAATGCTATTACACTGATGTTCCGATTATGTGCAGCCACCCATTATTTTGAACATCATGCCCCTCTGTGGCTGTAAGTTAATCAAAATGCACTCCTCCAGTGCAATCACGAGAGCTGGCCTTCATTACAGGACACAATTGAAGGGTAGCACAAAAAACAGCCTGCAAAAGCACAAATGTCAAAGCTGGGTGGAAACCATTTTATTCCATCTGTCTGACAAATTAGGAAAGGGAATTACTCTGTTGGAACCCAGATATCATTAATGCAGTCCTTTGTGATATCTTTCAAGGACAAACAATGAGATCTGTCTTCCTGGTTGAAATGGCACTTCAAAAACCATGCTAATATGCCAGTTTCCCCGCACTGAGCCACCCTCTGTAAAGCTTTATCTTACACAAAATATTTGATAAAGAAACTGGGCTATTATTCTTAAGACACGGTCATACTTAGCAAATACAGTCTGAGCTTGAAGGAATCATAGAACAAAAAAGACATCTTGCTGTGTAGTGAACAGAAGGAAGTGAAAAGGCCAGGGGACCAAAACAGTGTTCATGCCAGAATTGCA
This sequence comes from Ginglymostoma cirratum, assembly GCA_024137785.1. Classification (NCBI taxonomy): domain Eukaryota; kingdom Metazoa; phylum Chordata; class Chondrichthyes; order Orectolobiformes; family Ginglymostomatidae; genus Ginglymostoma; species Ginglymostoma cirratum. The sequence continues at coordinate 18,739,889 of JAHRHZ010000065.1, forward strand.
ATTTAACACCTTTCTCATTAGGATCACCAAAGGAATGTGTTTTCAAAACACTTCTTGTAGTTGCTTCATTTCTCAACTTTATTTCAGAGTGATTTTGCTTAAGGCTGATGTAGATGCTGTTTAACTGTATGGTTGTATTGAGCAGCATATGATAGCCTACAAAGTCATATTTTATTGAAGCCGTGGTGGTCTCGCTGTGACCTGTGCAGAAGTGAGTGAAAGGAAGGCTGAGCATGTGTTGACTATGAAGGATTGTGGTGCACCATATGCTATTTTAAAATGGTTTTTGTTTCTCCTGATGGCCAAATAGTTGAGTTCTGACAATATTATTGTGGACTTCTATTTGGTGGATAAGTGTTTTAGGGGAGTAACAATGCTGATGATTTCACTTGAAAGTACCAGGAGTCCATTCAATAGTTTAAGCTTACATTTTTAGCATGTAATTTTGTTTCTTGATTTTAATTAGGAAGTTGAATTATATTTAATTTTTTTTATGAGGAAGGTTTGGTGATGGCCCCTGACACTGTACCATCATTTGGCCAAGTGTGGTATCAAGGAACCCTGGCAAAACTGGAGTCAGTGGGAATCAGGGCCTGGCACAGTAGTTGTTGAAGGTGATCATCTCTATCACAGGATATTGCTACATGAATTACTGAAGCAAGTGTATCAGGCCTAGTTACCTTCTGTAGGTTCACTTCCATTGATTCCCACAATTCTTGTGGGGTGCTGGTGAGGGTGGGTTGGAATGGTGCTGGGTTCTAATTTGCACGTGCATGCAGGTAATGTATGCCAAATGTGCAGCGGCCTCAGGTAGATTTGATTTCCAGTAGTGAAATGTCTAAAACCTGACTTAAGCACTTTATTCTATATAGGAAAAGATCTGAATTTACCAGACTTCTTTAGAGAGGTAGAGTATCCATTTTGGAAAGATAAGAGATAAGGTATCTTTTAGACATCTATGGGAGAGGTAAGGTGCCCTTTGAGGGAAAAATAGATATGATAGTGCATTAAATGTCCATAAACTCATTGGAACTGTCATGAGAACTGACAAAGTATCAAGGCATTTAAATCCCTGTCTTTTAGGTATTGAAATGAGTTGCAGTGTCAAAAAAAACCAGTGCTTACTTTCACTCTGTCTGTTGATGTAAGCCTGAGGGGTGTCATGACAGACTTGAACTTTATGACTAATTTCACAACCTTTTATCATCACAGTGGGGTGCCAGTCATTTCCCAGTTTGTTTGATAAATCCAAGTGAATTTAATCTCTTTGAATGGTACAATGAATGTAATATTACGTCTTACTGAGAGATTAAAAGGCATTAAATAAAGTAATTTTTTCATTGATTTGATTCTTTCTTCAAATAGTGAAATTGTGGATAGGCACTCAAGCAATGTATTTAATCTTGGCATGAGTCCTGAGATCTGCCAGTGGTGGATACTGAATATGTTAACATGTAAGATGTCAAAGGGAGATGGATGGGGGAGATATATTGGCATGAGGAGCCATGAAGATGACATAGTGACTCTAAAGTATGGGTGTGGGTAAAGGAGCAGCAGTTGGCATGGAAGGCATAAGAATCAAAGGTAGCAGGTGGGGTGCATTACTTGGTATGGAAGATATGAGGAAATGTGGGTGTGACTGAGTGCATGAGTTGTTCTGAGGTTGGTAAAGGCATGGGGGTAAGTTTGGAGGGGAGAGAATGTCTGAGGAATGAGTGTCCGAGAGCTCTTTTTTCATCATTGCTTCAACACAGGGGAAGAAATAATGTACAACATTTGATGGATAGTAATGAGTGTGTGAAAAATTATGCTGACAACCAATTTAGAATTTGCGGTTGAACTCCAAGGTTGGAGCATTTGTAGGAAATTACATAAGTTAATACACAGGACCCTGATTTTGCAGACAGAAAGAACATGTGCACACACTGTGCTTCTCTCAACACAACAAATTAGCTGGCAGCCATTTGCTAGTTCATTTCCCAGGGCAATGCACTGACCAATCAGAATCAACCTGCGTGATATATAATTTAAGCAAAGTCTGACAGTTAACTGTCAATCAGAATTAGTTGGTGCATTCTCCATGGCAAGCCTTTACCAATCAGAGTCAACTTGCCATAATCAGCATTTTATTCTTATGCAGTATAAGTTTCCCTTTGAATTGGTACTCTTGTAAATTGTCCCGATGAGAACAAGAGGAAAAGTTTGATCAAATAAGTTTTTAAACAATTTGATGGAAACTTAAAAGATTCAAAAATAATAGAATGAGTTATTTTATGTCATACAATGTGGCAATTGTGGCATTTAACATTGGGAGGACCCATTACAACATTACCCGTAAGAGAGACAAGTACTGCTTTCAATTAGTTGCACACTCCCAATCAAGTAGGGGCATGAAGGGAAAGCATTAACGTTGAGGAAAATAATAGTGTGAGTGTTAGGAACAAATATACAGATCAGATTTAAAACATATTCAGCCATAGTTGTGCATCTCCCAGTGCAGAAACTCTGTACTGTGGGATGCGCAGTGAATTCTGCCAGTGTGGAAATCTGTGACTAGACGTGTCTCTTTGAGGTTACACTATTTCAGTTCAGAAATAGGAAAATCTGCTATCAATTACAGGCTAATTGCTGGCACATTATTGTAGTTTTAGTACTTATAAATGCTTTGATGTTTCTCAAGGTCAGAAGACACATGCTAGAAATGATTGGCTCTGTTTCTCTTTGAATCTGATGCATAATGGGATTGACATTTGAAGTATATTGTTACATTAGCTCAAAAGTCTATTTAAATATTTTTTATGGTGACATGCATTCAAATTGGCTACGTGGAGTCATAGTCATACAGTTGGACAGCACGGAAACAGACCCTGTGGTCCCACTCATCCATACCGTACAGATATCCTAAATTAATCCAGCTTCACCTGCCAGCATTTTTTAAAATATCATTAATGGGATGAGGGTGTTGCTGGCTAGGCAGCATTTATTGCCATCCCTAATTGCCCAGAGGGAAGTTTAGAGTCAACCACATTGCTGTGGGTCTGGAGTCACATGTAGGCCAGATCAGGTAAGGATGGCAGTTTCCTTCCCTAAAGGACATTAGTGAACCAGATGGGTTTTTACCCAGCAATCGACAGTGGATTCATGGTCATTACTAGATTCTTAATTCCAGATTTTTTTTTTTTTTTGGGAACTCAAATTCCACCATCTGCTGTGGCAGGATTCGAACCTGGGTCCCCAGAACATTGTCTTGGTCTCTAGATTAATAGTCCAGTGATAATGCCACTAGGCCATCACCTCCCCTTTGGCCCATGTCCCTCTAAACCTGCCCCCTTCCTGTTCCTGTACCCATCCAGCTGCCTTTTGAATATTGTAATTGTACCAGCCTCTACCACTTCCTCTGACAGCTCATTCCATACACATACCACCCTCTGCGTGAAAAGGTTGCCTCTTGGGTCCCTTTTAAATCGTTCCCTTCTCATCTTAAACCTATGCCCACTAATTTTAGACTCCCCCACCCCGGGAAAAAGATTGTGGTTATTCACCTGATCCATGCTCCTCGTGATTTCAAAAACCTCTATACATTAGCATCCGACACTCCATGGAAAATAGCCCCAGTGTATTCAGCTTCTCCCTATAGATGAGTGCGTGCCTTCAGAAGAATTGAAACTTGCTGCATTTGACACTTACATTGTCAGCAACACAGAATTCTCAGTCATTGCTCAATTAGTACCGTTCTTACCTTTTGAGTTTGAAAGATGTGTGCTGAAGTCTGACGGCACTGCAGCACTGTGATTATGCTGCGGTGTTGTATGTGCTAACTTTCAAATGAGTTTTTAAACCAAGGATCTGTCTTTCTGCTGGCTGTGAAAGATCCCATGGTTTAAAAAAATAGCAGAGGCATTTTCCCAGTGTCCTAGCTAATAGCAATCCTTCAGCCATGTCCTAAAACTGACAATCTTGTCATTTATTTTACTTTGTTGCCTGTGAAAATTTGCTGTGCAAAAATTGGCTGCTATGTTTTCTACATTGCAACAGCGGCCGCACTTCAAAAAGGCTTCTTTCGCTGTATGTCACTTGGCTCATCCTGGATTCATAAAAGATAATGTAAATGCAAGTCTTTCTTTGGTTTAAATCGTTCATCACGGAAAAATGGGGAAGGGTGTTTCTTTTTCTGAGGCTTTCTAAATCATCATCATTGGTGGTCTCCCACAGACGAGGATGATTCCCTTCCATTCTCAGGGCAAGTCTGTAGGTGGCTGTACAGACCGATGTGACTTCTGCAGGCTGTATTACACTTGGGGGCAGAAGGTGATCATGGGAAGGGGTGGGTGGGCCACTGGTGTGGCAGCGCGCTCCTTTCGCAGTTTCCACCTGGCTTCGCTTTTTCCCGACGGCACATCTCAAAGTGCTTGACACTTTCCCTGGATGTTCTGCTCAACTTTGAACGGTCTTGGGCCAGTGATTCCCAGGTGTCTGTGGGGATGCCGTTCTTCACCAGTGAGGCCTTAAGGGTATCGCTAAAGCACTTACTCTGTCTACCGCACAAACTGATATGACAGCATAGAATTATGTATTGATAAACTGCAACTGTCACATTGGTACTTACATTTAGCTTTCATAACATAAGGATGAGTCATGGGCCATATAGTACTGAAGAATTCAATGAACTTTCATTGCAGCTTCTGGTATTTGTGAATGGATGCGACAGTCACAGTCAGGGGGGAGGTGATGGCCTAGTGGTATTACTGCTGGACTGCTAATCCAGAGACCTGGACAACATTCTGGAGACCTGGGTTCAAATCCTGCAACAGCAGATGCTTGAATTTGAATTAATAAAATATCTGGAATTAAGAATCTAATGATGACCATGAATCCATTGTTGGGGAAAAACCCATCTGGTTCACTAATGTCCTTTTTAGTGAAGGAAAATTCCATCCTTACTTGGTCTGGTTTACATGTCACTTCAGACCCACAGCGATGTGATTGACTCTTAACTGCCCTCTGGGCAATTGGGGATGGACAACAAATGCTGCTGAGCCAGCAACACCCTCCTCCTGTGAATAAATAAAAAAACAATCTTCTCTGGCTCAGACCTGAGCAATTTGGATAAACTGCAGTATGCTTCCCACAGTGTTATGTTGCAAGAGGATGCAGTAAGGTGGAGACTAAGAGCCTTACAACATAAGGGCACCTGCCGTGATGTGGTAATGACACAATGAACAATGCCCTTCTACAAGGAATAACACAACAGAAACTAACCCTGGAATATCACTGTGTTGCCTACATAATACCTCAGAACTATGCAGAGATCGTTCTAGCATCTGTGTGCAACAGGTTTTAATTACAATGTTTTAAAACATCTCTGCATCAAACATTACAAAAATGTCTACACTGTGCTTATCTCAGTTGTAGCTTCTGTGGTGTCTGTTTAGTTATTTCTGAGTCAACACCCAAGCTTAACCAATCAAGCACAGTCAGTTCCTAGACACTCTCAATCAAATCCTGAATATTTAAACACTACACCTGGCATCAACTGAGCCCTATGCAGAAATGTGAGATGTCAACAGTAATGTAATCATCTCTAATTATTAACCCCTACCTTCTGTCATCCTACCCAATCCGCTTAAAGATTGAATTCTTTTGTGTCGATGGAAAAAGGACATTTCTGTAAATTACTTGGGAGGTAATTAATTCAGCGGGTTCAGTTTCTAAAACCGAAAACTAGGGGCAGAATTTTCACTCCAGGTTTCTGAACCCAGTTGTCAGGCTGCAGTGGGGGATCAGAGAGCTGTCCCATTTAGAACAGTGGGCTATAGTTGAGGACCAACCAGAAACCTTTCGTTTTGAAAGGACCAACAGGGTGTGGGAGAAAGCACTTCAAAATGAAGGCTTCTTTTTTCTTGTTTTTTATGATTTGACTTTTCATAAATTGCTTTTGCGGTCAGGCCACCACTATTGGGTGATGTGGGGAGGTGATGGCCTCGATGGCCTATCGCCAGACTATTAATCTGTCACGGCAGATGATGGAATTTGAATTCAAATTCTAAAAATAAGAATCTACTGATGACCATGTAATCATTGGCTTTGTCGGAAAATCCCACCGGGTTCACTCATGTACTGCAGGGAAGGAAATCTGCCATCCTCACTTGGTCTGGCCTACGTGTGACTCCAGACCCACAGCAATGTGGTTAATTCTCAATTGCCATCTGAAATGGCCAAACAAGCCATTCAATTGTATCAATTGCTGCAAAGTCTCAAAGAAATAAAACTGGACTGGTCACCTGGCATTGACCTGGGCACCAGAAAAGACAACGGCAGAAACAGCCCTGTTGACCCTGCAAAATTCTCCTTCATAACATCTGAGGGGTAGTGCCTCAGAGTGGGAGAGTCGTCTCTCAGACTACTCAAGCAGCAGCCTGACATAGTCATACTCACAGAATCATACCTTACAAAGTCCCATAAACTACTACCACCATCCTTGGATATGTCCTGTCCCACCGGCAGGACAGACCTAACAGAGGTGGTAACACAATGGTATACAGGTGCAACACCAGGTATACTGAAAATGAAGTGACAACCTGGTGAAGCTACCAAACAGGATGACTTGCATGCTGAATAGCATTAGCAGCAAGTGACAGACGGAGCTGAATGATCTCACAGCCAACGGATCAAATCTAATCTCGGCAGTCCCACCACATCCAGTCACAAATAATGGTGGACAATTAAACAATTTGCCAGAGGAGGATGCTCCACAAATATCCACAATGACGGAAGGACTCAACGCATCAGTGCAAAAGATAAGGCTGAAGCTTTCATAGAAGTGCCATGTGGATGTTTCATCTCTGCTTCCTCCAGTGGTCCTCAGCATTACAGTTACCAGTCTTCCGCCAATTTGATTCATTCCACGTGATATCAAGAAGTAGTTGGAGACCCTGAATATTGCAAGTGCAATGGATCCTGATAACATTCCGTTAACTGTACTGAAAACAGAAGCCTTGGAAAGTGCAGCTCCCCTCGCCAAGCTGTGCCAGTATAGTTACAACACGAGCATCTACCCGACAATGTGGAAAATTGCTCAAGTTCATCCTGTACACAAAAGCAGAATAAATCCAACCCAGCCAATTTCTGCCAATCATTTCATTCTGGATCATCAGTAAAATTATGGAAGGTATTATCAACAGTGCTATCAAGCAGCACCTACTCAGCAATAACGTGCTCACTGACACCCAGTTTGGGTTTTCCCAGGGGCATTCAGCTCCTGACCCCCATTGGGGTTACCATTGATCAGAAACTCAACTGGGTTCACCACATTAACACAGTGGCTACAAAAGCGGGTCAGAGGCTAGGAATACTGCAGAGAACAACTCAATTCCTGATGCCCCAAAACCTGTGCATCATCTACAAATCACAAATTAGGAGTGTGATGGAATATTCTGCACTTGCCTGGATGGCTGCAGTTCCAACAACACTCGAGAAGCCTATCACCAAGCAGCCCACTTGATTGGCACCATGTCCGCAAGCATCCACTCTCTTCACCGTGGATGCTCAGTAGCAGCAGTGTGTACTATTTACAAGATGCACTGCAGAAATTCACCAAAGCCGCTCAGACGGCACCTTCCAAACCCACGACCCACTTGCATTTAGAAGGACAAGGTCAGTAGATACATGGACACCCCACCATCTGCAAGTGCTGCTCCAAGCCACTCACCATCCTGGCTTGGAAATATATTGGTGTTCTTTCACTGTCACTGGGTCAAAATCCTGGAATTCCCTCCCTAACGCCATTGTGGGTCAAACTACTGCAGGCGGACTGCAGCGGCTCAAGAAGGCAGCTGACCACCACCACCTCGGGGCAGCTAGGGACAGGCAATATATGCTGGCCAGCCAGTGATGCCCACGTCCCACTAAATGAATTTAAAAAAAGGGGTTTGTGTGGTAGTGTCATGCCTTAACCAGTGGCTTGTGGTTGCTGCAGCATCTAGCAGGAAGGAAGGATGCTGAGCTTGCTGGAGTTCTGGGCTGCAGGTTTACCACCAGGATCCAACCTCAAGCAGGTGGACTGATCTGCTGCCTCCTGGAAGTTGGGGGCTGAAGGGAAAATCTGTCCTGTGGTCCTGGGCCAAGTAGGAGATTAATATCAAGACTCGATGACATATAGCTGATGAGTATATCAGCTCCCTGTAACTAGTCATGACTAGTGGTGCCAGATGATAAACACATTTGATTACCTGCTGATAAGGTGAGTTATCAATAGACAAAAGCTTCTCGGAACTATCTCTCACCAGCGTGAAGTAGAATGTTACATTACCTTGCTGAATGGCCAGACATATTCCAGGATTCTGTAGAATAACTGATACTGTTAACTAAAATAAAAAATACTAAAGCTTTAACAACCTACAGACATGCTTTATAATTCTTTTAATTAACTCTGTGTATGAGTGCAAAGCCTTGCATTGTGTCACACTGTCTCTCAATGCTAGGGACCTGGGTTCTATTCCAGCCTTGGGCTACTGTGTGGATTTTGCACATTTTCCCTGTGTCTATGTGGGTTTCCGCTGGGTGTCTGGCTTCTCTGGTAGTCCAACGATGTGCAGTTTAGTTGGATTGGCCATTGCTAAATTGCCCTGTAGTGTGCAGGATAGATGGGTTAACTGTGGTAAATGTGGGGTTATGGTGATGGGATGGGATGTTCTTCGGAGGGTCAGTGCAGACTTGATAGGCTGAATGTTGTCTATCTGCGCTTTTGGGATTGTGTGGTCTTCTATGATTTATTGCCTATACACAATAATCTTTGAGAAAACGGTGCTGTTTGCTTTTTGAGCAGATGCTATTCATGTGGTTTGGTAGTGAGCTCAGGAACCTTGACCCAGTGACTGCAATAAATTTCCAAGTTGGGTAGGTGCATAACTTGAAAGTGGTGATACTACATGGATCTGTTGCCTTGTCATTTTATGTGGACTTGGGAGGTGGAGTTTAAGATGTCTTGGTTAATTGCTGCAGGATATCTTGTAGATGGTATACCTTCCAGCTACTATTAGCTAACTGTGATCTGGAAAGCTGATCAAGACATGGGTTCTGTTGCGGATGATGTCAAACTTCTTTACTGTTGTCAAAAATGCAGCAGTCCAGGTGAGTGAAGAGTATACTGTCGCACGTCTTAAAAATGGTGAATATGTTCTGCGCAGAGCAGAATCTTACCATTCTACTTAAATAGTTACCATCATGCCTGAGAACACTAAGAAATGTCATATAATTTAACTCTTATGATATCCAGTAAGTCACCTGCCGGTAGGAGAAGTTTGAAATGAGACATTAATCTTGTTGAAAAAGAAGTCTGCCGCCTTAAAATCAATATTTATGAGATGCTGAATTACTGTCAAGGAGAGTAATTTAAATTTCAGCTTGTTCAACATTTTGGAATATTTCTTGGAGAGCTGATTTCTTGTTGGAGTCCAATTGGAAGCCCTCTGAAATGGGATTGTTTTGCTGCTCTATGAAATGAGTACAGGTTGAAGTTCAAGTTTAAGAATGAAGACTGTAAAAGTGAGCAATTAATCTAAAGTCAACTAAAATAATCCAAAGGAAGTTACAGTACATATAACGGAGGGTCGTATTGTATATCCAATACAGGATCTCTGGAAGATCTGTAATCTTCCAGTCTGGAAGCTGAAATGTTATTGGATTTATTGCATACAGTTAAAACTGGAAGTGTTCCAACTGTTTTGACTGTATCAACTGCATGTTAACAAAGTATGAAACGTGTAAGAACACAGCAGGTCTGCTGGTACCTGGAAAGGGAGAGTCTACGTTTCCGGTTGATAGCGAGCAATGGAGTAAATACTTTATAGGTCTGAGCAAAACTATGTGGAGGAGAAAACAGCTGGTAAAATATGAGCCAGTCAAATAACTTAACTAGTACAAGAGGCAGTCTGTACGTTTAAAAGCATCAGATGCTAAATAAAGATCGCAGGGATGAGGCAACAGAAAGGCATTGGAAAGAGACAGCAAAACAGCATTAAACTGGTGGTGAACAGAGGGCCAATGGGAATACCTGCCAAGACAATGGAAGAGGACAGCTTAAGACTGAAATTGCTGGAGGGCTGGAGCATTAAATACTAATGTGAAATGTTCTTGAAGCTGGAACTGAGTTTGATTAGTGTAGTGCAGTTGAGTATAAATGGAAAGATCAGAATGCAATTGAGAAGGTTAGCTGATGTGGCGATTCTCTGTAGATGTTTGATAAGGTACCTAGTCAACCTGTATTTAAATTGAAACAGAAATTGCTGGAGAAATTCAGCTGGTCTGGCAGCATCTGTGGAGAAAGAAACAGAGTTAACGTTTTGGGTACAGAGACTGTTCTTCAGAATTTAAACTTCCATTCCATAGGAGGCTAGACTTGGCACTCAACAGATAATAGCTGTAACAGTGCTTGGAAATATGTCATATTTCTGAGTGTAAAAATCCTTAGCATTGTATAATTTTGTTCAGAACTTGTAACTTGATGATATTGGAATACATTTAGCAATTTCTCCTGTCATTTTCTTTGTACTCCAAAGAAAGTTCTGAAATCAAGACTTGTCCAGATATCATTCTCCAATGTCATTGTAGGTTGTAGGTGACAAAGTCATTCACGCGATAGAAATAATTAATTTTGATCACAATCAGATGCTGAAACCTTCGGCTATGATGGCAATAGTAATGGAAGTAGGCAGGCCTGTAAATTCTCAATGCTGACTTGCTGTGCTGCTTCCCTGGCTCTGACCCACCCCTGGCTGTTTGGCCACTGGGGGCATTGCCAGAGCTACCTGCTGACAAGTGACAGAAGCCAATTTAATCTTGATGAAGGCCTAATAATCCCTGTTGTTGGAGGTCACCACGAGCTTTCCAGTTTGCTGGATGACCCTGACAGCTTCAGACTTCAGGTGGCAGGCCAGGCTAGGGGAGGATGAAGGAACAAGACTTCAGGCAGGCTTAGTGTCTTTCAACTGCAGCTGCAGGCAGCCGTGCTGTGGGGAGTGTTTCAGATTAAACTGAGGAGATGTGAGCCTCCGTCTTGAGGGATGGTCTCCGTGGTTTAATTGAAAGGCAAGTTGCTTTTTCTTCAGTGCCAGAGGACCACCTACTGAACAATTTGGTGAAATCACAACTGGGTTATTGTTCTCGTGCACTGTGGGTTCTGACCCACATTTGTCGATGATCATGGGGTTCTGAGATCTGCGGGGAAAATGCTTGTTTGCAAAAGGCAAGTTATCATCCACATTGACCATTTGGACAGTGTTTCTTTAAGTTCTTTCTTAATTGACTAAAAGGGAAAATACCAGTTTTTCCTTGCTTTTGTATCACCATGACATTCAAAGCACAGAAAGACTTCTAACCCAGCCATCTACCCTTTGATGCTTCTTGCTGTACCATAATAGCACAGGCTGAAGGTCTTGGATGACACAGTCACATAAAAGCTCTTCTTCAAGGTCTCAATGCCCAACTTGTAAAAATGCTGAAGCAAACTGTTAAAGCATTATTTAGTGGTGAAGTCATTCTGATTTTTAACTGAAGTGTTGGAACCCAGATATATCTGCAGGTTTTTCAATCTCACTTCTGTTCAATATTATTTAGCAATTAGTCAACCTGGCTAGTTTGGGTGATGGATTTTTGGTTTGGCAGCAAAACGATCAGTAGGAGGTGGGTTAAGTGAGAAAAATAGTCACCTGGTTGTACCAGATGGGGTCTAATTTTCTGGATTCCCTGTCATTTTTGCATAACTTAAACAAATTACCAACATCAAGTGTACTTACGATAAGTACTGTATGTAATTGAGTAATAGTTGATCCAGCATAAAACTCCTGAATTTTGGCACAATTTTATATTTATTTTGTGCTTGTGTCAGGAGAAGTGTTATTGGGAACAGGCAAGTAGTAATTTTCGCAATTTTTAAAATCTTTTAAGCCATCTCAAATTGACAGCCTGGAACAGCAGTTCCCAACTGAATTCAGGACCACGGTCAGCAACCACTGAGCCACTATAATTACTGCTAGCTACCAAGAATTGGCTTGGATTTTAATCTCTCCAAAGTATGACTCATCTAGAACCAATTTCCTACTTTTCATCGAAAACTTCGATTTCAAAAACTTGACTTTTTTACAAACATATATGGAGGTTCTCAGATTGAGATATTAGGTGAAATCTTTTAAAGTCCTACAGCTTTCAAAGTTAAATGTACAAAAGTAGCTTATCGAATTGATAGAAGGTTTCGCTGACGTGCAGTGTGCCAATTGTAATAGAGTCATGTAGCATAGAAATAGGCCCTTCAGCCCCCATGTCAATGCCAACCAACAAACACCAAACTATATTAATCCTATTTACTCGTATAAGGCCTGTAACCTACTGTGCCCTGGCATTTGAACTGCTCATCCAGATGCTTCTTAAATGTTGAGCAAGTACCTGCCTCCACCACCCTCTCAGGCAGCACTTTCCATATATCTACCACCCTCTGGGGGAATAAAAAAAATTCTCCGATCTCCTTTATATCGCTTACTTCTCACCTTGAACTTATGCCCTCTGGTCTTAGACAGGTCTGCCAAGGGGAAAAGAATCTCATGATCTACCCTGTCTATGCCCCTTATAATGTCGTATACCTCAATCAGATCCCCTCTGCGCCTTCTCTGCTCCAAGGAAACCAAACCCAGTCTCTCCTCCTAACTGAGTCTTTTCATTCCAGGGAACATCCTGACGAATCTCCACTGCACCTTCTCCAGTACAATCACATCCTTCCAAAAGAGTGGCAACTAGAACTGCACACAACATTCTATCTCTGGCCTAACCGATGTTTTATAAAGTTGTAACAAGATTTCCTTGTTCATATAATCAATACACTGGCAGATGAAGGCAAGCATCCATATGCCGCCTTCACCACCCCGTCTACCTGTCGTGCCACCTTCAGGGAATGATGGGCTTATAGATTAAAAAAAAGGGTCACCAGACCCGAAATGTTAACTCTGTTTTCTCCTTCACAGATGCTGCCAGACCTGCTGAGATTTTCCAACACCTTTGTTTTTGTTCCTTATATATCAAGGTCCCTTTTGTTTCTCAGTATTCCCTCAGAGTCTACCATTCATTGCATATATCCTTCCCTTTATTAGCCTTCCCAAAATGCATCGCCTCACACTTCTCAGGTCTAAGAAAGGCTGGATAGGCTTTTTTCACTGGAGCATAGGAGGTTGACAGGTGATCTGATAGAAGTTTATAAAATAATGAGGGGCATAGATAGAGTTAATGGTAGTAGTCTTTTCCCTAGGATGGGGAATTTCAAGACTAGGGGGCACATTTTAAGGTGAGAGGAGAGAGATTTAAAAAAGACATGAGAGGCAAATCTTTTACACAGGGGGTGTTTCACGTGTGGAATGAACTTCCTGAGGAAGTGGTGGATGCGGGTATAATTACAACAAATAAAAGTTAGTTGGATAGATATATTTGAAGGAAAGGTTTGGAGGGATATGGGCCAGGAGCAGGCAGTTGGGACTAGTTTAGTTTGGGATTATGTTTGGCATGGACTGGTTGGACTGAAGCATCTGTTTCCTGTGTGACTCTATGACTCTATAAGTTGCATCTCCTATTGCACTGCTCTGTCAGGTATCCAAATCTGCCAAGTTAGCCACACAAAGCTAGACAGTTTGTGTCTTCCATTCTCCAACTCACCGGATAGAAAAGACACGTCATATGAAAGTCCGAGCGATCACCTGGTGTCTCTAGCAGGCCTAGAGACCTCTTGTTGCCGTGGACCTCCATCTTGGATGCCAGCCACCAACAACTCTGTGGATATGTTCACATTCTCCATGTTCAGTGACCCTGTTCACTCCCCTGTCTTTGGGACTTGCATCGTATACGTACCAGCCTCACTACAACATTAAGGCATATTTCCGATTCGCTTACAAGGCAGCTCGGCACTTTAATGCTGCAATTTTGAGTGCACTAGCACTTTCATTGACATGCTACTGCGAGGACACTTTGCATATTATTCATCTGGTGGATTTGACCAAGATGCATCGCAAGGACCTATGTTTAGTCTCTCAGTGCTCACCCACTTTGTGACTACTTCAATGCTTGCAACATCCCAGCTTTGTCTTGCCTTTTAGTGCCGACAAAAAGCCAGGCAGCTCATCATGGTTGTCAGCAGTGATCAGCCAAGAGGATGGACATGTTGTTATAAGCACTGTGCTATGCCAGTGTCACACTGCACCATGTAATAGCAGCGTAAGTGGCAAACACGGCATATGCATTAACCGAATAGCCATGTCTCAAACTCTGCGCAGGGCAATTATCATTTTTATGCAACTAGTTGCTCCAAGGAGCCACTGGGGACATGCTTGGGATCTGCGAAACCTTGACTCACAAGTGAATCAAGGCTGTCATCAATACAATTTGTGCCAAATCACACTGCTCCATCTTGTCTTGCTGTGATGCAGTCGACGCTGCATCCTGGCCAATAGGATTTGGCAACATAGCTGGCTCCCCCAGATGCAGGGCAGTATAGTATTGCATTCAGGGGTCCACACATAGCACAATGCAGCTGACGTCATCAATAGAAAAGGATTCTATTTCTTCACTGTGCAAGGCATTCCTGTGATCATCAGTACCATATCTTAGAAGTCTGTGCCTGGCACCCTGCAAGCTGCCATGATGTCTATATCCTTGAGAACTCCTACGTTCCTGGATTGTTTGAAGGGCTGAATGCCTTACGACCATGGTTGCTGGGAGACCAGGGATACATTGTTGTGACCATGGCTGTTGATTCTGTTATACAACCCCCGACTGAGGCAGATGTTGATACAATGTAGCCTATTCTTTATCCAGTGTCATCATGGAACAAATGATAAGACTGCTGAAGGTGAGGTTCCAATGCTAAAACCAGTCGGGGTGGCCTTGCAGTATACTCCAGGTGAAGTGTGCCACATAATCCTAACATGCTGTGCTCTGCACAATTGGATCAGGCAAAATGAGATGTGATGGACTCTGAAGAGCTGGGGAAGCAGCAGCAGTCTTTTGAGGAGAAAGATGAGGACGTTGAGCGGGAGGTACATCATTTTCTGCACTAGAACACTGCATCATCAGATGCAACAAGCCAGGCAGGATTTAATTAGCACGCAGTTCCAGTAGTTGTGAGCTGAGTGTAATGATCATTGATGTTAAATCTATTGGTGCCAGAAAGGCAAGAGTCCCTGTCTGTTCCCAGAGGAAAATGCAACTTGCATCTGTTTTTGTGTTTCTTTTTGCTGTCATTAAGTAAAAAAATAACTGTTTTGAATAATTTGAAGATTGAGTGATGTCAAGATGCTGGGAAAAGAGTAACGCTCAGAGAGGCTTGTAAGATGTGCTGAGACTAAAGACATGTAAGGTATGTAGGTTCTTAATTAGCAACAGATGTACGAATATGTATTTATTTGGGACAGCAAAGTGTTAGTCAGGCCACCTGTGTGACTGGAGAAGGTTTTGTTTGGTGTTGTCCCCCTATTACCTGCACAGTAAGCGGCAAATTTGACTGGCTGCATGGCTCGGCTTTAAAAATCTCACTGTTGCCAGGGATCCCATGGTATTCCAGCGGTAGTGATAATTTCAACAATAGCAAGTGGGAGAGTAGAACAAGCAGGGCTCTGTCGGAATAAGGTACATAAGTAGTGAGATGAATTTGAGAAGATAGCATGAGAAAACTCATTAGTGTCACAGAGAGGAACCCTCCATTGAAACTCCCCAAAATTCACACTGAGCTGATTTCTGGCAAAGTATGTTCTGTATTTATATTGAATCAATATTTTACCAGTTCTGAGGAAGGGTCACTGGACCCAAAATGTTAACTCTGATTTTTTCTTCACAAATGACCTGCTGAGCTTTTCCAGCAACTTCTTCTGTTTTTGTTCAATATTTTACGAGACTGATTCCTGAGATGGCATGACTGACATATGAAGAAAGATTGGGTTTGTGCTCACGGAAATTGGGAAGAAAGCGGGGGATCTCATAAAACATTTAAAATCCTGATGGGACTGCACAAGCTAGATGTGGGAAGAATGTTCCCTATGTTGGGGATACGCAGAACTAGGGATCACAGTCTAGGAATAAGGGGTAAGTCATTCAGGACTGAGATGAGGAAGAGTTTCTTCGCTAAGGGAGTTGTGAAACTGTGGAATTATCTCTGACAGAAAGCTGTTGGGGACAGTTCATTAGATACATTCAAGAGGGAGCTGGACATGGCCCTTGTAGCTAAAAGCGTCAAGGAATATGGAGAGAAAGCGGGAATGGGATACTGAAATTGCATGATCAGCCATGATGATATTAAATGGCGGTGTAGGCTCGAAGGGCCAAATGGCCTACTCCTGCACCTATTTTCTATGTTTCTATGGTTGGCTATTATACCACCCAGAGTCAAAAGTTTCTGCAAATTTTTACCTGCTGATTGTTAATTCGGGAATTGTGAAACTGCTTCTTATATTGTAGGTCTTCAAACGATCCCATTGACCATTTCAGCCCATGTGGGTACATAATGGATTAGTTCCATTTCTTCATTTAGTTCATGTAAAAGAATTTATTTATTCTGCAATATTTATTTTTGAATCTTATCCCTTCCACATGTTATGATTTGCATTTTAATGGGATGTCTATTTAAATATCCTGACGGTAAAGCACTTGTTGGTTTTTTGGTGATGCATAGACACAAGCAGCCTAATTCTTACAATCTTCTTCACTGCTCCTGGGTTAGGGAAAATAAAGCAAGAAATAAAGCAAGGCTTCTGCTCCTGTTTGCTATCCAGGTGCTCCTGTTGGACATGCTGGAACCTGGCCTAGGCTGATGGTGCATTTCCATTATCAGTCTTTATTATTGAACCTCACTCGTAATGAAGAGCACTTGAATGAAAAACAAGAGGCCTGTTAGTTAACATGAGTTAACATCAGCTGCAGTTAGTCTCTTGTAGCGGGTGGGGTGGAGGAGGAAAGTGAGTTGGAGAAGAAATAGCATTGCAAAAGAGAATTGACAGTGAACACATCTTTGCGCTTGCTTCACACTGCAGTGAAATTAAGTAAAGAAACAGATTCATTGCAGTGACATCTTTGTCATCTCACATTGCATATGCAAAGGTCATAAGACTTGTTTCAGGCATGAATGCCCATGCAGGTGTATTTATTATTATGACCACTAGTGGTCTTCTGCTACTTAATGAACATTGTCCACCACATTGGACACTTAATGCTAGTTCATTTCTAGCAAGAATGAAGTCTTGAAAACAAATCCTGCCATTATATGGCTTTATTATAAAAGTATTATATCTCCATGTCAGGGTAAATCTTCTTGCATACATATGCTGAAAGATGCACGAGGCAAGCAAGATCAAGGAAACTCAGCCATACGTGTATTCACCAATTTTACTGTTGCAGAAGTTAGCTACTCCTTTACATGAATTTGTCAACCACCGCATCCAAGAACCTCTTCAATTATTATAATGGCTTAGTTCCAAGTGAAAAAAACCATTACTCTCCTGCAGTTACAATACTTCAAAATTGATGTAAAGTTAGACCCAGAACTTAATATGCAGCAGAAAACAGAATTGTAATTGTTACTTTCCTTGATGACATTATTTCTTTGAATGTAATTTTACGGTATCAATATGTCACAGTAAAAAGTGACAGGCTTCTGCAAATTTTGTGATCATGCTGTGTCTAATGTGTATGAACTTTAATTAGGTGGTTTTGAAACTTTATTCTTTTTTTCACTACGAAAATAACTTCTTATTGTGAGTTTGGCACATTCCTTTGGACCTGACTTGCTTCCGCTGAATTCTTATTTTCCTGTTGTGTGATCGTTTTTACGTTATGTCAGTCAGATTGGCAGACAGATTTTTAATGAGTGAGAGAATCAAGGGTTAGAGGGAAAAGCAGGAAAGTGGAGTTGAGAATTATCAAATCAGCCATGATCAGCCTTGAACGGCAGAGCAGACTTGATGGGCTGAATGGCCTGCTTCTGCTCATACAACTTCTGGTCATGTGGTCTTATGGTGGGAACGGTGTGTGTGAATTGACAGCAGTTAAGCTGGTGCATGAATAAACGGAATTTCAGGTATAATTTCATGATTATGGCCTCACAGAAAATCCTCCTCACAGTAATCTGGGTTGCAAACGTCAGGTACAGAGGACAAAGGATTGGTGAACCATGTCTGCACCCTTATTAGGTTGCTTGGGATTTCTGGGATTTTCCTGGTAGGCACAGGCTAATTGGAACTGGATTAGGTGAAGTAGAATTTAAGTAAGTATTCCTGACCTACAATCTCATTTTCATCAATTTTTGCCTCGAGAAAACCCTGCCAGAAGACAGTCTTGTGCTGCGGTTCTCCCGTGTCGTTCCCTGACCAAGTGTATGAGAGTGGATGCTGGAAATCAGAAACAATGAGTGCACTTCGCTGTCTAGCATCAGTGGGTTTAGGGTGAGGGTTGGGGTGGATGCATGACAATTGAAAGTACTATCTTGCTATGCTCCTTTAAAAAAAAATCAGTTTTGTCTCTGTATAAATTCACAAAGTGTTTAATGCACCAAACCTCCCTAAATCACTCGGGACATCCCTGAAAAATGATGTATATTCACAACAATTGTTCTGTCAAGCTTGAAGAATTCTTCTCATGCAATTCTTTCCTTGGTATCAAACCACTTCAGGCTTTCTTGAAACTATGTCTCCATTTCCCTTGCTTCCATTCTGTTTCTAACTTTAATCTGGTTGCCAAGATCCTGAATAAATTCATCGTGTTAAAATTTCCTTTAATGAACTTTTGCCTTGGGCACATAAGTGATCTCCTGTGACGATCATTATTCTTAATTGAATCTGCATTGGTAGTTAGGGCAGTGCCAATCCCCTTATTTTATTTGAGGCTATATTATAGTGACTCCTGGTTTGCCCCATCTGCATCACAGCTTCTTTTTATTTTCATTTTTCTATTTTATTGCAGTGTTTGAATGCTGAAATTGTTTCACCATGATTTATTTATTAATATTTTAAGAATTGGCAACACGTACAGTTAGATCTTTGTGTACGCAAAGTTACTCTGTAAAATTTCTATAAATATCAACTGTTTCTTTCATTATTCATCCATGGAATGTACATTGCTGGCTATGCCAGAAGTTTTTTTCCATCTCTAATTAACCTTGGGATGGTGGGGGAAGATACCATCCGTATGTTTAGATGGTGAGCTTCTACGATTTTAACCTCAGAGTGGTGTGTGACTTGGAAAAGAACTACTGGTGATGGTATGCCCTTGTCCTTCTAGAGGTTATGTCTTTGGCAAATAGTTTCAAAGGAGCCATGGTGAATTACTAGAATCTGTCTTGTACATGGTACACACTGTGGCCACCCC
This sequence comes from Ginglymostoma cirratum, assembly GCA_024137785.1. Taxonomy (NCBI): domain Eukaryota; kingdom Metazoa; phylum Chordata; class Chondrichthyes; order Orectolobiformes; family Ginglymostomatidae; genus Ginglymostoma; species Ginglymostoma cirratum. The sequence continues at coordinate 18,759,272 of JAHRHZ010000065.1, forward strand.
TCATTAGTTGTGGAGGGAATCAATGTTGAAGGTGGTAGGTGAGTTACTAATCAAGTGTGCAGCTTTGTCCTGGATGGTTTTAAGATTGTTGTTGGAGCTGCCCTCAAATTTCTTGAGCTTTGGAGATGCTGGTCAGTTTTGGGGAGCCAGGAGTTGAGTTGCTGTCTGTCGACCTGCTAGCCACTGACCTGTTCTTGTATCCCTAGTATTTATACAGCTAGTCCAGTTCAGGCTCTGGTTCTTGGTAACCCCAGAATAAGGATGGTGATGTATTCAGCAATGATAAAACCATTGAATATCAAGGGATGATGATTAGATTCTCCTTTGTTGGAGATGATCATTTCCTGGCGTTTGTGCACTGCAAGTTACTTTCCACATATCAGCCCAAGCCTGGATGTTTTCCAGGTCTTTCTGCATATGAATACGGACTGCTTCAGTATCTGAAGAGTTGTGAATGATGTTGAATATTGTGTAACAATCAAATAACATCCCCACTTCTGACCTTATGATTGAAGGAAGATCATTGATGAAGCAGCTGAAGGTGGTTTGACCTAGGACACTACCCTGAGGAACTCCTGCAGTGATGTACTGGGACTAAGATAATTGACCTCCAACAACCACAATCATCATCCTTTTGTGCTGGGTATGGCTCCACACAGTAGAGAATTTCCCCCAGTTCCCATTGAATCCAGTTTTGCTGGTGCAGCTTGTTGCCACGCTTGGTCAAATGCTGTATTGCTGTTAAGGGATGTCACTCTCACCATACCTCCTTGAGTTCAGATCTTTTCCTGTGCTTGGACAAAGGTTGTAATTAGGTTAGGAGTTGAGGGGCCCTGGCAGAATTCAACTGAGCATTAGGGAGCCGATTCTGAAGAGGGGTCACCGGACCCAAAACATTAACTCTGCATTCTGTATTAACAGATGCTGCCAGACCTGCTGAGCCAGCAACTCCTGTCTTTGTTTCTGATTTCCTGCGTTCACGGTTCTTTCTGTTTTTTTGATCAGCGTGCAGGTTATTGCTGAGCAGTTGCCTCTTGATTGCACCATAACTGCAGTGGATTCAGGGAAGTGACGGTGCACCTCCTGTCATCCTCTCATCTGATTAAATGTCCTGCTGGCATCCAACAGGCCACAAAAGAAAGCTTTAGATTCTAGCTAACAGCTCTGTAATGGGCAGTGTGGGTAGTTTTGGCAAATGACCAGTCTATAAACCTTAATGGTGTGAGGAAAGTGGCACCTTTATGAGATCATTTGTTATTATTGAAAACAACTAGAAAGAATGTTTGCCTCTGGGAGTGTTAAACACCTTTGTTCTGATTTGCGGTTTTGACCATTTTGTGTAAATCGTAAAATGTGTATTGTGCAAACAAAATGTTGTAACTTTAAAGTAACAGCAGAGATAGAACACAAGCTGCAGCAGTTAGTTGGTTTTATAGTATTTGATTGACAGAGTTTCTTAAAAATGTTTAACCATCGACCAACATGGAAGTGTTCCACAGAAACTTCCATTGACGGGTTTGAACAACAGTCTGGCTCTGGCACTACAAATAGACTGTGTCACTTGAGTTTTAAACTATATTACAAGGCCATGTTAGATCAAGCTTAAAGCACATAGGTTCCAGTTTCTTCTTCTGAATGCATTATTATTGATGGAACGGAAACCAATAAAAAAAATTTGTGAATCTCCTTCGTACTTTTATGATACCAAGCACTGCTGCACAACAGGACACACATATACTTTGGACTAAGGTTAGAAAGAAGGCCAAAGCAAGGGTGGTCTAATAATTCCAAATATATTTTCAGATTTAATGAAGTGTTACAAATTAAGTATTTTGAAACTGATCTAAAGATTGACTCACAAATGAAAGTATCTTTTTCTACAGTTTGTCAAAGAAGAAAAATATAAATATCAGCTTAACTTAATCCAAATGAATAAAAGTTCACTCTGGGTGAGGTGGAAGGGATTGTGTTTGAGAATATTTTCTGATATTTTTGACTGTAATAAAAACAGAAAATGCTAGAAACACATTTCATTTGTGACATGTCATCTGATGAAAAGCTACACTATTTTTCTCTCATAAATGCTGCCTGGCCTGCTAAGTACTTCCAGACTTTTTGTTCTTATTTCAGATTTCCAGCATCCTTAATATTTCACTTTTGCGTTGCTATATTTGTTTGTCAGCATCATGATACCAGTGGCTGCTGGATATTTTTAGCTGAAAAGAAAGGTTTCCTTTTACTTTAAAAGTTACTCCCTTAAACAATGAGAAACTAAGTTTTCTTTGAAGGTACCATCTCTGAAATTTAGAGTTCAGTTGTATTTTTGATTGACTGATTAATATCTAGCTTGGACCTATATTTGAAAACATTTCTCTTTCCCAAAACCTGTATGTTGCATTGATTGAAGAAACAATTTTTTAAGTCATCGAAGACGTACTAAACATACTTTCTATACACAAGCAAAAATTTAGGAAGTGCTGCATATTTACTGTTACAGTTGTGATTTAAAAGCCTAAAATTAGACAAAGGGAAGTTTTTTTGGGTGTTGACCGTTAGCTTGTGATAGTAAATGCATGCTAAAGGCTGAGAAGGAGATAGCAATATGGCAGCTGTGAAAAGTGTTTTTTCTAAAAGTCATGCATCAATTTGCTGGAGTTCAAAATTGAAAGGTTGCAACTACAGCCAGTAGCGAAGTATCAGAACCAAAACTAAAAGCTACAAATCTGTACTGAAGTACAGTGGGTATCCTACCTTTTGACTCTATTTATTTTTTAGAAAAGAATAGCTGTTGACAAAAAGTCCAGGACGCAATGTTTTAGAAAATGGCTCTTGGCCTACTTCCAAATCCCACTAACAACCGATATCCTCTAGACATAGAAGTGAATTAAATTGAATCTGAACTGCAAAATAGTCTGAATGTCAATCTTTTACAGCAAACTACATCAAATGCTAACTAGCCAAACAACTCAAGAAGATCATCATTGACCGGTGGCCTGAACAGATTCAGCAGGTCCCCGAGTTCGTACATACATTTTGACATTTCAGATAGGAACCGGAGCACTCGAATAGTATCCTCAAGGGCAAACAAATTATAATTCCACAGTCTCGACATCAAGACATGTTAGACCATATATACTTGGTCATATGAGCGCAGGAAAAAAAAGGGATTGACTGGTGAATCCACATTTTGTCAACTAAGTAATGTGAGATATATCAATTGCATCAGCTTCAACAATCTAGAGAATTTCTGGTGTGGTTCGTGATTATGACTGATATTTTCCAAGTCCGTGGGCACGATTGTGTTCTGTTGACCGAATCTTTCAACAAATTCTCTTCTGTGTGTCAAACCAAGGGTAACACTAGTGTGACAATTGCTGATACATTGACTGCCATATTCACTGTTACTGGTGTACCTTAACATATTGTCCTTCCATGGCCCTGCTTTACGACAGCAAGCATCCAAGAAACATTCAGGAAAGGAGGTGTTCAACATATCACCTCATCCTCACTACTTTCAGCCCAACTGTGTGCAGCTTATGCACTTTATGTCTGAGATGATCACAGCTGCAGGAAGTCAGCACAAGCTTGAGCTCTGACTTTTAGAGCTCAAGTCATGACAGATATCACTGTTGTTTATCCAAGAGGCAGGGGACTATGTAGATAGAATGTTTAGGGAGGTGGTCACATCACAGCTCAGAGGTATGCAGGCAGATAAGCAAAGGGTGACTGCCAGAGAACCTGGCAGGTATTGTGAGCGTAGCCCGGGATGATATCTGTTGCATATCAGTTCTTCAGTTTGGTCAGGGTCATCACACCTCAGAGGAGTGCAGTCAGAGCCCATTCAGTGGCACCAATTCAGTGCTCAGCCATACAGGAAGGGAGGAAGAAGAGTGGAAGACAAGTACTGACAGGGGATTGTTTATTTAGGAAAACAGTCAGGTGTTTCAGTGGTCACAAACATGACTCCATGAAAATATGTTGCTTCCCTGATGCCAAGGTCAAGGTTGTCACAGAATGGCTGCAGGACATTGTTTTGGAGGAGGGTGAACGGCCAGAGGTCATGATCCATTTCCGTAGCGATGATCTAGATAGGAAGTGGAATGAGGTCCTGAAAGCGGATTTCCGGGAGCTGCGAATGGGTATGAATAGCAGGAATTCCAGGACTTCTCCAGTCCTAAGTGGTAGTGAGAATGAAAACAAGATAATTGAACACATAACTGGAAAATTGGTATAGAAGGGAAGTCAAGAAATTTTGAAGGTTTTGGGACCAATTCTGAGGCAATTGGGGCCTGTAAGATAAAACAAAGAACTGCGGATGCTGGAGATCTAAAATAAAAACAGAAATTGCTGGCAAAACTCAACAGGTCCGGAAGCATCTGTGGGGAGAAAGCAAAATTTAACATTTCTAGTCCCGCTGGAAAGAAGCAGCAATAGAGATCGCGGATGCTTTGGTGGTTATCTTTCATAATTCTGGAAGGTTTCTGCTGCCTGAAGGATAATAAAATGTAATCTCATTCTTTAAGAAAGGAGCAAGAGGAAGAGTGGAGAACTATAAACCTGTCAGACTGATGTCTGTAGTAAGGAATTTTTTGGAATCGATTATCAATGATATGATAACAGAAGATTTAGAAAATAATTGCAAAATTGGGCAGAGTCACCATGGATTTATGAAAGAAAGATCATGCATGACAAACTTTCTGGAGCTTTTCAAGGATGTTACTTGGACCACAGATGGAGTATCAATGCATGTGGTGTATTTAGATTTTCAGAAGGCTTTTCATGAGGCTTGTAAATAAAATTGGAGTGTATGGGATTGTGGTAATGTATTAGTTTGGATTGAGAATTCTTTAATAGCTAGAAAGTGAAGAATATCATTCTCAGGATAGCAGGCTGTTAGTAGTGGGGTTCTGCAAATGTCAGTGCTTGGTCAACAACTATTTACGATCTATGTGGGGATCAATTGTAACATTTCCTAATTTGCTGATGACACCAAATTGTTTGGAATCTAAATTGAGAAGAGAGTACAAGGAGGCTTCAAGAGAACTTGGATGGACTATAATGTGAAGTTATTTGCTTTTGCGGGAGAAACAGAAAGGCAGAATATTTCTTAAGTAGTGAGAAGTTTGGGTGTCCAAACGGAATTGTGCGCCTTTGTACGTCATTCATTAAAAGCTCACATATAGGTGCAGCAAGCAATTATCAAGGTAACTGGAATGAGGGCAGAAGTTAAGATGTCTTGCTGTAGTGTGTAGAGCCTTGGTGAGACAACAGACAGATTATTCTACACAGACTTATTTAAGGATAGACTTTCCATAGAGCGAGTGCAATGCAGATTCATTAGATTAATCCTTGGTATGGCAGAATTGCCTTACAAGGATTGATTGAGGAAACTGAGTCTGTATTCCCCAGAATTTCAAAGAATGAGAGGTGAGCTCATTGAAATCTGCAAAATACTTAGAGGGCATGACAGCATGGATATAGATAGTAAGCTTCCCTTGGCCTGAACCCTAGAACTAGGGAACATAATTTCTTCAGGTAGAGGATGGCGAATTGATGGAATTCTGTACCCCAGTGGGCTGTGAACAGGTTCAAGCCAGAAATAAATAGGTTTCTGGAGAGGAATGACTTGAAGGGATATGGACGTAATGCAAAGAAGTGGCATTGATCACCCATGATCTAAAATGATGGGGCAGGCTTAATAAGATTAACAGGTTAATCTTGTTCATATGTCTTTGTACTGATGTACTATGCTCTTTCCTATTTCTGGGATAGGGATATTCATTGGAACCCTTTCCTCTAGACAGTTGTTTAATTTTCAATCACCGTTCAAAACTCAATGTGGTAGGACTGCAGAACTTTGATCTAACTAATTCATTTTAAGGGACATAAACCTGGAGCTCACCAACATTGAAACACAGACTGTGAATAACACTCCTGTTGTAGATTTGAGACCCACAAATCCATGTAACCATCTAGTCAGTTGTGGTACAAATACAACTTAATGAGATTGTGATATTGCTTAGTTCTGTTAAGCCATGCTGATTCTTTTCTTTAGTGTGAATGTAGTCCTGTGCTGTAGCTTTACCAGGATGATATCTCATTTTTTGAATGCCTAGTGTTGTTCCTGACATACTGTCTTACACTCCTCACTGTACGAGGTTTTATCCCCTCGTTTGATATCGACGGTAGAGCAAAGGATGTGCCAGAGGTTATAGCTTGTTATAAAGGAGAGTGTAATCATTCGCTGAATCATAATGGTACCCCAAAAAGTTCATGCTGAATTTACGTTGGCTCCACTCAACCTGAAGATGTCACGGAGTCTTTGAATGGAGGCAATTATCTTCCTTGTTAGCCTTCAGAGAGAGGCATTTCTGGAAGAGTCCTAGAAATTATGTCTGACTAGTAATATAAATTTTTGTTGTTGCTATCTTGAAATAAAACATCTGATAAACTAAGACGTGCCTTTTCTATTTAGATTCACCAGTGATCTATCCTCTGCCATAGATTAGATTGGTCATATATACAGTATAAGCAAATGAGGATTGATGATAGTGAACAACCTCAACCACCCCTAGCCCAGTGCTACGTACTGTCTTCCGTGGCAAATACCACAATCACCATGTCAGAATATGATCGATTTTATAGTTTATGTGATTGTGGTGACTATTCATTGCTTTTTACTTCAGGGAATGGCTAAGGTAGGCACGGTTGCAAAATACAGTCCGTCAATGTCATTGATCATTCATCCTTTATCATTAATGACTTTAATTTAAAAAATAATTTAAAAAGCCTAAAATTATATGCTAATTTGGTGTTAGAGGATATCCTATGATGACTGAAATCCATTCTTGTAGGGAGTGATATTGCTTCTCTATACTCAGAATGGCTAAATTATAAATCTGTTCGGAAAGGAAAGCTTTATGATTTTGTCATATATAACATGCCAGGAAATATTCTGTTATGATTTATACTGGCTGAATCATGAGCGCCTAGTAATCACTCCCAGGTGCTTGCTACAATCCATATCATCGTCTGCAGATAAGCCGGTGTTTGCAGTCTATAGCGTACACTGTTTTGGCTAAGGTAATGCTTATTGTACCATTTGCTGGAACTCACGAGATTGTTAATTACACAGTTAATTGCTATATTTGAGGAGTAATAAGATGTTTATTTTCAAAAGTATGTCTGCACCATATCTTCGTAATGGCCTTGTTAAAATTTGGGCTAAAACAACATTTGCAGTTCAATATTTATTTAAGCAACGTTGACTAGTTTGCATTGTACTTAATAAGTACTGCAGTAAACTGAAGAATTTATAATATCAGTCCATCACCTCTGAGTACCGAGTCTGCTCTTCATGCTTGGCTGCACCTACTGTCGTAATCACTCTCCAGGGGCTCAGAGAACAGTCCTGATTTCCATATCATTTTCATTTTCTTTTCCATTATGTGGGCTGAAGTTGGCATGAGTTAAATTAAATGAACTGCATCATTGCGAGTTTTCTACTTATCTGTGTTGATAAAAATGTCAAAAAGCCACATAATGTAATTGGAACTGACAGTTTATCTTAAAATAATTGAGCTGTTGTGTTCTCGTCAGATAATGCATGCTATTAACATTTTATTTTATAATTTAATGATAAGGACAATCAGAATATACTTTTTTTTTTAAACATCACTTGAATCTTAGCCTTTTTGAGGAAAATATTGGTGTGACTTTTCTGCATATCTAAGCAAATTAGTCAAACTTGATTACATAATTGAATTAAATGTAGTGACAATTTTTTTATCTCACCTCATGCTTGGGTCATGGTCATGAATGTTTGTGCATTGATCCAGTACAGATATCAACACAATATACATATAGATGAGTTCTTTGATATATTGCTGATTACTTTCATACAGTTGGAAATATATTGGCTCCACGAAATATTCCTGCTGTCAGTCTAAAAATAATTCAGGTTCATTGTCATGATCTTGATGCAGTAGCTTCAGTAATAGCCCCTAGTCTGGTTTGTAAGAGCAGCTTGACATGCTGTCTGTGAAATGAAATTCACTAATATTGAATTGCACTGTTGCAAATGACGTTTTATTTATTACTGCAAAGAAATATGTTGATTTTCTATTCAAACAGTGGGAGAAATCGCAAGAATAATCAAATTTATATGACACAACAGCCTTATCTTAGGATGATATAGTCACATCACTGAATGGAACAACAATTAATTGCATTATGGTGGCGCTATATGGTAGAAACATTACATAATTAATTTTTCACACTGTTACCACAGAAGAATTCTCGAATGTGGATGGACTACTCTGGGATGACACATAACCAGGAAATTATAAATGAAGGTCAATTAATGTCGGCGCGCACACAGCACCTTCATAATTCCTGTCACATGACTCGGATCAGCAGAAACGCCGGGGTACACTGCGGCCAGTCATAATTGGAAGACCAGAGAACCGCAGATGAAACAGAGAGGATTTTAGTGCCCCAAAAGTTACATATTTAGAAGCAATGAGATCACATTTACTGAAAAGAAAAGATTAAGAAGATTAAAAACGTTTGAGAAATTTGGATACATTAACACACAAATAGGAGTAAACCATTTAGTTCCTTCAAACCTGTTTCATCACTGAATTACATCATGGCTGAACTAAATACAACTGAAGAACTTCCCCTATTTCCATTTCCATACCCCTTTAAGGTAAAGATTAATATTCCATTAGCCTTTTTGATTGCATTTCTCAACCAATGCCTAACTTGTGATCTGGGTACAGGGGTAACTAAGTCTCTTTATTGTTCCACAACTCCCTTTCTTTCAACATTTAGAGAAAAAGTATTTGGATTGACCTTTCTCATGTACAAAGTGGATAACCTCTTATCTCCACACACTGAAAAAGATCTGTCACCTTTTCTCTGCAGTTGATTTATTGCTCTTAGTTCCCTTTTTTAGATTCTTGTTGCCATCCGTGCAATGTATCTTTAACTTAGTGTGTTCTGCAAACTTGGATACACAATTATCTATTAGTTCAGCCAAGTCATTAACACATACAGTTAAAGCCTGAGTACTCATCTTTAGGGAACACCATTTTTTGTATTCCACCAATCAGAAAATGAGCCATAATCTGGCCCACATTTAGACCAGGATTTTAGTGTTTTCATGCCAAATCCAGAATTTGGAGATCCTCCGAGAGAGAAGCCTCCAGCCATAAAACCCACAGATCTTCCATCGATCAGGCAGCTGATTGGTTGCTTGTTGGCTTTTTGTTAGAATTACGATCTTGTTGTAGAAGCTCCCAGTGAACTGAAGCTGCCAGTCAATCAGAGTTCAGTATCTCTAGAACTTGGCACTGCCTGGACACCTAGATGGAAGATTATTGCCGAGAAAGGTAGTTGTAGCGATTATAATGAGGTTAGCCAGGTGAACCTCATAGTTTATGAGTTCCCTGATTGGGGCTGTCAGTCTGGTCAGGAATCCAATCAGGAAGCCCTGGTTGACAGATAAGAACAGGAGTGGCAGACACCCTGTTCATTCTGAGAGCTAGCTCTGAGGGAGCTGAATCAGTGGTCAAGGGCTCTCCATGCTTAAATAAAGGGTGACTTGGTGATGGGATACCAGCCTCTGTGGAGTTATTACAGTAGGTATTATTTGGTTGCCTGTTGGGGTTTTGTGGTTGGAGCTCACAGAGAAGAGGGCAGGGGTTCAGGAATGATAACAGGGATTGGTTCTAAGAGGCATCCTAATATCCTGGTACTTGATCCTTGACTCTAGATTTCCTGACCTTAGTTATGAGGTTACTATACAGTCGGTTATTGAAATCTTCTTGGAATTGCAATATTATAGTATTTCTGCATTATCCTTATCAAAATTTCTGATAATTTTTCAATGAGTTAAATTACCCAGAGTTTGCTTTGATAATGACAATGATACTATATTATACCCCTGAAACTGACAATAACATCTGGAGTATCACATATGTGCAGCTGCTTGATACTAAAATACAATACATTGGAAATTACTGAATTCATGAGAAATGCCACTTTTGCATTCTTAGTCATTCTGTGGAAACTCTTGAAAATGCCCGATCTTGTTGACTAAGATATAATTGTTATTTTAAACAGAGTACTAAGTTCATAATTACCGCTAAACGTCACACTGCTCTGAATGAATTATGTTACGTTTTTTAAGTATCACATTTCTACATGATCATTTTCACTTATTTTTAGATTTTTTTTAATTGCCTTATGATTTTATTTCCGCTTCTACCCTAATCCCATGTGTAAGTTCTGATCAGTTATTTTTCCATTTATAACATGAAAACATTGAAAGTTGTTATTTTCTGGTTTGTGGTCTCTGAGAATTCTACAACGTAATTGGCTGATTTACCCAGCTTGATGGCATTACTAAAATCCATAGAATCCTATTGAGTCCACACTGACCCTCCAAAGAGTATTGACACACCCATGATCCAGAGCCTACTTTATCACTGTCACCCTACATAATCCATGGCTAACCCACCTACCTTGCACATCCCTGAATACTTTAGCATAACCTGCACATTTTTGGACTGTAGGGGGCAACTGGAGCGCCCAGAGGAAACTTGCAGGGAAAACATACAAACTCCACATAGTCAGTTGCCTGAGGGTGGAATTGAACCCAGGACCCTGGTGCTGTGAGGCAGTAGTGCTAACCATTGAGCCGCTGTGCTGCCCATTTTGAAGACCCCCAGAAACAAACCAGGTAAAAAGCAAGCCTGTGCCACAGAGATCACTAGGTGACCACAGGCAGCTATCTTAGAGGTGAGCAGTGAGCACTGTTGCTGCATTGCTTGCCAGCTGAGTAAATTTAATCAGAAATGACCATCCTCTATGCAGTGTGGGCTCACTGTTCACTATTGTTCTTTCACTTTCTAGATGCTTTCTGATTATACATTGCCGTAGGATTCCATTACTTTTAAGACCACTAACATTAAGCTGATCGATCTGTACAGTAGGTTGGTTTTGTTCTTGCTCTCTTTTTGTATGTAAGAATCACATTGGTTATCCAGTTGGTTGCTTGAATGGCTGATTTGCAATGTAAAGTGACCCCAGAAACAGAGGTTCGATTGCTATACTGGCTGAGGTCACAATGAAGGCCCTACCTTCTGAACCTTGCCCCTTGTCTGAGGTCTGGTGACCGTGACGTTAAACTCTCAACCATTCATCTCTCTGTAATGAGAGAATAGCCTGAGGCCCTTTGGGGCTATGGTGACTTTGACTTCACTTATTGTTTATGCAAGCTTAAATGTAGAATCAGTACCCATGCTTCCTGAATGTCAACAAAGACCACATTGACTCTAAAGTGGTTTGCAGTATTTTACCCCAAATCTTTATTTCCTATTTCACTTTGCAACATCTCATACCGGTGATTATTTTAAAGATTCGATTATTGACAACAATTAGACATTTTAACCTTAAAACGACATGCCAGACAGCATGTAGGTCTACTTCAGCAACAGAACCATACATGTCTTGCTTCACAGCAGCGCTTGAACAGTCCTCTACTGGCCTGCCAGCTTCTTACTGGAGCAAGCATTTTTAACAATACAAATACTACAGGCATGAAAATCAACGGCAGAGTGTCAACAAATACTGTTTTAATTCAATTTTAATCTTTTTCTGTATTCAAGCTGTATAGGTAATGGTTTGATATACATGCAATTTTTTATGATTACAAGCCGCAATTCTTTCACATGAGTTTTATGTCTTTAGCTATACAGGTGATTTTATTTAAAATGTATTTACAAAAGACAGCAGTTCATGAAGTAGATTCACGTCATGATTCATAAAGGACTCACTAAGCTGTTCATGTTGTCATAAATATATTTGGTTAAAGAAGGTGTCGAACGTTGTAAAATGTTGTAAAATTCCTGCAAGTGCGGAAAGTAGAAATTCAAATAACATGACTGCTTTTACAGTTGACAATGTTTTAGTGTAAATTTTTATTTGAAAGTTTTCCCTGTTACTATGATAGAATTAACTAACTAATGTATTAGACTATAACTAGCATACAGTTGAGTGAATTTTGGAAGATAGTATGTATGTTATGTAATGTTCCAATGGTGTTTGCTCATCACTCCACTATAGATGGAAATGGCTAGAGATAATCAATAATGTTTAACCAACAAAATTGCCATGCGCAGTTGTCAGGTTGCGTCATTTTGTCGTTTCTTCTATACTACTGCATTACTTGGTTCAGACCTATTGGCTTTCCTGTAACTTTATGCCAAATCTAAAACAGTGTAGCGTAACCTCATGTGTCTGTACATCACCTGTTTGAGCATGATCTGCTAAGTTTAAAGATGCTGTACATTGATTAAAACCAAGTTGTTAACCTTGCTTTTTGGTCAAAATCTGTTTTCCTGTATCAACGGATTAAGGGGAGTATCTAATAGGAGTGTAAAGATATATTTGGCTGATTGACTGGTTGCCATTAAATGAACATCATCTCTAGAATGAATACGGTGAATCAAATCGTACTGTTACGCTGATTGGCAATAATGAACAGAGACACTAATTGAAAGAAGTGACTTAATTAGCTGAAGAACATACATTGAATGGTGAAAGTTCATATTGCTGAAACAAACGTAATCACAGTTTACAGTTCTTCACAAGCCAGCATACTATTAAATACTGAAGAGTAAAACAGTAAACTGCTCCAACTGTTAATAATTGTACCACATATTGCAACATTTTTTTTTATCAGAGAGCAGATTTTATTTATCAAAGCACAAATACATCATTCTGTTCACAAGATGATAAGCTGTTTATCAATGGTAAAGGCAGTAAGGCCATCTTAAATCATCCAACCAGGGAGTGATGGCTCCCCCCCAGCCCTCTCCCTGCAAATCTAATTTTTTTTTTAATGCATCCAGGGCCTTTGCCAAATTTCAAAGTCCGATTTCTGTCTTAACTACACTACAAGAAGAATATCTTTCATATATTACTTCTGAATCAGATTTTTATTAGTTTTAGCTGGTTTCAATTTCCGGCTTGAAGTCATTTTCCAAAATAACCTACTATGTGTTGGAGTAGGTGGTTGTGTAATACTAATGTAACTGGAATAGTAATCCATAGCCCTCGGGATAATGTTTTGGAGGCAGGGGATTGAATTCTACAGTGGCAGATAGTGAAATGTTAACTCAGTCAAAAAGAATCTGGTATTCAAAACGGATCTATTGACCTTACTGAGGCTGGCCTACATGTGGCTCAAGATCCCACAGCAATGTAGTTTCCTCTTAGCTTCCCTCTGAAATGGCTTAGACGGTCAATTAGTAAGCAGGGAACAAATACAGGCCTTGCCAGCAATGTCCACATCCCATTCAAGAAGTGAACAAATATTGCTGATAATTTTATTTCCCTCAATAATATCAGTAATTACAGATGCATCCTCCCAAGGAGGAAGTGTTCAGGTTTTTGCTATCTTTTCTGAGAACTAAATTTCCAACAGAGGCTATGTCCTGGATGGTATCAAGCTTCTTGAGTACTAAAGTGTTCAACTCTTGAGTATTGGCTCCTGTTATCTTTGGTACACTCCTCGACATTTCTATGTACTCATATTATAGTGCTGAATCAGCAATAGAAATGCTTCTTTGTTTGTGACAATAATCTTACTATGTATTGGAAATTTAACATAATCTGATCTTTGAGTTCAGTTCTACTTTTCTGCTTAATCCCCGGATCACTTGATATTTTGAGTCTAAAGTCTATATGTTAGCTTTCAATGTATCTAACAATCTCAGCGCTCTGGAGTGAAGAATCCCAAAGATTTACAACTCTCTGAACAAAGAACTTGCATGTCATTTCAGTCTGGAATGTTCATTCCTTAACATTAAACCTTAAGCTTAGTTCTAGACGCGCTAGCTAGGAGAAAATTTCTTCAGCAACTACCTTGCCAAACCCTTACACAATCCTCGACGTGTCGCTGAAATCACCTCTAATTTTTCTAAACTCCAGAGAGTATAGGGCTATAGAGTCCATGCAGGATAGTTTCCTCAAAACACTCCTCCAACATAACCATCTCATCTCAGGAATCTATACAGTGAATTTTATTCCATGCCTTCTATAGCAAGTGCATGTTTCACCTGAAATAAAACCAGAACTTTATGCAGTACATGGAGGGTGTCTCATCAAAGCCCTGTATAATTGCAGCAATATGCATAGACCTTAGCAATATGAATAATTTCACATTTCACCACACTCTATTCCATCTCCCACTTTCTCGTCCACTCACTTAAATGGCCCGTATCCCTCTTCAGGCCCTTCCTTGATCCAAATTTTCATGGTAATGCCAGAAGTGGCTGCAAATCAAATATCCAGCACCACCTCCTGCCCTGTGTGATGTTTCAGAGTGAAAAGAATGGGGCCAGATCTTGTTTTATGCATCTTTGCTTTAGAGTGGCGTAGCTGCCTCCCAGGGAAGTGGGTTTTTTTTTTTGTAGCTTTTTCATGTGAAGCCTAAATTGTGCAAATTGTTGTCGTCTGAAGGGATGCCCGAGACCTAATGGAACAACGGAAAAGGTGATGGATATTTTAGTTTAGAGTTCATTGGATTTAAATAGGTTTTATAAATACAAGGAGCTAGTCATCAGTAGGGTGTGTGAGTTCTATGGAAGAATGATTAACTAAAGCTCTTGCTAATGATGTAGACTTGGACTCTGTTTAAATAAAGTTATCTTCTCATGTATAACATAGATCAGACCCAATAAGAACATGTCTGAGCTCAGAATATTTTTTAGATATTTAGATTACCTCTCCAAAGAGATAGTCTATCTCTTTGGATCTGGTTCCAAGGCTCCATTGGAAAAGAATGTGCTCCAGCGCAGTAAGGTGGGTTTTGTGGAGGCCAGGTGCCCTTTAGAGTAAGTTAACTGTCTTTTTAGGGAGTGAAGATGATTTTTAGAATGATTAAAATTAGACATGAATATGCATGAAATGTGTATTTACTGATTAATATCAAGCTCATTGGAAGTGTCAACAGACCAGTCAACATCAACTGTCAAAATACTCAGATGCACCTGTCAAGAGGACTGTCAAAAGTATCAAGACGACCTATCAAAGATAATAGTTATGTATCAAAAGAACTTATCAAAGGGATCTGTCAATGGAATCTGTGTAAGCATGTCAAGGAGCTGTCAAATTGTCTGAGTAAAAGTATCAAGATGACCTGCCAAAGGGAGCTCTCAAGTGGACTTATCAGAACTGTTGAGGACCTGTCAAGGGAGCTGTCAAGCTGTAATAGCATTTAAAAGTCCGGATCTTTAAATCTTTTACAAAAAATGTCTCTGCGGTCTTAAAAACAAAAAGACAATTGCTTGCCATTTTACTGGATCTGTTGACATAAGCACAGGGTTCTCATGATTGGTTTAGAACTGCATGACGGATTTCACAACTTTTTATTATCAAATAAAAACCGGAAGAACTGCAGATGCTGTAAATCAGGAGCAAAAACGGAAGTTGCTGGAAGAGCTCAGCATGTCTGGCAGCATCTGCGAAGAAAAAATTCTGAGGAAGGCTCACCGGACCCGAAAGTTAACTCTGAATTTTCTTCACTGAAGTTGCCAGACTTGCTGACCTTTTCCAGCAACTTCTGTTTTTGATCCAATATCAAAGCAGGATGTCTGCCCTTTCACAGTTTGATTGACAGTGACAAGTGGCTATGGACTCTTTGATGTGGAATTGTGAATTCTAGTGCTTGTTGTAAGGGATTATGCACTTGAATGAAATGCTTATTATAATGGTTTATTTATTTTAAGAAATGCAAATGTAGTAAATGGGATTTTATGAATGAGTGTTTTTTCATGATTGTAATGTCTGCGATGGACACTTAAAAATTAAATAAAACTTTATTTCATCCCTGCTTTGTGAGCGACCTGAAGCATGCCCATGGTGGGTGTAAGGACAAATCATTGTGGGTAGCGCATGTATTGACTTAAGTTGACAATGTTGGCATGGGGTCTATAAAGAACAAGAGGGGAGGATCGAGGGAAATTGTTTTGATGTGAAGCACATGAGGGTCATGGCATGGGTAGAGTTTCATATGTTGTCATGGAGGGTATGATGGAGTGTGAGGGGATGAGTGGGTGGGCATGAGTTGGCACTATGAATTCAATCTAATGACCAAACTCCTTAATTCCAAGACCTTTTTGTTTGTGAAAACAAAAGCCGAAAATATTTAATAAGAATCATACCTATGTTACCCCTTTTAGTCTTTAATTGGCCCTACTTAGATATTTTGTTCCTTTACTTTTATCCTTCCCCTCCAAAAGCTACACTGTTGTGTCTCTTTCCCTTTTAACTTTATAAATTTCTCATCGCGTAAACCTTCTCCCAATATCTCAGTTCCCCAGCTTATCTTTTTTAGCCCAAACTTAATCTATATGTTTTGCCAGGAATAAATATTACTGTCTGTGCCTTTAGTACTGGAACACTGTTACATTGTTTTGCTGTAATTTAGCTGGCTTTTTCTGGTTTTAATTTTACTGGCACCAGCTGCATCTGTGCATGGTAAATATTAATGTATCTTAAAGACTGTGTTTCCACAGTCAACCTCTTCCTTTATTCATTTTCATTTTTTTTGTAAGGTGGCTTGACATCATTCAATACTTGGAGGTTAGCTGCATTAGTATTTATCACTTTTCCTGCACAGTGCTGCCTGGAAAATTAATCAAGAGTGCAGAGCTCAGTTGGAGGTCTACCTGATAGATGATTTCTCTGCCCTGTTGCTGTTCTATTTCTCCCTCTCCCTCTGCTTTTAGTCTCATTTCCAAATGATAAAGCTAGAGCGATGTCATGACTGTAACTACTACTTGTACACTTGCCTTGTGCTCTGTTCACTGACAACTTAATTCAAACTGTAACTTTAAACAATGTCGGCAGTTTGAACACTTGCTAACTTTAGGGCTAGCTGTCACAGTAAACAAATGGAAGCTTTACTTAACCTTTCTCCTCACTCAGCGTCTCAAGTTCTCTACCACAATGTCTCCTTCTGTCACACATGCTGCCAGTCTGTCTTTCTGTGATTCTGTTTTTCTGTCTCGTGTTGCAGACTATAAAGATAACGACAGAAATATATTCTTGTCAAAGTGCAAAAGTTCGAAAGTTCATGCTTTATCCTGTTTGAGTATTTAGGAAAAACAAGCTTATAATTATTGTTTTAACCAGTCTTTCCTATTGCTTTGAGCGCTGCATTGATTACAGTGAACCACAATGATGCATTCTTCACAATACTTATAAGGACTTAGACTGATACATGCTGAGAGTTGTTGGCGCAAGTTGGCTAGCTTGGATTTGTAGTCATTAAATCTCATAAACTGAGTCTGGACAGACCATGTTCTGAATATCTAGGCTTCTCAGAGAAGCGCAGACTTCCAAACAAAAGGATTGGCACATTTGAAAAACAAAGAAATAATGTTGTCTCGTCAAATTTAATTATTTTGGAGTGATTTACACCTTAATTGCATTCTAAGCCTTATTTCCAGCTGGTAAGAGTACAAGATAAAGGCAAACTGATTTTTCCAAAATACTAATATCAATTCATTGGGTTTGCAACCTTTTTATGTATTTATAGGTACGGTATTACTTGCTACCCACTTTTGATTTGTTGCTTGTCGACATTCTTGCTCTGTACTGTTGATCGATATGTTCCCTCCTAATTGCTGTTCTGTTCATGTGAGATTTGACAAATTGGGTGCAAGTGTGTCAAGTGTTTGCCCAAAAAAAAACGAAGGGTTACGTTAGATCTTAACCAACAATGCTTTAAACTGCAGTGATCTGACCCGCGCAGCATTGCAAAGGTTGAAGCTGTTGCTTGTATGGCTGACTTGCAAGGGGCTTGGTTGGATAATAGTTATAGCACTGGATGAGAAAATCAACAGTCATGTATCCAAACATCAATCAAATTGGCTGGCAATACAAAAGTTGCTGGATTGTTGTTGAAAAAGCCAATTGATTCCTTGATGTAGCTTGAAAGGGAAGTTGCAAAGCCTATCAGCTTTCACTGTCAAGTCATAAAGAATAACCAGTTGTAAGCATGTTACAACTGGGCAACTGTGACCTGAAGTCTTGGGGATGAGTACATGATGGTTAGTGCAGATAGCAGTGCCGTGTTAAAGGAAGTTGAATTCTATAGTTTTGGTGTTGAGGCCTGTAACATAACCATGTTTACTGGATGATTTTACAGTGGGATTACACCAAGGTGCTGATGTAATTCTCAACATGCTAAGCTTAATAAGGCCTTGGGGGAGGAAAAGTACAAATGACATTCCTACGCAACAGTGCAGTTTGAGCTTCAGATTGGTGCTGGGGAAACGCTGCACATATACAAGATAGGCAACACAAGGTTGGTCTATTTATTCAACCGTTTCCTTTTTCCCTGAAAAGCAGTTTGCTTGATAGTTGCACCAAATATTTACACGTTGACCTAATGATTTCATTGTTTATTTCATTGCATCCGTGGGGTTTCCCCGTCATACCACAAATTAAGACTTGATTCATGACCTTCTAACAAAGAGCCGAGAGGCTCTCAAATGAATCAAGTTGACCCTTATAGATCCACCCTGTAGAATTACCTAAGGTTAGCAGCCAGGAGAATTCTCTATCTGGAAGCTGTCACTATGATGGGAATTGAAAATGTTTGCTTTGATCCCAGGAAGACATTATTGATTATAGCCTCACAAATGTAACCATTGAAACTCGAAGCCAGTTTGCTGCCAACATGAGATGCACTGCTTGGAACTACAATAGCTGGACCAATCCTTGTGACAGGAGATATTATGTTTGGAATTTGTGTTTATGTCAATATTGGGGGAGTGTAGATTATGTGGAGGTCACTGGTGTAGCTACAGAAATTCTTGCTGTAATGCATACTAAAAATGTTACAATTGAATTAACATGAGGTTTAATTCACAAGATGACAAGTTGAAAAGTATGATTCAGATGTAGATGCGAATCAAGTGAACTAGCTGTGACAGTGGAAGACAGTTTAATATTCCAGCAATCATTCACACTCACTGTTCTGACAGGCCTGTTCATTTAAATTTAGGTGTTGCCTCTGTAAATCGGCAACTCATTCCCCCCCAAAAAGGCTGTGACTGCTGGATCAAATGCTTGTGAGAATTTTGTTGAGTAAAAGTGCCAGGGGATGTAACTCAGGGACGGCTAAGTGAAGTTATCGTAATGACAAGCCAAGAAATAATTGAATGTGAGAACAGGCCTGAGTGGCTGAATGGTCTATGTTTCTGTTTCAATGAGGTGTCATTCTTTTTAAGACACATAAAGTTGTAATTCTGTGGAATTCTGAGGTGAGTAACTTGGCCATCCTGTCCATAATCTACAAGGCACAAGTCAGGGGTGTGTGCTGAAATACACCCCACTTGCCTGGATGAGTGCAGCCCAACAACTTAAGAAACTTATCACCATCCAGGGCAAAGCTCCCAACCTTCAACCTTCAACATTCAATCTCTTCACCATTGACACATGGTGGCAGCTGTATGAACCAACTACAAGATGCATTCGTGTAAGGCTCACTTAGAGAGCACCTTCCGAAACCGCACCTCAACCACCTAGAAAATCAAAAGTAGTAGATACTTGGGCAACCACCATCTACAAGTTTCCCTCTAAGCCATGCCATACTGACTTGGAGCCATATCTTTGTATCTTCACTGTCCGTTGATCTACCTCCTGGAACTACCTTGCTGACAGCCCTCTGGGTATCCCTATGCCACGATGAATGCAGCAGTTCAATTAGCTAGCTCATCATCATCATCTCCAAGGAAATTAGGGATGGGCAATAAATGCTAGCTTAGAAAGCAATGGCCACATCTCTCAAAGTCTAGGAAACATAACTTATTTTGAATAAGTTTATGGACAATTATCATAGATTGAAGGAAATGAGTCTAATACAACTACATCATTAGCTGCATATAAATCATGAGCCTCTGGGTGGCACAGTGGCTCAGTGGTTAACATTGCTGTCTACAGCACCAGGGACCCAGGTTCAATTCCAACCTTGGGTGACTGTCGGTATGGAGTTTGCACGTTCTCCCCATGTTTGTGTGGATTTCCTTCAGGTGCTCCGGTTTTCTCCCACAGGCCCAAGATGTGCAAGTTAAATGGATGGGACATGCGAAACTTCCCAAAGTGCACAGGATGCTCAGGCTAGGTAGATGTAACGATGGGAAATGCAGGGTTACAGGGATAGAGTAAGAGGGTGGGTCTGGTGGGATGCTCTTCAGAGAGGTGGTATGGTCTGCCTCCAGACTCTGGGCATTCTACAATTTTTGGCTATAGTTTTTGGCTTATTAAATGTTAACCAAAACTGTACAATTAAAAGTAGGGCCTCGAGTAATGTTGTAGAACAGAGACCGAGGGGTTCGGGTAATAATTCTTTGAATTTTGCATCAGATGTAGACAGGGCGGTTATGAAGGCATTTAGCACACTTACCTTCATTGCTCAGACATTTGAGTATAGGAGTTGGGGTGTCAGTTTTGAAGTTGTACGGGAAGTTGGTGAGGCCTCTTCTGGATTACTGTGTCCAGTTCTGCTTGTCTTGCTATAGGAAGTATAATATTAAGGTGGAGAGGGTTCAGAGAAGATTTACCAGGACGTTGCTGGGAATGGAGGATTTGAGCTGTAAGGAGAGGCTCGATAGACTGGCGCTTCCTTCCCTGGAGCGTGGGAGGTTGAGGGGTCACCTTTTCAAGGTTTAAAAATCATAAGTGGTCTAGATAAAGTGAGTGGCAGGTGTCTTTTCCCTTAGGTGGGAGATTTTAAAACAAGGGGCATATTTTTAAGCTGAGAGGACAAAGACTTTAAAAAGACATGAGGGGCAATTTTTTGTTTACACAGAGAGTGGTTTATGTGTGGAATGAACTTCCTGAGGTGGTGGTGAATGCGGGTATGGGTACAACATTTAAAGGACATTTGGACGTGCGCCAAATGCAGGTAGGTGGAACTAATTTAGTTTGGGATTATGGTCGGCAAGGACTGATTGGACCGAAGAGTCTGTTTCTGTGCTATATTACTCTATGACTGTCTGACTTTATAACTTAAAAGACTTAAAATGACCATCTGCAAAAGAGATATGTGTTCCATTTAGGGTCATAAGATGTAACTGCTATTCTGTGTGGTTATGTTACTATACAAGCAGAAAATAAAAGGAGCATTTTGAGTTAAGTCCCACAGAAATTGGACACTCACACTAATTAAAAGAGTGACTGACATTACAGTACTTCAAAGGACAGCCCCTAAATTTGGAACAGAAGGTGTATGCCAAAGTGTGTGTCAGTTGTCAGTGCACCGTATGTAGCCCCTGGTAATTAATCCACATTTTAAAATTTGCATTGTTAATAGTATGATAATTGCAATTTTAAGGTTAAGGTTACAAGATGAAGGGCATTGACTGAATCTTCAGATCATACGAAGAGAGACCTCTGGGACATTGGGTGTTGGTTAGGGAGGAGGCAGAAATATGACTATGTGAGAGAGGGTGAATTGCTTTCCCTATTTTTAACTGGCTCAAATGATCACAAAAAAAATTTAAAGATACTTTTAGCACACAGCTATACATCATTTCCATAAAAAAGGTTGTTGACTGTTCTCCAGCAACAGTTAAGGAGCCAATTACAAGGTTTTCTTGAGTGAAAGGAGCAGCAATTTTATAACATACTTGCCTCGAGAGAAATAATTAAGATATAAGGTCAAACATGCAGGTACAAAATTTCAAAGGAGACAGTGACCAGTGTAAAAAGGGCAAAACATGCACTGTGAAGTTGTTAGGGTATTTTTAAACTATTAGATTTAATGTGAGGCTGTGGTTGGTTAATGGAGTCCTGGATCAATAGCAGCTGTGGATATTGCAGATATATTTGATTTGTCGGTGATCGGATGTTGTTCTCCAGTTTATGTCGTTATCAGATGCTTAGTCTGACAAGTGTGTGTGTGTGTGTGCGCGCGCGCGCACACGAGAGAGAGAGAGAGAGAGAGAGAGGTTTTCCAGTTACAAATCCATCTGCAAAAAATACTCCCAGGTATGTATGTATCCAAACATCTGAGTACCTTATATTCAAGCTGATTAACTGTAGACAGTTTTTAAAAATCTCCAACGCA
Source organism: Ginglymostoma cirratum (assembly GCA_024137785.1). Classification (NCBI taxonomy): domain Eukaryota; kingdom Metazoa; phylum Chordata; class Chondrichthyes; order Orectolobiformes; family Ginglymostomatidae; genus Ginglymostoma; species Ginglymostoma cirratum. The sequence goes on from JAHRHZ010000065.1 coordinate 18,781,425, forward strand.
TGAACTTTTTGTTAAGGTGTAACTTAAACAAAAGGTAATGATCTGGTTGACTGGTTTCAATTTCTTTCATAACTCATTAATTTCAGTTTAGACTGGGTCTTCTTTAGTGATAACTTTGTGAAGCTTTTCTCAACCTATGGCCAGGTAACCTCTGTGGTCACTTTTAAGTTGGTGATGTTTCCTCTTTGGAACTATTTCGGTTTGTGCAATTCCTAGGTATTAAAATCAAATGATGAAAGTTGAAAATTGATCATTAGTATTTTGCCAATATAATGGACGTTATCCAATTTTGCATACTGTAAATAAACCTGATGTTAAATAATATCTGGTTTCCTACTTCACCACCTGGATTCGCAATGCATTGACATGCATAGTTCTGCTACTGAAAATTATGCCATGATTCTGTAGTTCTACAGAGTTGTTGTGGCACACCAAGGATTGGTAGGTTTCAACTTTGTCAGATGCATTATGGACATATGAACTAGGAACAAAATAGGCCATTCAGCGACTCCAGTCTACACTGCCATTCAATAAGGCCCACTCTGGTCTGTTCCTGTGTTTTAGTGGAAAATTAAACATGAGCAGAAAATGGTACACAGTTAGCAGAGAGAAAAGATTATTACGTTATTTTGAGGAGCCCCCTATATATTGGATTGACATTCAAAAAAGTGACAAAAAATGCAACATTTATTTAAATGGATTATTAGAACAAAAAGAGATGTGTGAAGCTCTCCTTGTTAAAGATGATCTCCTTTGGTCAGGGAGTCTGTGCTGAGAGGAAGTCATCAATTTTAAATTGGCATTATGTGGGTGATGATAGAAGTCAGACGTAATTTTTATTCAGAGATGGTCGTTAGAGCATGAAATGCCTTTGTCATTGGGTATAATTAGAGTAGAAACATTATACCTTTTAAGGAAGTGCAGATAAATATATCATGTGGAAAAAGATAGGGCCATGAGAAAATAGCAGAACAGTTCAATTCTTATTCCGTATTTGTGAAAAAGAACGCATTTTGTCAAATCTTTTCATCTTGCATGCATCAGAATAATTTGCAAGAAAAACTAAAAGAAAGGAAAAATAACATTAATGCTGTTAGAGAAGAGATTAGTTGATTAGCTGGCAAGTGGACTCTTATTTATAGAGGCATTGTCAGGAAGAATGGACAAGTTAATAACAACTGATAGTTAACTGCCAAGCTTTGATTAAATTTTAAACAGGGCAGTTTAACACTGGTTAGTGCAATGATGATCAGTTCTAACTTGCCTTGACCAAGCAACTCTGCTCCAATCCTTGCTGCTTTCCTATTTAAGTGCAAGGTTCGCCTGTAATTGAGAGTTTCACATGGAACAGGTAATGGATCCCCAGATTATAAGGTATAATGTTGCTAAATTGGGTAGAATATTTATGGATTGGAAGGTAGGATGTCAGAATTTGGTGTTTGTAAAATATTGATGTTTGTAAAATGCCAGGGGGAAAGCAGTGCGTGGTCCCTTTAAAAGATAATGTGCTTTTTCTATGCATAGAAAACGTCTAAACAAAACGTCTGTGGGCTTTCAGGTGCACAGAGAGTTCTCAAACTGAATTTTTTTTAATCAAAAAGCCATACAGTTAGCAGGTTAAGCGCAGTTTTGTTTTGTTAAATCTGATGGTTTGGACAACATAGGACCAATCCTGTTGTAAGAAACTGAGATGTCATCATGGGTATAAAAGGAGAGGGCAGTTGAAAAATCGGAAGAATTAACTTCCATCTGCCAGAGTTAACAGCTCTCAGCTCTCAAGAGAGAATCACGAGCTCTCACAGTCTTCAGTAAGTTGTGGAGAAAGCGCCATCTAAATCAAAGGTAACTATGGCACAACTTGTTAATATTCCTGACAGACCGTTCATCAGAGAAAGCACAGAGCATTTTGGAAGTCACATAATCTGGCTGTAATTTTGAAAGACTAAAGGCTGTTTGTTTTTTTTTAAATTTTGAGTGGGACATTTTTTTGGACCATTAGAATCTTGTTTTATTTGGGAATAGTTAATCAGGGGGTTTATTCGCTTTGTTAATAATTTAGCTAATTTGCTCACTGTTAGAGCGAGATAAATAAATTGATATTTGTTTATTGTAAAGTGAGTGTCAGGGACTTGTTTTATTTAACCACTAGAAGTTGCTGAGAAACACATTATTCCACTTTTCACACTTCTTTTTAACACATTATAAGGTGAGGTGCTCCTCTCTGGGTGTGTCAGTTTTAGTTATCAGGAAGGGGTCAATCTCTGCTTTGTAAGGATAAGTCTGCAATTACAGCACTGCAGCCTACCATTGAGCAAGTGGTAATTCCAGTGGAAGCTGGAAAACCTAGGCTAGGAAAAGTGATTCATTTTTCTGGTCTATGCTCCAAAATACATTCCTGGCTGTCTCAAGTGGTAACAGGCAACCCAAAATGGGAAATTTGAAGAGACTGTAAATGTATCATCTTTGCTGCTCATGCAGTAGAGTGATAAGATGTTTTCAAAGTGTAGGCCATGACGAAACCAAATGAATACCAGTAGGTTTTTGATAGTTACAGAACTTGTATGTTGCTGAAAAGATGCGCATTTTGTCAAAGCTGTTCATTTTGATCTCAGCATAATCTGCAAAAGTTTCTAAAGCAAAGGGAAAAGAAGATTGATAGAATATGAGATGAGAGAGCTGATTAGTTGGCAAGTGCACTCTGACTGATAAAGGTGTTGCCGTCCTGCAAGATAATGGCTACCCTGATTGGATCATCACTTGTATTTTTTTTTGACATTAGTGAACCAGATGGCTTTTTCCCAACAATTGATTCATGGTCATAATTAGATTCTTAATTCCAGAATTTTTCTATTGAATTTAAATTTCCTCATCTGCCATGGGGGGATTAAAACCTGGGTCCCCAGAATGTTAGATAACAAGGTGTGGAGCTGGATGAACACAGCAGGCCAAGCAGCATCAGAGGAGCAGGAAAGCTTGATGTTTCGGGCCTAGACCCTACAGAAATGGGGGAGGGGATGGGGGTTCTGAAATAAATAGGGAGAGAGGGGGAGGCGGATAGAAGATGGATAGAGGAGAAGATAGGTGGAGAGGAGACAGACAGGTCAAAGGGGCGGGGATGGAGCCAGTAAAGGTGAGTGTAGGTGGGGAGTTAGGGAGGAGATAGGTCAGTCCAGGGAGGATGGACAGGTCAAGGGGGAGGGATGAGGTTAGTACGTAGGAGCTGGGGGTGGGGCTTGACATTGGAGGAGGGGATAAGTTGGAGGAAGGCAGGTTAGGGAGGCGGGGACAAGCTGGGCTGGTTTTGAGATACAGTAGGGGGAGGGGAGATTTTGAAGCTTGTGAAGTCCACTTTGATACCATTGGGCTGCAGGGTTCTCAAGCGGAATATGAGGTGCTGTTCCTGCAACCTTTGGGTGGCATCGTTGTGGTACTGCAGGATGCCCAGGATGGACACGTCGTCTGAGGAATGGGAGGGGGAGTTGAAATGGTCCGCGACTGCAGTTGTTTGGTGCAAACCGAGCGTAGGTGTTCTGCAAAGCGGTCCCCAAGCCTCC
>JAHRHZ010000065.1:18789978-18812032 GCA_024137785.1 Ginglymostoma cirratum
ACGGGTACAGCGGATGCAGTATACCACATTGGCAGATGTGCAGGTGAACCTCTGCCTGATGTGGAATGTCTTCTTGGGGCCTGGGATTGGGGTGAGGGAGGAGGTGTGGGGGCAGGTGTAGCACTTCCTGCGGTTACAAGGAAAAGTGCCGGGTGTGGTGGGGCTGGAGGGGAGTGTGGCGCGGACAAGGGAGTCGCGGAGGGAGTGGTCCCTCCGGAAGGCAGATAAGGGTGGGGAGGGAAAGATGTCTTTGGTGGTGGGGTCTGACTGTAGATGGCGGAAGTGTCGGAGGATGATGCGTTGGATCCGGAGGTTGGTGGGGTGGTATGTGAGGACGAGGGGGATTCTTTTTTGATTATTGTTGCGGGGACGGGGCGTGAGGGATGTGTTCCGGGAAATGCGGGAGACACGGTCGAGGGCGTTCTCGACCACTGTAGGGGGGAAGTTGCGGTCCTTGAAGAATGAGGACATTTGAGATGTGCGGGATTGGAAAGTCTCATCCTGGGAACAGATGCGGCGGAGGCGAAGGAATTGGGAATAGGGGATGGTATTTTTGCAGGAGGGTGGGTGGGAGGAGGTGTATTCCAGGTAGCTGTGGGAGTCAGTGGGCTTGAAATGGACATCTGTCTCTAGGTGGTTGCCCGAGATGGAGACAGAGAGGTCCAGGAAGGAGAGAGAAGTGTTAGAGATGGTCCAGGTGAACTTCAGGTTGGGGTGGAAAGTGTTGGTGAATTGGATGAACTGTTCGAGCTCCTCGTGGGAGCACGAGGCGGCGCCGATGCAGTCATCAATGTAACGGAGGAAGAGGTGGGGTTTAGGGCCAGTGTAGGTACGGAAGAGGGATTGTTCCACATAACCTACGAAGAGGCAGGCATAGCTTGGACCCATGCGGGTACCCATGGCCACACCCTTTGTTTGTAGGAAGTGGGAGGAATTGAAAGAAAAGTTGTTGAGGGTGAGGACGAGTTCGGCTAGGCGGATGAGGGTGTCGGTGGAGGGGGATTGGTCCGTTCTGCGGGACAGGAAGAAGCGGAGGGCCTTTAGGCCATCAGCATGGGGAATACAGGTATATAGGGACTGGACGTCCATAGTAAAAATGAGGTGTTGGGGACCTGGGAATTGGAAGTTCTGGAGGAGGTGGAGGGCATGGGTGGTGTCACGGACGTAGGTAGGGAGTTCCTGGACCAAGGGGGTGAAAATTGAGTCTAGGTAGGTGGAGATGAGTTCGGTGGGGCAGGAGCAGGCGGAGACAATGGGTCGACCAGGGCATTCAGGTTTGTGGATTTTGGGGAGGAGATAGAAGCGGGCGGTGCGGGGTTGGGGAATGATGAGGTTGGAGGCGGTGGGTGGGAGGTCGCCTGAGGTGATGAGGTTGTGGATGGTTTGGGAGATGATGGTTTGGTGCTCGGGGGTGGGGTCATGATTCAGGGGGCGGTAGGAGGAGGTGTCAGAGAGTTGGCGCCTGGCCTCAGCAATGTAGAGGTCAGTGCGCCATACTACGACTGCCCCTCCCTTGTCCGCGGGTTTTATGGTGAGGTTGGGATTGGAGCGGAGGGAGTGGAGGGCTGCACGTTCTGCGGGGGAGAGGTTTGAGTGTTTGAGAGGGGTAGAGAGGTTGAGACGATTGATGTCTCGACGGCAGTTGGAGATGAAGAGGTCGAGGGAGGGTAGGAGGCCTTGGGGTGGTGTCCAGGAGGAGGGCTTGTGTTGGAGGCGGGAGAAGGGGTCAGTAGAGGGAGGGTTAGATTCGCGGTTGGAGAAGTAAGCGTGGAGGCGGAGGCGGCGGAAAAACTGCTCAATATCCAAGCGTGAGCGGTATTCGTTGATATGTGGGTGGAGGGGGACAAAGGTGAGCCCTTTACTGAGGACTGACCGTTCGTCCTCAGTAAGGGGGAGGTCTGGGGGGATGGTGAAGACCCGGCAGGGCTCACCTGCACATCTGCCAATGTGGTATACTGCATCCGCTGTACCCGTTGTGGCTTCCTCTACATCGGGGAAACCAAGCGGAGGCTTGGGGACCGCTTTGCAGAACACCTGCGCTCAGTTCGCAACAAACAACTGCACCTCCCAGTCGCGAACCATTTCAACTCCCCCTCCCATTCCTCAGATGACATGTCCATCCTGGGCCTCCTACAATGCCACAGTGATGCCACCCGAAGGCTGCAGGAACAGCAAATCATATTCAGCCTGGGAACCCTGCAGCCCAATGGCATCAATGTGGATTTCACAAGTTTCAAAATCTCCCCTCCCCCAACCGCATCCCAAAACCAGCCCAGCTCATCTCCACCTCCCTAACCTGTTTTTCCTCTCACCTCAAGCCACACCCCCATCTCCTATCTACTAACATCATCCCGCCCCCTTGACCTGTCCGTCCTCCCTGGACTGACCTATCTCCTCCCTACCCCCCTACCTACACTCACCTTTACTGGCTCCATCCCCGCCTCTTCGACTTGTCTGCCTCCTCTCCACCTATCCTCTCCTCTATCCATCCTCTATCCGCCTCCCCCTCTCTCCCTATTTATTTCAGAACCCTCTTCCCCTCCCCCATTTCTGATGAAGGGTTTAGGCCCGAAACGTCAAGTTTTCCTGCTCCTATGATGCTGCTTGACCTGCTGTGTTCATCCAGCCCCATGCTTGTTATCTCGGATTCTCCAGCATCTGCAGTACCTTTTATCTCTGATATAATTTCTTTGGTGGGGTCGGATTGCAGATGGCAGAAGTGTCGGAGGATGATGCGTTGGATCTGGAGGTTGGTGGGGTGATACATGAGGACAAGGGGGATTCTGTTTTGGTTGTTATTGCAGGGAGGGGGTGTGAGGGATAAGTTGCGGGAAATGCAGGAGACACGGTCAAGGGCATTCTCAACTACTGAGGCGGGGTAGTTGCGGTCCTTGAAAAACGAGGACATCTGAGACGTACGGGAATGGAATGCCTCATCCTGGGAGCAGATGCGGCGGAGGTGAAGTAATTGGGAATAGGGGATGGCGTTTTTGCAGGAAGGCGGGTGGAAGAAGGTGTAATCTAGGTAGCTGTGTGAGTCGGTGGGCTTGAAATGGATATCGGTTTCCAGGTGGTTGCCAATGATGGAAATAGAGAGGTCCAGGAAGGAGAGAGAGGTACCAGAGATGGTCCAGGTGAATGTAAGGTTGGGATGGAAGGTGTTGGTGAAGTGGATGAACTGTTTGAGCTCCTCGTGGGAGCATGAGGCGGCGCTGATACAGTCACCAATGTAATGGAGGAAGAGGTGGGGTTTAGGGCTAGTGTAGCTACGGAAGAGGGATTGTTCCACGTAACCTACAAAGAGGCAGGCATAGCATGGGCCCATGCAGGTACCCATGGCCACCCCCTTTGTCTGTAGGAAGTTGGAGGAATTGAAAGAGAAGTTGTTGAGGGTGAGGACAAGTTCAGCTAAGTGGATGAGGGTGTCAGTGGAGGGGGATTGGTCAGTTCTGCGGGACAGGAAGAAGCGGAGGGCCTTTAGGCCATCTGCATGGGGAATGCAGGTGAATAGAGACTGGACATCCATAGTAAAAATGAGGTATTGGGGACCGGGGAATTGGAAGTTCTGAAGGAGGTGGAGGGCGTGGGTGGTGTCATGGACGTAGGTAGGGAGTTCCTGGACCAAGGGGGAGAAAATGGAGTCGAGATAGGTGGAGATAAGTTCGGTGGGGCAGGAGCAGGCGGAGACAATGGGTCGACCAGGGCATTCAGGTTTGTGGATTTTGGGAAGGAGATAGAAGTGGGCGGTGCGGGGTTGGGGAACGATGAAGTTGGGGGCTGTGGGTGGGAGGTCACCTGAGGTGATGAGGTTGTGGATGGTTCGGGAGATGATGGTTTGGTGGTCGGGGTGGGGTCATGATCAAGGGGGCGGTAGGAGGAGGTGTCGGAGAGTTGGCACAAGGCCTCGGCGATGTAGAGGTCAGTGCGCCATACTACAACCGCACCTCCCCTTGTCTGCTGGTTTTATGGTGAGGTTGCGATTGGAGCCTAGGGAGCGGAGGGCTGCAAGTTCTGCGGGGGAGAGGTTGGAGTGAGTGAAAGGGGTGGAGAGGTTGAAGCGATTAATGTCACGACGGCAGTTAGCGATGAAGAGGTCGAGGGAGGGTAGGAGGCCTTGGGGTGGTGTCCAGGAGGAGGGGGTGTGTTGGAGGCGGGAGATGGGGTCAGTAGAGGGAGGGTTAGGCTCACGATTAAAGAGGTAAGCGTGGAGGTGGAGGCGGTGGAAAAACTGTTCAACATCCAAGCATGACCGGTATTCGTTCATGTGCAGGTGGAGGGGGACAAAGGTGAGTCCTTTACTGAGGACTGACCGTTCATCCTCAGTAAGGGGGACGTCTGGGGGGATGGTGAAGACTCGGCAGGCCTGGGTGCTCTCTTTGTCCTTCCTGGACCTGTCTGTCTCCATCTCTGGCAACCACCTGGAAACCGATATCCATTTCAAGCCCACCGACTCCCACAGCTGCCTAGAATACACCTCCTCCCGCCCACCTTCCTGCAAAAATGCCATCCCCTATTCCCAATTCCTTCGCCTCTGCCGCATGTGCTCCCAGGATGAGGCATTCCACTCCCATACATCTCAGATGTCCTCGTTTTTCAAGGACCGCAACTACCCCCCGCCTCAGTGGTTGAGAATGCCCTTGACCGTGTCTCCTGCATTTCCCGCAACTTATCCCTCACACCCCCTCCCTGCAATAACCGCCAAAACAGAATCCCCCTTGTCCTCATGTACCACCCCACCAACCTCCAGATCCAACGCATCATCCTCCGACACTTCTGCCATCTGCAATCCGACCCCACCACCAAAGAAATTCTTCCCTCCCCACCCTTATCTGCTTTCTGGAGGGACCACTCTCTCCGGGACTCCCTTGTCCTCGCCACACTCCCCTCCAGCCCCACCACACCCGGCACTTTTCCCTGCAGCTGCAGGAAGTGCTACACCTGCTCCTGCACCTCCCCCCTCACCCCTATCTCAGGCCCCAAGAAGACTTTCCACATCAAGCAGATGTTCACCTGCACACCTGCTAATGTGGTATACTGTATCCGCTGTTCCCATTGTGGCCACCTCTACATTTGGGAAACCAATTGGAGGCTTGGGGACCGCTTTGCAGAACACCTACGCTCGGTTTGCACCAAACAACTGCAGTCGCGAACCATTTCAACTTCCCCTCCCATTCTTCAGATGACATGTCCATCCTGGGCCTCCTGCAGTGCCACAGCGATGCCACCCGAAGGTTGCAGAAACAGCACCTCATATTCCACTTGGGAACCCTGCAGCCCAATGGTATCAAAGTGGACTTCACAAGCTTCAAAATCTCCCCTCCCCCTACCGCATCCCAAAACCAGCCCAGCTTGTCCCCGCCTCCCTAACCTGCCCTCTCTTCCACCTATTCTCTCCTCCAACATCAAGCCCCACCCCCATCTCCTACGTACTAACCTCATCCCGCCCCCCTGACTTGTCCGTCCTCCCTGGACTGACCTATCTCCTCCCTACCTCCCTACCTACACTCACCTTTACTGGCTCCATCCCCGCCTCTTTGACCTGTCTGCCTCCTCTCCACCTATCCTCTCCTCTATCCATCTTCTATCCGCCTCCCCCTCTCTCCCTATTTATTTCAGAACCCCCTTCCCCTCCCCCATTTCTGAAGCAGGGTCTAGGCCTGAAATGTCAGCCTTCCTGCTCCTCTGATGCTGCTTGGCCTGCTGTGTTCATCCGGCTGTACACCTTGTTAACTCAGATTCTCCAGCATCTGCAGTTCCTACTGTCTCCCCAAAATGTTATCTGGGTCTCTGGATTAACAGTCCAGTGATAATACCACTAGGCTATTGCCTCCCCTCATACAAAATAATGGAACGTACCAAAGGCTATCAGTTTTTATCCTGAAAGTTGTTCAGTCTTCCATCAATCTTGGGTGTATTTACTCTGCATATTTAGTTTGGGTACAACGTGATTCGGCTTCATAGTGATGCCTATACAGCAGTATTATGCTTTTTGATTGGAGTGAATGTGAACTCTTGGTACAATCTGAACCGAAGAGGAAAGCCTTGTGCAGCTTCCTGAAAGGGGTAGTCCTACACTACATTGGATTGATTCTACATCAGTACCAAACTAAATTGTCTGCTTCTCTGTGTCACACTCGAGCAATAATGTTGGAAATTATGGGCTTGATTTAATTGAGATGATTTGGGTCTTGCCCACCAGCTGGAGAGTTGGCAGGACACCCATGAGGCCTTTTAGGAAAGGCCCGCTGAACGAATTGACTCATAGGCACATAACCTGACAATGTCAGTCATTACCAGAATCCAAGGGGGCCTGGTGGTAGCAGTCTCCCTTTCTTCCAATCACTTGCCTCCACCGCCTGCCCACCACGCCCATAGAACTGCCAGGCAATCAGAGGCCAGAGAAGCCAGGACACTATGAAAGGCGGTTCCAATAGACAGGTGGTTCCTACTGCAAATAAACCCTGAGGCCTAGTCACAAGTGACTAACAGTTGGAGCAGACTGAGGTGGTCAAGGAGAGGAAGTGGTTTGGTACCAAGGACAGGGATGTGGCTCTCCCCTCAAGAGCTTTTGAATGAGGGACATATGGGATGTCAGGTTTGTGTGTCTTGGCAGCCCAGACATGTGAAGGCAAAATCAGCCATGAGAATGCATTACCCCAGAAACCAGTTAAGGTGATCAGTTGGGCTTGCAGTGCATTTCACTTGCAAGTGCTGGAATTTACATGTATTCACCGACAGGATTCTGTTTTATGTAGCCACAAGGACTCTGTTCACTTTTTCACCAAGAAAAGGTTATGCAGAATCTGAATCCATGCTGCATTCCCTCTGGCAATGTCCTGACCAATCAGAAATCTACCTGCCTGGTCTGAGGACAATCCCTGAGCTAAAATTGACAGCAGATCCTGCTGAATCTCCATGTGAACAATGGTCCAACCAATCAGCACTCTCATCTCATGCTCTAAAAAAGAAATGTTCCCTTGTGAAGTTGGATTTCTTGTGCCTCAATCCTGCTAAAGGTAAGTTGAAAAGCTTTGGATTTGTTTTTTTTTTATTTTTAGCAATCTACTTAATGGTTTGTTCATTTCCACAGAATTTTTCAATAAAGTAGAAATGAGTTTTTTGATATCCTTTCAATATTTTCCAGGGACATAATGAATATAGCAATCTTCTGGGGATTGTGTATTTCAATAATTCGGTTTTATCAATAATATAGAGAAAAAACTGATGTAATTGCTGTATATTGCCTTGTCATAATCTATTCTAAGTCAGTCACTCACATCAGCAATGTTGGAGTTAATTTGAAAATATTAAAAATGACAAAACAAAATAATTTAATTGTAATTTTAAGTTACCAAGTTGTTTTGAACAGTATTGAAGGTAAATCTGTGTCATATATTTGAAGCTCCTCAAAAATGTTGTAATTACAGGAACGATTATCTAGGGACATATTGGGGACATCTCTCTGAAATGTTTGAAGGTATCTACACACAGTCCATGAGTTGAGGTCCAAGTCTGAGTAGTTGTACTGCTGTTATTTTAGTAATGAGCTCAAAGTCTGCTTAAAATTCATTGGCATGGTGCTGAGACTTTGTAATTATATAGCTGACTGTGTTCCTCCCTGTAGATCATGTCCACAATGTACCTGTAGAGAAAAGACAGGCTTTGACATACTGTATTACAAGATGTATTAGCAGTATTGGTCCAGCCATAAATATTCACAACCAGCACTATTGTGGCCTCAGACAGGGTGTGCAAGTGATAGACATGGATCTAAGTTCCAATTCAGATATGTGTCTTAATTTATTTTAACACTAATTTTATCAAAGTGGGAGGTGTTAAATCGGACGTACGGAAAGAAATGCTGGTTTGTGTTCATAAATACATGGAGGGTATTTAATTACATGTTTAATATTTCTGTCTAAATTCTCGCTCGCTTGGAAGTCCGTCCATGGGCTGTGGTGTGGCTGGAAAGGAGAGAACCCATTGAGACCACAAAATCTCGACCAATGTGAATTAGACAGTCACTTCTTTGGGTTGTCTGTGCCATGTATTCTATTGAAGGAACCTCCTGTTAGATACTGCAGCAATGGATCTCCAGCCTTGTGAAAGCCAGGAAGTCATAACTGGACCTTTGCTTGAAGCAATCCATTTAAACCCAATTTAATAGATCGATTGAAACCCGCATGGGTGGTGTGTCGTCCAAATGCCAGCAAAATACCAGAAGGGGCAAGAAATGGGCCACAATCAGCCACTTTATTGTTTTAATTTGCCCACCAGTGGTCAGAAGTGCCTTCTGCTGCTATTTCACAAGGCTTCTTATCACTCAGCCTATCTCCAGAGAGCTGGTAAAATATAGATTATTTGTTTAGCATGTTTTAATGATTCCTTCCCTTTATGATATGTCCCAACAGCCTGACATACATTGTTCCATTATGTGTACAAAATTTTTATTTCAAACTTCAACATTCTATTTATTTCACCCAAATCGATGCAGTAGGAGATATTGACTGGGATTTTATGGTCAGAGCTGAAAAAAATACAGTTATCGCTGACATCAAAGAGAGTTGCTGCCAGAGATCCACAGAGATTAGAGTCGGGAAAGGTGAAATCCACACCATCCAGATCTATAGATCTGTGCAGTATGGATTTCACCTTTTCCCAACTCTAATTTAAATTTGCTACCAAGTAAGGACATCTCTTGGTGTCTGCCAACAGTGATGTCAGCAAACTGGGTAAGCAACATTGAGAATTCTGATGAGCTAGGAAATAAAATGTACTAAATTATCCATCACTTTTCATAAATTCTCCAAAAAGTAAGATCAGGGCATACATATTAACAGCTCAGTCTCCTCAACGACCTTTTAAGGAATAAGTATATTCAAAAACTGGAATTTTTAAGATAATAAAAAAAATTGCACAATCGTAAATTAGTTTTCCAGATTCACAAGTTGTTTAGCAAGTTATGAGTTAGTGCACTATTAAAACTACAGTTATATCTCATTAAGGTGGTATATTGCGGGTTTTTAGAACCAGTACTGCAGTGTAAAGGGTTAATTTCTCATCAGTTCAGTGATTTCCAAAGGGATAGAGAGAAACAGGGAATGATTGACAGCAACTTCTGGATTTACACACGTCAATGTTCATGTGAAAACAGCATATGTTTCTATCAGTTTAACAGGGTAATGACAGTCAATGCTTATAGTTTCCTCATCAATACAACCATAAAATCTGGACTAATGTGAATTTGTACTAATTTATTTGTCTGTTTAATACATTATATTGACAGAATTCGTTATTTGCTACTGCGCCAATAGACTTCAGACGTTCTAATAGCCTGGTGGAATCCAGCAAGAAGTAACTGAATCCTTGCCTGAAGCAATCCACTTAAAGCAAATTTCGTAAAACCACAATGCCATTGAAATTTACAGCACCAAAGATCTTTCAGCCCTCTTCACTAGAGTAATTCAGTATTAGCCTCGCTGCCTTGCTCTCTGCCCAAAGCTGTATAATTTCATCCACATCAAATATTTATCCAGTTTTAACAGAAGCAATGGTCTTTGCCTCAACCATTCCCTGTGGCAAAGTTTTCAATGCTCCAACAACCTTCTTTATATAAAGTTGTCTCTTCACCTCTCCCTTTAATCGTAATTTTAAATTGAAGACCTTTGTTACCGACTCCCTAACCAATTGAAATAATCTTTCCCTGTTCACCCTACAGTAAATCCCCCACACCAAAAAACTTCTATTAATATCTCTTTTGTAACTTCTCAGCAATAGTGAAAATAGTTCTGGTATCTGAAGCCTGACCCTCTAAACTGCCCTGTATGCTGTCGATGGTTGTAATAACTTTTCTCTGATGGGAATCCCGAATGACACACAATGATTTTATAGTGATCAAGCCAAGATTGGATTTTACCACTTCTTCACCCTCATTTATTTACAAACCCATGTACTATTTGCCTTTATCTATCAACATTTACATTTATCCACACCTTCCAGTATTTTTTTATTGCGGCAACACTCCTGTTCGTTGCTTTTCCTCCCACAACAGAACTTGTGATGCTTATGTTCTTTTAAATAATTTTCATATCAGAAGTAAAACTGAATCCAGGTTTGAGGAGGCAGAGGCAGCTGATGTGAAAGGAAAGAGACTTTGAAGAAGGGTCCTGACCAAAAACAGTGACTTTCCTGCTCCTCTGATGCTGCATGACCTGCTGAGTTCCTCCAAATCCACACTGTATTGACTCTGACCCCAGCATCTGCAGTTCTTGCTTTCTTTAAATGACAGAAAACTGTTTATAAAATCAGCTAGTGTGGAATCGGGATTGGAAGGTCAGTAGTTGACTAAAATAGCATTGAGAGGAGGAGGAGGAGGTAGTTCCTGAATAAAATGAGCTCAGGGAGGACATAAGGAGAGATATGTGAGAAACCAGAGAAAAGAATTGCATGGGCGGACCTTGGAAGAAGGATGGTTTGATGGACATAGGAAAAGGAGGCTGAGAAAGCTCAGCAGATAATCCCAAGCTTAGGGAAAAAGAAATCCGTTAAGTGGCTTACTTGGAGATAAGGGTGAAGAATTCATCAGAAAAAAAATTAGAATCTAGTTGGTAGAGGAAGGAAGAAGAACCTGGGGATTATTTATGCATCCAGCGTAAACTTGGATTTGTGTGCCAGTTTTGTCAGAGGACAAAAGGGGAATGAGAGGATTTGATTCTGTCAAACCAGATGTGGTGATCAGGTAAGTCACTTCGGCATCATAAATGTTTAAACCTCATCCCTTTGACTTAAGGGAGTGTCCTGGCAAGGTCAAGGAATCTGCTTGAATATGGGTTTTGGAATTTATATGGCAACAGTGGTCAAGGACAAACAGTGAACTTAGTCAGAGAAGGAGAGACACATTGAGATGAAAGTTAAAATTACTGAGGATGAAAAGTCACTCTATGCAGAGGATATTTTGATGGGAAACCTGGTTTGCAATTTTCCTAAAGCATTAAAGAACAAGAATTTAAAAGGTAAATTGCTCAAAGGAAGAGAATGTATTGCAGAGTAGGAGAGGTCAAAGTACAACTTAGTGATAAACACTACACTGCCACCTATGTAATGGTTTGGACAGGTGAGATCATGGAAAGTCTACTTAGAAAGTCAGGCTTTAGTGAGGATTACAATGGCATCAACCTATGCCACCATAGGTGGCATGGTGGCACAGTGGTTAGCATTGATGTCTCACAGCACCAGGGATCTGGGTTCTATTGCAGCCTCAGACAACTGTCTGTCTGGAGTTTGCACATTCTTCCTGCGTGGGTTTCCTATAGGTGCATTGGTTTCCTCCAACAGTCCAAAGATGTGCAGGTTAGGTTGATTGGTCATGCTAAATTGCCTGTCGTGTCCAGGGATGTGGAGGTTAGGTGGATCGTCCATGATCAGTGCAGAGTTACATGGATAAAGTAGGGAACTGGGTCTGGATGGGATGCTCTTCAGAGGGGCAGTGTGAACTTGATAGGCCAAAAAGCCTCCTTCTACACTGTAGGGATTCTATGTGGTCTCCAATATCATTCATCATCTGAATTTTAATTAACTTTTGTACCAAGAAATGATCTCTGTTGCATTTAGTATTTTCTTCATATTTCTTAATTTTAGAGGAGGTTGGGCTGAACAAAATGATGCATGCTCTACTAAACATCAGCTGATAAGCTGTAGTTAAAGCAAAGGAAATAGTTGCAACACTTTTACACTTACATGCGACTGTGCACAAAATAATTTGTGAAGCGTTTGCTAGGCTTTTTATTCAAAATTATGTCAATTCTAAACATATGATTACAAAGGTGCAGCTGGCCACACAATGCACCTCTTGTGATTTCCACGATTGAATTTGCCAGATGGTTAATGGACAAAATTCAAAATTTCACAAAATGGAATGCAGATGTGAAACAAAGTGAATTTAAAATTCAACGTCACTTGTGGTTTGAGATTAGGTTTTAACAAGCGCTCTAATGTGCTCTAATTTTAAATTATTCTTTTCCTTTCCAACTATTTTCTGCTTTCCTGGAATCTATTAATTCTGCAATATGGTTCTAGGAAACAATATGTTCTGATATCTGGCTCAAGTGCCATTCTTGCCTTAAGAAGAAACATCTCAACTCTAGGTGTAACTATGCTATTTGACAGTCATTGGCTTTGCTCCTCTTGTGCCATCCCCTCCTTGCTGATGTTCCCACATATGAAATTCCAGTAGAAGATGATGGATAATGAGCAAATGAGAATGCTGACCAATTATCCACTTGGTGATAATAGAGGACACTTGAAGTGCCTCAAATCCCACTTGCAGCAGAAGCACGGGTAGGGTTATACAAGGCTTTGACTGGATCAGGTGATAACATTAAATTGTGTGTCAATTTGATTTTGTTCATTCTACCTGCTGCAGATGCGCTTTTTCAACTCCTCCATGTGAACTTGACATTCGAATAAATACTTAATGATGGCCATGAATCCACTGTCGATTGTCAGAAAAACCCATCTGGTTCACTAATGTCCTTTAGGGAAGGAAACCACCATCCTTACCTGGTCTGGCCTACATGTGACTCCAGACCCACAGCAATGTGGTTGACTCTTAACTGCCCTCTGGGCAATTAGGGATGGGCAATAAATGCTGCCCAGTCAGCATCGCCCTCATCCCATGAATGAATAAAATGAATAAAAAAACTTAATACCATCATCCAATAAAATACAGTGGGTCCCATCTGAACTATTGCATATTCACCTTCCCTGTCATCAGCAAGACCTTGAAATTCCTACCTGAGATCAGCAAATTTAGTGTAGACCTGGGATTTTCTTATTTATTGCATTGAATTGTACGTAACTTGAACTAACAAAGTCTTGAACAGGAGCTCAAAAGTGGCTAATTTGGTTAAAGTGCTTATTCTAAATCCACATGATTCTCACAGCTCGGACCCAACATAGTTCAGGGATCAGAACTGAATTTATTTTCAGTGAGAGCACATAGATATGCCAGTCTATTTATGTACTTAGGGATCATAAAAATATATTTACATAATTTTAGCCATTTTGATATTGAACTTACATGTTAAACTGTGCAAGCCATGGATGAGAAATAGCCTAGAAACTTTAAAAGTCCTTGCTTTTAGCCCACAAACACGGCAGGGCAGACTTCCAAATAAACATCTGCCGTGGCTGTGATCTGGAGTTGGGAACGTTTTCAGAACAGGGCTAGGCAGTCAATCCATTGACAATGCTGTTCAAGTCCCTGCCCTCTGACGATAGCATGTGATACCTTCCAACCCTACTGGGTGGCAGGGACATCTGACCAGTGTCACTGATGATAATCTTTGTCTCACTGCTCTGAAAATCTATCTCTCTCAGTGCGATTGTTAATAGGATATGTGTAATGCTACATTCATATATGCAGGTTCATTTTATGAAGCAAAAATAGAAATTGCTGGAGAAACCCAGCAGGTCTGGCAGCTCTGGTCACTGGACCCGAAATGTTAACTCTGCTTTCTGTCCACAGATGCTGCCAGACCTGCTGAGTTTTTCCAACAATTTCTGTTTTCGTTTTCGATTTCCAGCATCCGCAGTTATTTGTTTTATTTCAGATTCAATTTGTGTTGCACATACACAGGTCAGGGCTGGTAGAATATTTGGGAAAAGTCCTGGAACCTGTCTGCCCAATCTCCCAAATGTAGAATTATGGCTGGGAGGGAAAAGAAGTGTGCTGACCCTGTTTTAGTATTCAAAGTGAGTCAGAACTTCTAAACCGTGTGTTTGTGGAGTTAATCAGCTTGAATAAAGCTTGAAGTGTGCTGTATATAAGAAAGAAAAATTGGTGTGTCCAATTTTCTGAGATTTGCTGCATTAATGCAATTCATTCACCTCTTGTCTTGTGAGTGTTCCTGAGATGCAGTATGCTGCCAGATTTTGGAAACTTTGTGTTGTGCAAGTGAGTCAATCCAAGACTCCTGCCACAATGCTCTCTACTGTTTTGGGATTTTCAGTAGTCTATGATCAGGCCACCTTCAGCAGGTGTGTGGTGTGAGAGTGAATAAGAAGAGAAGGATGATAGAGTCATAGAGTTGTACAGCACATAAACAGACTCTTCAGTCCAACTCATCCATGCCAACCAGATATCTTAAATTAATCAGTTTCATTTGCTAGTATTTGGCCCATATCCCTCTACACTCTTCCTATTCATGTACTCATCCAGATACCCTTTAAATGTTATAATTGTACCAGCCTCTACCACTTCCTCTGGCAGCTCGTTCCATACATGCATCACCTTCTGCATAAAAATGTTGCCCCTGAGGTCCCTTTTAAATCTTTCCCATCTCACCTTAAACCTATGCCCTCTAGTTTTGGACTCCTCTACCCTGGAAAAATGCTTTGGCTATTCATCCTATCCAAGTCCCTCGTGATTTTATAAACCACTTTGAGATCACCCTCAGCCTCTGATGCTCCAGGGAAAACAGCCCCAGCCTATTCAACCTCTCCCTATAGCTCAATCCCTCCAACCTTGGCAACATCCTTGTAAATCTTTTCTGAACTCTTTCAAGTTTCACGATATCCTCCCTAAAGCAGGGAGACCAGAATTGCACACAGTATTCCAAAAGTGGCCTAACCAACGTCCTGTACAGCCACAACATGACATCTCAACTCCTATACTCAATGCACTGACCAGCAAAGGCAAGCTTACCAAATGCCTTCTTCACTGTCCTGTCTACCTGTGATTCCACTTTCAAGGATATATGAACCTGCACACCAAGGTCTCTTTGTTCAGCAACACTCCCCAGGACCCTACCATTAAATGAATAAGCCTTACCAAAATGCAACACCTCATGTTTATCTAAATTAAACTCAGTCTGTCACTCCTTGGCCCATCGGCCCATCTGATCCATGTCCCGTTGTACTCTGAAGTAACCTTCTTCACTATCCACTACACAACTGAAACAAATGCAGATATATGATTAAACTATACAAAGAAGAAAAAAGGAAGCAAAAGGAAAATTGTTCAGTTAGCTAACAATTATTTGAAATTTTTAAGTGTTATAAAAACAGTTGACAAGTCCTTAAAGGATTTATGCTGAAGAAATATTCAATGATGACTATTCAACTTGATTTTCAATCACTAGTGAGAGAAACAACAAATAGCTAACCAAAAGATAAAGTGTTGAATTTAATTTGTTGTAAACAGATCAAAAGCGTAAAATGCTGGAAAAATCAAAATGGAAATGTTAGAGAAGAACAGTATCTGCTGTAGGAAGACAAGGTAATATTCAGTTGTGACTATTCATCTGAATTTAATTTGATCTTCTGGCACGCTTCCTATAGCTGAGTTACAGAACTGTTCTCAAAGTTAGTACATTGCACCCATTCTCTTTAATAACTTTCACTGCTATGTGGAGAACAGGATTGAGGAATTTAGGGATTACACATGCAATGACTGAAAATTGATTAAGTATGTCTGCCGGCATTGCTGGAAAAGCAGGTGAAAATCTCCACAGGGTCAATAGTGCAAGAAAATTCATTTGAAGCTTCTGAATATGTTACATTTAGTGAGCTCACTTTTCCCTGACATTACACATGTGAAACTTCAGTAATTTCTGTCAGAAAAGAAAAATGGATTGCTTGAGATGTTGCCTAACCATTGAAAATATGGTGAGCCTTGCCTGACTGAGTATGATAGATTGCTACTGAGTGCATATAGCAGAAACAATTTGTGTTTTCTTCCCCCCCAGTAATAGGAAGAAGAATTGTGGCTCACGAACAAAAAGATGTGTATTCTGTCTTTTGTCTCCTATTTTACAAATGCTTAATTAGTTACAGCTGTACTTTGATGTTCTGGCAAGATTCAAAACACATCTCTGTGTTTTCAGCAACTTGTTTAGAAAACCCCAGCATAGTTGCTACATGTTGATAGTTTAAAAGGTGATTGCGACTGGGAATAAAAACTGTCATTCCAGTCGTGGGTTTAGCAATTTCATAGGTTTGCGTGAGATTTCTCTTATACTCCTGTGAGTTACCTTAGTGTGCCTTATGATTTGGAGTCCACCTTTCATGACTAATAACCTGACAAACACTTCATAACTAAGTGATCATAATGTTTCTTGTTTCTCATATTGGATGCTTTGATCTTGCCATGTATGCTGAAAATGAATAGCAAACCAAGGTATGATTTTTTTTTTCTCTTAAACAAATTGCTTTCATTTACATAAAATGCAGGACTTGGCACAATGCAGATTTCATAATGAGATTCCTCTACTTTCACTACTCTTCAAACAGAAAAATTATTAAAATATTTGATGTTGTCAGACTGTAGAGTATTTTGACTTTGAAGCAAACCTCAGCTAACTGGTCGTTATATTGTCTGTTAAAGGTATATACATATCAGTATCGGGTTGAAGCCTCTCTGGTATCTAACTGACCCTTACAGACATCTGATAAGAGAAAATTAAAACAGTCGGCTGACTCTCCTTATGCCAGTTTTTTTGGCTAACTGCAAGTTGCATCATGTTGTTTGGAGGGATTCCTCAAAAATTGGTGTCCTTTCTGCATCAATGCCATGATAGTTTCTGGAGTGGCCCGAGGTTCAGCATTGAAGTGGATTGGAGATGTGCCCTGAGAGTTCTGAGAGATGCCAGTGTTCATGGTCAGTGCCCATGAAGCTGAGACAATACCATCTTCTCAATGGCAACTAAGAATGGACAATAAATGCTGGTCCAGTCAGTGATGCCCACAAACCATATTTGAACAAAAAAGTTAGTTGTTACTTTGATTGTGTAGCTTAATGTGGGGATTAATCAAACCTTTATGCCTTATTGAGTCAACCCCCACTACCAGGGATTATGAATTAAATCCATTCAATTGCCAAGGTAGTAAAACCCAATCTAATAAATGTCATTATCTTTAAAGCTAATAAAACAAGCAAAAGTCGACAATTTGGTGCTTGGCCTCTACCTGGAAACTATTCTAATCAATGCTGTAAATGATTTTAAATGTTAAATTAACAATTGTGTATTCATGGGGTTAGCACTTTGTAATCTGAATCGAGCTTTGTAGGTAGATCAATAATAAATTTAAAATAAAAGCCCTGATAGGCCTTACAGTTAAACGCGCTGCAGTTGATAACAAAAATTTTAATTAGAGCAACTGAAAGTTTGCTGCAATTTATTGTTGTTTTTATTTTCTCCCATCTTTTCCTGAAAGTGTTGGATCATGGTGTAGGTCCAGTGAGCCTCAAGTGTCTAACCCAAATGTGATCCCAGATGGCGTATGCGGAAAGGCAATTTAACTGTAAGAAAGATTGCTGCTGAATGCACCTAGGTATCATTCACTGAAGTTGACTCTGGGGGCCTTTAATGCTATTGTGCTCGAGATTTACTAACACTGGAGAGGCCAAGGATTGAATCTAGAATCTTCTTTATTTGGCTTAATGCCAATTACTATTGTGCATTTACACAATACACTATTAAGGAACTGGCACCATCAAACCTTACAATTACCTACTGATATGGTCAGCAAGGAGGGGTGAATCAGCTCCATTCGTTTTAACCCTCTCGGTCAGCCACAACAAATAGTTTTGATTCTTTTTAGCACGTGGCTATGCCACACCCTGATAAAAATAGTTTGCAAGTTGATTAGAATCAATTTGGTTGCCTGGTTGCATTCGTAAATCCATGGTTTCCTTCGGTAAAAGAAAGAACACTTTTATTCAGGGATTAACCATGAGAAAATAACAGCGATGTCACCCCAACACACACACTCATATATAAAGTTTAAAAAAGGGGAGGTTATCTAGTAGAGAAAAGAAAGATCGAGAATGGGTAGTTTGAAACAAATGTTCTTTAGATCCTTGAGGTGTGAGGTTCTAACCTGAGACCCCAGTGCTTTATTTGATGTCTGGTATCCTCAGCGATGATTAAGTTTATGGATATTTTGAGTTGAATGTTTCTCCAATTTGCTAAATCAACAGGCGCTTTTTTTTTTTTGAGAAATGGACGGAACAGAAGCTGAATAATACCAAAATCAGCAAAGTGTCATTTCTGCTAAGTTTTGCAATGGCTTTCTCTCCACTATGCCTAACTAGTTTTCTCATTCTGTCATCTAAAACTTGCCTCATTAACTATGGCATCCCACTCACTCTATTCTCCCACTTTTGTAGGTGGAAGTACTTGCCATTGCCAGGAAATCTCAAAATCCCTGGCACCAGCATTATTTTTGAAGTTCACCAATGCATTCAGTCTGGTAGTCTGGAGTTGCTCTTCCCCATGCAGCGGGGTAGCGACCAAAACCTAATGTTACTCAGGGCGCTTAGGTGACACTCTTCATTGTGCATGCAAGGGCACATGCATACATCTTATTTAAACACCAAACCACATGGCTTACCCATCCTTAGTCACAACTCATCTTACAACCCCAAGTTGGTGCTACCTTTCATCCAATGCCCAGTATAGCCCAGCTTCTTGTAATTCCATCACATACAAGAAAGCTTTCAAAAGCTTCAAACCATTCACTTTTATTCAGCACCAGTAAAAATGAACAAAAAAAAATAGACAGAAGCTGCATTTGCCCTTCAAGCACCAACAAATTCATAGTTGATAGACCCAGCTCACATCTACTGGAAGCAAGACAGCTGAGTCTTGTTTGGCTTGGAATGCCTGAAGCTGCTATGCTTCACCTTCAAAAGGTGCTGTTCCTTCTGATGTTCTCACTTTCCTCCTCAGAATTCCGTTCCCCTACTCCCAGCTCTATAGCATCCATCACATGCTCTCTTTGGTTGTTCTATTTTTACTGTTACTGTGAGTTTTACCCAGGCTAATCCAAATACAGGAATCTCAACTTTAGCAGGTGGATGTCTGCCCCACTGTGGTCCTGATTTAATGCAAGGACTCCATTGTATCTACACTCCACCTCAGCAAGTGGTTTGCATAATGGAGTCACCAGCCATGGTCGCAGAGGGTAGACCTTGTCTCCTAGTAACCATCCTTGTAAGGCATCTGACCGTTAAAACACAGCAGGAAAATGAGAGTTCTTGACAATATGAGCATCCTATTAGATCGCAGGAAACCTGAATAAACTAAACACTGATGGGAATCCATTTCTATTAATGAACGCAGCCATATTATGATATTATCATCTCAATTGGAGGTGTGTAAAGTCTATGATGCCCTTAACTGGAGGAAGCCAGCTTTGTTGCAAAGTCAGCTGCCTGAGCTGCACCATTGGCTTTCCACATGAAAACAGCACAAACTGCATCGATAACAATGTTGATACATTTGTGATTGCGAGGACAGAGAGATCCCACACAGATCCCCTGTAGCACTTTGGAAGGAACCAGTTGTATAAAAATTCAATGTAGCTGTCACCTTGATGGCCATTGATATCAGATAGCTACTCGCTTCTTCATGACATAGGTTCCCCCTCCAGCACTTTTGTAGTTTTGTAACAGTGCCCTGGGACATCCTCCAGCTGCATCTCACTCATCTGAAGGAAGTATCAGACTCTCTATGATAAACTCCCATCCTACTGTGTCTCTTCCACATCCTGAGGGAACCTTCAAGCGCAATGTCCTCGTTCAGAGGCTGTGGAAGAACCTGCTGGAGGCTGCTGCTGATCCTGGGCTTGCTGACACTTCTGTTCCTCCTCAATTTCCCTGCACTTTTGTTTCATCACAGTAACAGTGATGATAACCCCTGCTGTAGCTGGATCCATAGATCACGATTACAGTGAACCTGTATGTGGAAAATTAAAGAACAGAACAGGTTCTTAGTCATTTGAGCGATTAGTATTTGCACCACTCGCAAATGACAGTTTAGCAAACTCCACAACACAACAGGGTATTGCAGGGCCATGGAAAGCCTCTACATGCAATCTCGACATTGGACCCTATTCTGAAGAATGCAGCGTGAGTCATGTCACAAAGTGACAGTAGAAGATTAAGTGCTGTGTGAGTACTGAGGCTGGTCTTCCCAGTCCTGTGCATAAGAGCGAAATTTAGCTCAGTGATTAGCACTGCTGTCCCACAACATCAGAGAACCGGGTTTGATTCTAGCCTTGGGTGACTGTCTGTGCAAACTCCGCACATTCTCCCCGTGTCTGCTTGGGTTTCCATTGTGTGCTCCGGTTTCTTCCAACAGTCTAAAGATGTGCAGGTTAGGTGGATTGGCCATGGTAAATGCAGTGTTACAGAGATATGGTAAGGGGCTGGGTTTAGGTGGGTTGCTCTTTGGAGGTTCAGTGCAGATGTGATGTGCCCAACAGCCTCCTTCCATTCTGTGAATATTCTATGATTCTAGGAGTAGTCTGGGTCCATATACAGCAAGACCTGGATAATGTCCAGGCTTAGGCTGATAATTGACAAGTAACATTAATGTTACATAAGTGCTGGGCAATGACGACCCCAAACAAGAGAGAATCTAATCATCTCCCTTTGACAGTCAGTGGTATTACCATCACTGAATTCCCTCATTATCAACATCCTTGTGGTTAGCATTGATCAGAAACTGAGCTGAACTACCCAAATAAACACTGCGGTGACAAAAATTAGTCAGAAGCTTGGAGTTCTGCAGTGAGTAGCTTGCCTCCTGACTTCATAAAGTCTGCTAACCACCAATAAGTCACAAGTCAGGAGTGAGAAGGAATATTCTTCATTTGGCTGACTCATTGCAGTTACAACAACAGGAAAGAGGCTGAACACTATCCAGATCAAAGCAGTCTGTTTGATTCACCACCCTTCCATCCCTGACACACTGTCAGATGTGTGTACATTCGACAAGATGCACTGTAGCAACTCACTCGGGTTCCCTTGTCAGTATCTTTCAAACTCGCAACACTACCACTGCAGGGGCAGCAGGTGCATGGGAACACCACAACCTGCAAGTTTCCCCCCAATTTGCCATCATCCTCAGTTAGAACTACATTGTCTTTCCTTCAGTGTTGATGGGGCAACTCCCTTCCTAATAGGATATATGGACTGCAGTGGTTCAAGAATGTGGCTCACCACCAACTTGGGGTGGCACGGTGGTTAGCACTGCTGCCTCACAACACCAGGGCCTTGGGTTCGATTCCACCTTCGGGTGCCTGTGTGTGTGGAGTTTGCACGTGCTCCCTGTGTCTGTGTGGGTTTCCTCCGGGTACTTTGGTTTCCTCCCACAGTTCAAAGATGTGCAGGCTAAGTGGATTGGCCATGCTAAATTACCTGTAGCGCTCAGGGATGTGTAGATGGGTTACAAGGAAAGCAGTAATGGGTCTGGGTGGGGTGCTCTGAGGGTTGGTGTGGACTTGTTTGGCCGAAGGGCCTGTTTCCACACTGTAAGGATTCTATGAAACTTCTTGAGCAGTTAGGGATAGGCAATAAATGCTCACCAACCAGCAACGTACACATCCCATCAATAAATAAATTAGTTGAAGTTCTGATGTAAGTTTTGCTGAGCATCACTTTAACTGTGTACTGAAACAAACTGTCTTTCCTTTTTTGATTGATAATATCCGTACATATGTATACCAGTGACTTGCCAATGTTTCTGTGATGTAGACACATGATTATTTTCCACAAGAGTGCAAGGCCATAACTGAAATTGTTCAACCTGCAAACAGATTATAACAAGACTACATTTTCCACACGTGTAACATTATGTGTAAATTCAGGTTGGAGGGCATTTATAAATTAACTATTGGATTTCCCCAGAGGAAATTAATGGAAGTAGCTTTGGTTAGTGTCAATATTCTGACACCATAAATTGGAGATGATTTACTCAATTCCTTCTCACATCTTGTTAATATGACCTGCTCAGCTTCATATTGGAATTGTAGTCTTTTATACTGAATTACCAAAGGCTAATCATGTGCTGTACTTTACTTGCATTTGTCTTGCAAAATTTAATAGAGGCATTTTATATATAAATGTATTTTTTTATATAGCGAAACATTAATCAATAATTCAGATGAGGAGCAACAGCCATCACTGTAAAACAGTTGTATACCGGATAACAAGGTGTGGAGCTGGATGAACACAGCAGGCCAAGGAGCATCATAGGAGCAGGAAAGC
>JAHRHZ010000065.1:18812432-18848490 GCA_024137785.1 Ginglymostoma cirratum
TGACGTTTCGGGCCTAGACCCTTCATCAGACCGAAACGTCAAGCTTTCCTGCTCCTATGATGCTGCTTGGCCTGCTGTGTTCATCCAGCTCCACACCTTGTTATCTCGGATTCTCCAGCATCTGCAGTACCTTTTATCTCTGTATACCAGATATGCTGGATAACGTCTACATTGCCTGCACTTAAGTGAGTAAAGATGGGGATCAACTCCGTTGTGGTGGTGGAGAAGGGAGCCACGCAAACTGAATAACTTTGCAGCTTCCTGTGTCTCGTGACGCATGAGGCCAACAAAGCATGTGTTTTTTCTTTCTGTCTTTCTGTAACTAGTTGCTTCCTGGCACAGGTCACCAATCCGTTTCCAGAGGCTATGGATGCCACTCCATCTCAAACATGGATGACTTTGAGATTCTGCCATTGCAATGTTGGAAGGATTCAGTTTTTTGGCTATGTTATGAGCAGACCTTCCGTAGCCACTGAGTCCTGGAGTGGAACCCAAATGCAGGGATACTAACCACGGTGCTAAAAGATGTCCTCTAGACTCCAAATTGTGACAATGTAAAGGTTTAGCTGAGGCCACTAGTGAAGGTAGGTATGGGATTGTTGAATATTGTGGCGAGTTGAGAACCAAAGGCTAAGATGTTAGTAGTTAGGAAATGCAGTGACTTGGAGGAGGTTTTGTTTTACCACACCATTCGCAGTAGAAGTGGAATTGTAAGGGGGGTAGAAATAGGTATAGTAGGGGAATACAAGGAAATCATGTGGCTGGTGAATAAAAATGAAATTAATGAAGAAAATTGATTTATTTGTCTCTATTGTAAAAGCTTCATTTTGTACCAGAATGATAAAACTCATTACCCACTCACTTCAGAGAATTAATTAAGGTTGTTATTTTAGATCATTTCAATGCAATGGATTTTTGAATTACTTGCCATCAGTTCATAAGTGAAGTATCCAGGATGAACATTTATGTATTAACAGTCGTCCTAATGTTTCATCATGTCCAATTTGCTTTCGACTGAAGTTTACAGTACGATGGTTCCAACTTGTTTCCTCATCTCACTGCCATTTTTACTTATTTTGAAATTACTTGGAAGTTTCACTCCAGGCCATTTAGTTAGCTTCATATTGAAACATGTTTAAGGCATATTGTCAATTATAATCCTTTCATACATTTTTCTGAAGGTTATTCTATTTCAAGGAACAGAATACAACAATATCACAAAACTACTCCCCCTACAATAATCAACCCTTTCTCTTCCATACTACCGCCCCCAAAGCCCATCCCAACCCAAAGCTACAACTTTTGACTTTATGTGGAACCGTTCATATGAAATACACCATGGAATCCATTTTCCAGTGATCCCTTCCGCCGGGAGGGAGGAAAAAGACAAAATCCCGATCCTGCCAGCTGGAAGAAATGTGAGTTGAGAGGCCATAAGTGCCAACCCTAGGTCCCAGAGGATAAATATTGATAAGATCATCAATAAAGTGGTTGCCTCTGAGAATACAATCCAGTTAAGGATTGAAGACAATTGCCCAAGGCCAGGTAGTCACTCGGAAACTCTCCAGCGCCAAGTGGTTGGCAGATTTTGTCTCACCGATATGAGCTACCAATGTCAATAAGGGAACGAGAGGGCGCCTCCATCTTGAGGTGACCTCTGAAGAGCTTTTCAAAAATGAGAAATAAAAAGTGACCACAATTGCAGACTGTCAGCCTGCAGCCCTCTGGCTATTAGGGAAATGTGGGGCAAGGAGGTTAAAATTGAGGCCTGCCACTAAGACACCAACTCAGTTCATCGCTGGCCTTTGTGTGCACTGGTAGGGCTACCTGTCCCATGGCTTCTGAAAAGTGCCCTTGATACGTAATTTAATTGGCCTAATTGGCCAGCCATCGCTGGTGGGCCGGTGGTGTTAATATCACCCTCCTGCCAATCCAGCCACAATGAAAATTGCCCAGAGGCAGCAGCTTGGTGTCATACCACCGTTTCTTGTCTGGTAACGGGGAACATAAGGCTCACCTCTACCCCGTGGAGAAGGATGAAAACTTTCAGAGTCCCAACCCCAAACCAGGCTTCATTCACATGTCACAAACAGCAGCTTGTAGATTGGAGGAGCTTAACAATTGAAGGGTGATGAGAAATGTACTCCTTCAGCTGCAGAACCCAGAAAATGTGGGTCAGTTAAATGAGCAGGATGTATATAAAACGTTAGATATTGATATGGTATTTTCAACAGGGCTTTAATTTTTCCTTCTGGTGCTATTTTCCTCTTAATTTATTTTTGATTAGTTGCAGGTGGCATTTTATATCCAATACCAATTATTGGTATTGCAGTTACAGCAGGTTCCTGGTGAAATTACATGAACATAACTGAGATGGAGTGCTGAGGCTCCTAACTGTTGCTGGCCATGGCCCACCCATTTCAGGCGGAAAATGGCAGTGAGCTGAACACTGGTGGGAATGACACAGTTGACTCACTGGATTACCAGCCTGCTCCTGCCTTACTTTGGGGTGGTTTGGGAGCGAAGGGAGAAGAGGATAAAAATAACCCTCCCCATCCCCATCATGTCATGTAGCTTGTTTTGTGTTGTCTGTTCTCTTGGTGTCTAAGTTGAACTCCTTGTCAAAGAACTGATCAAAGTTTGTGAAATTTTAGTCAGCAGCCACAATTCAAAAGCTTTGCCAAAGCTATACATTGAACTAACCTAGCATGGCCAGAATTTTATAAATGATTAAAATTTTAAAAGTCTGGCTCCCCCTGGGATCCACATCACGCCATGTATTAATGACTGAAGTGGTTCTCAGTCTGTAGGCCACTGCACCTACCCCATCAGACAGAATATCCAGAAAATGAATGACTCAGTTGGCTAGAAATCTCATAGTCCTTCAAAGCTTGAAGTAATCCAGTGTAATTTGTATGAAAAATAAAGATGATTTCGCTTAAGTCTTCTACAGTACAGTTGTAATTTAATATCTCCTCCCTATTATTTAGCATGTTTTACAGTTTAAATGACAATATTTGGCTGAGATACTGAAATTTGAACAGGTTTATAAACCTTTGATTTAAATTTCAACGTTGAACTTTTTTAGAGTTGTACTTCTTTCGTGATGAAAATACTCTGACAGTCTTTGTGAACCGTTTTAACAGATTGTAACAAACCAAATGGCAAAAGACAAATGGTGCCTAATGTGTACCAGAATCGGTGTCATATAGAATGAAAGCCTGAAACTGAGGAGTGGGCGCCTTGGAAGTGGAAGAGACATGGCGCAGACAAGGGCTGTCAGATATTAGGGGAAATTTGCTAGGGGAAGAAATTCAAAGATTCAATTTAAAACAACAAGCTTTTCCACACCTGTCAACCAAGAGGGCTGCTGAAGAGGACATGAGGCAAAAACTTCTCCATAGAGCCACCAGGTGGCCATATCAGGAACTGGGAAGGAAGGGACAGGCTCCACCTGAATAATGCGAGGGTCAGCGCCCTGGATCGGGCTCTACGCTAAAGAGTTTTGGGGTGGGGGGTTGGTGTTGGGGGAGAGGTTGGGGGTGTTCAATTACATGGAAAATTGTGGAAAAAGTCAAAGGTTCCAGAATAAGAAATAGGACAGGCAGTATGGAAAGGGTCAGGAATCTAACTTCAAAAGGGCAGACGGTCAACGCAGGTCTGAGGTAGTTGGGCTTAAATTCACGCAGTATACAAAACGAGGTAAATATGCTTGTCGCGCAAATTGAAACTAGTGGGTACAATGTTGTGGGTATCCCAGTGAGGTGGCTGCAAAGGGATCAGGGCTGGAGCCTAAATATCCAAGGATGTGTCCTGTTGGAAGGACAGGGAGATGGGCAGGATTTGGGTGGGGTGGTGGGAGAGAGTGGTGAGACGTTGTCCTGTTAGTTCGAAATGAAATTAAATCAATGGAATGAAAAGATATAGCATTGTAATATGTAGAATATGTGTTGGTAGAGTTGACAAACCGCAAGGGAAGAAAGACCCTGATTGGAGTTATGGGAGTAGTCAGGATATGGGACAGAAAATAAATCCAGAAATAGCAAAGGCATGTAAGAAAGGCACTGTTACAATAATCTTGGGGACTTCAATATGCCGGTCGATTGGGAAAATCAGATTGGTAGCGGATCTAAAGAAAAGGAATTTGTGAAATGTCTATGAAATAGTTTTTTGGAACAGCTTGTGGCTAGAGGCCATTAGGGAACAGGAAATTCTGGATTTAGTAATGTGTAATGAGGCAGACTTGATTAGGGAGCTGAAGGCGAAGAAAAAAACTTAGGGGGCAGTGACCATGATATTCACCTTGCAGTTTGAGAAGGATAAGCTGGAATCAGATGTAATGGTATCACAACTGAGTGAAGGTAACAACAAAGAACTGAGCGAGGAACTGTCCAGATTTGATTGGAAGGGCAGCCTAGCAGGGAAGATGGTGGAGCAGCAATGGCAGGAATTTTGGGAGGTAATTCAAGAGGCACAGCAGAAATAATCCCAAAGAAGAAGAAACATACTAAAGGGAGAATGAGGCAACCATGGCTGACAAGGGAAGTCAGTGAAAGCATAGCAGCAAAAGGAAAAGCATACAATGTGGTAAAAATGTAGTGGGAAGCCAGAGGATTATGAAGCCTTTAAAAACAGCAGGGGATAACTTAAAAAATCAATAAGGTTTGTGGGGGGTGGGGGGCACGGAAGATGACATATGAGGGTAAGCTAGCTCGTAATATAGTTCTTTTTTTTAGATGTCAAAAAGGTGGGAGAAAGGCAAGAGTGGATACTGGACAATTGGAAAATGAAACTGGAGAGGTAGTAAAGGGGAACAAAGAAATGGAAAAGGAACTGGATAGATACTTGGTATCGGTTTTCACAGTAGAAGGTCAGAAATCACATGATACCAGGTTATAGTCCAGCAGGTTTATGAAAACACAAGGTTTCAGAGACTAACACCTGAAGAAGGACTGAGGCTCCGAAAGCTCGTGTTTTCAAATAAACCTGTTGGACTATAACCTGGTGTCATGTGATTTCTGACCTTGTCTACCGGAGCCCAACACTAGTACCTCCCCTTTACAGTAGCAGACACCAGCAGCATGCCAGAACTTCAAGAGAATTTGGGGGCGGTGAGTGCAGCAGCCATCACTGAGGAGAAGATGCTGGGGATGCTGAAATGTTTGAAGGTGGATAAATCATCCAGATCAGATGGACTACACTGCACAGTTCTGAAGGAGATAGCTGAGGAGATTGTAGCGGCATTAACGGTGATTTTTCAGGAATTACTGGAGTCAGGGAGGGTCCCAGGGGACTGGAAAATGCCTATTTCAAAAGGGCGGAATACAGAAGATTCGAAGCTTTAGACCGGTTAGCCTGACCTTGCTCATTGGAAAGATTTTAGAGACCATTATTAAGGATGAGATTGCAGAGTACTTGGAAGTACATGGTAAAATAGGATTGAGTCAGAGTGGCTTCGTCAAAGGGAGATCATGTCTGACAAATCTATTAGAATTCTCTGAGGAGGTAATGAGCAGGTTAGACAAAGGGGAGCCAGTGGACATGATCTATTTGAATTTCCAGAAAGCCGTTGACAAAGTGCCACGCAGGAAGCTGCAAATAAGATAAGAGTTCATAGAGCTAGGGGGCAAGGTACTGGCATGAATACATGTACGTCTACAACTGTGTTGCCTAATTCTGAACAAACGCCATCTACAAGTTTGCTGACAACACCACCTTAGTGGGCCAGAGATCTGACAATGATGAGTCAAAATACAGAAGGGAGATAGAGGTCTTGGTGATGTGGTGCAATGACAACAATCTCTCTCTCAACGTCGGCAAAACTAAAGAACTGATTATTGACTTCAGAAAGAAAGGAGGAGAAGATGCTCTTCACCCTCTCAACCTCAGTTCTATTGATGTAGATGGGGGCATGAAGTTCCTCAGTGACGATAACCGAAGACCTGTCCTGGACTTCCCACAGTTAAGAAGACGCAACACTGCCTCTTCTTCCTCAGGTGGCTCAGGAAATTTGGCATGTCCGAAAGGTCCCTCACCAACTTCTACAGATATACCATTGAAAGCATCCTGTCTGGGTGTATAACAGCCTGGTAATGGCAACTGCTCTGCTCAGGACCGTGAGAAACTACAGGAGGTGGTGTGCACAGCCCAGGCCATCACGGAAGCCAACCTTCCATCCATAGGCTCTATTTACATGGTTCACTGCTGCGGAAAGGTGGCCAAAATCATTAAAGACTCATCGCAACCTGGTAATGATCTCCTACAACTTCTTCCATCGGGCAGAAGATACAGAAGCCTGAACATACACACCAGCAGGTTCAGGAACAGCTTCTTTCCAGTCATTATCAGACTGTTGAATGGACTCTAGCCTCAAATAATGAACCCTGCAATGTAACCTGTATGCCTCTGAGTCTTTTTGATCTATACGTCCTTTGCTTGCTGTGATCTTCCTGTGCTGCTCATGAACAAAGTTTTTTGCTGCATTTAAGTACACATGACAACAAATCAATTGAATAGAGGATTGGCAGACTGACAAAAGGCAGAGTGTGGGGATACAGGGTTCTTTTTCAGGATGGCAGCCAATGACAAGTGGAGGTCCTCAGGGGTCAGTATTGGGACAACAGCTATTCATGTGATACATTAACAATCTGGCTGAAGGAACTGAGGGCACTGATGCTAAGCTTGCAAATGACTCATAGATAGGTAGAGAGACAGGTAATGTTGAGGAAGCAGGGAGGTTGCAGAAGGATTTGGAAAGGCTAGGAGAGTGGGCAAAGATGTGCCAGATGGAATGCAATGTGGGAAAGTGTGAGGTTATGCACTTTGATAGGAAGAATTGAGGCATAGACGATTTTCTAAATGTGAAAAAGCACAGGAAATCTGAAGCATGAAAGGACCTAGGAGTCTTAATTCAGGATTCTCTTAAAGTTAACATGCATATTCAGTTAGCAGTTAGGAAGGCAAAGTAATGTTAGCATTAATTTCAAGAGGGCTAGAATACATGAGCAGAGATGTACTGCTGAGATTGTATGAGGCTCTGGTGAGACTGCATTTGGAAATTGTGAGCAATTGGAAATTGGAAATTGAAATCTGAGGAAGGATGTGCTGGCCTTGGAGGGTGTCCAGATGAGGTTTACAAGAATGATCCCGGGATGAAAGATTTGTCATATGAGGAACGGTTGTGGACTCTGTTTCCTTACCCAAGGGAATTTAGAAAGCTGAGAGGCGATCTCATTGAAACTCAGGAATACTGAGAGGACTGGACAGATTAGACGTGTAGAAGATTCTTCGACTAGTAGGAGAGACTAAGTCCCAAGTCCACAGCCTCAGAGTGAATGGAAAACACTTTGGAACTGAGAGGAGTAGAATTTCTTCAGCCAGAGGATGGTTAATCTGTGGAATTTATTGCCACAGAAGGTTATGAAGGCCAAGTCATTGAGTATATTTACAACAAAGATAAATAGGTTGTTGATTAGTAAAGCGATCAAGGGTTACGGGGAGAAGGAAGGAGAATGGGGTTGAGAAACATTGCAGCCATCGTTGAATGACCTATTAGACTCGATGGGCTGAGTGACCCTATATCTTATGGTCTTATGGAAAGTCTCACAAAATGTCACATTACATTAAAAAGTCATGGGCCAGCATTACCTACAGATTTCGCAAGAATAAGTTTGCATTGGATGTTGTAATGGAACCTGGCGGGCCATGTCAAATTTAATAATAATGTAGGTAGAGCGCAGGAACACGCGGTCTGAAGGCAGTTAGTTTGAATGCCGTCTTTTGTCTCCACTCTTCACTACACGAGGCTACTTTTGTGCTTGTTCTAACAGCTAGTTACGGTGAATTGTTGCCCAGAGCAGATCACCTGCCCACACGCTCAGCTGGTAATGGTCTATGAAATAAAGAGTCTAAAGATGTAAGGAAATTACAACATAACTTGTAGGAAACCATGTCATTAAACCGACACTCAGCAGAGAGACCTGACCTCCAATATAGAATTTGTTATAGGGTTTTTATTGCTTCCGAGAAAAGAGATGCTTGCATTTATATAACACTTTTTCAAAGAATTCATTGACATGACAGTGTTTCTCACACTGAATTGCATTTGGAGTGCTGCAGCGATATAAGAAATGGCAGACTGCGTGCGGAATATCTGGTAATCATCAATGGGGGTCATATTCAACTCTGTTTTTGTGTTACCAGTTAATAGAGGATTATTGCCCAGAACAATTTGCACTTTTCTGAATTGTGCTGTGGAATTTTTAATATCGATCTGCACAGAGAAATGCGATCTTGGCTTAACATTTAATTTGAAAGGATGACACCACTGACGATCCAGCATTGCCTTAGTGCAAAAGTGACATTTTGAAAATTTGAGTCCCGATAGAATGAACGCCAGCTCAAATAAATTTTGTTTGAAAGTATCTCCAGAGCTTTAATCTAGGGGATAAATGTCCTTGCCACTTCAATCGATTAGTGATGCCTCATGTGCTCAAGAAACTCTTTTAGGTGGGAAGATCAGACTTATGTTATTTCTGGCATTACTTTACTTTGGAAGTTTGTGCAAATTCTCATGGCTGGCCTCCAAGTCCCAACTGATCCCACTTATTATGTGGAGAACAAATGTTGCTGAAGCTCCAGGTCTTCTTGTGCCATACTCCTGGTGCTCTCTGGATAGCTTACCCCCAATTCTGTGGAGTGCGTCAGTTTTGCAGATGTCAGAAACATCTGAGCCTGAAAGGTCTGCAGAGTTTCAGTGGCAATGTCTTTGGTTGTCTTTATTTTTAAAAGGAAATGTTTAGCCATTCTGTCGATTTAAAAGAGTTAAACCATTGGCTTACCCCAGATAACAAGGTGTGGAGCTGGATGAACACAGCAGGCCAAGCAGCATCATAGGAGCAGGAAAGCTTGACGTTTCGGGCCTAGACCCTTCATCAAAAGGTGGGGCTTACCCCACCCCCTTTTCCTATGTGCGCTGTGGCCCTCACTATGGGCACTTCCTTGTATGGCCATAGACAAAAAGGAGGAGGTACAGTGGTGCAAAGGAGAGTCGGCTGTTATTTAGTAAGGATGTAGCTCAACAGATATTACCTACTTAGGCAACAGACAAGCAAAGGTAGGTCAAGAGTGAGCATTGCCAAGGAATTGGGTATGAAAAGTTTGTACATTATCTAGCAAATATTTGGGCAGCCCAGTCAGCTACTTCATGAGGCACATTCACCTGCACACAATCCTCTGGGACTATGGAAATCAGAAAAGTGGGTGGAAACCTACATCTGCGCATCCACATAGGAAGGCGCGGTGTAAATTTTGAGTCTATAATCCGGCAGTATGCTGGCAGAGGTCCTGTAAGTGATCTCTACAGAAAGAGCAAGAAGGTTCGGGGCATACATGGAGAAAACTCTCAGACTCAATTATTCACTTGCAGTATTAATTAGGATAATACATTTGAAGTCTTATCAACTATTTTAGCAGAGTTATTTGAACATTGTTACAAAAAGTCAAGTTACTTTCTTTTGCTTCCTGGACATGCATTTTCTGGACATGCACTATTACATGCAAAAAGAATGAATGAAATGCCAATGGCATTGTGTTCGAAATGGGATATTCCTATCAGATTCAGCGCAATTAATTTAATTGTTCTACCCAGCATACACATGCTGCTCTAACGTATAACGTATAACAATGCTAAATTTCAAGTTTCTTGTTTAAATTGTCAAGAGAGTGACACTAATATTAATATGAAAGCGAAGAAGTACAGATGTAGGAAACCTGAAATAAAACCAGAAAAGCTGAAAATACTCACTCAGTCAGGCAGCACCTATGAAGGTATGAAGATAAGAACAGAATTAACATGTTTTTACAATATGTTCTTTCATAGGATGTGGTCATCTCTAGTTGCCCTTGCATGAATCGCTTGCCAGGGCATTTCAGAGGGGAATTAAGTGTCAATGACATTGATATGGACCTGAAGCTACATACAACAGTACAGCACAGTCCAGGCCCTTCGGTCCACGATGTTGTGCCGATCTATTGTCCTACTAAGATCAATCTACCCTGCATACCCTACATTATACTATCATCCATGTGCCTATCCAAGAGTCGCTTAAATGTTTTTAATGTATCTGACTCCAGTACCACTGCCGGCAGTGCATTCCACACGCCCACCACACTCTGTGTGAAGAACCTACCTCTGACATCTCCCTTATATCTTCCTCCAGTCATCTTAAAATTATGCCCCCTTGTAATAGTCATTTCTGCCCTACGTATTGGTCAGATTGGATAAAGACAGCAGATTCCCTTCCCTGCTCCTCTGATGCTGCTTGGCCTGCTGTGTTCATCCAGCTGTACACCTTGTTATCTCAGATTCTCCAGCATTGGCAGTTCCCACTAGCTCTGTGGTCATTAGGAGTTGTCTGAAAAATTGAGTGCTGTGATTATGGTCCAAGATGTTGAACTCAGTGTTCAGCACTGAAGGCTGAATTGTCTGAAGTAAAAGTCAAGTGCTATTCCTTCAACCAGGTTCTACCTTTAACTAAGCATAAGATGTCAATAGATAATGAACCTTTCTTTCTTGCAGCCTCCAGAGAAGGAAGTTGCTCTACCCCGTCAAGTTGGGAACAAAACTGAGTGTGGGCTGTTGGGACTTGTCTTGGACTTGAAGCGAGATTACCAAACTGTTCGAGATCAGACACCAGAAGAGAAACTGTACAAAGTCTATACTTTCAACTCTGAGAGAAAGTCTATGAGTACTGTGATCAAAATGCAAGATGGAAGCTTTCGGATGTATAGCAAAGGAGCCTCAGAAATTGTCTTAAAAAAGTAACTACATTGAAATAATACAAATGCATACGCTTTAACATGAAAGACACATTGTTAATTTTTTTTGCATAATGTCATAGTGTCATAATTAAGGCTGGACTTATACTCTAGTTCTATAAATCGTAATTTCATGGTACAGATCATTGTTAAAAAAACACTTTGTTGAATCCTTTCATCTTGGATTCATCAGAACAATTCTCTAATTCAAGGGGAGAAAAATAAATTATTTATTCAGCATGGGAGAGGAGTGCTGACTGGTTGACAAGTGGACTGTGGCTAAGGCAATGCCTCTTCTAATCAATCAGTGTTTACTTGCCAGCCCTTCAGCCCTCTCCTTTCATGCAATATAAACGTTCTTCTCCCCTTGAATTTGTATTCTTGTGAATTGTTCCAATGAGTACAAGACAAATAGCTTTGAAAAAATGTCAGTTTGCAACAATATGCAACTCAATAAGGTGCTTCACACTAATACTAAAACTGTGTTGTAAATGCAGTCAGTTTCCATAGCATATTGTAGACTTTCATTTAAAAATAGGTTAGAAGTGGATTGTTTTGTGATCAGATATGCCTGTAAAAGAAAAATAAACAATTGGTTGTTGGCACAAGCTTTCAGAGTTGCGCTATGTCCTTCCATCATGTCAAATTCTGTGTTAAATTCTGCCACAGAGCTACTGAGATTTTATTTTCAATGCATTGAGATTGAAGTCTATATGGCAACTTGACTGTGCTCTTCTTGAGTAGTGTGTTTCAGTTACTAGCAGGACTGTTTCCTTCAAATTGACTTGTTGAGAATTCAGGTATTTTCAAATGGCTGTGCATAATTGACACACAAACACTTTTATTTTCCGTTCCAGATGCTCAAACATCCTAAATGCTGCAGGAGAGGCACGAGTCTTCAGGCCTCGAGATCGCGATGAGATGGTAAAGAAAGTGATCGAACCCATGGCTTGTGATGGATTGAGGACCATTTGTATTGCCTTCCGTGATTTTCCAGGTAGTCCAGAACCTGACTGGGAAAACGAAAATGATATTTTAATGGACCTGACCTGTATAGGTGTAGTTGGCATTGAGGACCCCGTGAGACCAGAGGTAAGCAACTAAAATTATAATTTGCAGTAGATTTTGTTTGAAGGATGAATCTTTAGATCACCAGTTTTGAGGACATTAGCATCATGATCTACAGATTTAGTCACAAATGAATGCCCAGTTTTCGTGTTGTGATAGCCTACAATTCAAAGTGAGAAAACCAAATTTTCAAAGTGCTAGAACTGTGAAATAAAACCCAAAAATGCTGTAAATTACTCATTGGGCCAGGCAGTGACGTGGAGAGAGAAACAGATGTAAACCTTCAGGTTGTTGATCTCTTGCTAAAGTACAAAATTAATTGTTTCCACAGTATCATGCAACTGGTTCTGAAGTATCATTTGAATTGTCAATATTTTTCATTAGATCTATAAGTGTCTACAGTAAATGAAATACATTCTCCTGTACGAGTCAAATGAAGACCTGTAATTCAATTTGTACATAGTTTAAGACACCAGGAACTCGGAGTTAGCTTGATTTTTGATAGAATATTTAGCATATTTGACAATTTTAAGTTTGGAGCTACAGTCTTCTGAATTCCTTCCATAGATCTTTATTTTTGATAGCTCTTTTCCTTTTGAACGAATACATTACAGATACAGAAAATGTTGGAAATACTCAGCATGTCTGACAGCATCTGTGGAGAGCAACTGAGTTAATATTTCCAGTCAAAGACTAGGAGGACTCTTGACCTGTAATTTCTTCAGATTTGCTGAGCATTTTCAGATTTTTCTGCTTTTATTTCAGATTTTGAGCATCTGCAATGTTTTTAATTTTGTTGCAGAATAGATAAAACTGAGTTTTCTATACGTTTTAAAAAGACACGATAAATATATAGAATACAATTCTGTAACATTATCAGGAAGAGCATAGGGCTTTTATGACTGTTAGAAAATTATATCAAAATATTAATTACTGCAGTTAAATAGTTTTGCATGGAAAACAATAAAATCCACATCAACCTCCTCATTAAGCCAGTTGGTACGTCATGGGAATTATAAGCCAAGCGGTCTGTCTTCCCATCATGTATTTGAGTGCAGAATACTGCACCACAAAATGATATCAATCATATCAATATGCAACTCAACTTAATGATACGTATAATTACAGATGCTCTTTGACCAACTCGTCTACTCAGATTTGCAGTCCTAAGGAACATTGCACCCTTCCCTCATACGCCCCCTCCCTTGCCTCCTGGCTTTGATCTCCCACAGTGACAGTGGTTATTTTTAAACTGTTTCCAGTTGGTTCAGGCCTCTGTGCAGCCACCAGAAGTCAGTGAGAGTGCTAAAATCATCTGAGTTGCAGCTGTGGTGCAGTCTAACCTGTAACTCTCAGTGTTGAAGGCTCCACTGCCTAAATGAG
This sequence comes from Ginglymostoma cirratum, assembly GCA_024137785.1. Classification (NCBI taxonomy): domain Eukaryota; kingdom Metazoa; phylum Chordata; class Chondrichthyes; order Orectolobiformes; family Ginglymostomatidae; genus Ginglymostoma; species Ginglymostoma cirratum. The sequence goes on from JAHRHZ010000065.1 coordinate 18,825,702, forward strand.
AAGCTGATCTTAAACATTGTGCTGAAAGCAAAATACAGCTTGAGAAATAAATAACTGATTTAAGTGATAGAGAGGAAAAGTTAAAGAAATTTCAATTTGTTTTTTTTTTTCAGTCTCCAATACAGATAAACTTCTGAGGGGATGAGCTTCCACTTGTTAAATCAATTTTACAGGGTCATTGAGGCCGTTCACTGCTAATAGACACTTGCCAAGAATTTAAACGTCAGTTCTTGCTGAATACATCAGTCCTAACTTTTTTAGTCTTCCGTTAGAGTGGAAAAGTATTCCAAGTTCTTAGATGCGGCAGTTATTTCAATTTAAAATCTATTATTGTAGACAACCACCTCTTACACACTGTGGAGGAATAGGTCATCTCTAACGATGACTTCTGGATTTTTGCTCTTAACTGTTTGTGTCTACTCCAGATGCTGCTATCACACTTCTTCCACTGTAACCTGAAAGACTAACTGTTATTTTTATTGCAAATTCTGGGTCAATTTATATAAAAGACGTTAGGTATAGCTTTGCTTATGGTTGTGAAATGGAATCCTCAAGCTCTCTACCAGCAATCAAAATGACACCCAAAGGATCTTGCAAGGACCCCTTGATTAGGATTCATCAGACAAAGAACCAAACCAAATAATTATTTAAGATAATTTCTTTGTTCGTTATTTCAGATCTTCTCCCAGTAAATATTTTTGTGCCATTCTAAGTTTCATTGGACTGTGAACTAACCCAAGGGATCTTCCTGTCGTAATTGCTCACAAGCACGTCCATATTTTAGAGCCTTGTAATGTTTAGTATAGCTCGATTCTCCATATTATTATTTAAATTGAAAATAAATGATGCGAGTAAAGTGACAGAACTTAACCTTCTGACTTGGCTTTCATTATTTCTTGGCCAATTGATGTTCACGAGAATGATGTGCAATGACCTCAATTTCTTGCTAATAATCTCAAATAATCTCAGGCAGCTCTATGCTGACGGCAATGAATGGTTAAATTGAAATCCAACAATGTTAAGAATATCTAAAAAACAAAAGTCTTTGAACCTTTTTTATGCTCCCTTTCAGCATGTAAAGTTCATTATGGTTATGAAAAAGCAACTATAACATGTAGCTTTGTTCCACATATCTAGAAGTAGATTGTACTTATATTTTAACAAGAAATAACAGGTATAACCTGTTTTATCATGGCATGGATTCCAGACGAGAAAAGTCTGTATCTTTAAGACGTGATATCACAACATGTGACATTCCAATATAAAGATACCTGGCTTGCCTTCAGTCACTCTCTCAATGTAAGGAATCAGTGTAGTGTGTTCAGTCAGTCAGCTATGTGCATCGAATGTACAATAAGCACAGAGCCCAGACTATATGCGGAATGTGTGATATGGTAGCTGTAAAAATAGTTAGTGTTATTGATAAACTTCAAGACATCTGTATCAACAGGAACCCAGGTCTGTGGTATATGTTATGTGCTAACACTTCGCAGTGCCTGTAAGTGGCACCAAAGGCTGGCTGTAACAACTAGACATTGGAAGCAAGTAGAATGTAAAGACTGAAAAATGGCATCAAAGTGGCATTTTGCGAAATGTCCTTTTCCAAAGAGTCATCCATCAACCTTCTGAGATCAGTACTGACGTTATAATTGCAACCCAGACTATAACTAAAGTTTTAACTTTACTAAAGGGACTACAGTTACGACGAGTGTTACAACTAAAACTAAGGGATAAAAGTGTACTGAAGCAAAGAGAGTGTGCTCTGTCTCTCTCTTAAATGAAAAGACAGTGTAAAAGTACTAAAGTCACAACCTAAAAAAGTGATCCTAGAACAAAGTACGTAAAACAAACAGAAAAATTGTTTCCAATGCCCAAAGGCCTTCTCTGTGTGTGTATATTGGTTGTAGTGATGATGTTGATGGATTAGTAATCGAGAATCCCAGGGTAATGTTCTGGCCACATGGGTTTCCATCTGACAATTGCAGGTGGCGAAAATTGAATTCAGTAAATATCTGAAATAAAATCTAGCCGAATGACCATTGCAGCTTATGTTGATCGGTGTAAAAACCCATCTGGTTCACCAATGTCCTTTAGAGAAGGAAATCTGCCATCCTTACTTGGTCTAGTCTTTATGTGACTCTAGACCCACTGCAATGTGGTTGACTCTTCTCTATTCTGTGAAATGTCCATGCAAGCCATAAAGTTACAAAGTCTAAACAGAGGACTGAGACCAAGCAAACCACCCAGTATTGACCTGGAAATTGCATTAGTAATACAGAAAACACAATCCAGGTGATCATGTTAAAGAATTTCGGGGAGCTAGTGCAAAAATCGCTAGAGCGGGCCTACAGATTAGCCAAGCAAAAGCCTGATGTAGTTGTTCTCACAGAATCATACTTTACAGATAAAGTCCCAATGGTTGCCTGATCCCACCAGCAGGACAGACCCAGTAGAGGTGGTGGCATAGTTCTATATCATTAGGAGGGAGTTGGCACTGCAGTCAGTGATGAGGGAACCAACAACAGGGAAAGCTCACCAATCTACCTGCCACAGATACATCTGTCCATGATAGTATCATTAGGATTGACCACTGCACAATTCTTGTAGATACCCTTCATTGTCTTATGTGGCACTATCACCATGCTAAGTGAAACAGACTTCAAACAGATCTGGCAACTCAGCACTGGACATCCATGAAACTCTGTGGGCCAGCGGCAGGAGTAGAATTATATTTAACCACATCTGTAAATTTTGAGTCAATTTCAGGACATTCAGGCTTGAGTTCGTGCCATTCTGACAATAGCCGGGTGAAATGATTGAGAAATTCACAGGCACGTGTTGATACATAGGCATAGAATTAGACTGAAGTTACTTTTTATTCGGGTGCTTGTGGAACTGGCCTTGCTCAGCGTCAAACCCTTCAGAAAAGCACTTCTGGTCAGAGCCAAAAATACTCTCTGCTAGAGGAAGCAGGCAAGTCCAAAAGCAATTGCAGTAGATTAGCAGCACCTACAGGTGTTTTGTCTCTGGAACAACCATTGCAGCTGTCAACAGGTTCTGTGGAACATCCAAATCTTATGTGAGATCTGACTTGTCTCACCCACCAAGACGGTGGCCAGCATTTTGTCACATACACAAGCTGTGTTCCAGAAAAGAACGTTAGGCTCAGATATGTAAGTAATGTAGTCACCCTGGGAAACCCAAAGTGCAATACAATGCTCCACAGCAGAACATGAGGAAGAACCAACCAAAGCACAATACCAAAGAAGTTTTCACGATTCTGTCCACTTCACGCAAACCAAGTCGAACAGAAAACTGCAACGCTACAGCTTGAAGAGCCCAGTCAGACAGTACACATGTATACTCTGTATGTCATGAGAAAAGCTGAAGTGTTTATCTACATCTAAATGATACCTCCAAACGGAATAGACAACGTATGCTATGTACCAAAATCAACACTGGTGACATTGCAGTTATCATCCCTAAATGTATCCTACAGAGATGTAATAAGGAAGATGACATAATGTGGTGCAATCCCTACAAGATAAGCTAATTGCTTACAATGGCTGTGACATCCCATTCATTGGCATTCATGGAATCATACACTATGAGAGGCCCTTCAGCTGATTGAGTCTGCATCAACAAAAACTACTCATAATTGACACTAGTCCCACTTCCCAGCACATGGCTCATAGCCTTGAAAGTTATGACATTTCGAGTGGTCATTCAAGTACTTTTTAAAGGTTTGTGAGTTTACCCACCATTATTGCCGCTATCAATACAGTACCTCAAGATGGATATCTGAAATCTTTTTACATCATAGGGAGAGATGGATTCCACCCCCTCCGCTCCCCCCCCCCATTGCCCCCACCCCACCTAAAATCATTGGTCTACCAACAGGCACAGGTCCACATATGATTATGATCCATAAGGTGATAAATCTGTCAGTTGCAGCATCAAAGATTCCAGACCACAACATCAATCTCAGACATTTCCATCACAGTCAAGCAGAGATGATTCAGATGATGACCAACTGCAACAGCTCAAAAAGATCATCACCAACAGTTGGCCTGAACCCATCCACTGGGTCCCCAAGCTAGTTATTTCTTTCCAGCCATCCACAGATAAACTAAGATTCTCTAAGAATGGAATCATCCAAAACAAGCAAGTTGCAATTCCATGAGTTCTGTGTCAAGGCATGCTGGACCATATTTCATGTAGATCACATGGATGCAGAATAAAACTAACAGATTAGCACATGAATCCATATGTTGACCTGATGTCTATGAGGACATCAATCAACTAAATGCATTGTGAGAAATGTGTACATTCAATAAACTTCAAAAATCAAGAGAATCTCTCTGTCCAAAGAGCATTCCTTTCAAGTCATGGTGCAAGATTGCTGCTAATATTTTCGATGTTCTAGGACACGATTACATTCTGGTGACTATTTCACTAAATTCCCTATTGTGCGACAAACTAGTGTCATTTGACATATTGATCTCCATGGCCTATATGTTCAGTGTACCACAATAAATTGTGTCTGGTACACCTTCCAAGATGTGCAGGAAATGCAGCATTCAACACATTACCTATTCTCCTCACTACCCTCAGTTGAATGTTCTCACACTGCTTGTGCTGGAAAATCTATGATCATTAAATGGAAAGTGACTTTCCAAAAGTTTTAGGTAGTTATTTAAATCTACACAAACAGTGGCTTACCCTCACTAGTAGCTCTCCAGGTTGGGAGACAGATCCACGCAGTTGTTGCCTCCAACACTGTCACCACACAACAACATTGCACGTGTGTTGTTGAAAAGAAGGGAGAAAACTGAACAGGAACACAATCAATGAGTGTGCAGACAATTATCTCAACATCAAACGGCACAATGTGTTTTCACAAAGACACACAGGTTTGTGAGAAGATACTACATTGCTGTGTCAAATGCTAGGGCATATGACATTGTAAGGAACAATAGTCAAGTCCTGTGAAGAAATGGATGGCATATCACCCACATATGTATGCATCCTTGCAATATTTTCAGTACAGGGTTCCCATCCTTAAAAAGGAAAAGAGTGGTTTTGTATCATAGCATAGATTCCAAATCAGACAAGCCTGTCCTTTAAGACCAATTGCATGCCATCATGACATGTGGCATTCTGGAATGAGATAAATAAACAGACCCACTGGGAGGGACGGAAATAGGGAGAATTAATGTAAAATTGGATAGGAAGGGGAGAGAAAATTAACTAACTGCTTTCTTTTAAACACCAATAATGGTGTTGATCCACATACCTGTCCTGTTTATAATCCTTTTGTTGCTACTTAATAAGCTAACTATGTTGGAATAGCCTTTTTACTTTCTTATTAATTTCCCATCAAACACATTTCCTGAGGCTGGAAGGTAATTTTAAATTAAAAGGAAGTGTTTAGATGAGAATAAAACATATGGCCTGCTGTCACTTCAGATGTCACAGTGGCTATCTAATTATTTATTAGTTTCAAGAGCTGTTGCTATCCATTTAGCAAGTGCCTGCTTTACAATGGGTGGAAATAAACATTATCATGGCATTCTGTGCATGAAAGTGGCTAGTAGTAATTGTTTTGCCAAGACAGCTATCAGTGGAAAACTGACTGAAGCAGTGAGTGATGGATTGCTGCGGGGTGGAGGGCTGGCACCAGCTGACATGATCAACCCCACCCAGCCTGCCCTCCCTGGAAGCTAAAGATAATTATAATCATATAGCCAAAGCACTCATGCTAATCTTCAGGATAGCATAACACAGCATTTAATAAGTTATACATTATCAAAATATTGTCATCTTAAAACTTTTTGGAATTTACCTTTACAATGCCAGTGAAAGTCTTCCATTGGTAAACATAAACACTGTATTGACGTAATAATAATAGCAATTCATGATTGAGTCAGTGCATTCTTAGAATTTCAGTTTAAGGGAGCCAGTTAAATTAATGAATTACCACAAGATAAAACTTACAACTTGATCCCAAATATGATTTTTACCTCTCTCTGTAGAAGGCATTTTCTGGTCTAAAGCTTGGTATCCGCGTTATAAATCAGAGCACAATTTGTCACTTGGGGCTAGTCATTCCCTATGTGGAAAGAAGAGGCATTATTAGTAGAGCGACAAGTCAGAAAGACATACGTAGTAATTTCACAACCCTGTGATCGATTCTACTTAAGCTTGTATCATCAGTTATAGGAGCTGACATCTCTCAAACTTCAGGTAGTCCTTCAGGCAAGTGAACTATTTCAAGCAAGAAATTTCTTCTGAGAGATAGTTATTTAAATAGCACAATTTCAAACTCATTGTAATTCAACTGTTTGATATCAAATTTAGTTCATCTTTCATTCTCCCTAAATAAGCTTGAAGGAAATCTTCATTTTAACTGATCAATGCTTTTGGGCCAAAATTGCCTCAGCTAATCAAAACGGATAGAAATGTATTCCCGCAGATTTGGAGTGCACAAACATAGTCCATTTAGTTTCACAGTTTCACACAATGAAAACTATTGTAAAGTATCACATTGCTTATCACTTATTAATTCCAGAGTGCAAGTGTGATTATATGCTTAGGAATATAAAAAATAGACTTAAATGTGGAGGTAGAAGATTTATTTCCAGTTAAATCTATCCAATTGTTTTGGAATGCGGAGTTTGTAGGTCAATGCAATTGTGCAGGTAAGAATAAAAAGATGCTTGGAGCCCATTGACTTGAGCTTTGCAAAATAACATGTGAGCAAAAGAAGTGATTATTAAAAATGTGTCCACAGTAGTGCTACAAGTTATTGTGAGTCATCCACAATACATTATTCTCAAGCCAGATGCTGCTTCAAGAACCAGCAAAGTAGTCAAGTCGTTTCTTTCAGCTGGTGAATGACATCAAGAGGTGGAAAGGAAATTAACCTTCAATAAAAAGAAAGATTAACCTAGTATAATATTTGAATCGTCTCACTTTACAGGACATCATTCTATGTGCACAAAACGTAGTCAGTTAGTCATCTTAATAGGTAAGGTAACCATTACTGGGTGCAAAAACTTTTGTACGCAACTAAGTAAGACACAATGGTTCCAGGAAGCATTGAAACATACACAAGCTGCATTTCTTAGAAGTTAGTTAGAGCAAGAGGAATGGCAGAAATGTAGGTTAGTGTCTTTAAAGTCAAAGCGTTCCTCTCCATAGTGGCTGTTAAACATACTCCATAAGTTTTAAGTTTCTATGGTCTGAATACACTTCCTTAAAGATGTGAATCTTCAGGACAAATATGCCCACAATTCAGCACAAACTGAGAATTTTTTTTAGAAAACAATCATTCTTAGAATGGGATCAATGACAAGGCTAGCATTCATTGCCTATTCCAAATAATCATTGAGAAGGTGGTCTTTTTAAATGACAACGATCTATACGGTTTGCTATATCCACAGTGCTGGTAAAGAAGGAGTTCCAGGACCCAAAGACAGTGAATGAACAGTGATATAGTTCCAAAGTCAGGTCTGTGATTAGAATGTAAGTTGCATCTGCTGCATTTGATTTTCTAGGCGGTAGAGGTCAAGAATTTGGAAGGTGTATTCAATGGAGCCTTGGCAAGTTGCAACAGTGTATCTTATAATGGTGCATGCTGCTACTGTGCATCACAGCGAAGGAGAGAGCGAATGCTTAGGGTGGCAAATCGGCAACCAAGTGAGTGTGCTGCTTTATCTGGTTTAGTACAGGCCCAGATCCAGGTCACCAGAGCCTTTTTCTCTAATGGTTCCATATCGCTAGGAAAGGGGTCATCGCTGCTTCTCTTCCCGTTCCTTTGGCCTGTACAGCCTTTCCTCTCAGCTTCTGGTTGTTCATTGCCAGTCGTCCAATCAAGAAAATCACAGTACCTGTCTTGGTGACAGCTTGATTGTCCGTGATAGTACCACAGGAATATTTCTTGGATGGAGCAGTGCTAGAATCAATTCTGCTAGCTAAAGGCCCTTCACACATATGCTGCCATGTGTCTGACAGGTGATGCTGCTGCTTGGCCATTGTCAGTGATAGGGTTGCTATGCCCTTTCCAGCAATCTCAAATTCATGCCTAGTCCTATGTAAGGTAGTTGGGTAAGCAATTTGTGATACTGTCACCTTGACATATTGTATGAGCCCTTTAACTTGCAGCACTGACACCAGGTTTTGAGGGTAGGGCCCAGGGTTGCTGGTCTCCTCCTAGTGATCTTCATTCAGGCACTTAGTTCAACTGCTGGGCCAGTATCCCTTTCCCATCCTAGTGGAGGAAGGAGTTTCCTCTTTAATCACAGAAACCTTGAAGAGGACCTGCAGGTAGGGCTCAGTAAACCAGGGATGGCCCTGAATAGTCTTTCAACTACATTTAGTCATCCCATGATCTTCAGGGTTCCACCTAGATGTGTCTGTAGATGATTCCATTTGTCAGAATTCTAGCAGCCCTTTACAATGGCACAGTGCTTCCAGAGGTGTGATCTCTCACTGTCCATGCAGCCTGAGTGAGTTCTTCCAACCTCTGACAGTTAAATGGCAAGTTGCAAGGCATGGAATTTTGGCCCATACCCCTGTATGAGAGTAGCATTGACTGCTGTCTGTTGTAAAATCCAGCCCATGCAGTTGCTGCGCCATTGCAGAAAATCCCCTAGCAGTGAAAGTGCAACCCCAGGATGAACATACAAACACTGAGCCATTCGAGACTACCCTGCCATTCAACAAGATCATGGCTGATCTGGTTTTAACCTCAATTCTGTATTCTTCCATATACCTGACAATATTTCATCCCCTTGATCATCGATCTGCCCCCGTCTTCAGAATATTTAAAGATTCCACATCCAATTCCTTTTGTTGAGGATAGTTCCAAAGACGCTGAACCCTATGAGGGGAAAAACTGTTTCCTCATTTCAGTCTTAAATGTCAGTATTTGCGGCCTCAAAGTTTTCCGTGGCTTTCATGCAAAGAAGGAGCAGAGAACAGTACAAGGCAGTGCCCTCCAACAGATCCCTGTGTGAATTATTAACCTCAGATTTTTTAATTCTATAGAAGTGGGCAACAAATGACTTATGATGGCTGAAGCTACGTTAGAATGTGTCCTGTTCATATGCTGTCATGCATGGCACTGAATATGATACATGAACCTGTGACTTTACCTCATCCCCCTCAGAAAACAAAAAAAAACTCTTTTCCAAGAAGGAGTGAGTGCCCCTTTTAAAATCTGTCAATTAAAGTGAGAATAAAAATTGAATGAGTTAAAAAGCAAAACCATTTTAAACTAAATTAGTTAGAATTTGCAAAGCTAGCATTTGGTTTTGAGTAGTTCAATCCTGACAGGATACTTATCATTTTTAATTTATCATTTTTGGGATCTGGATATCCATGGCCAAATTACCTGTGAGAGGATTTTGTAAGTCTGCTTCAGTCCTTAAGGTGAAGGTGCTTCCAGAGTGCTGTCTGATCAGAGTTTGAAGATTTGGTGATGTCATAAAGAGGGAACATTGATCTGTGAGTTGCAAGTGCTCCAGTGCATCTGCTGCCCTTGATCTCCTAGGCGGTGGGAGTTGCAAATTTTGGAGATTCTGCCAAAGAAATCCTAGCGAATTGCTGCAATATGCCTGATAGATAGTACACCCACAGGAACAGTATTCCAGCAATAGTGGAGGTGCTTTTAACCAGTGAAAGGGGTATTGGTGAAAGGGATAGCTTTTCTCTGGATGGTGCTGAACCTTTGGATGTTGCTGTCAATCCAGAAAAGTAAAAGATGTTTCATCAAATTGCTGACTCGTGGGTAAATGTGCAGACAAGGGGGAAAAAAAGAGAATTCTTTGTGGCAGTGTCGAGGAGATGCAGAGGTTCGGGAAGAATCTGTTTCAGTGTTGCATTATTCAACTGCCTCTCTTTTATCTCTCTCTCTGACGGGTTCCATCATATTACATCTGTCAGCTTATTGAAGCTGCTTAAAAGCCTGAAAGATATCACATATTTATAGGTGCCCAGCTCTCACCTCTACCCACTAACTGCATCGTGCAGACGCCAATAGTAACTTCAAAGAAGTGACGTATGAATGTGTAAATAACATAACATTCAAATTTTCAAATCCATAGATATAATTTGTAAACACTTTGACCAATGCGTTGATTTATTTCAGTGCTCTTCAATACAAGCCCCTTTCTAGATTTTATTGTTTGTGTTTTTGATTGCTGACACGGAAAGAATCTATAGGGGCAGTTGTTAAAAAATGTACAGGAAGCATGCAAGTTATATAGATGAACTGACCCCACTGAATCTGACCAGATCTGTTTCTCTTTCTGGTTGAATAAAAGCAAAATACTGGAGAGGCTGCAAACCTGAACCAAACAGAAAGAATCTGAGATAACAAGCGTGGGGCTGGATGAACACAGCAGGTCAAGCAGCATCATAGGAGCAGGAAAACTTGACGTTTCGGGCCTAAACCCTTCATCAGAAATCTACAGCATCTGCAGTACCTTTTATCTCTCCCAAACAGAAAGAATGTTGGAGAAGTTAAACAGGTCATGCAGCTTCTGTGGAGAGAGAAACAGAGCAAACATTTTGAGTCCTTCTTCAAAACGTTTGACATTCTCAGGAAGAATCATACTGGACTTGAAACTTTAGCTCTGTTTCTCACAGCTGCTCCACAGCTTCAGCCAAATCTGTTGAGTTTCTCCATCTTCATATCCAATCTAATAACCTGCTGTACAAGTCCATCCAGTTTAGAACCAGGTGAAGCTGCTAAAGGCTGTTTCATTAAAATTGGATGCCCTCCTGTAACACAGTGGTAACTTCCCTACCCCTGGATTCAGGGGCCGGGGTTCAAGTCCAACCTGCTCCAGAGGTGTGTAATGACATCTCTGAACAGGTTTACTATAACAAAGAGTTGAATAAAATACATTTTAAAAAATAAAATATTACAAGGTGCTGTCTTTATGGCACAGCGGTAGTGTCCCTACCCTTGGACAGGAGAACAGGTTTCAAGATCCGCCCGCTCCAGGTATGTGTAATAACATATATCTGAACAGGCTGTTTAGAATAATAAGTTAATTTTTTAAAAAAATTAAAATTAAAAGGGCGGCAATCTTGTGGCATTGTGGCATGGTGGCAGTGTTCCTAGCCCTGGACTGGGAGGCCTGGGTTCAAGTCTCATCCGATCCACAGGTATGTAATAACATCTGTGAACAGGTTGATTATAAAAGTAGGTTAGATAAAAAAATTAAAATTAAATCGGCGACCTCTTGTGGCACAAGGGTAATGTCTCTACCCCTGGACCAGGGAGCCCAAATGAAGTCTCACTTGCTCTAGAGGTGTATTATAACATCTCTGAACAGGTTGATTAGAAAGATAGGTTATTTTCTTTAAAAAAGTTTAATCAGGCTCTTGCACGTCCCCACCTCTGAGGCAGAAGACCCAAGTTTGGGTCCCACCTGCTCCAGAGGCATGTCATAGCAGGTTCATTAGAAAATATAAAATATGTCTTGTCCATCCTCAGGTAGATCTCTTGATGATGCTTTGTGCTTAAATGAAGTGTATCAGTTCTGGATGAGGAGGAAGAACTGAAACTGGTGAACTTAGTTTGTTCACATAGTGCCTATAATCTGATCTCCTGGCACAGCTGCACAACCCAGGACCACCCAAATTGACTAATACTTCAAGCGTTAATCATTAGTTCCTTCATCATGCTGAAAGAGAATGTGGAGAAAATGATTTGCATTTAAAATTGCACCTTTCATGATCTCAGGACATGTGGCCAGATACTGAGGGCTCAAAATACCTGAAGCCCTAAGGGAGTACTAAGGACATTGGAACTGATGGCATTGTTGCCAAGTTTGGCATTGTAGTGGCAGATAGAATATATTGTGGGAAAATGTGAGATTATGCACTTTTGGGGGGAAGAATAGAGGCATAGAACACTTTCTAAATGGGGAAAGGTTTGGAAATATGAAGCACAAAGGGAGTTGGGAGTCCTAGTTCAGGATTTTGTTAAGGTTAACATGCGGGTTTAGCTGGCGGTTAGGAAGGCAAATGCAGTCTTAGCATCCCCTTCAAGAGGGCTAGAATACCAGAGCCAAGATGTACTGCTGAGGCTCTGGTCAGACCACAGTTGGAATATGTGAGCAGTCTGGGCCCCAGATCTAGGGAAGGATATGCTGGCATTGGAGGGGATCCAGAGAAAGTTTACAAGAATGATTCTGGGATGAAGGGCTTGAGTGTGAGGAATGGTTGAGGACTGTGTGTGTGTGTGTGTACTTTGTGGAGTTTAGAAGGAGGAGGGGGGATCTAATTGAAACTTACAGAATTCTGAGAGGCGTGAATAGACTGGATGTGGAGAAGAACTGAGATTAGAAGGAGTTCTTCAGTTAGAAGGTGGTGAATCTGTAGAACTCATTGCTGCAGAAGGCTGTGGAGGCAAGTCATTGAGTGTATTTAAGACAGAGATAGATAGGTTCTTGATTGGTAAGGGATCAAGGGTTACAGGGAGAAGGCAGGAGAATGGGGTTGAGAAACACATCAGCCATCATTGAATGGCAGAGCAGACTCAATAGGCCAAATGGTCTAATTGTGCTCCTATTTTTTGTGGTTTTATTGTCTTATGGTACAGAATGTGCAAGGGGAAGCAAAACGGAAATCAAGTGAGCAAAAGTGGGGCGGTGGACAAGTTGGACAGGAATAAAAAATGGTAGGTATAATAAAGGAAAATCCAAAGCTATTTTTAAGTCCAGAACGGGTAAAAAGATGATGAGAGAAGGAGTATGATCTGTTAAGGACCACAGTGGTAATTTGTGTGTGGATCTGGAGGATTTAAGTAGGGTTCTAAATAAATACCCTTTTATTGGTGTTCACAAGTGAGAGGGACAAAGTGAAGGAACAAAGGTTTAGCGATCAGGAGAAGGATTATAATAAACTTAAAGAAACTAGCATAGACAAGAAAGAGGTTCTGAGTGGTCAGGCAGGCTAAAAAGTACATAAATCTCCACAGTTGGATGAACTTTATCGCAGGCTGTTGGTGAAGCAAGGGAGAAATAGTGGGAGCACTGGTAATAATGTTGAATTCTTCTGTGGCCACAGAAGAGATGCTAAGGACTGGAGGACAGACAATGGGTACTGTTTCCCAAGAAGGGAGCAAGGGATAAACCAGGAATCTGCAGGCTAGTCAGTCTCAGCTCATTGGTGGGAAAACTATTGGAAGCTTTTTTAAGAGAAAGAATTTATCTGCATTTGGAGAGGCAAGAATTAATCAAGAACGGTCAGGATGGTTTTATCAAAGGAGGTCATATCTGACCAACTTGATTGAGTTTTTCAAAGACGTGACCAGGAGCGCAGATGAGGATATAGCATTTAATGTGCCCTAGTTGGACTTCAAGCAAGTGTTTTGATAAGGTCCCATGTGAGAGACTGATAGTGAAGGTAAGAACCCATGGGATCCAAAGGAAATTTGACTAAATGGATCTGGAATTGGCTGAGTGACAGGAAGCAGAGGGTGATGATTGAGAGGTGTCTTTGTGACTGGAAACCTGTGTGTAATCTGATTCTGTAAGGATCAGTGGTGGGATCCCTGTAGTTTTTTGGTGTATATATATATGTGTATAATATATATATATGATTTTGACTTTTATGTTGGAAGGTTGATCAGTAACTTTGCAGATGATACAAAAATTGGGGGGTGGTCAATAGTGAGGAGGATATCCTTACATTACAGGAGGATTTATACAAGGCTGTTGCCTGGGCTGAAGAGTGGTGGGAATCAGGAACTCACTACCAATGCAGGTGGCGGAGGCAGAAATGCTCATAACATTTCTGAACTGTTTACATGTACACTTGCAAGGCCAAGGCATACAAGGCTGCCAGCCAAATGCTGGAAAATGGGATTCGAGTGGTCAGGTGGCTGTTTTTGACAATGACTCTAACCCAAAGGGTTTTGCACATAATGAAGTAAATTGGTAGCATAGACTCCAAACCTAAAACAAATTACAAGCTTAAAGCTACGTAACAATGTGAAATTTGAGGCACATCGAGTGGTCACAAGTATGACTTTTGATTTCAGCAAACTTTAATTTCCATCTGTATGTGAGTCCATGCAGTTAATGAACTCACTATTCTCTCCTCACAGCTCCATCAAAAAAAAATCACATAGCAATGGTTTTGCCTTGTGTTTATTAATTATTCATGACATTCACTTGAGCAGACCTTGACACAATCTTGTTTCGGTTGTATTTGAAGTCTTACGCTCTTCTGACTTCAGAAGGTAGATATAGTTCAACTTACTCCACTTTGTATATGTAACAATCATCATCACATCAATAAATCTTACCGTTACAATTCTGCCTGCTGTACGAGAATCAAAATAGGTAAGGTTGTCAGATTCAATCAAACATAATAGGACTCTGCTGGGAGTTGCACATTGTATGTATATATAATAAAAACCCTGGTGATTCTGTTGCTGTATTATTGCCATCATAAAATTTACCAGAGGATGCCTTAAAGTTATGGCTGTGCCAACAGAGGAACAAGTGCAGAGCTGATTGTGTATATTGCAGATACCCACATTATGGCTGGCATGCCCTGAATATGTCATTTGATGAATTATACTGACTTCTGGAGCATATTGCAGGATCTGAATAATTTAGATCAAATATTTCTTCATTTCTCCTCAAAATGTACTCTGAAGAGATTTACAGTAGGAGACAGAGGGGTGGTGGAGGGTTCTTTTTCAGACTGGAGGCCAGTGACCAGTGGTGTTGCACAGGGATCAGTACTGGGTCCACTTTTGCTTGCCATTTATATAAATGATTTGTATGAGGATGTAGGAGGCATGGTTAATAAGTTTGCAGATGACACCAAAATTGGTGGTATATTGGACAGTGAAGAAGGTTATCTAAGAGTACAATGGGATCTTGATCAAAGGGCTGAGGAGTGGCAGATGGAGTTTAATTTGAATAAGTATGATAAATTGCATTTTCATAAAACAAACAAGGGCAAGAATTATACAATTAATGGTAGGGCCCTGGATAGTGTTGTAGAACAGAGAGCCCAAGGGGTTCAGGTACACAATTGTTTGAAATTTGTTTCAAAGGTGGACAGGGTGGTTGGGAAGTTGTTTAGCACACTTCATTGTTCAGACCTTTGAGTATAGGAGTTAGGATGTTAAGTTGAGGTTGGACAGGATGTTGGTGAGGCCTCTCCTGGAGTACTGTGTGCAGTTCTGATCACCAGTAACAACATAGGAAGGATATTATTAATCTAGAGAGGGTTCAGAAAAGATTTACCAGAATGTTGCTGGGAAAGGAGGGTTTGAATTATAAAAATAGGCTGAATAGGCTGGGACATATTTCACATCCAATAAATCTTACCGTTACAATTCTGCCTGAATTGGTGACCTTAAAGAAATTTATAAAATCATGAGGGGCATAGATAAGGTTAGTAGCAAAGGTCTTTTCCCTAAAGCTGGGGAGTTCAATACTAGGGGGCATATTTAAAAAGGACATGAGGTGCAACTTTTTGACTCCGTGTGGTTATCGTGTGCAATGAAATGCCAGAGGAAGTGGTGGATGCAGCTACAGTTGCGACTTTTAAAAAACATGTGGATAAATACACAAATAGGAAAGGTTTGGAAGGATATGGGTCAGATGCAGGCAGATGGGACTAGTTTAGTTTGGCGTGGACTGGTTAGACCGAAGGGTCTGTTTCCATGCTGTCTGACTCTGACTCCATAACGCAAGTACATTACAAACATACAAACAAACCTACGAAAAGAGTGAGTAAAGACCATTGAATCAAGTTGACTTTTTTTGTTAGGCTCCCACATATCACCAGTTTGTTTTAAATTTATTCACGGAATGTGGACATCACTGGCTGAGTAAGTATTTACTGCTGGATTCATGTGTAGGCCAGACCAGGTAAGGACGGAAATTTCCAGAGGGTTTTTCCAACAATGGTTTCATCACTATCATTATCATCAGAAGACTCCTAATTCTAGATTTTTATTGAATTCAATGTGTTATGTTGTGATTCGAACCCAAGGCCCCAGAACATTACCTGGTTTTCGGGATTAATAATCCAGCAATAATGCCACTCGGCCGTTGCTTCCCCTAAATATGATGAATGTTGTTCAATCTCTGATTGGAGTTTACTTAAAATAATTTGAATGTACCCCAATTGTAATTCTACTGTTCTAACCAAAGTGATCAAAATCAATCTGCATTGCCTAATCCATTTAGAATCTGGAAGACAGCAATTATTTCATTTCCCAATCTTCTCTTTTCTAGGGAAGCATATCCAGTTTACATAACATCCCCTTGTAATGCAATCCCTTCTTCTCAAAAAGCTGGTTTTGTTTGGTTAAGGAGACAGAGAAAAAGAGGCTGGACCAAAAGCTGGTAAATATAGGGTGAAGACCAAAGACACAATCAAAGAGAAGTGCTTAAAGGAGACTCAAAGCCATAGAGACAGTAAGGCAAAATGGTTTTCTCAGAGAACTGGAGAATGCAAGGGCATCATTAGTGAAAGTTTGACACCCAGTGGATAGGATGACATGAAATATGAATTGGCCTGGCTCAGATACGTAGTAAAGGTACAGTGTCCAGTAAGATGGAAAATTAAGAGACACTGGAGGACTTTGAAAGTGATCATGTGGATTTTGAAGATGGCTCACTGGGGCATGAGTCATGGAGAAGCTGATCTGACGCCACAAAAATTATGAAGGCCTTGGAGATGTCTCCCCCAGCAGTGGTCTGGGATGTAAAGTTAAGGCTTGCTTCCCACACTCTCATTGCATCCCAGTGAAAACTGGAGGTGCTGGAAATGGTAACAGAAATCCCATACTCAGATTCTGGCTGACATTTTTTAGAGGCTCTGGCAATCATTGCTACACAGCTGAAATCTAAGCCTTTTTCCCTTTGTTATCCAGTATCTCGATTCTAACGTTAATATCATCTGCTTCTCTTGTGAACACAGGCAGATGCAAAGTATCCATGCAGCAGTTGGCTAATCTTCCTGTCTTCACAAGATTTCCATTTTAGTGCCCAATTAGATCTGCTATTCCTTTTAACTTTACTTTTTTATATATATTATAAAAGAACTTGATGTCCGTTTCGTGTTACCTGCTAACACATAATTGCTTTAGGGGTGACTCAATTTAACTGGGAACTATTGGACAAAAACTACAAGACAGCAGTGACAAGGAGATGAATCATGAAAGAAAGAAAATAGAAACAAACGGACTGGTGATTGGTCTTTGGTGACAGTAGTGTGGATAAAGAGGGACAGATTGTGGTTGTGTATATGTCAAAAAAATCCAACTCTGGGTACTTTTGTTTAATTCATTCACTTATGGTATAAATGTTGCTGGTAAGGCCAGCATTTATTTCCCATCCCTTCATTCCCTTGAAAAAGATTGTGGTTAGCTACTACTTAACCAGCTGCAGTTCATGTGGCAATATCACTCTACGGTGTTGTTAATTAGGAGAGTTCTAGGATTTTGACTGAAGAATAGTAAGGGAATGGGAAATTGGTTTCAATTTTGGATGATGCATGACATGTATCTGCTGCCCTTGTACTCAAAGTTTAATGTTTGCGAAGTGTTGTTGAGCTTTTGCAGTGCCCTCTGCAACTAAGACGGTGGATGGATTACTTTGTCCTGGATGCTGTCAAGCTTCTCGAATATTTTTGGAGCTGCAAGTGAAGAGAATTCAGTCGTATTCCTGATTTGTGTCTTGTAAATGGTGAAAAGGCTTTGCGGATTCAGGAGATGAGTCTCTCATCACAGAATCCCCAGCTTCTGATTTGTTTTTGTAGTTGCAATATTTATGTGGTTTATCCAGTTCAGTTTCTGGTCAATGCTAACCCTCGGATATTGATGATAGGGGATTCAGCAATGGTAATGGCTTGAAATGTCAAGAGAAGATGGTTAAACTCTCTCTTTTAAGAGATGGTCGCTGTTGTCACTTGTGTGTGCAAATATCACTTGACACTTCGTGCAAATCTCAACCTTATCCAACATTCGGCAATGGAAATGGAAGACTTCATTATCCAAGAGGTTGGACACTATGCAATCATCTTTGGATTTTTGGATGAAAGGAAGATCATTGATGAAGGAGCTGAAGGCAGTTGGGTCTATGACTTTGACGAACTCCTGCAGTGATGCCCTGGGATTGAGATGATTCGTCTCCAAAAACAATGACCATTTTGTATTGTGTTATGTACAACTCCAAGCAGTGAAGAGTTTTCTGCCTGATTCCCACTAGCTTTGACTTTACTAGAGCTTCTTAATGCCACAGTCAGTAAATGTTGGCCTTTATACCATAAACCAGTCATAAACTGTATTGGAAGAAAGAGAGAGTTGGGTGGAGATGTGTGCATGCAGAGTATTGTCAGTTATATATTAACATACAGTGACAGGACAGTTTAGGGATAAAATGGAAATTTGCAAAGGCAGAGAGGTCAAGAGTACAACTTTTAGGAATGAGGTGATTATACAAAGAAAAAAAATTTGCATTCTGCAGCACCTTTCAGCACCTCAGGATGTCTCAAATCACATTATAAACAATGAAGCTTCCAGGAGACACGTAATTGTCAGTACCCGATATCAAGCTCCTGTAAACATACAAATATATGGATTAGGAACAGGAGTAGGCTATTCGGCCCTTTAAGCCTGTTCTGCTATTCAATAAGATTCATGGCTGATCTGTTTGTATTTCAAATTCACATCCCCGATGACATAGAGTCATTGAGTCATACAAAGTAGAAATAGACCCTTCTGTCCAGCTAGCCCATGCCAAACATAATCCCAAACTAAACTAGTCCCACCTGCCTGCTCCACCCATATCCCTCCAAACCTTTCGTATTCATGTGTTTATCCAAATGTCTCCCACAGGTTGTAATTGTAGCTGTATCCACCACTTTCTCAGGAAGTTCATGTGAACCACCCTCTGCGTAAAATGTTTGCCTGTCATGTCTTTTCTCTCGAGTCTGTCTTCTCACCTTAAAAATGTGTCCCATAGTCTTTAAACTCCCCCATCCTGGGGAAAAGACAACTACCATTAACTCTATCTATACCTCTCATTAGTTTACAAATTATATCAGGTCACCTCTCAACTTTCTATGCTCCAGTGAAAGAATTCCCAGCCTATCCAGCCTTTCTTTGTAACTTAAACCTTCCATACCCAGCAACATCCTGGCAAATCTCTTCCAAACCCTCTCCAACTTGATAATATCCTCCCCATTACTGGGTAACCAGAATTGGACACAGTATTCTGGAAGAAGCCTCATCAACATCCTGTACAACCTCAACATGCCTTCCCAACTCCTATACTCAAAGGACTGAGCAATGAAGGCAAGCGTGCCAAATGCTTTTTTAACCACCCTGTCTATATGTGATGCAAACTTCAAAGAATTATGTACCTGCACGCCTAGGTCCCTCTGTTCTACAACACTACCCAAGGCCCTACCATTAATTATATAAGCCAACCCTTGTTTGTTGTACCAAAATGCAATACCTCACATTTATCCAGATTCAACTCCATCTGCCATTTTCAGTCCATTAATCCATTTGATCAAGGTCCCTTTGTAATCTCAGAAAACCTTCTTCACTGTCTACAATGCCACCAATTTTGGTGTCATCTGTAAACTTACTAACAATGCCTTCTAATTCTCCTCTAAATCATTTATGTAAATGACAAACAAAAGAGGACTCAGAACCAATCTCTGTGGAACATCACTGGTGACAGGCCTCTAGTCCGAAAAGCAACCCTCCACCATTACTCTCTATCTCCTGCCGTTGAGCCAATTATGTATCCAATTAGCAAGCTCACACTGCATCTCATGTGACCTAACTTTACTAACTTTACTAATTAATCCACCATGCGGAACCTTTTCAAAAGCTTTACTAAAATCCAAATAAACAACATTTACTGCCATCGTCAATCTTTTTGATAACTTCCTCAAAAAACTTAGTCAAGTTTGTGAGACACAATCTTCCTTGCACAAAACAATGCTGACTATCCGCATTCAAGTTTTGAATATGGATATAAATCCATAAATCCACCCATAAATCTTATCATTTATAAACACCTCCAACAATTTACTCATAATTGAAGTCAGACTCACAGGTCTACAGTTCCCTGGTTTCTCCTTACAAACTTCCTTAAACAAAGGTACAACATTAGCCACCCTCCAGTCATCAGGCTCCTCATCGGTGGTTATAGATGATGCAAATATTTCTGCAAGGAGACTGGTAATTTCCCCCTTTACTTCACACAACGTTCTGGGATACATTAGATCAGTTCCCAGAGATTTATCCACCATTATATTCCCTAAGACCTCCTGAACTTCCTCTTCTGTAATGTGAACTGTTTTTAAAACATCAAAGCTTATTTCTGGGCATTCCCTAGACTCCATTTCTTTCTCATCAGTTTTAAAAAAAAACAGATGCCAAATATTCATTTAGTATCTCTTCCATCTCCTGGGGTTCAACACAATGACGACCTCCTGATCCTATTGCCTAACAAAAATATATCTACCACTGCCTTGAAAACATCCAATGACTCCACCACACCACCTCTAAGGCAGAGGAAAAGTCAATTCCTTATCCACTTCTGCCAAAACCATTCAGGATCTTATCTGCCTCAATCATGTTATCTCTCACTCTTCTGAACTCCAGTGGATCCAAGTCCATGAATGAAAGCTGATCCAAATCATTGGTTTTAGGTGCTGGTAGAGCAATAATGTGAAATTGGCCACAGTGCTGAGGAAAAACACCTCTGCTCTTTTTAAACAGTGTCATTGGATCTTTTATATTCAACGTAAAGGTAGGCAGGGCCCTTGATTGAACTTTCTTACCTGAAAGACGATCACCCTAGCAGCACAGCAGTCCTTCAGTACTCCATTGAAATGTCAGTCTTGAGTCTATTCTAATTGATTCTTGAGCGCACAGTCTCTGACTTGGTGGCTAGCTTCAAAAGGTGTGAGAACAATACATATGAGACTAAGAGAAGTTGGCAATGTTAACAGGTAAAAATAAACAGGTGAGCCCTATATTCTTTGACTTCTGTGGAGAGTGGTCACCTCTCCTGCTTGGCTCTCCAAGTGTGATGAACTTCCTGTCCTCCTGTTGGCTGGCAACTCCCTTGAGGTAAAACTTCCTCTTGACACCATATGAAACCTGGATTTCAGACTGGGGCAGTCACCCATACCAGTTAAAGGCACATAAGACATGGAACTAGAGGCAGGTTCAACTCCAAAATTTACACCAAGTGCAGAGATTAAGTCCGCCTTCAATGTATAAAATGTTAAGTCGGGGAGGGGGGTGGGATGCAAAGGCAACAAAGGTATAACAAATATGTTCTTGAGACAAAATGTGAATTTATAACATTAAATAGGTCGCAGAATTATCAAAGAAATGCAGCTTGTTAGTTTTGTATTTTGTTAACAAGTATGATATCTCATGAACATGTTTATTATACTTAATAACAAAGAACGTAGAACTGTAATATATAATAGTTCAATTCCACTGATATACTGCAGACATTAATGTGAGAATAATACAAGGTTATGCAGATATGCCTCGTTATTACGGTGTCAAGAAAAGAATATAATCAGCAGTTGCATACCATCCAGTTTGCTGAGCAATTCTTCTGATTTTACCCAAAATATCTGGAGAGAAATAGGAGTTTTTGGTTATTCGTATATAGATTAAAATGAATATATAATGAGAATAAAATGGAAAGTCAGCAACCTGAAACTTTTAACATTATTTCTGTCCCCACAGACCTTCCTGATCTGACTGTTTCTGGCATTTCTGTAGTTACTTCAGATTTCTAACTTCCATAGTATTTTGCTTTTACATTAAAATACCGATAAACGTGTGATAATAAAAGAAAGGTGGCAATCATCAAGCAAAAGCTCCAGAACACCACCTTTTGATCTATCTGAGCAATCTCGATATTGTTACAAAGTTATTTCATTTTACCACATTGTGTATTTACATTTGATGCAATAATACATTAGCTTGCTTGTCCAGTAAACAAAACTGCTAAACAGTCAGGATCCCTGATTTTCTTATTTTGCTGTGCAGGTTCCAGAAGCCATTAGAAAGTGCCAACGAGCTGGTATTACTGTACGTATGGTTACAGGAGACAACATAAATACAGCTCGTGCCATTGCCATCAAATGTGGCATCATTAATCCGGGTGAGGATTTCATCTGTTTGGAGGGCAAAGATTTCAACAGAAGAATCCGGAATGAAAAAGGAGAGGTGAGACCTTATGATGAATCCAATGTATTAAACAAAATCATTGCAGTGCAATCTCAGTGTACAAATTTGCTTTGGTAGCATCATATTTAGGATAGCGAGTAATATGAAAAGGGCATAAAGAGGATACAAGAAGTTATAAATCACATAAGTGAATGAACAATGATCTGTCAAATGCAGTATGACATAGGAAAATGTTCATTTTGGTAAGAAGAATTAAAGAAGTATATTATCTATGTGGTCAGAGATTAAAGATGTCTCAGCTACAGGAGGATCTGGGTGTCCTAGCACATGAATTACAAAAGGTTAATAAATAGGTACAGCAAATAGTTAGGAGAGCATATTGAATGTTATCATATATTGTGAGAGGAACTTCAAACAGAAATGGGAGGTTCTCAGAGATAAAAGGTACTGCAGATGCTGGAGAATCCGAGATAACAAGCATGGGGCTGGATGAACACAGCAGGTCAAGCAGCATCATAGGAGCAGGAAAACTTGACGTTTCGGGCCTAAACCCTTGATCAG
>JAHRHZ010000065.1:18848890-18869080 GCA_024137785.1 Ginglymostoma cirratum
AAGGGTTTAGGCCCGAAACGTCAAGTTTTCCTGCTCCTATGATGCTGCTTGACCTGCTGTGTTCATCCAGCCCCATGCTTGTTATCATGGGAGGTTCTCCTTCAGTTATATAGGCAACTGGGAAGAACATGTTGGAGTGCTGTGCACAGTGTTGGTCTTCTTATTAAAAGGAAGTAAATGCAGTACAGGCAGTTCAGACAAGGTTTACCAGACTAATGGCTCGGTTAAGTGGATTGTTTAGATAAGTTAGATAGCTTAGGCTATCTGGTGCAGTTTAAAAGAAGAAGAAGAGATTTAATTGAAACGTACAAGATCAATGTGGCAAGGATGTTTCCTTTTATGGGAGAATCCAGAAATAAAGATCATTGTTTAAAAATTGAAAACAGACATGAGGCAATTTTTTTTTTCTCACAGGGTCAGGAGTCTTGAAATTTCCTCCTGAAAAGGCACCAGAAGCAGAGTCTGAATATTTTTAAGGCAACATGTGTTTAGATTCATGTTAAACAAAGAGTTGATAGGTGATCGGGCTAGATGGGAATGTGAACTTGAGTTGCAATCACATCAGCCATGATTATATTAAGTAGCAGAACAGATTCAAAGGACTGTGGTGCCCACTCTTGCTCCTTGGATGTAATAAGAAAAATAGATCAGCAATACATACATTGGTACTAATATCTTTGTATTATGAGAATGTTTTCTGTGCAGTAGAAGCCAACATATTGTTCAGATTAAGTTGTTAGAATTCCAGTGAGGAATGCTGAGTAAATTTTGGGTTAACGCTGTGTATTCTTGGTCTGATCTCTGTACATTGCATACACAATCCTATTATGTTGGTGAAATCTCAAAACATAGTATTAGATTATGGTGACTGTGTTGTGCGGGGTAATTCTGTAAGTGAAGGTTTATAGTTTTTCACAAGACTTTAAACAGATAATGAACAGGCCTCGGTTGCCATGCAATCTCCTGTGGTCTTTGTAATATGTATAAAAAGAAGATAATAGAATCTACTACTCATTTTACTGACTTCTGCATTGGCATAATGGGTGTGTGGTTGACAGGTAATGCCTTGCTTGCTTGTCACTGGGTAAAACAATTTAATAGCGGTATTGGGTTGGTGAAATTAGAGGGTGAAATGGCAGTATATCACAGTGGTGTATTGAAAGGATAATAGAAAAGTGTAGCACCAAAGAAGGTCATTCAGCCCAACAAGTCTATTTTATTTCTGAGGGACATTACAGTTAGTTCTCAGTTCTCTGCCGTTTCATCATCCCTGCAAGTTTTTCTCCTTTGGACTTTTACCCAATTCCCTTTTAAGGATGACTACTGCATGTGTATTCTGTACCCAATCAGACAGTACATTCAAAATTGTAACCACTTAAAAAAACACTTTAAAAAATGTTTTCCACCTATTGCTCCTGGATCTGATGCCAATTGTCTTAAGTCTGGAATAAAAATAGTGGCAATACTGACCTTAAATGTTAATATTAACCCTCTCTGTACAGATATTACTAGATCTGTGGAGTAGTTCCGGCATTTTCTGTTCTTGTCTGAGACCAACAACATCTACATTTTAAATTTGTGTCTTCAAGTTACCAATCCTTCAGTCACTGGAAAGTGTTGCTTCATCTGAAACCTTCAATATTTTGAAAACATCAATCAAATCTCCTCAAAGCCCTCTCTGCTTCAAGGAGAGTAATGTCTCAACTTTTCCAGTCCATTGATGAATATGTAATCCATCAGCCCTGGAAGAATTTTATTAAACCTCTTTGGTACATTCTCATCATATCCTTCCCAATGATTTTTGGCCAAAATTCAACACCAACTCAAGCTAAACTTGTGTTTTATATAGGCTTAGCATAACTGCCTGACTTTTTTTAGTCTGTACCTCTACTTCATTTAAGTTTTCATTTGTTTTAATTAGCTGCCATGTTTACCTCTCCTGCCAATTACAAATAACATGTACAAATACCGAAGTCTTTTTATCTTTCTGCTTCTTCAAAATCACAGTGTTGAGCTGTGTTACCTTTCCAACCAAACACATCACCTGTCAGTTTCTTGCCATGAGTGACTTCATGTGTCAATCCATTTCATCAGCTTGCCGTGTTCCCTTGAAATCCATCGCTGTCATCCTTACTTTTACGACATTTCCTAGTTTTTCTTCTTCTACAAATTTAAATATTGTACCCTCTGATCCTAAGGTTTATTTGTTGTTGTTATTTTCATCAAAAGCAGTGGTATTAAACCCTGAAGAATATACCTCCCTTCAATCCAAACACACAACTACACATCACACTCTCTGGCTGGGATTTTATGTGCCCTGTCCTGGGTGTGGGTGGGTAGATACAAAGCATGTGGTTTAAGGTTGGATAGGACAATGGCAGGGTGTAGATTTTACCAGCTGTAGATGAAATAACATAGAATCATAGAATCCCTGCAGCACAGAAGCAGGCCATTAGGCCCATCGAGTCCATACTACTCCCACCGAAAAGCAACCCAACCAGACCCCTACACTATAATCCTGCATTTCCCATAGCTAATTCACCCAGCCTACACATCCCTGGACACTATGGCCAATTTTGTATGGCCAGTCCACCAACCTGCACAATTTTGAACTGTGGGAGGAACCCAAACACCCGGAGACATGGGGAGAATGTGCTAACTCCACACAGAGAGTTGCACAAGGCTGGAATCGAACCCAGGTTCCTGGTGCTGTGCGGCAGCAGCGCTAGCTACTAAGCCACTGTGCCACCTAGTCACCCTTTATTTACACGTGAAGAGTCCTTGTCTCGAATACTGCTTCTTAAGAGTCAGCTCTCAGGGAGTCAGCCCCAATCAGGGAATTCGTATTGTATGAGGCCCAGCTGGCTGACCTTGATATAAGTACTACAGAAGAGTAGTTAGTGGGCATTTTGCCCACCCTTAGGCCAATTAAGGGGCCAAATAATGGCTTCTTCTCCCTACCTTGGTATTTTACAAGCAGGCATCTTGTCACATTGGAGAGACACCCCTCCCTGGATACCATGTGACCCACATTGAGTGAGACCCAGTACATAGAACCTTTTCAGTCCTCGGGAAGACTCCCATCCTGCCATCAGACTCAACCTCCACCCCCACCCCCCACCACATCTCGCTCCGGCCTGACTGATTGGCCCTGGCGAGAACTGATACCTTTGATCTATCCTCTGGCCTGGTGCTACTGCTGTGGGTGGCACAGTTGGAACCAAAGGGTAGCCAACGTTCTGACTGGCTGACAGCTCTTGGAAGCAGATATTTTAGCTCAGAGATGAAGTCATGACTCCAGGTAAAGCTTCGCTATCTAAAATGTACTTGTTGCTTCCAGGGCCACAGAAGACAAGATTGCCTCTGACTTTATGGCCGATGGGACGGGCTACGGACGCCCCTTAAAATCCCAATCCGTTTACTATTTTGCTAATTTTCTTCACATGCTACTACTTCCTCATTAACACCCTGGCTGGCAACTTTGCTGAGCCTAGCTATATCGGCAAATATTCACATGTTGCATCTGCACTCCCCTCATCCATCATCTCGATTATCTTATCATAAGCTTTATTAAGTCAGTCAAACACAATTTCCATCACTTATTGCTGATGTAATCAATCAGGTAATATTCCTCCTGATGATAATTTTATCAAATTTGAAAGTGAATTCAAAGGCCTAGTGTTTACAGTCAGATTAATATGCTGCATAGAGCAAATTTTATTTCTTTTTTTTGGAATAAGTTTCACTGATTTGCTGTAAGGCAATGACAGATTAATAGGAAAACGGCTTGAGAATTTCAGCCCTCAAGTGTTGGCAGTTCAATCATCTTTGAAAATTGTCATAATCCATTCTTCCCCTGTACTTACCTGATACCAACACAATACGTAATAAGGAGCAAGAACACTGGCTGATTTCCTCCTGATAAAACCAGGAGTCCCTGTACAGTCCAACCTCCAACCAGCTGAGATCAACTAGCTCCACAGAGCAGTGAGCTTGAGATCTTTGTGATCTGTGTAGTTTGAAGATTCTTCGTTTTAGGCAACTGAACAAAAAGGTCATAATGTAAACTGTTAGTCCACAGTAAATTGTATGTAGAACTTGGTTTTGTTGTTTTGAACGCACACAACAAATCTAATTATCATTTTGTAACCATTCGTATCAATAATTCTGAAGTTCTGAACTAATTCCATAGTCCTAAAGAGGACTCATATTGGAATTGAAATGTTAACTTTGTTTCGCTGTCTACAGATGCTGCCAGACTTTGTGAGTTTCTCCAGCATTCCCTGTTTCAGATTTCCAGCTAGTGCAGAATTTTGCCATCATGTTAACAACTTTTAACTTCTTGTGTTTAAAACATTGATAATAGAAAGCATATATCATGACAATAATCAATAATTGCCACATTGTACAACTCCATTTCACTTTGCAATTGATTCTGTACT
Organism: Ginglymostoma cirratum; assembly: GCA_024137785.1. Lineage (NCBI taxonomy): Eukaryota > Metazoa > Chordata > Chondrichthyes > Orectolobiformes > Ginglymostomatidae > Ginglymostoma > Ginglymostoma cirratum. Next base: position 18,853,333 of record JAHRHZ010000065.1, read on the forward strand.
TAACTCATCGCATTCAGCACTTGCAGAAGGCTGGAGTGTTAATCAACAATGATAAAATGATTGGACTTGTCAGGCAACTGGTCTTGTACCACTAAACATATTATAGATCTTTGCAATATCTTTAGTCATGGCAAAATCAACCATATTTTAACAAACTGGTTGAAATTGTTAACATAAGAGTAGATTGTAGCATTACATCATCTATTGACTGATAGACTGATGAAAATAAAATCACTAATCTTTCTGAAATTGGATTATTTTTCCCTTGAATGTAATTTAAACCTTTTAATTGTTCTACTGTACCATGGAGTTTGACTTTTCCATTGCCTTTATGACAAGTATAACTTTCCACTTACCTAAGGAAAGATATATTTGCCATTGAGAGAGGGCAACGGAGGTTCATCAGACAAAATCCTGGGAAAGCTGGTCTGTCCTATAACAGAGACTAAGGAGAATGGGCATGTATTCCCAGAGTTCAGGAGAATGAAAGAAGATCTCATTGAAACTTGCAAACTTCTTACAGGACTGGTCAAAACAGAAGCTGAAGTTCTTCCTTGGTGGGTGGGAGGTGAGTCTAGGAGCAGGGGACATCAAATAAGGAGTAAGCCATTTAGGAATGAGACAAAGTAGAATTTCTTCAGTCTGAGGTTGGTGATTCTTTAGTGTTCAGTACCCTAGCAGAATGGGAAGCTTAGTTGGTGAGTACGTTTAAGACAGAGATTGATTGATAGATTTCGAGATGCTAATGACATCAAGGAATATGGGGATAGTGCAGGAAAATGGCACTGAGTTGGTGAACAGCCATAAAGTAGAAAGGCAGAGCAGGCTTCAGTGTTCACAGCAGGTTTAGCAATTTTTTTCCCATCATTTTCCATTGCTCCCCCCACACCACCAAACGGCCCTGCCGGTATCCCCTATGATTTACCATTACTGCCGCTCTCCTCTAACCAACCCACAATGATCAGACCCCGATCCTGCAGTTAGATCCTCTACAATGAGCAAATCTCCCACGACCTAAACCTCGATATCTGCTCAAGTCATGGTTTCCCTCCCTAACTTGTCACCCAACCCAATCTTTCCGATGTCTGCCTCTTTCTCCATTGTGCTACCAGCCTGCAGCTTTTGATCTTCTACGGACTCATCTGATCGCCATTAGCCTTTCCAGTCTTCTTCCAAACTTCTGATTGTTCTCGTTCCCCACTCTCTTCAGACAGGATCTAGCTAAGGACGGATAAATTCTCTGGCTGCTTAAACAGGGACTGGGGCAAGACTAGGAGTTGTATATACGAGGGAGTGTCAACTTTGCCAACAATGTGCTGTAACAAATATGTATTAGATTGCTGTGCCATATGCTACCAGGGAGGGGCAACTCCAGATTTTCAATATCATAAATAAAAGAAAGAATGGCGGGTGCTGAAGATCTGAAACAAAAACATAAATTGCTGGAGAAACTCAGCAGGACTGGCAACATCTTAACGTTTTGGATCGAGTGACTCTTCCTCAGAACTGCATTCTGAGGAGGGGCATACTAGGCCCAAAATGTTAGCTCTGATTTCTCTCCACACAAGCATTAATGTATCAGGTAAAGATAACCTGTTGCAGGCAAAACACACATCATGGTTAGCAGTATTGGCCACTTATAAAGAATACTCCAAAGTTGTGTTGGCAGATATTTTGGAAACCGAATTGAAGATCAACTGGACAACAGACCTGGACCTCAAGAAATTCTGATATGCAGTATTGGGTTTGAGTACAGAAGGCAGCTAATTTCTTTCTGATTAAAATCTAACTTTTTCAGTAAATAGAAATTCTTATAGCAAAGTTGTGAGTACAAGCAAGGCTGAAGGTTATAGTCTTGCTGAGGTAGTGAACACCATCTCCCTTGATCCTTTCTTTAGCTGAGAACCAAGTGCTTGTCGTTCAAATTTTCTTTTAAAAAACGTAGCTTAATGCTCCAAACAGCAGACCCACAAAGCTTTTCTAAAATAAAATACGGCTGGAAGTATACTTTAAAGGGTTTTGTACACTTTGAAGATTGTACCTATGCAAAGGTTGGTTGGTTCCACCATTTTCTCTTTGGTGCCAAATTTGATGCCAAAGTTGAATCTCTGTGATGTTATCATTCCTTATTCAGCATGTGCACCATCTAGTGGCTGAAAGCTATACCTACAAGCCTTCAATTTCGATCGACGGGGCTTTCAGTCTCATAACCACACTCTTAAATGGAAGACGGCCAGAGAAGGAACAGCAGCAGTGAAAAATGAGGGAAACAGAGGCAGAAAAGAGAAGCAAAACCAATGATAGAAACAAACACTGCACCCAAACTCTACTACTTTAAACAAATCACATGTCTTCAATGAGATATATGAACAAATAATTAATTATAGCTTGGTCAGACAATGCTCCCTTTAACTTTTCAAGAAATGTAAGCAGTTTTTTGTTTACAGATCAAACAATATGTTGTACAAGGAGAGCTGATTGCAATTGTTAACACTGTCCAGTGTAACATCAACATTGAGAACTTCTTCAACTTTAATTGATTCAGTGCCAAAGTTGCAATAAATCTATTATCTAAGGGTAGCCTGACGGTGATAAGAAAGTACCTGAAAATATTCATTCATTTTGGCTGTACAGAGATAAATTTGTCATATCACAAGAAGCAACATAATTTAGCATATATATATATATGCATTTATTTAACTTCCAGAGAGACCCCTTTGCATTTGGTGCCATTTTTGTTGAGCGAGGAAAATCTTCTTTTTGAATTGATCTCCCTGCGGATATGCCGTTTTCATATTAATCTATCTACATTCCCAATTACTTGTTGCAAACGAAGTCAAGAAAATCTTCAAACCTCCTTTGTCCTGCCATTGGTGAATTTCTTATTTTATCTTGGTATTCCAGTTTTTCTGGAGTCATAGAGTAATATAGTACAGAAACAGACCCTTCAGGTCAACCTATCCAAGCTGACCAGATATCCTAAAGTGATCCAGTCCCATTACCAGCTTTTGGCCCATATCCATGTAAAACTTTCCTATAAATGTAGCCAGATGCCATTTAAATGTTGTAATTGTACCTGCCTCCATCACCTCCTCTGGCAGCTTGTTCCATACACATACCATCCTTAGCATGAAAAATTTGCCCATCAGGTCCCTTTTTAAATCGTTCCCTTTTCACCTTAAACCTCTTCAAAAACCTTGTGCCACTAGCTTGGCTTTGACATTATAACTATCATGTGCAAGTTTGTATGCTTATTCCAGTTGGTTTGCAATCCAGAGTGATGCCAATAGTATGGGTTCAATTCCTGCACCAGCTGAGGATTCTCCTTCTCAACATCTCCCTTTGCCTGAAGCATGGTGATCCCCAGGTTAAACTGCTACCAGCCGTCTATCTCTAATGAGAGAGCGGTCCTATGGTCTGGTAAAACAGTGGCCACTTCACATTACCTTTTCACTGATTCCATTACATACTCTTTATGGAACTATCTTCACTCCTTCAAGTCTGGTAACATCTGTGAAGGAAAAAACAGAGTTAATGTTTCGGGTCCGGTCACCCTTCCTCAGAACTCTGAGGAAGGGTCGCAAGACCCGAAATGTTAACTCTGTTTTTTCCTTCACAGATGCTGCCAGACCTGATGAGCTTTTCCAGCAACTTTGTTTTTGTTCCTGATTTACAGCATCCGCAGTTCTTTCCATTTTCACTCCTTCAGAATTTGTCAAAATCTGACCCCACCTCATAAACAGTTGCTAGACCATCTTTTTAATAAATTGTATACATGAAAGTAGCCAAACCTTCATCCGTGTCTGAATTTGAATTCCGAAATCTCCAATTCTGTAAAACAAACCTTGTTAGTTATCTTGCTTTTGTGTGGTTGTGAAAGTACTCAGGAAATTCCTTGTTTCTTCTTTGGTAAATAAACAACACAGTTACCTCATTCATCATAGGTTTGCGTTCAGAAAACAGGAGTAAGCAATGATACCACAATACTTTATTTTTAGGTTCAACCACCAGACTGAAGTTTTGTCCAAATCTCTCTTTAGTTACGATAATACTTAAATTTCAATATCCTCTTCTACCAATATTAAATACCAGATAAATGCTAGATAGATGGAGTCAAAGTATACACTGTTCGGTCAAAGTTTTAGTTCTACCCCCACACCCCAATTTCCAAGATCACTGATTACGTACATCCACGCTCCCTCCCCACCCCATATATACAACCAATCAAGTGCAATCCATGAATTAATATATAATCATCTGCCACTTAATTCCATTTGTGTCACTCCTCCGAGCTGGACCTTACTAGATTTGAGCTCAGCATATCCTTAGGATAACGGTCACATATTCAAGGCTTTGTATGTCCAAAGATGTGCAGGTTAGGTGGATTGGCCATGCTAAATTGCCCGTAGTGTTCAGGGAGGTGTGGGTCTGGGTGGGATGCTCTGAGGTTCGGTGTGGACTTGTTGGGCCAAAGGGCCTGTTTCCACACTGTAGGGATTCTATTCTATTCTATTCTAATAAGTGGTACAGTTCTCCCATCTGGACTAGATTGTTTGCTGTATGTGTATCTTCCTCCATTCATTGAATGATGCTGCCAATCAAAGTTGGTTAGTACCAAGAAATAATTTTATGCTGAAGGCAAGTTATTGAGTTGCATTCCACACTTGTTAATGCTGTCCATCGTTTGTAGGTTAATGGTATTCTGATTAAAGTTAATTGACTGGAAACGTTTTTTCCATAGATGCTGCCTAACCTAAGAGTATTTCCAGCCTTTTCTTGTTCTAATTGTATATTGCATTAGAAATTCTTTCTTGATACCTTTTTTAGCTTGATGAGTAAGAGCATATCAGGCAATATTCAGAAGGATAATGAGACAATTGGATGGTTTGTTTTATTCATAAAGACAGCAAAAGTAATTACAACCTTTATAATTTGTAACAATTTCTTTCAGGTTATGTTAAAACCTCATTACATTTGCATAGATGCTGTTTGAATGATCCATTTGAGGGAAACTGTTAAAATAATTGTTTATTTGGTTTTAAGGTTGAACAAGAACGAATCGACAAGATCTGGCCAAAACTCCGGGTGCTTGCTCGGTCTTCTCCCACCGACAAACACACATTAGTGAAAGGTATACAATTCACTTTGATACTGAAAACTGTGATATTATGAGACCTTTCCCAACCTATGCTGAACTCTCAAAAACTCTAAATCTTATTTTCTAACCATTTGCATTGTGTGTCACATGTAGCACAACAGTGAACTGGTCTCCTGATCACTAATTGGGAAAGAAGGTGCTAAAGGAAATGGACAAAGCAGGCATAGAGACAAATGTTTTCTCGTGTGGGGCAATATAGAATGAGAGGTCGTGGGGGAACAGATTTAAAACAGATTTGAGGAGAAATTACTTCTGTCAAAAGATCGTGTATCTGTGGAATTCACTACCCCTGAGTACAGAGGATGTCAGGACATTGAATAAATTTAAGGCAGAGATAGAGTTTTTTTTATCAGTAATGGGTTGAAGGGTTATGGAGAGCGGGCAGAAAATTGGATTTGAGGCTGAGATGAGATCAGCAAACATCATATTGAATGGCAGAGCCGGCTTGAGGGGTTGAATGACCCCCTTCTGCTCTCTTATCTCTTAATTTATGTTCAAATTGTTTTATTTGTGTCATACTTTAATAATGTCACACTAATGTGTTGGAAGTCCAAAAGGTCAGGAATGTTTGCTTTGGGTGCAAAATTGAATGGGTTTCCTAAAATGAAACGCTTGCTCAATTTTCTGCAATCTTTTATGCTAGTTGAAGGAGTGGTAAACTAATCATTCCATTCAAGTCTTTTTCATGATAAACCCACTTTTAGCTACACCAGTAAATCTCCATGAGGTTACTACTATTAGGTAGATCAAGGAATTGTTTTGATACAAATTCTTCTTTTAAAAATTAATCCTAGAACTTACTGCTTAAAAGTTGCAGAAGTGGAAACAATCAATAATTTCACTTGGAAATTGTGCACTTGAAGGGTGACATGGTGGCTCAGTGGTTAGCACTGCTGTCTCACAGCACCAGGGACCCAGGTTTGATTCCACACTCAGGCGACTGTCTGTGTGACGTTTGCACGTTTTCCCCGTGTCTGCATCGGTTTCCTCTGGGTGCTCCAGTTTCCTCCCACAGTCCAAAGATATGCAGGTTAGGTGGATTGGCCATGCTAAATTGTCCATTGTGTTCAGGGATGTGTGGCTTAGGTGGGTTATAGGGGGATGGGTCTGGGTGGGATGCTCTGTGGTTTGGTGTGGATTTTATTGGGCCAAAGGGCCTGTTTCCACACTGTAGGGATTCGATGATTCAAGGAAAAGAAATGTGGGTTATGGAGATTAAATAGGGAATTGGAACTAATTGAACTGCTCCTCAAGAGCCAGTATGAACTTGATGGGTCGAGTAACCTTGTGAGCTATAAGTGTTGCTAAATTATCTCTGGTTTAAGAGTGCTAGTCTGGTACAATTTTAATAATAACAACAAAAATAGCTTTATCATAAAAATAAAATTAATCACAGCATGAAGTCCACCACTTTTTAAACTAGACCTAGTTATAACACACTTAATTTGCATTGCACGTAATTTGGAGTGTGGCGATTTCAGGCAGATTTCGCACAAATATTTTTTCATGCATTTCCTTAGGGGTTGGGATATTGATTGCATATGATTCAGAGTCACAGAGGAAAAGATCGAGACAATTAATCAATGTATCTAGTTTTATCCAACATGGTTATATACAGGAAAATTGCCAACAAATTACAGGAAGGAATACACAAAAAGGTGCAATAAATTGTAATATTCCTCATTTTCTTTGTTTAGATTTTTCTCACTCCCTTGACTGTAATTTTCCAGTCTCTTTGTTTTGTTTTGCCTTCACACTCCACATTTATTCAAATTGCACATGGCCCACCAGTGAGTAACTCATGCAATGTTTTCTTTAAATCAAAGAGAGCATGTTTGGATCCCTGATTTGAACAAATGATTTGCATCTGGATAAAGACAAATTAAATGTCTAAATATATTTAATTATTGCTATAAAGAGATATGAAATCCAGATTTTTCATCTTGCACTGTTGGTTCCCTTTATTCGGTGACCAATCAATACAATTTTTATGGCATGAGAAAAGGGTACTGATTGGTCACAGAATAAAGGCATACAGAGATATCCAATCCTTGCCCATGACAATATCCAAACCAATCAGAGTTAACTGCCTTGTTTGAATTTAGTCAGTTAACAAAGATAGTTCACAATTACCATGCCATCGATGGTCAAACCAATCAGCACCCCAATCCCATGTTACAAAGATTGTTGTTCCCTTTCTGAAATTGGTTCACTTGTGTTTCAGTCCTCATGAGTGAAAGCCACAAAGTTTCAACTTCATGTCTGTCTGCTCTTAGCAATGTTTAAATTCTGTACTACCAAACATCGTTAATATATTTAATGCTAAAAAAAGTTCCAATTCACTTCATAAGTATTACAGTCAAACAAAAATAGTTACAGAACCTGAAAATGTGCCATTAGGAAGATTGACCAATTTCAGAAATTCAGAGGAGGAGGAAATGTTGACACATGGGGAAGGAATTCCAGAAAGTAGCGCTGAGACTGCTGACGGCACAGCAGCTAACCAAATGTGTAGAGATGGGAAACAGATTTTTACGACAGGCCTATTACAAAGAGTTAGCTGAGGTTACTAACATATCAGGGTATGAGAAAAGAATCCAACAAGGAATCCAAAGGCAACTATGCAAATTTTAAATAGACCGGACTCTTAGAAAGGTGATGGGCTTGAGTGTTTTCATTCTATTCTATGGCTGCCTGCCCATCTACAGCTGGTCTCCTGGAAATCTATTAAATTCTAAATCTGGTGTGGGATAGGAAGCAGACAGCAAAATGCCAGATGAATTGTTGTGACTATCAGGGAATTTTGACTGCCATTTTCAAATTTGAGAGGCTAAAATAGCCCATACAGATTCTTTTCCTTTAAGTAGTCTGAGATCATAGAATCACTACTGTGTGGAAACAGGACCTTCGGCCCAACAAGTCCATAGCAACCCCAGAGCATCCCACCCAGAGCCATCCCCCTATAAACCCACCTAATCTACACACCCCTGAACACCGTGGGCAATTTAGCATGGCCAATCCACCTAGCCTGCATATCTTTGGACTGTGGGAGGAAACCGGAGCACCCGGAGGAAACCCACGCAGGCACAGGGAAATAACAAGATGTAGAGCTGGATGAACACAGTAGGCCAGGCAACATCAGAGGAGCAGGAAAGCTGATGTTTCGGGTCTGGACCCTTCTTCAGAAACATACTTTTTTCAAGTGTTCTGAAATATCCCTTAAATGTCTGCAACTGTGTCTCTATTGATCTAACCCTAATCTGGTATGTCAGTTCACTTCAGCTAGCTCAGCTTTCAAGCCCACATAGTGACACGGGGAGAATACGCAAACTCCACACAAATAGTTGCCCGAATGTAGAATTGAACCCAGGTCCCTGTGAGGCAGCAGTGCTAACCACTGAGCCACCATGCCGCCAAACTATAGGGTTGGGTAAAAACAAGAATTTGCTGTTAATCATTGGTATCACTCCTATCAGTTAATTTATAAGTTGTGTACCTCAATCTTCAGAATGTTTACAGTTGCTATGAATTTCAATAAAATATGCATATCAGAAAATGTCAAACGAAAAACCTGACGGTTCGGCAGTCTAAATAGATCTGTAATGTTTTTCTTCAATGAGTTTCAGTTGTTATATAAGCTTGGAGAATTTTAATTTAAGATTACTACAATAAAATCTATATGTAAACTTGAAAAATGAGATTGTCAATAGTAGCCTCAATAAGGATACACAGAATGCATTTGAAATGGTTTGTTAGGGCAGTACATTCTAGAACCAGCCAGAGATAGATTATGTTAATGTGGTATGATGCAATGTGATAGGATTGATTCAAAACCTCAGTGTATCACTCATAATGACTACATCCAGTTTGAAGGGAGAATATTGGGTCTAAGACTACTACTTTAAACTTAAATAAGGGCCACTATGTGGGCCTGAAAGCTGAGTAGCTGGAGTGAACTGATATACCAGATTAGGGATAGATCAATATAGACATTTAAGGGAATATCTGAGAACACTTGAAATAAGTATGTTTCTCCTTTTGAAGAAAATAAATTAACAGAAGAATTCACCAACTTCAGTTAGCCAAAGGGCTTAGAGAAAGCACCAAACTTAAGGGAATAAACATCCAACTGCTCAAACGTGACTGCAGGTCAGATAATTAGTCAGAATGTAACTAACAGCAGAGGCTGACTAAAATGTTAATCAGGAGGAACAAATCAGAGTATGAAAAGAAGGTAGCTAGGAATGTAAAAATGGACAGCAAGTGTTTCTACAGGTACATGAAAAAGAGTAAGTAAAGTGAATATTGGTCCTTTAGTGAGTGACAATGCAGAGTTAATAACAGATAATAAGGATTGGCTGATGAAATGAACAAATATTTTGCTTCAGTCTTCACTACACAGGACATAACAAACATTCCTGTAGTAACTCTGTATCAGGAAGTGGAAGGGAGAGAGGAGCTGAGTGAAATCATAAGGTAAGTTGGACTAAGCAAACAGATGGAGCTCTTGGCTGATAAGTCTCTGGGTCTAGGATCAGAACAGAAGTGGCAAATAAGATAATAATTGTGTTGCTGTTAATTTTCTAAAATTCTCCAGATTCAGGAAAAGTTCTATCAGACTAGAAAGTAGCAAAATTGGATTTCCAGAAGGAATTTGATAATGTGGCACATTGAGGGTTGTTATAGAAAATTGAAGCTTATGGTATAAGGGATGAAAAAAAAAACCAGCTGGCTACCAGAAAACAGAAAATAACCATAAATTTGTCTTTGATTGATTGGCAGGAGTCTGTGCTAGAGTCTCATCCTTTTGTAATTTACTGTAAAGACTTAGATGAGGATCGCAAAGACATAGTAGTTAAAATTGCAGATGACACAAAGATAAATAGGAAATTATGTTGTGAAGGAGACGTCAGAAGTTTGCAGAAGAATATAGATAGGTTGAGTAATTTGTCAAAAATCTGACAGATGAGCTATAATCTGGTAAAATGTGAAGTTATTAACTTTGGCAGGAAGAATGACAAAGCAGAGTATGACTTAAATATAGGCCAAATGGTCTTTTCTGCCCCTATTTTGTATGTTCATATGTGAATTGAAGAGTGATTTACATTCAATCACAGCAGTTTAATAACAACCACTAAAGCTAGGTTCTGTAAATGGTCGCACTTTGAATATAACGCTAAATTCTTCATAGCAGATAGATAGTATTTCCTTATTCGGTGGGCAACAGGTGTCTGCTCTTGTTCAGATTTTCAACAGGTAAATAATGAAGAATATGCATTATGAATGAGGGGAAAAATTTCAACCACTATACCTGAAAGATTACATTGACAATCAAGAGCAGATGTGCACTATAAGAAAGATCAGCCTTCCCTCCAGCACCCGTATCAGACTGATCTGAAATGGTGCATCACAATAAAAAGCACACAGGATTATTTTTTGCTGCATCAGCAGATAGAGGATCAAAAAGCCAAATGACATGAATAATGCTTTATATTTCCGAATACAATGAAGGTCAGAAAGTGTGCAACATTATATAAATGTTAATAAAGATCAAAGCTGTTATAATGCCAGGAAATTGATTGCCAAAACCCAAATTACCCAAATGGATGGTGCTAATTTCATTGCATTTTTAGGCAAACTCTTGTTTTATAAGTTTTTTTCTGAGGTAGTATAATTAATGAGTAAATATGATTTGAAGATTCCTATATTACTATTTGCCTTCATGATTAATTCTGTGGGGGATATTACAAGTTTGTTTTTTTTAAAATGTGAGTTCAGAAATGGCAAGCTTAGAAGATAGATCTCAGTTGCTACAGGAAAGCATATTAACCCGCTTTATCTGCAGGTTCGTGGAAACGAGCACTGCACAAACAGGGACTGCAACAAAAACCAACACTGAAGTCAGGAGCCAGTGCATTTTGCATCCTTGTGCTTAGCCTGTCCTTTGGTTCACTTGCCAGGAGAAATTACCTGCTTGTTTTACTGAGATTGCGCAGTACTCTCTGCTGCTCGTATACAAAGCAAGTATTTAATGGTGTCCTCCATTTCCATCAGCTGGATTACCCTCGTCCATAAATAAAAGCAGAAAATGCTGGAGAATCTCAGCAGGTCAGGCCACACCTATGGAGAGAGAAACCGAGTTAACATTTCGAGTCTGCTATAAATCTACTTCTGAACCCTGGATTCTGAAGATGAGCCATATCAGATGCAAAACATTTACTCTGTTTCTCTGTCCGCAGATGCTGCCAGACCTGCCAAGTTTCTCCAGCATCTGCAGTATTTTGCTTTTTGTCTGTGATAGGCTTGCCCTGAATTTAAATGTGTTATTGCACTCAGGCTCGTAATAGAACCACAGCATGACATGTTACCACCGTTTTGTGGATGAATTGGGAGAGAGGATGGCATGTACAATGGCATTGGAAAAGAGGGGGAGCGAAACCTGACATTTTTCCATTGCCACAGAAGTAGGAATAGCAGCAGTGAGATGGTGTCTATTAAACTCTGTAACATGGTAATTGACAGAAGGATTCCACCCTGGCCAGCAGTTTACTGATGTCACAACATCCCCATATCATGTGGTGAAACCACTGTGGTGACAACCCAGCAGACGGTACAACTGGACATAATTTCTGGGCTCCCATGCCATACTGAAGGATTCACACTACTCCTAATGCCTCAGCTGCTAACCTGGCCCAAGCACATTAAGAACAATCTTTCCTGCCCCTTTGAGAACACTGCAACATTTTGTATCACTTTTCATCTCCCGGTTCCCTCAGCAGCAGCCACCTACATCGCCATTAATTCTAATGTCATTCACCTACATCGGTGTTCCCTGGTTCCCAACCTTTCTGCTAACTGGAACAGTTCGGCCCTATTTCCTCTGTCTCAAACCCTCATGACTTTTAACAGTTCTCTCAACCTTCTCCTCTTTAGACCAACCCTGATCTCGTCAGTCCACCATTTAAATGAAAACCATCATATCTTGAACGATTCTTGTATCTCTTTTCTGCAGCCTTTCCAAAACTTTCACATCTGTCCCAACATGTTTTGCACAGAACTGTACACCATACTCTCAGTGATTCTAATCAAACTGTTCATCATAACTTCCTGAGATTTGTGCTGTATGTTTCTGTGCACTCTGGTCCAGGAACCAGGTTGTCTTTTCAGCCGCCATCTCAACCTGCCCTGCCACTTTCAACAATGTTTGCAGTTATACTCTCAAGTCTCTCTGAGCCTGCACCTACTTTAGAATTGTAACCTTTATATTACATCACTTCACAATTCTCTCCATTAAGCCTGCCCATTCCACCATCTTCTCGCTGTCCTCTTGATGTTATTAATATGTGTTGTTTTACAACCGCAGAGGGGATCTGTAGACCAAGCTAACCAAATTTACCTACTGACCTCCAGATGGAGAAATGACTAGACAGGGTTTCATGACTTTATGACTTTTACTTGAAGGAGAGTCAAAACCAACATAAATTAAGAGGCAAATCATGGTAAGTATAAACCATAAATTGCAAAAAGAATGGGGAATACAAATCTTAACTCACTGAGTTAGTAGGTTATCCACTCTGTCTAATGCTCCCCCGACCCCCCCCCCCAACATAGTCTCACTGTCAATCAAAGCTGAATTTCAATCCATCAAGGATGGTTGTGCACTAAAATGTATTTAAAACGAGGGCCTCCTTTTAGAACAGACGTGAGAAGAATTATTTTTTGCAGGAGTTTGTGCAACTTTGAAATTCTCTGGATCAGAAGGCAGTGGAAGTGGGGACATTAAATATTTTGAAGGTGAAGTTAGGTATATTCTCTATAGGCAAGGGCATCAAAGATTATTGGGAGTTGACAGGAATGTGGAATTTGAACCCGTAACTGATTCAGCCAATGGTCTTATTGAATGGTGGAGCAGCTTCAAGTGCCAAATGGCCTAATTCTGCTCTTAGTTCATATGATTATTTGTTAGCTGATTGTCCACAGCAAACAGGTTCTTCATTAATATTTTCTGAAGAAGGGTCCAGACTCGAAACATCAGCTTTCCTGCTCCTCTGCTGCTGCTTGGCCTGCTGTGTTCATCCAGCTCTACACCTTGTTATCTCACTTCATAAATAGAGTTCCACTGTTGCAATCTTCCTTGAATGGCTCACTTTGTTCCTTGCTTCCATCTGTCTCTGTCAGCTGCTCTCTCTTTGTGTGCCACATGGCCGCTTATTTCAACTTCTTTGCTGTTGGGACAGTGTCCAGATCAGAGGATGCCAATTCACATAGAATAGTATTTCTTATTGCCCAAAAATTATAACTGATCCCTTTACAAGTGACACAACTCTTAATAATTCCTTTACAAACATATTTTAACAACATTTATAGATTCCATATAACATTTTAAAGTTATTCCATAGTCTACAACCATGCTGGGAAAGTTAATAAGTGGTACTTTTTCAAATGCATTTTGGAAGTCCTTTGTTAGTTCAACATGATTTGCCTTTTTCCAATCCCTGTCAGTTTTTCTCAATTCGTTTATACTCCTCAAAGTAGCCGTCAGTTCTACCCTGCATTACTGTTTCAAAGAGGTTTACCACAGGGAACTTAAACTGTAACTGTTGGGTTTATTCCATTTTTTGAAAAGGAAATCTACATTTTCAAACCTGTAGTCTTCTAGAACTGTCCCTATATCTAAGGAGTACTGGAAGATTATGGCCAGTGCTTCTGCAAGTTCCAAACTTTCTTACATCAGTATCCTGAGATGCATCTCATCCATTCTTGAGTGACTTGCCAACTTTAAGCGCAGCCAGCCTTTATAAAGCTCCACTTTATCAATTTCTTGTGTACCCAGTTCATCAACTATCTCCATAATGACTTTGGCAGTAACTTATTCTATGCAATGATATGAAATCTAATTTTAATACTTAAGCTATATTTTCAACTTGGTAATGGTGCATATTTGTACAAATAGAGTTTCAACATTGGAATAAATTGAGCTATCCATGCATCTTGATTGCTGGCGCTGTCATCTTTGCAATACCACACTATTGACCTTCCAATTTCTTCATCACTGTCTCCTCCCTTTCCCAAGTTTTGACACTTTACTGGTGTATTATTGCACAGATGCCAACTGCCTCTGGTACCTCATTCAGGTGGCAATTTATCATGAATGAACAGATCAGACGTGTCTAGTTGAATGGTGAAATAAGCTCACTGGACTGCAGGCTTATCTCTGTTTCCATTCTGCTGTGGATAGAGAAAAGGAGTCAGAAGTAAGATGAGAAGAGGATGAGCAAAGAAAAATCATCGACTTTGCTGGGAATGGGTGGAGATATTAAATGACAATAAGAATAAGATCAGTTCAGAGAGAAGCAGAAGGAAGGATGTGGATAGTTAACTGAGGAAGGCAGGAGGCAGCAAATTCTGTTCGATGACTGAGTGTTCGTTTCCCCAGGCTCCAGTTATATGCTCAGTGTTGGAGTCTGGAAAACTTCCATGGGATTACTTCCCTCAGGCTCAAATTATTTGTTAAATGTGACAGAGGAGCTTTCTCAGTCTATATTCCCACAGATGTGTTTTGTTGCTTAGAAGAGTGGGGCCAAGAGGGTGGTTGGGTGGTAACCAGAACCACTCTCACTTTTGAAACGTTGAAGGGAAGGGAGCTAACGATGGCTCAGGACATTAGTTGGGACCAATGAGGAAGTGTGACAATGCTGAACACTTTTCTTGGTCAGCCACTGGTCATTGTCATGGGCGGGAACCAAAGGCCGTTTCTCTGGTAGATTTGATCACTTCAAGAAGATCCATTAGCATTTGCTAACCAGCAGTCGTAGTATGGCGCACTGACCTCTACATTGCTGAGGCCAGGCGCCAACTCTCTGACACCTCCTCCTACCACCCTCTTGATCATGACCCCACCCCCGAGCACCAAACCATCATCTCCCAAACCATCCACAACCTCATCACCTCAGGCGACCTCCCACCCACCGCCTCCAACCTCATCGTTCCCCAACCCCGCACCGCCCGCTTCTATCTCCTCCCCAAAATCCACAAACCTGAATGCCCTGGTCGACCCATTGTCTCCGCCTGCTCCTGCCCCACCGAACTCATCTCCACCTACCTAGACTCCATTTTCACCCCCTTGGTCCAGGAACTCCCTACCTACGTCCGTGACACCACCCATGCCCTCCACCTCCTCCAGAACTTCCAATTCCCAGGTCCCCAACACCTCATTTTTACGATGGACGTCCAGTCCCTATATACCTGTATTCCCCATGCTGATGGCCT
Source organism: Ginglymostoma cirratum (assembly GCA_024137785.1). NCBI lineage: Eukaryota > Metazoa > Chordata > Chondrichthyes > Orectolobiformes > Ginglymostomatidae > Ginglymostoma > Ginglymostoma cirratum. The sequence goes on from JAHRHZ010000065.1 coordinate 18,868,760, forward strand.
AAAGGCCCTCCGCTTCTTCCTGTCCCGCAGAACGGACCAATCCCCCTCCACCGACACCCTCATCCGCCTAGCCGAACTCGTCCTCACCCTCAACAACTTTTCTTTCAATTCCTCCCACTTCCTACAAACAAAGGGTGTGGCCATGGGTACCCGCATGGGTCCAAGCTATGCCTGCCTCTTCGTAGGTTATGTGGAACAATCCCTCTTCCGTACCTACACTGGCCCTAAACCCCACCTCTTCCTCCGTTACATTGATGACTGCATCGGCGCCGCCTCGTGCTCCCACGAGGAGCTCGAACAGTTCATCCAATTCACCAACAC
>JAHRHZ010000065.1:18874080-18912132 GCA_024137785.1 Ginglymostoma cirratum
CCCCCTCTCTCCCTATTTATTTCAGAACCCTCTTCCCCTCCCCCATTTCTGATGAAGGGTTTAGGCCCGAAACGTCAAGTTTTCCTGCTCCTATGATGCTGCTTGGCCTGCTGTGTTCATCCAGCCCCATGCTTGTTGTCTCGGGTTCTCCAGCATCTGCAGTGCCTTTTATCTCTGTAACAATAACACTGTTTGTTCTGCTGGAATTCATGATAGGAAATTGCTTTCTGGTCACAAGGGGCAATGTACTGGCCTCTTCAGGGAGGAATTGAAATGAACACAATCAAAACTTTGGCTAGGAATGGATCAAACTCGGCCTGTAATTCAGGCTTCTGCACTCAACAATAAAGTTCACCAGATATCTTATGGCAAAATGTAGTTTCTTGTAACCACTAGCTATCACTATCAAAATTCTAGTATGTTTGTGCAGAGGTTCCACGTTAACCCCTCATACTTTCTTAAATGACTGTGATAGACAGTTGGCTGTAAGTGCCATTTATCTATCAATTGCAAACAAATTAGGGATTGCAAATGAATATAGATTTTCCAACTAGGTTTCCAGATAGCCTCAAGATAAAATGTGACAATCCACTCACCATTTTTAATATATATAATAGACTAAAAAATATTTGGAAAAAGGAACAATGATTAATTTTAAAAATAATTGCGCTGTGTATTTCTGATTTGCATACTATATGTTCAGTGTAGTCCAACTGAATAATAAACGGTGGTTGAAGCGTTGGTCAGCCAGTTTAACTTTCCGGTACTTTATTCATCTTTCCTAATCTTATAGCCTCCTCGTTACTTGAGAATTATTGTCTTTGTCCCTCACAATGACCAGAAAAAAAAGACAAAGCTTCTCTGTCAGGGTAAAGTGCAGTGTATCAAGTGATGGAAAAAGTAATACTCAATTGTTTTGAAAATAATTTAAGATCTGCACATTGATAATTTAGTTCCTACTTATCCACAAAAGGTTTGAAATTCGATCGGAAAAATATAATGGAAGTTTCCATTTGACAAAATTGGAACAATATGGAGTCCATTAAGTGTAATCAGATTGAATGCAATCCAGTTCATTATTTTCCCTGTGAGTTTCTTGTATATTTAACATTAATTGTTTTTGAATGTGCCCTGAAGATTACAATGAAATTTGATATAATCTGGAAAAAGACGTAATATAATGTTTACAGAATAATGCAAAACTATTAACGATTACATTATTCATGTTCTTAACCAGTAACAGCATAATTATTCTACTGAGAGCCAAATTATTTTTTTGCTAATTTTGTGACATTTTTAGTAATCATTAGTTCTGAGACTATTTTGCCAAAGGGTCAGAGACCTAATTTGATATTTAATTGCATTTGCTTCCCCATATTGTTTCATAGATTTTTTTGGTCGTTAGTCTGGTTTTGCCAAGGTTTAAAAATAATGTTGTAGTTGCTTGAAGGTATTCGGAGACATAGCTGACTGATAAAATCTGCCATTATTATCTGTTGAATTGTTACTTCCAGCATAATTTAACCGATGTATATAATTGGAGCTGGAAAGGTGGAGGGAGTATACCTGTTAATGACAAGTGTAGGAGGCTCATTGTTTCATCAAACCAATTCTTCCTAATGAGCTCCAGTGGGACGGCTTTGTTTGTTGCAGGTATAATTGACAGCCTGCATGGAGAACGGAGACAAGTTGTAGCAGTAACTGGTGATGGAACCAATGATGGGCCAGCGCTGAAGAAAGCGGATGTTGGTTTTGCCATGGTAGGCGACAAAGCATTGACAAATGTGTTAAATTAGAATTTTGTTTAAGGTTTGAATCAACAAATTATGTTAGTGCAGCATTATTCCTGCATTGGTTGCCGAAAGTGAAATCCCTGATATCATGATTTGCTTGGTGTGTACATATATTACTGAGCTGTCAGTTTGTTAAAGTGATAGTTTTCAGCAACACAGCACATCTGTTACTCTGCCAGAGGTGGTCTTTTAAATCTGGATGAACACACTGCATCTGTGGGGCCTGTTACAAAATATTACTGATATAATTATCTTAATATCCTACCTTTTTGTTTCATTTGATCTGGAAGATGATGAGATTTTTAGAGGAATATTAAAACAACTTGGTGAAACCATTTCAAAAATACTCAATGTAACTGACCTGGTATTTTTAAAAAGTCCAAAATGTTTTTGAAGTGTAACACTGCTTGTAGAATGTATTATAAGATGAAAGCTGATCATTAATGGAATTTTTTTTGTTCATGGTTATTGTGTTAATTACTCTTTTACATTTGAAAGTTAGCATTTTCTCCTGTGGCAGAAGCTAAAAGAACACAGAGCCCTGGACTAGCGAGAGAAAACATTACATTGTCCCAGTTCAGTCAGTTCATCCCACTGAAGCATGTTGACCGGGAAGTTACAGGGTTGATCTCCAGTCTCCAGGCTGGGTTACAGTGATCTGAGCTGTGCCTGTGGCAGAGTGGCTACAACCGGCCTGAGCAGTTTAAACATAAAAATCAGCTGGAGGCAAAATTCAACCAATTGTAGTGACTCCTGTGAGAAGTGTGTGTGACGGCTACTTGATGCTGAAGAGACTCCTGTCCCTGTAAAGAGTTGTCCTCTTAAAGAAAAGGAGGGTGTTAAGTTTTAAAGAAAATAGAGATTCACTTATAAAAGTATTAAATCATTGTGGTAGATTTCATTACTCCCACTAATTGTGCCGTTGTTCACAAATAAACTTTTTGATTGAATCAGGAAATCCATACACCATTCCTATTTGAGGTTTGTGCTTTTGTGGGCAGTTTTATAAACGTATTGCAGATTTTAAATTATTTAAGATTGAAACATTAGTTTTTGGGTAAAGGCAAACCTGAAAATTTTCTGATCTATCATTACTTAGCTGATTTCGACTGGAATGGCATTTATAATCCACTTGTATAGTTTGACTAGAGAGGGGGAAGATCAGCCACTGAGTTCCAGTGGAAATGCTCAGATGTTAAATAGTGATTGAATGGTTCTTGCCTGCAATTCTCCTCCTTCTAGCCTCTGCTTTTTCCAAATAGTCAGGATTGATCACGCCAGGTGTTTGGGTGCTAAAGATGCTGTTCAGAAACCAAAATGGTATCTTGTTATACACACTTTGCCAGGAATTGCACTGGCAACCATTTTGCTAAGATCGATATGACACTTACATCTAATGTCTACCAGAAGGATGACACAAAATTTGCACAGGCATTTAGTATGCAACACTGATTTGGCACCAGTACTGCCATTTTTCTCTAGCTAGTGCCTTGCTCAGCTTTTTCACAGCTGAACATCCATGAAGACTTAGGGCAGACCGTCCAAACACAGAGATATGGTAATACTTATAGGGATCCATCCATGACGTAACAAATTGGTTGCAGTTTGATTTCTTATGTTTTTTGCATAAATTCTGCAAGTCTTTGATCTTTTCTATGCTATTTGACATTATTTACAGGGAATCTACAGATTTAAAAGGGAGGGTGCAGCAGGTACTGAAGGAGTTTTTCTTGACTTCAAGGGAGTTGGTAGAAGCAGAAATGATAGCAATGTTAAAGAGGTCGTTTAGACAGACATATGAACAGGCAGGGAATAGAGGGATACAGACCATGTGCAGGCAGATGGGATTAGTTTGGAATGGCATCATGGTCAGTGCAGACATGGTGGGCTGAAGGGCCTGTAACTGTGCTGTACTGTACTATGATCTATGTTCTATGTTCAAGGCTTATACACAAACTGTTGCCTCCGGTCATGAATGCATTAGCAGACATCCCCTTGGAATATAATGTTTGTGAGAATTAACAGAGGCCATGCAGAGCAGGATGACTCTTCAAAGACGGAGGAGAAGGACCGGGAGAGGGATTCTCAGTGGGAGGCTGTGTCTATGTAAGGAGTTTAAACGGCAGTACTTGAGATGTCAGGGCCAATGTCCTGTTTGAAATCTGAGATAACAAGGTTTACAGCTGGATGAACACAGCAGGCCAAGCAGCATCAGAGGAGCAGGAAGGCTGACGTGTCGGGCCTAGACCCAAAATGTCAGGTTTCCTGCTCCTCTGATGCTGCTTGGCCTGCTGTGTTCATCCAGCTTTACACCTTGTTATCTCAGATTCTCCAGCATCGGCAGTTCCCACTATCTCTGTTTGAAATCTGCCACTTTCAGGAACAAGTATAAGGCTGGAGAAGGATTGTATTGTCAATGATTGTGAAGTTGAGCACGGCAATAAACTTGAATCTTTCCAGGCTGGAATTGGAAACATTTTTTTTCAATATTTCACAGTTTACTGACAAAGGGAGTTAACTGAGATTCTGCATTCAAAGAGAACTCAACAATTCTCATTTCTGTTCTGGTTCTAGAGGCACACAGTTTTGCATTTCAGGCTTTCCCATCGTGCAGAGTGTAACTGACTGCATGTCCGCCACTTTGCAGATGCTGCATGCCATATGCTGGACCTGAAGGGATTCCATTTTCCAAGGTCCACATGGTATGTGGCCACTGGCAGTGCGCCTTGAAGGTCAGTTCACAATATCCTGGCAACAATAATGATGTCTCCATTCTGTGGTAGTTCATTGAGCCCGCTGCATTGGTAAAGCAAAGTATGGCTCATGGAAGATGAGAGCTCTCTGTTGATCGCATAGAGCAAAACACTGGCGTGTAACCCGTGACTCACCCACCACACAAAATCAATAGCATTCATCAGTGAAAACAATGTTTTTGCTGAAAGCTGTGCTCTGGAAGAGCCCTTCAGTATGAAGCTGTTTTTTCGTAATTTGTGATAGTCTTCTGCATGCCATACAATCCTCACCATCTTGGGGGGAGAGTCCTTGCCACCAGAAAAATGGGGGAAGCTGAGGAGCATAAGGAGGATAAAGAAGAAGGGGAAGACATGAAGCAAGCTAGACAGCCACTTTCCGCATGGCCTGTCTGTGAAGAACTAACTGGACTGCAATTCCATGTAACTGCAACCAGTTTTCCATTTATCTAAAGTCCTCGTCTTCCTCTAGGTCCTCCATCCCTCCTGTTCACTATCCTACTAACCATCACAGTGGCCACAATGCAAAAATAAAATCTATCACAAAATAAACACATTAAACAATATCTAAAAACGATACCATGCCATATTGCATGATAGCATAAAGTAATTTGCAGCAAAACAAATTAAGGGTATAAGCATTGCCTTATAGTGCCAGGTTATTTTTTTGTGTGTGCCTTCGCCAGTTCTGATGCTCCTGTGTAGTTTTACTGCAATGGCTGCAGCATGGCAGGTAGAAGACTGGTGACTTTCACTGGAGGACACTGCAGATGGTCTTCGAAGGACAAACAGATAGCTCAAGGCTTTGAAGGCGCGATTGATGTTGAACATTGGCAGCAGCAGTGTGGCTGGCTGACAGGCAATAGCATGAGCAGTGGCAGAATGTTACAGCAGGAAGGCTGAATGCCGTCATCCTGACAGAGGAGAGCTGATCCCACAGAGTTCTTGCTGTTAACCTTGGCTGATGTGTCAGTGATTGTAATAATCTATTGGAGGACAGATTGCAGTTGTGCTGTGAGACCCTGTAAAGCCCTTATTGAACTCTATAATCTACAGCCACGATGACAGCAGTCTGAGATTTCAAGGCAGAAAGCTGATCTTGTATGACCTCCACGTGAGCTTGCACTGCAGCACCTTAATTCTTTGCAAGGAGACGATGTTGAACTTGTACAAGACACTTGTTAAAGCTCACCTAGAGTATTGTGTACAATTCTTTTTTAATTTTTTCCATGGGATGTGTGTTTCATTGCCAAAACCAGCATTTATTAACTTTCCCTAATTGCCCAGAGGGCAGTTAAAAGTCAACCGCATTGCTGTGGATCTGGAGTCCTGTGTAGGCCAGACCAAGTGAGGATGGCAGTTTCCTTCCCTAAAAGACATTAGTGAACCTAATGAGATTTTCTTGACAATCAACAATGGTTTCATGGATCATTTGACTCTTAATTACAGATTTTTTAAAAAACTCAACTTTACCATGGTGGGATTTGAACCCAAGTTCCCTGAACATTACCAGGAGCTTTGGATTAGTAGTCTATAATAATACTCCTAGGCCTATGCCTGCCTCAGTTGTAGTGCCACATTAAGAAAAGATGTGAATGCATTGGAGAGAGTGCGGAAGTGAGTTACAAGAATGGTTCCAGGAATGAGAAACTTCAGTTATGAGGATAGATTGAAGAAGTTGGGACTGCTCTCCTTGGAGAGAAGAAGGCTAAGAGGAGATTTGATGGTGGCTTTCAAAGTCACGAGTGAGTTGGACAAACTGTTCCCGTTCAAAGAATTATATTTCAGAAAGGAATGAGATGACATAGATTTAAAGTGATGTACAAACATAGCATGGGTGATGTGAGAGCAGGTATGGAATGCACTGCCTGGAAATGTGGTGGAGGCAGGTTCAATGAGGCATTCAAGAGGGTATTGGATGATTATTTTGATAGAAATGGTGTACAGGAATATGGGGGGAAAAGCAGGAGATTATCACTAGATAATATCATTTGTGCAGGCACAATGGGTTGAACAGCCTCCTTCTGCTCTGTAACAATTCTGTCATTCTGTGATGTGCTTTGCTGCCCAGGAATATTGGGCATCAAATTGCTGCATCTTGGCCATGCCCAAATGTGTGAATGGGGATTGGCTCCAAGCTCGGTGCAAAAGCCATGTATCAAGTTACTGCTGGACTGCTTTATGCTCTTCGACATTGGCCATAGGTTTTCTGGCAGTTTATACAATGTGTCAAACATGTCATTGTCCGCACCAATCAGATTGCTTCTCTTGGCTGCCCCATTGAGGTTTCACTAAATCACCTGCACCCGTTGCAGGTTGACATCTGTGCTACCTTTTCCTCCCATCTGGGCTGCAGCACGTTCATGTGCAGTGCTCAAAATGGTCAAATCCTGCCTGTAATCTATCTTCTAAGATAAGTGCACTATTTGTATTTGAACAGGTGGCCGTTGATATGAAATAAAGTGATGGTGTAATAGAATGTGATGCAAGGTCATGGACCTGAAAAGTTAGCTCTGTTTCTCTATCCACAGATACAGCCTGACCTGCTGAGTATGTACAGCATTTTTTTGTTTGTAATCTTCGTTAAGCAGTGCAGACTAGTTTTAAGTGATGCTAGGAACTTACAATTTTGGACCTACAGAAAATAAGCTGGCTGTGTGCAGAAATCATTCTGCTAAGTGAGCGACTCTGAAGGAACGGCAATATATTTCCAAGTCATGATGGTGAGTGGCTCGGAAGGGAACTTGCCGGTTCAGGGGTTCCCATGTATCTGCTGCCCTTGTCCTTCTAAATGGAAGTGGTCGTGGGTTTGGAAGATGCTGTCTGAGGATTTTTAGTAAATTTCTGCAGTGCATCTTTTAGATAGTACACACTGCTGCTACTGAGTGTCGGTAGTGGAGCAAGTGGATGTTTGTAGATGAGTTGCTGATCAAGCGGGCTGCTTTGTCCTGGATGGTATCAAGCTTCTTGCGTGTTGTTGGAGCTGCACCCATCTAGGTAAGTGGGGAGTGTTCCATCACGTGATGGAATTGTGCCATGTAGATGATGGGCAGTCTTTGGGCAGTCAGGAGGTGAGTTACTCACTGCAGTATTTCTAGCTTCTGACCTGCTCTTGCAGCCACCGCGTTTCTATGGGAAGTCTGGTCAATGGTAACCCCCAGGATGTTGATAGTGAGCGATTGGGGTGATGGTAACACCATTGAACATCAAGGGGCAGTGATTGGATTGACTTTTATTGGAGATGGTTATAGCCTGACATTTGTGTAGTCTGAATGCTATTTGCCGAAAACTATTTGCCACTATCCAGCCCAAGCCTGGATTTTGCTCCAATAAAGCTATTCTCCAGCATTGGTTTCTACCTCTCATTTGAAGTAATGAGAAAATTACAGACACTGTGGCAGCACAGCCCTAATGACTTAGTCACAACTGTAGAACATGCAACACGGGTGGCACGGTGGCTCAGTGATTAGCACTGTTGCCTCACAGCGCCAGGAACCCCTGGTCCGATTCCAACCTCGGGCAACAGCGTGTGTGCAGTTTGCACATTCTCCCCATGTTGGTGCGAGTTTCCTTGGTGTACTCCTCCCATAGTGTTAAGATGTGCAAGTTAGGTGGATTGGCCGTGCTAAATTGCCCATAGTGCCTGGAGAAGTGCATGGTTGCGGGGATGGGTGGATCTGGGTGGGATGCTCTTCGGATGGTTGGTATGAATTTGATGCGCTGAATGGCCTGTTTCCACAATGTCGGGATTCTATGAATAAGAAATGATCTTGAAAAGCTAATGTTTTCAAAATTACTTCACTCATCAAGACTTAAGACAAACCTGTTTTGATACGACTAATAATTAGTTAATGCCAGTATGCAAAGTTTTGCTTTGCACATCATTTCTCCAAAACTATTGTCATCATCAGAAAAGCATGTTCAATTAGTTGAAGCAAGGCAAAGAAATGTTTGATATAAACTGAGCAGTCAGCAAGATTCAGAGCAGCCTGTCCATCATCAGCTTTTCAATAATCTGTTGTTCAAGGGAATTTCAAAAATTCTGTGATCATTTGGAATGTTCTAGAAGAAAGGCATACTGTTTAAAGTTTTGAGACATTTCAGTGTAGAAAAAGGTGCAGCAGGCCTCGTTAGGTATTACCATTGCCATTTGTAACCAACTTGTCTATCCTAAAATAAAATAAAGAACTGCTGGAGATCTGAAACAAAGACAGAAATTCCTGGAGAAACTCAGCAGGTCCAGCAGCATCTGTGGGCAGAAAGCAGATTTAATGTTTTGAGTCCAGAGACTCCTTATCAGTTAACTCAGCTTTCTTTTTACAAACACTGCCATACCTGCTGAGTTTCTCCAGCAATTTCTGTTTTTGTCTATTTCTGAACTCTTAGTGTAACTCCTCCCCTTCACATCCTCCCCAGTGGGATGACAATTTTCTGATTGTTTGTGTGGAATGTCATCATGTAACTGCAAAAAGAGCCATCTTCAAACCATTTTCTGAAGAAGGATCTAGACCCGAAACGTCAGCTTTTCCTGCTCCTCTGATGCTGCTTGGCCTGCTGTGTTCTTCCAGCTCTATACCTTGTTATCTCAATCTTCAAACCTTCGTCTGCCAAGCACTCGATAAGATTTGAGCACCCTCTAGTGATTGCAGATTAATCGTAATGGAACTCTTCTGTACAATTCTGTGCTAATTCCCTTTTTTGTGTATTCTGCCCATCAAGTGATACCAATGCAGGACATTTTCCATTTGCTGCTGTTTCACATAATGTTTGAGACCAATGAGGTAAAGTTTCCTTTAGTGTACCTCATCACCAATACACCTTAACTTCAATCTCGGAAGAATATCCTTTTTGAACTATGCTACAAACCTGATAGAGACAGATAACTTGTTTAAAAAAAAGAGATTTGAATAGCCAGTGACTGACTTAAAAGATCACATGACAAGATTTCCCATTTTAAGACATTTTACTGTAACAAACATTAAAATGAACATCCGTATGCAATTAATACACTAAATTTTAGAGTAGGCATTCCTTAATAACATCTAAATACAACTGTAAATCCCAATGATGCACATTGCATCATGCTCACAGAAGAAATGTCGCTTGTATACTCAAGTGCAATTCCCTCCTGGGTAGGTTTTTTTCCTTTCTGCCATGTTGTTGAATATTCCAGTGACCTTTAAATAGAGGTCTCTTCACTTAAGTCTTTGAGCATGATCAACTGGACTGTCAGCTATTAGGTCCACCTCCATCTGTTCTGTCTACTTTCTGAATAGAAAACGAACACTGACAAGCATCCTGCTGTCACAGCTGTAGTTTGCCAGCTATACAAACACAGCCTCTCTTCATCTTTTTCTGTCTTCCAATAGTCAAAGTCTCGAAGTCTGGCAACAGGAATATCAGCTGTCTTTATCCTAGTGTCCAGATGCTACTTTCTGTAAGGCCTGATCTTGGACCCTGTCATCATGGAACTCAGATCACATGGGCCTATCGCTGACAAGTAGCGAGGCAAGTTCCGTGCTAAGCAGCAGTGAGTTGCCAGTTAAAGGAATTATTGCTCATTAATCATCTTGTTAAAAGCCCAACTCACCTCAATAATATTCAGCTTTTGCTCACACAAAATGTGCCAAAGAAGCTAAACATTGAGAAACCTCAAATAGAAACCGGAGCAGGTACCAGGCAACTTCAGCTCACTTCACTGCTTGCTCCAAAGGATCTCCTTGTTGTATATGACCAAACAACATCTAACAGCGTGATCCACAGGCACCGGTTGTAGGCACCTCATGTACACAGACATTGGCATCTAGCATTTTTCAATTCCTGACAACCATTGCAGCACCTTTCCAAGGTACTTGCAGGCTGCTCACAAAGCAAGAATTGTATTGAAGGGCACACAAGCAACTAGAATCGAAACACTGAAGCAGGGACACTTTGCACTCATGCATAGGGACCCAGCTCACACATTGGACTGGGTTGTATCTCAGCAGTCACTCACTTAGTGCCTCCTGTATATTCACAACATTCATGCCTTGCATTGCCTTCCATACCATGCTGGTTATCGCAGTGACATAGCCAGGCAGTTTGTCATGCTGGTCAGCACTTGTCAGTCAATAGGGCCAGGCCTCTTGCTGTATTGCAGTGTGCTATGTTAATCTCACAGCTGCACCATGTGCCAGTAGCCTACTTGACAAGCACACTGCAGGTGCAGCAAGCAAGCAGCCATGTCTTGCTAAAGTCCACGTACATACCTGACAGTCAACGGGCCCCAGGCCAATAAGTTAAGGGTACAGCCTCCGATAGCTGTTCAGGTGATGGGTCGTGGCCAGCCATTCGGTCAGGGTATTCTTTGTCAGGGGTTTCGTGTCTCTTTAACTCTGAGGTTGTCAGCCTACAACTCTACCTTATCAATCAGAGATTATTGAAAATGCATTCTCATTGTATTGAAAGACTTTGAGTTGGAGGAGAACATCAAAGTAGAAACAAAGAAGGTATATTTGCAGAAGAGCCAATGGAAAAAATCAAAGCCAAAATGCAGGATGTAACTATTGCAAAAGACATCACACACAAAAAAGAAAGCATGTCCATTGCTGGGAAATCAACACTCTAACTGCATGTAGCTTAGTCACGTTGCACACAAGTGTTTAGCTGGAAAAAAGCAAAGGAAGCCTATAACATTTGCTGCTGGAGAGATGGCAGATGATGAAGCACTCTACACCATACAAAAGCTGGCATTGTCAGGTCTGCAGATTTGACACTGCTGGAATGATTGCTTCAGGAGGAGACTCTGATGGTGAATGTGAAATGTCAGATAGATATTGATACTTTTTGTAACATCATGAGCTTCATAGACCTGTGCAAAGTGGCACAAGATGTTGAGCCAAAAGCAAAACCATAAAACTTAAGGTTGAAGGTATATGATGGAATGATACTCATTGCAAGAGATCATGAAGGTGAGAGCCCAATGCAATGTGAGGAATGAAGATCTAGTGGTTCACGTGTTAGACGTAAAGCAAATTCCACTCATTTCAAGTGAAGCAAATCTATAGCTTGGATTGGTAACCGTACACATGCCAGAAGAGATTTGAAGTATTTCGTAGGTCTCTCGGCTGTTGACTGCTAAACGTGTCTGAGAAGATTATAGAAATGTTCTTACTGGTCTTGGAAAGCTTATGAAAGTCGATAGAAGTGTGAGACCAACTCAGCATGTGCCAAAGAGAGTTCTAGCTGCCCTCAAGCTCAGTCTGAAAGTCATGATAGGAGAACTGGTGCCCTAACCAACCCAGGAGGTATTGGAAAAACAAAAGAAAGATTTAAAAACAAAAGCCTACTGCAGTTCCTATTCCCTATGATAAGCAAATCAAAGCCAAACTGATAACTATCACGGAGTAGCAGATGAAAAAACATAAGAAAAAGATGCAATTGAAGATGGCTGAAGCCAAATACATAGGTTATATACTGAGAATAACAGGCCTTTGTCTGGATCCTGACAGTAAACAATAGGATAGAGCCCAAAGAGAGAGAAAGACAGTTGAATAGACAAAGGAGTAGCTAACGATCAGGCTGGGAGGGTGAATAGTTATTAATGGGGACTGTTCGTGACTCTCTTCAGTGACAGGGGTATGTAATGGCAGGCTACGTGGTAACTTTTCTTCTTAAGGTGAGAGCTGTAACAAACATGTAGTGACCAACAGCTATGAAAGCAATACAATGATTTGTTGGATTTGTGAGCTATCCAGTGAAGTTTTTGCCTAATTTGTCATCAGAATGTGAGTATCGACACAAACTCATTGCTAAAAATGTGCTAGAAAGGAGCAACAGCCCTTTGCTGTCTCTCTCTCTCTCTCTATCTATCTATCTATCTATCTATCTATCTATCTATCTATCTATCTATCTATCTAAAAATGAGTGTGTAGTTTAAAAAAAACAGTAAATGGCCTCCTCATTGCTCGTGGAGGGTTACTGAAGAAGATTCTGGAATCTACCTCACCTCTTCAGAGAAGATAATTCAGCTAGCTACAACCGATCCAGAAAGACGTCCCATGTGCCACCAGCTTCTGCAAACTGATTTTGGCTACAGATCAACATTTGGACCAATTCATGATTAATCAATTTCTGTTTAACTGCCACTTACCAAAGCATTCTTAAGATAGCAGTCTGTGAAGTTTGTAGTTTTTATCAGACTTAGGGATTGTGTGTGTGTGTTAGTTTTCAAGAAGGATATTTATCTACTTGAATCATCTACTGAAATGAGCTGGTCATTATTAGTTAACTCGAGAAACTTGGCTGTCTTGTTTCTGATATTGAATTAATTACAGTCTGATACATATATCTTGAAGCCTTCATTGACCAGCGAGTGCCACAAGGACTAGATTGAATTATCAGCCCCGAGAATTACATTCTATTTTAATTAGACACGTTTCACATGATGTTTTTGACTTAGTTATAGTGCTCCTTCAAAGGGCTATCAATTCATTAATTATGTTCATTGTTTGTCAATTTGCTCAAAATAGTGTAAATAGGCACCGCTGGGACATTGGGTAATTTCATAGGTATGAGGCCAGAATATGTATTGCTGCATTCTGTAAATAACCTACTATCAAGGAAAGGGCATGCATGGATCAAATTCACCATTTGGATTGACGTACAAGTAACAGGGAGAGTTGATGCTCTGGAGGTAAAAGGAGGTGCTCTTGTCATGAAGACAATATGGAAGAAGAGGTTCAATTCCTGATTAGAAAGGACGCGGAGGATGTGAGCAAACTGTTTCATCTCCTGTGGCCACAGTGAGGGATGTAATCAGTGCCCGGAAAATGGGGTTTTCAGCAAGAGCCAAAAACAATGAGAGATAACAAGGTGTGGAGCTGGATGAACACAGTAGGCCAAGCAGCATCATAGGAGCAGGAAAGCTTGACGTTTCGGCCCTAGACCCTTCATCAGAAATGATGAAGGGTCTAGGCCCGAAATGTCAAGCTTTCCTGCTCCTATGATGCTGCTTGGCCTGCTGTGTTCATCCAGCTCCACACCTTGTTATCTCGGATTCTGCAGCATCTGCAGTACCTATTATCTCCGTTAAAAACAATGACTTTGGTTTTACCAATATTTTAATTACAGAAATTTCTGTTCATTCGCTCCTGGGTGTGGGACAAACATTGTGACAAATTAAAGGCAATGGAGATTTCATTAAGATGGGGATAAGGTAGACCAGAGCGTTGTCCATATGTAAAATCTGAAGTATTTTTTATATGACATTATCAAGAGGCAGTCTGTCTATAAAAGTTAGAAATTGGAAAGCACAGAATCTCGCTCAAACTCCGAAGGTTACAGTGAGCAAGTATGAAGAAAAGCTATTGTAGGAGATTGTCTGTCAGTGACAGAGCAAATAAAAATGAAGTCAGGTAATGGTAGTCCCTCTCAGCTAAATGACAGAGGAGAGGCATCAGCGGACTCTGGCATGTTCAGCAATGTCAAAGGTTGCAGGCAGATTAAGAAGAATGAATAGAAATAGTGCACAATGATCACCGTCATAAAGGATGCAATTTGTAACTTCAATAAGAGCTGTTTCAGTTCTGTTGACAGTTTTGTGTTGCATCCATGCACGCAATTGATACTGCCTAATGAATTCCTATGTTGGACGTCCAGCACTTAAGCTCATAAATTGCATTAAGTTTGTTGGATGAGTGTTTTTCTTTCTATTGCAGTAGAAGTAGAAATGAGGATGGGAGAAAAGCCTTTTTTGGATGGTACAGATAATTTTCTCTGTAGAGCTCTTTCTGAGAGAAAAAGCTATGCCATGAGCAGGAAATAATTATTAATGTTGATTAAACTTGACAATTGTTTGCTGGATAGTTGGACAGGAACTCAGACTTGTATATAAGGTAGAAGATTCTAAGCCATAGTTACTTTAGTAAGAAGAAAATTAAGGAAGATGCAAGTTGGTACCAATCGAATGTGTGATGTCAAAATGTCAAAAAGTTAACCTATTTAACACAACCAACAGATGCATAATTTGGCGTAATAATGCATAAATGCTTATGGTGTTGACTCCATTTCTGATCCTGCAGGGAACTTGTCAAAAGAGTGTGTGCAGCATTTTACGCTCGCAGATTTCTCTGAAAAAATCTAAAGGATTTCTTTATTTAAGCTTTGTAATCAAATGCTACCACAATCTTCAATGGCTTAGTTGTAATATATGTTGTGTCAAGTCCATAAAATGTTTGGGGTTATTTAGCATCTCTCTTGTGTACAGTAGTTTGTACTGATACATCACCAGTTTATATTGGCTACATTACAACACCAGACGTGTTGTGATATTTATATCATAAGTTGATAACCAATAGGGAAAAAGTGTTGATCTGTAATGGGCGTTAAGGAGATGGATTTTTGAATGCCTCATTTTAACTTTATGACGAGACTGTTGCCATGGAGATTGTTTCATGCAAAGACAATAGAACATATTAACTGAAAATGTACCCTCCCTCCCCCCCCCCCCCACCTCTCCGCCACAACTCGGTCTTTCAAAGTTTAATTTATTTGCAGCAATCATAGCTAACTTGTAATTGCAATATTTTCTAAATGCAATGTTCTCGTTAGCAAGCCAGAAATTCTTTAGCCAAATCCCTTGTGACTGCACAGTAAAATAGGTGCAATTTGTCACATTGCGGTCCTGTTTATTTTTACAATTCAGTGCTGTCACAAGATTGTTTGATACAGGGTTTTAAGTATCATTCGAGCATAGTTTGAAATATTTTTCCTGATATTTGAAATAAGATGCATTGTTTTTGCAATCAAGATGCCCATGAAAATCAATTTAACATTTGATCTCTCTGACCTGATTAACAGTGACTAAGAAAAAGAGTTGTATTCCTAAATATTGATGATCTTATTAATAAATGTAGTCTAATTAATGGTTTTAATTAGTGCTGGCTATTATAACTTAATATCTAATGATTAATTATAATAATTCTGGTTAATTTAATTGAGTGTTTTTTAAACATTGAATTCAATCTATTCATTTTGTTTTCTTCCCCCGAATCTGTTAAATACAAAGATTTCCTGACACTAGTGGAGTCGGTTCACTGTCTTTTTATTGTATTTTAGGGCATTGCTGGCACTGATGTAGCAAAGGAAGCCTCCGACATTATCTTGACTGATGATAATTTCAGCAGCATCGTGAAAGCTGTCATGTGGGGCCGTAATGTTTATGACAGCATCTCCAAGTTTCTACAATTCCAGCTGACAGTGAATGTAGTTGCTGTCATAGTTGCATTTACTGGAGCATGTATCACCCAGGTGAGGGCTTACTGCCTGTCGTTTTGCATCCTAAATTATTATTTTACAGAATATAGTCAGGCCTTTATGGCCATGTGTTTTTCTGCCACTGATAGCAGGGCCTTTATTCTAACATTTTGCATTAGTGTCAATATTCAAATGTTTAATACCTGCAGAAGAGCATTATGATACATCATGTTTTATGAAAGGATGATCAGAATGCCAGAAATATTGCTAAAAAGTTGCACCATTTCGCCCACCCCTGCTGTTAACCGAGTAAAGAAACAAATTATCTGAGTGGTGTTGAGACTAATTCAGAGCTATCCTCAGGATTCATGACAGAGATGAAGAGGAATTTCTTCTCTTAGAGGGTCAATAAAATGACCCCCCCCCCCCACCGACCAAGACAGCGGTGGAAGGTGGATCACTGAATATATTCAAGGCTGAGGTTAGATGAAGTTTTGATCTACAAAGGAGTTGAGGGATATGGGGGAACTGGATTGATCGTAGAATCTATAGAGTGTGGAAGCAGGCCGTTTGGACCATTGGGTCCACACTAATCATCTAAAGAGCATTTGCTCCATGACTAATCCACCTAGCCTGCACATCCCTGGACACTATGGGCAATTTAGCATGGCCAATCCACCTAACCTGCACACCTTTAGACTGTGGGAGGAAACCAGAGCACCCGGAGGAAACCCACATAGACACAGGGAGATGGTGCAAACTCTGCACCCAGTTGCCTGTGGTTGGAAATTGAACTCAGGTCCTTGATGTGGTGATGCAGCAGTGCTAACCACTGAGCCACTATGCTGCCCGTAATTAATGTTGTAATCAGATCAGTCATGGCCCTATTAAATGCAGAGTGGGTCGAGAGCCTAAAATA
Organism: Ginglymostoma cirratum; assembly: GCA_024137785.1. Taxonomy (NCBI): domain Eukaryota; kingdom Metazoa; phylum Chordata; class Chondrichthyes; order Orectolobiformes; family Ginglymostomatidae; genus Ginglymostoma; species Ginglymostoma cirratum. Next base: position 18,890,778 of record JAHRHZ010000065.1, read on the forward strand.
TCAATTCCTGCTCTTGTTTCCTTTTATCTTATGTTTTTCATTCTAGATTATAAAAGTGGAACTTGAGTACAACAGTGAAAGAAATAAACACTATTGCATACTCAGGCAGGAAGCCTAAATAAAGGCACTGCACTTACTAATAGGAAAGGATAAGTGGAGAGTTAGGAGAGGATTGCTAAATTATGGAGAAGGCTTGAGAGAATAGCGGGTCAGAACCAGGACCTAGGAAGTCGCAAGTGGTTAGATGTGGAGCGATGGCAGTCTATTCCTTAATGTGAGAGTGTTCCTTGAGATTCCACGTTTGAGTAAGTTGGCCAGTCTGTTGGTTGGGTTTGCCTCAGAGTAAATTAATCTGGGGTGGGATGCGGTTGGACTTGGAACTCCAAAGGCTTCGGGGCCCATTTTTGCGTGTGAAAATGGTCCATCGCTTGGTTTCGGCATGAGTAAAAGGTCTTTTGCTTTGACCTTACCCCATTTGGGAGATAGCATATATCTATGTGGAAATGTGAGCACAATTATTATCTGTTTCATTGGATCTTAGTCACCATGTAACACCAGGTAATACAGCAGCCAATCTCTTTTGCTAATTTAATATAAAAATAGATAGGAATAATAATTAAATGTATTTTGGGAGATGTTAATGGCATATATATCTTTGTCTCTAGCTAGAATCTGACGATTTTTCTCAATTCATTGCTTTAAGTTGGCTTGTGAGGTAGCTAGAAAAGCTCCATTTCAGTTGTAAGACTTTTAATTTAAACTTCCATTAATTTTTCATTACTTTGAAATTACCCCAGGGACTTTCAGTAACAGTCTCGGCCTGCTAAGCTCAAGAGGATATAAGTCAAATTCTATACATCTATTTCTATAAATAGAGATATCTAGAAATATTGTTAGAACCAGGAAAAGGGGGCATCATGATTCGCTTCTTTTTAATCCCTTCTGTAAGTCACATCAATTATGTGTTTTTATTTGTCTTGTAGCATGCAGCATCACACTTAGCTAACCAGATCAAACACGAGGGTAGGCCAATTCCAATCTTTTCTTGAGTGAAAGAGGGTGGAGTTTTATTAACCAAACAAACTAATGAAACGTGACAACAAACACACACGCAGAAACTCAGGTAATGAGTTCACACAGGTTGGGGGAGGGAGTATCTAGTATCGACAGAAAAGATAAAGGCAGTGCAGTTTTTTTAAAACGTTCTTGAGTTGCAAGTGTGAAACCTGAGTCACAGCTGCTTAGCTACAGTCCTGCTTCCTCAGGAAGTAACGAAGCTTGCAGGTACCCTTCATTCCTTAGTGAACCAATGTTTTTCCAAGTTTTTTTTAAGATCAGGACTGGCTTGTTAAGATTGAGATTGGGAGAGAGAAGGAGACTCTTGCTGTGTTCACTCCTTGTTGCTTTCTGACCTTTGTTGCTCAAACCAGGTACTGAAATGTGAGTTCTGAGGAAGGGTCACTAGACCCGAAACGTTAACTCTGTTTTCTCCTTCACAGATGCTGCCAGACCTGCTGAGTTTTTCCAGAAACTTTGTTTTTGTTTACTGAAATGTGATAACACAGTGTGGAGCTGGAGGAACACAGCAGGCCAGGCAGCATCAGAGGAACAGGAAAGTTGACGTTTTGGTTTGGGACTGTCCCGACCCGAAACATCAGCTTTCCTGTTCCACTGATGCTGCCTGGCCTGCTGTATTCCTTCAGCTCCACATTTTGTTATCTCTGACTCCAGCATCTGCCGTTCTTGCTATCATTACTGAAATGTGGTTTGTTTGTATACCCCAAGTCTAGCTCCATTGTCTTTTCTAAGTTGAACACTCCATAGGTGACCTTCCATCTTCAACATGTGGCACTGTCATGTAAGTGTAAGTAAACAAGAGATACAAATTTTTTGCCAGCTTACTAAGCTTCACTGAACTTCTTGATTACAATGATAATTCTGAGGCAGCCATATTTTGTATATTCCATGTAAGTTACTTGGACATTTCAGGTGATCTTAGAAACCATTTTAGGTCAACAGAATCTAAAACCATTTTTTGGCTACGAATGTCTCAGCTATCTAAGCCAAATGATGAATGTTGAATATTGATAGTCCATTTTTGCTAAGATCATAACGATCTGGTGCTCTGTGTATTCATTACTGCAATTAACCTATGAAATCACTTCTGTTTAAATGACTATGTATGAGCATTATATCATCAATAATGCATCCTGTGACATTGAAACCTAGGGTTTTGTAACATTCAAGATAATTGTCAACATTCTCATTTATTCATCATTCCCTACAAACCATTTAATACGGTCAGCATGTGGAAAGAAATCCTGCTACCTTTCTGTTTTGTAGCTGGGCATCTTACAACCTTGCAATTCTGTGTTGCACATAACTCTGCTCTCATTGTTTCCATGATCTATACAGAAGCTGCCTCGAGTATGAAATTTCTCTGAATACTACCACACATGTTTTTATCTTGTATGTTCAATACTTGGCTTGGTGCGGTAACTGCTTTACTTCAAAATCTATAATACATGAGGAATACCATAATGGGATTGCACCATTCCAGTTGAACATCTATTGGAGGTCCTACAACTGTAGCTGATGCATTTCTCTAGAACAATGGGGAATGTTACTTGCCATATTTTACCAAGGAGAGTACGTTACCTGCATCCCTACTTCCTGTCTTCTGAACTCGCAACCAATTACCAGTCCATGCTGTCTCCAAATTCATGGCCTCTCGTTCTTGCTAATAATCTTTTATGCTTTTTATTTCACTTGTCCATGGGATGTCCGCATCACTGGCTAGGCATGTACTTATTACCCAGCCCTGAGTGCTCTTGAGATAGTGGTGATTGACTGTATATTTGAAGTGCTACTGCCCTTGGGTGTTTGAAACACCTACAGTTAGGGAGCAAGCTCCATGAATTTTGATTCAGTGACACTCATGGAATGATAGAATTCTAAGTCATGATGTGTGTTTTGGTGGAAAACTTGCAAGTGGTGGTACTCCCATACATCAGGGAGGTTGAGAGGTTAGAAGGTATTATTGAAGGATCCTTGGTGAGTTGTTGCATCTTGTGTATGTTACACAATAGTGCCACCACTTGGTGATTGAAGGAACAAACTTTGAAGATGGTGGATGGGACGACAACGACAATGAAAAAAAAATTAAAAATCTGAATTTGATACCAACCAACTAATTTTCAGTTTTAATGAAGGTGGGACAGTGACTGTTGACAAACAACCTTCACAGGAAGCAGGTTGGTCATTTATACATTAAAATGATGCTGCGTGCTTCAGTTTTAAGCAGCAATTTAAACCTAACATTGGCTGGCTGGATTTTCTGGGCCTAAGGATACTGAACAGCTAAAGGGAGATGCAACTATTGCAGGATCCAAGACCTGTGAATGCCATTCCACTTACAAATTCGATGTATTTCTCCAAACTTCCATGACCAGCCACCCACATCCTCAGTCCTTCTAATTTCCCTACCCCCTACTTAAAAGCTTGATCTTTCCCCAAACTCCAACCTGCCCTTATCTTTTGATCTTTAGCCTTATTTCTCAACCTGCACAAGCCTTTTGGATCCCTCCCTCTTGTTGTTTCCTCCTGCATGTTGATTTTAAGACCTACCTTGCAGACAGCCATTCAGGCCAGCTATAACCAGCACATGTTGTCGTAAAATGGTAAGAAGGTTCTACTATTAAATTCAACAAACTCTTGAAAGAAACCTGTTGTTCTAGGTTTCCTGGCCACAGAATTACACCCCCCCCCAAGCCAAGTTTGGAACCTCTGTCCCTGATGATAGATTCTGGTAACTTTCCCATAGTTGACAGGTCTACAGTTAAATTTGCTTCTCCATTCAACACCACCGCTCTCCATACAATCACACGCATTGAAGAGATGTTTACAACTTTTCATCACTTGACAAAAATTAACAAGCCTTGGGAAGTTATGACAAATGCATCTGCAGCTTTTGTATCTTGTTTATTCTAATAGTTGAGGATGGAAGCTGTTAGGTCCTGTTGATTTCCCAATCTTAAGTCCCATTATGTTCTCCAATACCATTAATACTTACTAAAATCACCAGGTTCCTTGACCTATTGTTAGGTTCTTTGTACCACTGACATTTTGTCTTCTCCATTCACTTTAACATTGTTACAATTAACATATTTGCAATTACCTTATTATCTACACAGTCTTACATATATCTGCTTTTAATGGGGCCCATATTCTCCATGATTACTACTTCTTTCCATATACTTACTAAAAAACTGAAACCATTAGCTTTGATATTGTTGCAAGTTTTATTCCTACCCCACACAAGATTGACAACATAGAAATGCCTACCCCCCAGGGATAGGATAGGGGGCTGTGTCTGGTGGGATGCCCTTCAGAGTGTTGGTGTGAACTTGGTGGGCTGAATAGCCTGCTTCCACATTGTAGGGATTCTATGATTAGAGTGGTTGACTTGTAAGTTGACCTTATAATTAGATGGGGCAGCATGGTGGCTTAGTGATTAGCACTGCTGCTTCATAGTTCCAGGGATCCGGGTTTGATTCCACCTTTGTGCAAATTCCACGTAGACAGTTGCCCATTTTCCCAGTGTCTGTCTGGGCTTCCTCCCACAGTCCAAAGATGTGCAAGCTAGGTGGATTGGCCATGCTAAATGGCCTGGAGTGTTCAGGGAAGTCTAGGTTAGGCGCATTTGCCATGGGAAAAACAATGGGGTGGGTCTGGGTGGGATGATTTTCAGAGTCAGTGTGGACTTCTTAGGCCAAATGGCCTGTTCCTCACTGTAGGGACCCTATTCTATTCAACAAATGTTTGAATTCTGACATAAACTGTAATTGATGCCCCATTGAAGTCATCAGACTAGAATGGAGGGATAAAGAAGTATTGTCTTTGAGATGATTTATTTTCCTCTGTACTTCGCCAGAATACTGACTGGTTTCAATTGAAATTCTACTTCTTTTGGCTATTGAAACTAAATTGGGTTTAATGTTGTTGAACAAGCAGGCAGCTGAAGTGGATAGCATAGTCACAGTTTCGGGGGGAACTTGGCAAGCATTTAAGGAAACAAGGAATAGATAGTTAAATGTAGATTGTTAGTGATACAGCAGGAGGCTTGAGTCAAACAAAGCTGCCAGCAATGTTGGGTTAAATGGCTTCCTTCAACACCATATATCCTTTGTAGAACAGTAACGTTCCAATCACAGCAATGGATGAAGACTAAAGTACACCAGATAATGTTTCATTATCAGAGAAGATTTCTGAGTAGAGACAATCATTTTAACATGTAGATGATTCACAGGAACTAACATTAAAGATTATCAATTAGAAGTCAGAATATTTAGAGTGCCCTTCCTGGAAAGGTATTGACTTTCCACCATTTATGGACTATTGCTGAGAATTAAGTTGATAGCACATCTCTGCCACTGTTCCCGATACTGTTACAAATTTTATGAAGCCAGATATTACTTGGCTTGAAGTATTATGATCTTGCACAAAACCAAAGGAAGAAGCAGAGTGCCATGGTATAATTTTTGCTGAATTTGTTTAAAAGATAGGAATCTTAAACTTGACTCTCCATTTCAATAAAATGATTTCAGAAGCTCTGCTGAAATTAAATGCTTCCTTACTCCTTAGATATCAGACAAAACTTAATGTAGAGAAATATGAGGCGATCTATTTCAGGAGGAAGGATAAGGATAGAAAATAATTACTAAATGGTAAAGCTTCAAAAGATGTCCAGAAGCGAGAAAGGCTTAGATGTTTAGACAGATGAATCTTAAAAAGGGTGGACAAATTAATTGCAAAGCTGTAAAATGTATCCTGAAGTCATAAGTTGCATAAATAGTGCACCAAATAGAAAAATAAAGACTAGATTATCTAAATCATTGTTTGGACTGCTATCAAACTTGTCTTTAGACTTGGAAGGCCTCCTTAAGGATGAATATCCAGCCATGGAGCAAGTGTAATATATATTTATGAGGATCCTACCAGACCTGAGAGAGGAAACACTGAAGAAATTTGGATTTTCATCAGAGCAGAGAAGTCTGAGAAAATCTGATACAGGGATTCACACCAATAAAGAGAATTGATAAGGAAAAACCTGCTTCCTGTTGCTGATGAGTTAGTCACCAGAGATGTTAGATTTAAGAACATCTTTGAAAAAATCGTGGGTAAGGTTACAATAATTTTCTTTCAAAGTGAAGACAGAGTTATGATAGTCTTAGTAAAAATTTAAATATAAAATTTGAAAGTGAAATTTTTGGAAGTCTATTGAACTGAATGAAGACCTGTTCCAGTGTGGGGAGAAAAAAATCTCACAGCAACCAGTCCCCCAACAAAACCCATGCGTGTTTCTTACAAATCTAGCCTGCATCAAATGTAAAAAGTATAAATTCCAGTTCCTGAAACCTGATTTAATTAAGTTCTGAAAGGCGTTTTTCCTAGAAACCAACGCAAAAGCATGGACAGATCATACGACAGATATTTGCAATGCAGTATGCATTTAAAATGTACTGTTTTTCTGAAGTTGTTGCACTGTGCAAAATGAGAGGCGGTGATTTATTTATGACAATGTAATGATAACCATTATGAGTTGTACTTGAGTCAAGTTGTTTATCAAAGAATCTTAGTGATGTGGATAGAGGAACTTTTGCTTCATGAGTTATCATTGTAACACATGAGGGGATCTTCATTATTAGAGACAGTTATTGTCAGCTTTTGTTCACTGGTAGCAGCCTCACTTCTTCAATCAGAAGGTTGTAGGTTCGAGCCCCACTCCTGGAATTCACCATGTAATTTAGGCTGACAATCTCTCAGTGCCCTTTTTAGAAGGAATGTTAAAATAAGGCACCATCTGTCTCCGGATGCTAAAGATCCCAGGTACTGCTTAAAGAAGGCACGGCTATACTTCCTGGGATAGTAGGAATTGCCGATGTTGGTGTCTGAGATAACAAGGTGTGGAGCTGGAGGAACACAGCAGGCCAGGCAGCAGCATCAGAGGAGCAGGAAAGCTGACGTTTCGGGCCTAGACCCTTCTTCAGAAATGGACCCGAAACGTCAGCTTTCCCACTCCTCTGTTGCTACCTGGCCTGTTATAGTTGTACATCCTGGTGTCCAGACGAGCTTTAATCCCTCATCAAATTCATGTAAACAGAATGTTCAGTCATTCATCTCATTTTGCAGGACCATTTGTGTGGACATGAGTTGTGATGTTCCCCCCACTTTACAACAATCATTGCACACAAAAGTCACTTCATTGCTTGTGCAACACTTGAAGAAGTTCTGGGGTCATGAAGTGTACTTGATGAATCTAAATTCTTCCATAATGCGATTGCCTCAAATGTTGTGCAGACATATTTCAAGTGCCCAAAAATCTGCACACCAATTTCCATATGGACCTTAAAAAAAATTACATACTTTACTATGCTGTAACATTTGATCTGGTGTCAATCTATAAAGTGTTAATTTGTTTCAAGGCATATTACATGTCTTAATGTTATAGATATTTTTTATGCTACTTCAGTCTTGAGAGCAGTACAATGATTTTATAATGCAATTTGATGTTTTTTATAGGATTCTCCTCTGAAGGCTGTACAGATGTTGTGGGTAAACCTCATTATGGATACTTTTGCCTCTTTGGCCCTAGCCACAGAGCCACCCACTGAAGCACTTCTGATGAGGAGGCCTTATGGCAGGGACAAACCCCTTATCTCACGAACCATGATGAAAAATATTCTGGGTCATGGAATTTACCAGCTTACTGTCATCTTCACTTTACTCTTTGCTGGTATGTTATACAGCATCTATGCTTCTAGCAAGTAAAATTTTAAAAAATTCTATTTTTATTTTTCTGGAAAAATTGATTAGCTCTGTGCAGATGCACATCTTCGTGATGCAGTCTTTTAGGATTCTCATGAAATATTCCCTCATTCATGCATTTGTATCATTTTCTTTTATGGGCAGTTTTATGTAACTATATTACTTAAAAAACACAAGTTGAAATGCAATGTTCAAAGCCGGTGAGATATTAGTAAATGCTGACGTTATTTGTGAGGCACCGTACCTTAAAGATTCAGGATTTGAAAATAGCCATTTCTAGTCATGTTTTGTGTCATTCTGCTATGATTGTCTTGTGTGCTTGTTCATTCTGCTTGATCAAAACAGCATGATTTGCATTTCAGGTGACTGAAATAATATCTATGTTGAAAAATTGTTGGACCTTTTGGAAAACATATTAAAGAGTGAAACTAGGATATGTTAACTTCTTAGAAAAGACATTTGGCAGATTCCTTTTTCTCTGGAAAAGAAACCTGCTTCATGTTTATCATATTGAGGAAAGATTAACTTGACATACCATGTACAAACTTATTTAGAATAAATATATATTGAATCTTGACTTTCTGTCAAAATAATGTGGAAGCCATTAATGGTGCTCTCTGTTTGATTGTTTTTGCAGAGAATGGCAGAAAAAACATTTGGATAGGGGCAGATGTGCAGTTAAACTCTTGTCCAAATTCTTTAGCAAAAGAAATTGTACTGCTTTGAACGATGTGAAATTGCTGTATTTGCTCAGTCAATATGAGCTAACCTAGGCACTGAAAGCTGAGTCGTTTCCATTTCAGCCTAAGCACTCTTCTAACTGAGTCACCGCTGTTAATTCCTGCTAAGCAATCTCTATGATACAGCACTGTCTAACTTAAGGTGAAGTCTTACTCCATCAGATTTTAACTCACACAACACCAGGTTGTAGTTCATCAGGTTTATTTAAAATTACAAGCTTTCAGAGCGCTGCCCTTACATCAGGTGAAGCTTGGTGTTGTGTGACTTCTGACTTTGTCCACCCCAGTCCAACACTGGCATCTCCACATAACAGATTTTAACTACTATTGAATGTTTTAACAATGTAAAATTAAAGCAAGATCCATTCTGCCTCTTACATTTCTATTTCTCAATTCAATCTTTCTCTCTCTTTTAGTTTGCTTTCTGTACCTGATTTGACAATAAATTCACACAGTGTAATTTGCACTTCCTTCTCAGTCCCTCTGCTACTAATTTTACAATCTCCAGTCTCATATAAGGAGATACTCTGTTTCTCTCACTGTGATATTATCCACTCACACCTTCAGCAAATTGCTACCTGTAAAATGCAAATACTTAAACATCCAAATCTAACTAAAGGGAGGCAGTGTTAGATACAACAGCAAATTATGGCCCATAATACACTGGGGACATCTTCGACAATACATACCAGTGAAACAGCACACACTAACAAATGTGCATTTTTTAAAATTTCTCTGTCTGGAGGCAAGTCTGATACATGGAATTGCAATACTCACCATGTGTTGGGCAAGGGACCAGGTCCCGAATCCACCCCAGTTGGAATGGTGTGGAAACTCCATGCTGTCGACACCATTCTGATCCACATTGGCTGTTCAGCTGACTGGACTAATTGCCTCTCAAGAAATCTGAGTTGCTGGGGTCATATTCTTTTACAGGCATGTTGTATGAGCTATGGATAGTGATGGTAGAGGCTCCAATTTCATGCTATCACATGGTACATGGTTGGCTAGTAATCACTCCTGCTGTTATTATCTGGCATTGGCCTATGTTGGAAGGATTTTCAAGTTGATATGCAACCTGTTTGTCCCTGTAATGAATACACTGTCCTCAGCCATCAAGGCCTGAAGAGTGACATGAACCTGGAACTTCTTATTCAGAGGCAGGGATGCTACCACTGCACCACTAAAACTCTGTGACATATGTTTGCTAAAATTAATATTTCTTCCACTGACGACAGGGAACCTCTTTACTAATTGGTCAAGCACTAGAGACCTTAATAGACCATATTTTGCAAAATGAATGATGATAGGGCTAACTATACTGTTAGAACAAGGCAGGGGGAGGAATGGTAAATCAGACAACAACTTGTGAAATTTGCAATGGGCAGTTAAGCACAGAGACCCAATAGTGGTTGTCAGAGTTCCCTTGCTCCTTCACAGAATGGACTCCTTGATAATGGTTGTAGCGCTGAAATGGCTGAATTTGTGCAACATGGCCAGTAGTTTCCCAATAAAGATAGCTGAAGACATCAGGTCCTGTGCATTTGAGAATAAATGAGATTTTACTAGCATGAAAAATGATCATTAATGCTGAAAAACCTAGTGCCCACAAAAAAAATTTTGCTGTGTTGAATCCCATTATTTCAGATGATAATTGGTGTTGGAGATTTTTTCAAACACCTTTTTGTTTTTAGTTCTTCTACCTTTCCTCTCTCCAATCCTCCCTTTGTATTTTTGAATCTTTATTTTGCACTTTGCTAATGTTTTAAATCTAATTTATATTTCCTACTTTTTACTTCCTGTTTTAGGCTGTGGGTGTACAAATATAATTGTATACTAGTGCAACTCTAAATTTTCTTGAGTGTGAAAGAGAAATTCCTGCAAATATTCAGAATCTAAACACTGTAAACTTGAAATTATCCAAAATATCAGTGCCACTGTCTTTAATTTCAACAAGTCTTGTTTCCCCATCGCATTGTGCTCAATGACCTCCCAATTAAGTAACATCCAGTTTTAAAATTCTCATCTCTATTTGCAAATCCTTCCAAGGCTTGTCCCCTCCCAATCAATGCAGTCCCTTCGAATCCCACAACATTGGTAGCGCAGTCCACTAATTCTGGCCTTTCGGGCCTCCTAGATTTTTGTCACTCCAACACTGGTGTCCATGCCTTCAGCTGCCTTAGTCTTAAGATCTGGAATTCCCTCCAAATTCTCTACCTCCCTACTTCATTTCCCTCATTAAAATGTTCCAAGCTTTGATCATCTCCCTGACATCACTTCTCCTGGTTCAGTGAGAAACTTTGCTTTATATCACTTCTGGGAGCTTTAAGATTTAAGGCAGAATATAATTTAAGTTTGTTGTTGTTGAGGCAAAGCAGTAAGGAGTTGATTTTGATGTCATAAATCTGCTCAGGAGATATGCATTTCTTTTAGTCTTCCTCTGCCAATGTAAATAGGATATTGTTCAAGGATGATATAGATATAAATCTACATATTTGTGTCATATTTATTATACACCTTTTACTTCATCTTGGAAAAATAAAAATGACATTATTATTTGTCAGTGATATGAAGTAAATAAGTGAAAATATTTACATATATTTCTCCCTGAATATAATGCTTGTATTTCATGATTTGTAGAGAAAGGGGATGGGTGCACTATTATTGAAAATCTAACTACTGAAACTATTGTTGAAAATCTAACAAACACCAACCAGCTGATTAGTTCTTCAAATCAGCCATCACAATGAATGGAGAGATTTCCTTTCATTCCAAATAAAAATTGCTATTTTTTTCTGTGTTTAAATAGTTTTTTTTAAATCAACAGGCATCATAGCAAAAAAAATTAGCTCCATAATGGATATATTTGGAATATCTGAAACAATGCGATTGTGTAGCATCTGGAGTGTGGGGAAACAAATTCATTTATTGTGCATCCAGAATGCACAGTTTGATGTCAGGCGTCTCTGAGCAAGGCTTACTTATCCTCAGGAAGGCAAAAGACTTTGCTAATTCTTGAGAGGGTAGGAAGTATATGAAATATGTGAGCCATCAAACTCTAACTGTTATACAATAACAACACTAACTGCCATTTACATAGCGCCTCAAACATTTGAATATGTCTCGAGGCATTCCTCAGCTGCATAATCACTCAAAATTGAGTGCTGAATATGTTAATGGAAGTAGTTAAAAATGCTGCATCTTGCATGTTTACTTACACAAAGGAAGAAGTTTTATCATTACCGTTGTGCTATTGTCTGTTTCTTTGCAGGAGAGACCATTTTTAACATCGACAGTGGAAGAAATGCACCACTGCATGCCCCACCTTCTGAACACTACACTATCATCTTTAACACTTTTGTGTTGATGCAACTCTTCAACGAAATCAATGCTCGCAAGATACATGGAGAGAAAAATGTGTTTGATGGCATTTTCAGAAATCCCATTTTCTGCAGTATTGTATTCGGCACTTTTGGAATTCAGGTATTGTAGAAAAGAATATTCTTTCACATGTTCTATTAATGCTAATGCTTTAGAAATACATAGATGAAGATCAGTCACAAAGACAATTCAGCTGCTAGTGTTTCACTGAGACATGCTCTCATCCTCGAATATGATACCAAAGTTCCGGATAACTGTAGCTTAAACATTTCTTTCATGAGGAAGGTGGATTACTTCTCAGACTTGTCATGTAGCCTGGCTAAAATTACGTCAACCTGCTCTTCAATTCTGTTCTTCAATCCTGCTCTTCACATTCTGTCCTTCAAACTACTGTCCTGAGGCAGTTGGATGTGATAAGATGCTAATAACGAACGTAATAAATCAGAAAATATTGTACCAAGTAGCATGAAAAAAGTGCAGTATTACAAGTTCAATTTCTCCAATAAAGCACAATTTGGTTCTGCAGCATTGTATTTGCTACTTATCAGAGAAAGTAATTTTCTGATAAATCAGCAATTTCCCATTCTTAATTTCTATTATTAGTGATGTTTTTGAATCAAAATTAGTCACAAACATTGCTTTAGTTCAGTGTTTTGTTTTGTTGAGAAGTGTTATATCCTTGAATATGGTGCTTGAGCATTTAAGGGCCTCAAAAGGTTCACAGGTGAGCAAACCACTCAACACTTCCTGTACGATTAGAAAAACTGCAGTGGGTGTGTGAACATGCCAAGCAAGGCACACCTCCCCTAACGGGGAAGATTATGACTCCTCAGCCTTTCATCCCAAGCTGGAGGGTTGGGTTGGGAAGGGCCATAAACCTCTGGCCAAGTTTAGTCGGACAGATGCCAAGTTCATGATACAAGCAAGAACCAGGCTGAATAGTAAGAAGGGATGTAAAAAAGAAAAGAAATGAAAAGAGAGAGTACGAGACTGTCAGCTATGATAAACTATAATCCAAAAGTCTTCCAATAAATATTAAAAGGATGATAGAGGAGAGGTAGATTTTTTTTTAGAAAAAATTGGGATGTAAAAGAATTTCAATGCAAGAATGAAGAAAGCATGGCTGACGGGCTGAATGAATACTTTGTCTTTACCAAAGAAGAAGGTTCTAGCCAAGTCATAGCAAAAGAGCAGATGAATGAGATACGCAATAGCCTCCAACATGATAAAGAAGAGGAATTACGAAGGCTAATTATACTTAAATTTGATAATTCACTTCATGGAATGAGAGAGCCTTTAGAGATATTAATCCAGGACAAGACAAGCTGTCGATCAGACAGAAAAAAAACCAAAGAACTGTAGATGCTGGTAATCAGAAAGAAAAACAGAAATTACTGGGAAAACTCAGCCGGTCTGACAGCATCTGTGGTGAGAAAGCAGAGTTAACATTTTCGGTCTAGTTCTGAAGAATAGTACTGGACCTGAAACATTAACTCTACTTTCTGTTCAGAGGTGCTGCCAGACTTTTTGAGTCTTCCCAGCAATTTCTGTTTTTGTTTCTGCAGTCGATCAAACAAATATAGATTAATAAATGGATTTGTTATAGGTCATGCAGTGTTCATCATGTGGGAGATTGTGTGGGTGACAGAGCGTGATGGAAAATGTTGCATTTGATAGTGAGAGTGGGAGGCTATGGAAGATGGGTGCAATGGAAGAGATATATTTGAGTGTGAGGTAGCTGAGGAAACATGGTGGCACTTATCCTGGTGGATTAGAGAAGATTATTGACCTTCCTCCAGCATTGCAGCATCTGGATAATTGATATCTCACTGAGACAGGTGGCAACCTTGGACCAAGCTGGCAGGATCTGGGATTGTGACCTCTTCTGCCAGTTCTGAAGGGAGCGGATAGGCCTCCTTTACACCACCCTGTCCAATAGGACATCTGGGTCCTGTGCACAAAGTGGGATGCCAATTTCTCATAATCTGCTATGTCCAGGCCAAACTCCATGAACCATGCAGTGCAGCTCTGGATTGACAGTGGTCAGTCAGGCTGGGTGCACTCCAGTCTTTTAAAGTGGCGTCACTGCCAAAGAACTTTGGATATCCTGGCAGAGACAAGCACTTCTGCTTATGGTGTTTGACAAAAGGGGCACCATAAGGAGTGATACCTAGTTAATGAGGCTAGTTTGGGATGAAAAACCCTGCTAGACATCATGGAAAGAAACCCTCTGATTTCTGTTAACATTCAGTCTATTATGTCCAATTTTAGGTTGTGCACTTTAAAAAGGGTATGAGGCTTTAGAGTGGGTACAAAAGAGATTTACCACAATGGTTCCAGCGATGAGGAAATTCAGTTTGATAAATTGGAGAAGCTGGGGTTGTTCTCCTTAGAAAAGAGTAGGTTGAGAGGAGATTTGATAATGATATTCAAAATCACTTGGCATAGCCAGAGTAGAGAGAGTGAGTGAGAGAGAGAGAGAAAGAGAGAAACAGATTTTGTGGCAGAAATGTTGAGAACCTAAGGACACCATTTTAAGTGAAAAAGGACCAAAGGTGACATGATTATGCAACAAGTGGTTTGGATTTGGATTGTATCGCTTGAGAGTGTGGTGGAGGCAGATTGGACCACGGCTGTCCAAAGGGAACTGGCAAAAGACTTGAAAAGAGAAAATTTGCATGCCTGTGGAAAAGAGCAGAAAAGCAGTACTAACTAAATTGTTCTTGCAAAGAGACAGCACAAATGGGTTCTCTCCGTGCTGGAAACATTCTGTGATTCAAAATATAGAATTCAACTTGCATATAACAGTATTTTAAGAACAAATAGCAAAAATTATGACAATGCTGTTTTAAAAGGATGGTTCTGAATTTTTTTTCTCTCGACTTCTCCTTCATTGTTGCAGATTTTAATCATTCAGTTTGGTGGAAAACCGTTCAATTGTATTCCTCTGCAAATAGACCAGTGGTTGTGGTGCATCGTGCTGGGAGTGGGAGAGTTGCTATGGGGACAGGTAATGATTTATTCTGAATTTAAAAGACAATATGAAAGGATGTCCATCGTTTATGCAACTTCATAATTCTAAATGTCATCCAAATCAATGCAAAGTGGGGGCTAAGCGTTTGGCATTGTCCCTTGAAATTATTTTGGTACACGATTAACACAAGTTAATCAGCTTTGTAGTGTTCTGGAGCAGGTGATGTCATGTGTGTGGCTACAGTCCTGTAAAGTGATCTAAGAGTTGTACGTTTTAATAGAAATCCAACAAATGTGTGTTTGAAACAAAAACTGGAACCGCAGCAATTGCTTTTTTCATTCTCTTCTTGCAGTTATAAAGCTTTTTGTAAAATATAGGTTCTTGACATTGATGTTTCTGGGACTTAACTTTCATCATGTGCCATCAAAGCCTTGAGTATAAAGAGCATACAGTTACGAATCCTTAAATTACACATTGTTTGCCTATAGCTTTCAAATCACGCTTGAAAATGATTAGCTTAGCTGCAGGTCACAGGCAAGAACATTTAAATTTGCAACATTTTGCAAACTTTTGACTCTGTAAATGAAGAGTTGTGAAGGATTATTGTCTTGTGGTGTTTAGATCCAGTTGATCTCTACAATAGAGAATTACACACCAGATTTAAAAATGTTAAACAATAGCTTTTCTTCAATTACTTTGTGATTACATAAGAATTTACTCTTGCCTGGTATCAGAAATTGCCCTCTCTGTTTGTTTTACAAAAAGCATGTGTCAGTTGTCCAGTAGAATGAGCAACCGTTATGGTGACTTCATAAGGAAATGAAATTGGCCAAGTTTTGAGAGATTCTTCAAATCTTTGCCACACTCCAAAGGCATGTGTATTACACATATTCTTTGGGGTAATAAAATGCAACATGCTGATCACCACCTGACTCATTATTCCATGAGGACCTAGTTTAAATAAGGAAGTCACTTACCTCTTCAGATGTTAGATTTATGGCTGCCACCACAGGTTGGCCATATGCCCAGAGTTTTCTCAGAAGTCCTGCTGCTTCCAACAACCCTATCCAGTTAAACAACCTGTGTTCCACATCAGTAATACATTTATACCTAATAAACTACAGTGTTCAACGGAAATGAAGACAACACATCTCTGTCGTCCATGCGGTTTTTGTATTCGGTTGCTTCGAGCTTGACTGCTTTGCTCCAACAGGAAATTGGGTGATAAAATGAGTGATTCACTTTCTTCCTGCATTTCATACTTGGGAACCAGTGTCCCTTAGGTGAAAAAGGGAAAAAAATGAGGCCTTTAAATTGTTTGTCATGGAAAATAGTTCAAATCATCGTATTTTCTTCCCAGCGCAATGAAGGGAAGCAGTTTAATGACACATATCCATTTACTCTTTCCTCAGGTAATATCCTCCATTCCAACCAATCGATTGAAGTTTTTGAAGGAAGCAGGCCATGGAACTCAGAAGGATGACATCCCAGAAGAGGAACTTAACGAAGATGCTGAAGAAATTGATCATGCAGAGAGAGAACTTCGGCGTGGGCAGATTCTTTGGTTCAGAGGTCTGAACAGGATCCAAACTCAGGTATGCTCAATGTCATTAGGAGTACAAAAAAACTGCACTGTTGTATTTATCCTCATATTACAATAAACAGGTACTGTTATTATCAGATGGGAAGTCATTATCAGACATGAGGCATGATGGGCTGAATGGCTGTCTTATGCACTGTATGTTGAGTAACACCTCTTTCATAATTTTTAAAATGAACAGTTTGTAGAAACAGATTTACACAAAACAGATTAATGTTCCCCTTTTTTTTTGTTTGAAATTCTGTGCAGTGCTGTTCCAACAGGTAGGAAGAATAGATTGGTTGCTACAAGTTGTGATTATTCAGTGGGAAGCAGTTAGCTGCCCTCTCAGTGATCACCTAAAGTTAAATGAAAGAAGTAGAAAGATTCGTAAATCAAAAAGGAATAAATGGCATGGATTTGGACTGCTTTGTGAGTTGACCATGCTTCCATATAAATGTAATTAAAGGTACAATGACTCACATTTGAAACAGATGACCATTGAGATCAGTGAGTTTAAGTGTAGAGAATAAACCACCATATCATTCAAGTAATTGCAAACCAAAACATGGAGTAGATGTCCATTTGTTTTCGTGATCTATTAACATTTAGAACTGGTACCAGCTAGTTCAGTGAGTTGTGAACACAGAATAGATCATTACCCGTTTCAAAGACTTGTTACGACATAAAATAGACTATTACCCACTTCCAGTGGCTTGAGAACATATGGAATCCATCACCACCAGTCCAGTGAATGTCCATGTGATGGAAGAATTCAAAACTGGATGAAGTCCTGATGCAACAGAGGAACTAAAATACAGAGAGAACTTTGAGTAGGAAGGTTCTTATGGGTTGAATAGATTGCTCACAGTCTTGCCTTTTACATCGTTATAGTCAAGCTGTCCAACCTTTACATGTTGGTTGAAAACCCCACACCTCATTGTGAAAGCACCATAGGAAGCTCTTGTCAGGTCTCCTCACTCAACAATACCTTCCCATAACACGGAATCACCCTCACTAAGTCCCCCACTACAATATTAAATCCTCCAACAATCCTTAGAATCATAGAGTCATATAGCATGGAAACATATCCTTTAATCCAACCCATCCATTGCTGATCAGGTGTCCCAATCTGACCTAACCATATTTACCAGCATTTGGCCCATATCCCTCTAAGTCTTCCTATTCAAATCCCCATTCAGATGCCTTTTAAGTGTTATAACTTCCTCTGGCAGTTTGTTCCATACATACACCACTCTGTGCGTGAAAACGTTACCTTTCAGGTCCTTTTTAAATCTTTCCCCTCTCACCTTAAGCCAAAACCCCTTAATTTTGGACTCCCCCACCCTAGGAAAATGACCTTGGCTATTCTCCCTATTCATGCCCCTCGTGATTGTATAAACCTCTATAAGGTCAACCCTCAACCTCTGATGCTCCAGGGAAAAAGCGCTAGCCTATTCAGCATCTACCTATAGCTCAAACCCTCCAACCCTGGCAACATCCTCATAGATCTTTACTGCACCTTTTCAAGTTTAACATCATTCTGATGATAGAAAGGCAACCAGAATTGTACGCAGTATTCCAAAAGTGGCCTAACCAACATGATGTCCCTACCCCTGCACCCAAGTGTTCAGAGCAATGAAGGCAAGCATGCCAAATGCCTACTTCACCACCCTGTCTACCTGCAATTCCACTTTTAAAGAACTATACACCTGCATTCCTAGGTCTCTTTATTCAGTAAAACACTCCAGGACCTTACCGTTAAGTGCATAAGTCCTGCCCTGATTTGCCTTTCCAAATTGCAGCACCTCACATTGACCTAAATTAAACTCCATCTGCCACTCCTCGGCCTATTAATCCATCTGATCAAGATCCCATTTTACTCTAAGGTAATCTTCTTCACTGTCCACTACACTTCCAATTTTGATGTCATCTGCAAACTTATTAGCCATACCTCCTACATTCACATCCAAATCATTTATATAAATGATGAAAAGCAGTAGGGCCAGCACCGATCCTCGTGGCACACCACTGGTCACAAGGCCTCTAGTCTGTAAAGCAACCCTCCACCGCCACCCTTTATCTTCTACTTTCAAGCCAGTTCTATATCCAAACAGCCAGTTCTCCCTGTATTCCATGTGATCTAACCAGTCTAGCATGAGGAACCTTGTCAACCACCAGATCACGTCCGCCACTCTGCCCTCATCAATTCAATTGTTACTTCTTCAAAAAACCTAATCAAGTTAGTGAGACATGATTTCCCACCCACAAAGCCATGTTGACTATCCCTAATCAGTCCTCGCCTTTCCAAATGTACCTAAACCCTGTTAATCAGGGTTCCCTCCAATAAGTTGCCCACCACCAATGTCAGGCTCACTGGTCTATAGTTTCCTGGCCCATAAAGATCTGGGATGCATCTGATCAGGTCCCGAGGATTTATCCACTTTTATGTGTTTTCAGACCTCCAGCACCACCTCTTCTGTAATATGAACTCTCTTCAAGACATCACTACTTATGAAACTTCCCATTGTAGCTCTGAACATTCTCCTCCATAAAGTAATGAACTCTCACTGTGATACAAGACACTACCACTTGCCCAAGTGTTAAGAACCCATTGTCTCAGACGTAAGTGGGGAATTCCCCCAATCACATCAGGCCTCAGGACAACTCCAGCTGGACTCATGGCACAGGAAGAGCAGTTCCCCTAGTTGTTGGAATACTGGAGAGATGGAACCCTCTTCGCAAATCGAACAGTGATTTCCAAAGAAAAATTCCAACTTCTCCTCCTCTTCTGTCCCTCCACCCCAAACTTCCATAGCTTTCAGCCAAGCCCCATTCTCAGGCCTCACACTGTGCTAGGCCCTAGTTACCTCCCCACTGCTACCTGAGATGTAGTGGAAATGTCTGTGCACCTGGAGCTTTGCAGCCAAGATACCAACGTTGCGGGCACCTTTTAATCCACCCAGTGCCTGCACACGATGCAATAGCTACTCAGTTCACACTTTGATCCATGGAACATCATCTAGGGATAATGGTACCTGGCCTCTGTACCTTTAAGGTTACATTTTCAGCCACGTAGAGACTCAAATAAACAGATGATCATCAGAACTGAGCATATGTTAAAACAAAGTGTCAACCTTTCCACCAATGTATATCCAGAAGGCCTTCTCCTTCCCACTACTTCTCAGTTCAGTCCCTGAGAACACAGTTGGGGTGGAGGGAGCATGCTCTCCAGTGAAGCCCATTGCCTTTGGAGCTTTGGTCAGCCAATCTTGGGAGTTCTTGTGTCTAGAGGGCCCACATTTTCTTACTGTGTCCTTGCCGCGTTAAGTGCACTGCCCTGAGCTTGGACTCCAGCAGGGCTGATGGTGACAGATTGGGTAGAAGTGAAAGGCCTCTGGAATGTCCTGAAAGGAGACATGTATTTAGAGGGCCTGTATGTGCTTTTCTCCTCTAGCTGGGTGCCTACTGACACTTCCCTGTCTCTGTGAGTGAGAAGCAGCTGGAATGACATCAAGGTCTCTTGACCCCTAATGCCTAACATTTGGTGCTGAGTGCCAGCTGGTGTGTAGGTCTATCTGCATATTCAGCACACTCTGAGACCACTGGAACTGGCTATCTGTGGCAGTCACTAACATGTCCATGGAGACAACCAGACAATTGCATGACATTGTTGACTTGCTTGCTGAGCTGGCTGGTTGTAGTTCAGACATTTCATCACCATGCTAGGTAACATCATCACTGGCCTCTGATGAAGACAATTGCATCTGTGAGGCAGCAAAGATCCGGGGGGTGTTGCTGCATTCCTGTAGTCATTGTGCTTTGGTGGGCATTGACTCCGCAAACCTGCATGCTGCTCTTTTTCTGCTTGAAGCTCCTGATTGCCAATACCACGCAGTCTTCTCCTGCCTGGGACTGACTAGGTGCCTGACCTCTAGAATACCTTCAGTTGCCAGCTGCCGAGACTGAGCCATGATCTGCTAGCAAGCCGTTGCTCCTGACTCTAATCTCAAGAAAATACCCACGGAGCAAAGTTCCCTCAAAGCTGTGTGGACACACGGAAGGTCTGCATACAGCGTATGGTGTGTAGACAAATTGACTCCCGGTTGTAGAAGTCTCGAATGTCCATGTAAAAGTGGAAATACTTTGAGAGGATATAGCCAGTGAGGTGTCAGTATCTGAGCTGCTGGAAGGTGCAGGAGGCAGCCTTGCTGGTGCATCCTGTAAGGGATCTGTTCCCTTCCTCAGAGGAAGTGTTGAGTGTCTTAGGTTGTGAAAACAAATACAACATATATTTTCAGTGATAACAAGGTGTGGAGCTGGATGAACACAGCAGGCCAAGCAGCATCATAGGAGCAGGAAAGCTTGATGTTTCGGGCCTAGACCCTTCATCAGAAATGGGGGAGGGGAAGAGGGTTCTGAAATAAATAGGGAGAGAGGGGGAGGCGGATAGAAGATGGATAGATGGAGAGGAGGCAGACAAGTCAAAGAGGCAGGGATGGAGCTAGTAAAGGTGAGTGTGGGTGGAGGGGTAGGGAGGAGATAGGTCAGTCCAGGGAGGACGGACAGGTCAAGGGGGCGGGATGAGGCTAGTAGGTAGGAGATGGGGGTGGGGCTTGAGGTGGGAGGAGGGGATAGGTGAGAGGAAAAACAGGTTAGGGAGGTGGAGATGAGCTGGGCTGGGTTTGGGATGCGGTTGGGGGAGGGGGGATTTTGAAGCTTGTGAAATCCACATTGATACCATTGGGCTGCAGGGTTCCCAGGCTGAATATGATTTGCCGTTCCTGCAGCCTTCGGGTGGCATCACTGTGGCATTGCAGGAGGCCCAGGATGGACATGTCGTCTGAGGAATGG
>JAHRHZ010000065.1:18927132-18972038 GCA_024137785.1 Ginglymostoma cirratum
GCTTGGCCTGCTGTGTTCATCCAGCTCCACACCTTGTTATCTCGGATTCTCCAGCATCTGTAGTAGCTATTATCTCTGATACAAATGTAAAAACTGTATGGATGTGTCTTGTACTAGCTAAGCAGGTGACTTGGAGGAGATGTGGTAACTAAGAGCAACGAAAGTTTAAATAAAAACGATTCCAGATGATTAAAGGATATGTACGAAGGAAGAAACATTTGTTTGAAGATGGAGGAAAAATATCCAAATAGGTTAATTGGTCTGAAATTACCATGTTTTACCACCCACTTTATCCAAACTTATCATGAACCAAATTTGATGTGGCATGGTGGTACATGGTTAGCATTGCCTCCTCACAGCGGCAGGGGCCTGGGTTCATAAGAACATAAGAACCAGGGGCAGGAATAGGTCATCTGGCCCTCCAAGCTCCAAGCTCTGCCATTCAATAAGATCATGGCTGATCTTTTCATGGCCTCAGCTCCACTTACCCACTCTCTCACCACAATGCTTAATTCCTTTACTGTTTAAAAAATTATTGATCTTAGCTTTAAAAACATTAAATGAGGAAGCCTCAACTACTTTACTGGGCAGGGAATTCCACAGATTCGCAACCCTTTGGGGTAAAGAAGTTCCTCCTCAATTCAGTCCTAAATCTGGTCCTCCTAATTTTGAGGCTATGCCCTCTTGTTCTAGTTTCACCTGCAGTGGAATCATCCTCCCTGCTTCTATCTTGTCTATTCCCTTCATAATTCTATACGTTTCTATAAGATCCCCACTCATTGTTCTAAATTCCAATGAATATAATTCCAGTCTACTCAGTCTCTCCTCACAACCAAACCCTCCCAACTCCAGAATCAACCTAGTGAATCACCTCTGCACCCGCTCCAGTGCCAGTACATCCTTTCTCAAGTCAGGAGACCAAAATTGTACACGATATTCCAGGTGTGGCCTCACCAACACCCTATATAGCGGCAGCATTACCTCCCTGCTTTTAAACTCAATTCCCTGTAACAGTGAAGGACAGTATTCCATTTGCCTTCTTAATTACTTATTGTACCTGCAAACTAATCTTCTGTGATTCATGCACAAGGACACCCACATCCCTCTGCATAGCAGCATGCTGCAATTTTTAATGTTCAAATAATAGTCCTTTTTACTGTTATTCCTACCAAAATGAATGATTTCACATTTATCATCATTGTACTCCATCTGCCAGACATTTGCCCACTCACTTGAGCTATCTACATCCCTCTGCAAACTTTGAGTCCTTTTCACTTTGCTCTACCATTCATCTCAGTGTCATCTGCAAACTTTGACACACTACACGTGGTTCCCACTCCAGATCCTCTGTGTAAATTGTAAACAATTGCAGTCCCAAAACTGATCATGGAGGCACACTAATAGTCACTGATCGCCAATCAGAAAAGAACCCATTTATCCTAACTATTTGCTTCCTGTCAGTTAACCGATCTTCTATCCATGCTAATACATTGACTGTAATGCCACGCACCTTTGTCTTATGCAGCAGTCTTTTGTGCAGCTCCTTGTCGAAAACCTTTTGGAAATCTGAATACATCACGTATACTGGGTCACCGTTATCCATCGCACTCATAATGCCTTCATACAATTCCAGTAAATTGGTTAAACATGGCCTGCCCTTTGTGAACCCATGCTGCGTCTCCCCAGTGGGACAATTTCTATCTAGATGTCTTGCTATTTCTCCCTTGATGATAGATTCTAGCATTTTCCTTATGACAGAAGTTAAGCTAACCGGCCTATAATTCCACATCTTTTGTCTACCTTTTTGAAACAGTGGTGTCACATTTGCTGTTTTCCAATCTGCTGGAACTGCCTCAGAACCCAGTGAGTTTTGGGAAATTACCACAAATGCATTTGCTGTTTCTTCCACCATCTCTTTTAGTACCCTGGGATGCATTCCATCAGGGCCGGGAGACTTGTCTACCTTTAGCCCTATTAGCTTGCCCAACACCACCTCTTTCATGATAATGATCATGTCCAGGTCCTCGCCTACCTCAGTCTCCTTGTCATCAATTAGTGGCATGTTATTCATGTCCTCCACTGTGATGACCGACACAAAATACCTGTTGACTACCTCAGCTATTTCCTCATTTCCCATTATTAAATATCCCTTCTCATGCTCTAAAGGACCAATGTTTACCTTAGCCACTCTTTTTCATTTTATATGTTTGTAGAAACCTTTGCTATCTGTCTTTATATCCTGAGCTAGTTTACTCTCATAACCTATTTTACTTTTATTTATAGACGTTTTGTGGCTTACTGTTGACCTTTAAAGTTTTCCCAATCCTCTAGTTTCCCACTGGCCTTTGCCGCATTGTATGCCTTATCTTTCAATTTGAAAGCCTCCCCTATTTCCTTAAACATCCATGGCTGATCACCCCTTTTTCTACAGTCCTTCCTTTTCACTGGTACAAACTTTTGCTGAGCACTTTGAAAAATTGCTTTGAAAGTCCTCCACTGTTCCTCAATTGTCCCACCATAAAGTCTTTGTTTCCAGTCTACCTTAGCCAACTCCTCCCTAATCCTATTGTAGTCTCCTTTGTTTAACCGCAAGATCCTGGTATTGGATTTTATCTTCTCACTTTCCATCTGTATTCTAAATTCAACCACACTGTGATCGCTCTTTCCAAGAAGATCCCTAACGATGAGATCATTAATTATTCCTGTCACTTTACACAGGACCAGATCTAGGGTAGCTTGCTCCCTTGTCGGTTCCACTGCAAACTGTTCAATTCTAGCCTCGGGTGACTGTCTGTGTGGGGTTTGCACATTCCCGCTATGTCTGCATGGATTTTCCCCGGGTGCCCTGGTTTCCTCCCACAGCCCAAAGATATGCAGGTTAGGTGGATTGGCCATGTCAAATTGCCCTATAGTGTGCAAGGATGTGTAGGTGAAGTCGATTAGCCATGGTTAATGTGGGATTATGGGATAGGGTAGGGGTCTGGGTCTGGGTGGGATGCTCTTCGAAGGTTCAGTGTGGACTCAATACAGTGCTTCCACACTGTTGGGATTCCATGATTCTATGAAATTGGGTGGTGGATTCAGCAAAGGTAGTGAGCCTGAGGATGTAAAGGTAGAGAAGGACTTGGAATATGCAAATGATTTTACCATTCTTGCCATTTCTGCTATTGTTGTGATAACCAAAAAAATGATTGCTGAAGGAAAGAAATGGAGACTTGAAATCTTTGTTGTAAGGTTAATGTTATCTCTATTGCTTATGGAGAACTGAAGAAATCTAAAGGAAGATTGTAGAATCTGATCATTGATATTAAGAACGTGGACGTAGTAATGAGCTTCTTATTGGGAAAATAAAGCTTAATGTGCTTGAACGTTCTTGAAAATTTATGGAGATCAGCATGAAGGAGAGGGACAAATGTTAATAGTGTTTGTCAACAGTGCAGATCCCTCTATGGTTCTAAATGCTAGATCTGTAAGAAAGTGCAGAAACAAAAATTTGGAACACTCTTTAAAGTAACAAGATGTGTAAAGTAATAAGGAGAAACATTCTTAGGTGCATCAAAGGTATTCATTAAAATGAAAGAATTGACCACATTGTTGAAACTTGTTAATTATGCAAATTGCCAAACGACCACTTCGAAGGTCAAAGCTGACCTGGTAGGACCATATAAGAGAGATCCTACATGGAATGATTGACAATGAAAACACAGTTATGAAAATCAGCAGAGAAAGATTGAAAAGAAATATTTATGGTGTATTTATTTATTTATGGGTCTACTTCTGATGTATGATTGCCTTCTCAGGCATTCCCTCATGATTAAGGATGTCTTGCTTCTGTTCTTGTTCACTGAGGTTTAAGAAGATGGATAAGTCCAACATGCAATTTAGCAGGTGGTGGTTGGAGAGTAAGGGAGAGATTTGTTGGGAGGATTGTGAACTCATGGTCTCTCAGTGTGTTCGCTGCCTTCCTGAATGGTCCTTCTTCATTTTGGTCAGTCACAAGGCAGGAATTCCCCGAGTTAGTCGGGATGTTAGACCTCTGCAGGGATATTTGGAGGATATCCCTGAAGTGCTTCTGCTGTCCTCCATGGAATCTCCTGCCGCAATGTGTTCCAGAAAGAGCAATTGCTTTGGGAGTCTGTTGTCAGGCAACCACATGACATGTTCTGCCCAGTGTAGGTGTTTTTGAGTGATTAGCACACTGGTCCTGACTTTGATAGCTTGAAAAAGGATATTGCTGTTGGACTACCTTATTACTAAGGCCATTGATGGTACTTCTCCAGGGTTTTGAGATACCTGTTGTAGGTTCCCCAAGCCTCCAGAGCACATAGGATGCTTCTACACGACTTGGACAACGTATTGATGAGTGATACACTATCAATAACTCTTTAAAAGCTGATTGATGTAAAGGTTATTAAATATGCTTGAGTCTTGATAACAAACCAAGAAAAATTAGGCTGAAAACCGTGGGCCACATTTTAATCAAGCAGATTTTGAGTTTTTTCTCTAAATAATGTAGGAAGTTTTTACATTCTAAATAGTACTGTAGATCCAAAATTAACCTGATCAACACAATCGACCATAACCTTAAATGGCTACAGAAACATGACATGAAGCTTTCATAATCATTAATTTATACTTTTAATAGCACCATCTCCCATATACACACATCCCACCAAACTAAATAAACTCCTTACCATGTGACATGTTAGTTGGGTATTATTTCAGTGAGTTTTTAAATGAGAATCTGTAGACAGCTATAATTATTTTGATGCTTCCGTTTGAAGAATCCAACTCTACAGTCAGGTAGCTTTTTTTTTTCCCCAGGCTGCTAAATTGACATATTACAAGAGAATATTTATTGTATTGGAATTGACTGGGATAAAGAAGGATTGTTTTAAGAACCATCATGAACACGAACAAAAGTCCAAAGTGGCCTAAAGGAGATCCGAGATAGAACACTGGGCCTATACTCGAATGTTTACCCCATTGTGCATGGACTATGCTTGTTAGTGTTTCACATTTAACCAGGCTTTTGAATATGGCTGTCTGTATATGCCAGATTTTACCATCTACATGTGTCCTTGTTCTGCGGCATGATCTTCTGGTGAGTCTAGCATCATGCTTCCTGGCTGCTCCCATCTACATCAGCAAAATGTGATTTCACCTCCCATTTTCCTGTTGTCTGCTCCATTCATTCCGTTCAGTGTTCGTCTTCTAATGAGCTGTTATTTTGATTGGGTACCCATGTAGTCTATGTATTTATATGTTGGTCATATTGAATATATAAATGCGTATATATATCTTCAAAATGAGTTCTAAACAAATCTACTTTTCCCTTTTTCTCCTTTCTACCTACTGCAAGACTTTTTTCACCATGCATGGATAGATATTGCATTAAATTTTTCAGTAACAAAATAACATGGCTTTTATTAGGTTACACAGCATTGGATCTTTGCTTATTTAACCAGTGCTTTTCATGAGTTCTACAGTTGCCTTTTTTTCCAGTTTTATTGCAGTTCTCACCGGCCCCACTATGCACGAAACTGAGTCACTTGTGTATGCTTATAAAGTCCTAGCGACTGTGGACTTCAGCTCACCGCACTGCCTTAAACAAATTCTGCCTCTCCATTATTTTTAGAAATCCCGTACTGTAGCCATCACTGGAGTCAACTGTTTACTTTTGACCTTTCTTCTTTTATTTCAGATTCGCGTCGTGAAGGCATTCCGTAGCTCTCTCTATGAAGGATTAGAGAAACCAGAGTCGAAATCTTCCATTCACAACTTCATGACTCATCCCGAGTTTAGGATAGATGACTCACAGCCACACATTCCCCTAATCGATGACACTGACATAGAAGAAGATGCTGCCCTTAAGCAAAACTCCAGTCCTCCCTCATCCCCCAACAAGAACAACAATGCTATTGATAGTGGAATCAATCTTACAACTGACACAAGTAAATCAGCTACCTCTTCTAGTCCAGGAAGCCCTCTACATAGCCTGGAAACATCACTCTAGCTGACCATTTCTGTGAAAAAAAAAGAACAAAAAAAAACTGCTGGCTGATAAACTGTTCTGATTGTGCTCTTCTATGCTCTGTAGCAAGAAGGGAAACTGCTGGAAGGATGATTTCTTGTTTGGCTGACCCTCCTCAAGATAGAGATCCTGCATGAATGTACATTTCCCAAATTTCACTGGAAGGACCACAACTGAGTGCATCTAAGGCAATTTATCCAATCCACTGATCTGTGACTTCTGAAGTGCTTGTGCGGCATGGACTTAATTGTATAGTTTAAATTAAGAAAAAAAAACTTTAAAAATTGAAGTTGCAATGCTCAACTTGCACAGTAGAATTGCACCAATTTAACAGAGGAACTTTATAAGCATTTATTAAATACCTACAAAGTTTATCTTCTTTGTTTCTCGGCATGTTGCCTTGTTTCTGCTTAATGGCTCTTACAACTTTACCTTATTTATGTCCTAAAGAGAATGTAATTTGTTTACAAAACCTGTAGATAATTTTGTTTATTTGTAGGGTATAAATTCTACTGGTAGTGCAAGCAGCTGTTCTCATTGAGTACTTCTGTAATATCAAATTCTAGATGTTTCATTACAACTGTGTATTGAATTTGCCTGCTTTTTTGTTCAATATTGTAGATATTACTAGCAGAAACAAAGAAGCCAAAATATAACAGGGAAATATTGTTTAAGTGGTATCCTAATGTTAATTGATTGTGGACAAAAATGCAGCATGGCTTCCTTTATTTCCTAGAGTATATCTTTAGGTACTAAAGTCCTCTGGATTTTTTTTTTTTTCTTTTTTAAATAAATGCTTGAATTTTATTTTGGTCTTTCTTAGACTCGCAAAGGCCAATTTGAAATGTAATTTGATTGAGCTGTCTGCTATATATAAACATCTGCTTGTTAAACTAAGATGTTTCAAAATAACTGTAACTATCCAAGCTTGTGATGGGTTTATTAGAGCTGATTGCAAAATAAGTTATATTTGGCTTTGTCTATATGGGGAAAAGAAAATCAAACTAGTGTTGAAATCTTGTGATATTGTGTTGATTTTTTTCCTTTAGTGGCTTATTGGATTTTTTTAAAATCACAGCTTGAGGGCTGTCAGGTTTTAGGGGGAAAATAACAAAACAATCTGGGTTGCTTTGTTTCTCTTTCTTTTATTTTAAACAACCTTCATATTCCACACTCTCCAACTACGAATGGAACTTTCTGTGATCTATTTAGATGTGCTTTGTGTGGTTTTATCAAGCTTGTCTTCCTGCAGACACCTACTAATACATTACAGCATCTCAGCCGTATTCTTTAAATCTAGTTACTGTGCTTTCCTAAGGGGAAGCCGTTAAAAGCTTATCACAAGGATGAAACAGAAGTGCTTCAAGGCAGTGCCAGCCCTATGTATTTTTTTATCTGGGGTATTGGGGCTAAATGCCTATGAAGCAGTGAACATGAAACAATCTTTGCATCATGGACAATGAAGAAACTTTTTTTTTAAACTTTCACTTTAATTCTGTGACCTGTTGAAGGTCCAGTTGGAAAGATGAAACTTTTAAAAACTGTCTGTGCCCTGCTAAATACAAACATGCCTGTGGTTCTCAGTTCAGGCATCTCTGAATTTGCCAGTAAATCCTGTGTATATGATTAACTCGCATAAAGTAAGATACATTTAAAGTAAGATAAATTGGGCTTCTGTGAGCATGTGTGTGTGACGTAGCTTTTGTTTAAAATAAAATTAGATGCGATTCCAACCAGTCACAACTACAGGTCACACATTTCTTCATGAGCTACGAAGACTTTTGTTTCTTTTGGCATCTGTTTAGTGCAGGACAGCCTAAAATGAGGGAATTTAAAGGATAAATTTATTAAAGTAATTCTGCAATGCAAATATGCTTGCTTCTACATAATGTATTTATCAGCATGAGTTTTGTGAAAATAATAGTAATAATAAATTGCAGCAGTATATTTGGCAATTGGCCCTGTCTGGGCAATGACGTGTTCATCCATCTGTTTTTATGAATTTTTTACCCAGACAATAATTGTAAATAAAGAACTAAATGTCTCTGTTCATTTAATACTATGCAAAAAGGTTATGCTTTCTGATTGTTATTCTCATATTCTTACAAATGTGTTGCTGGAATGTTTGTGGTTTTAAAAAGTCAGTAAACCATGTGATGTAAATTATTTTATAGTTTGAAAACCATGAACTGGCTCTTGCTGCTGACTGTCAAATGGTTAGATTATCTCGTGGCAGAAGCGCAAGTGAAAACAAACAAAAAAAATAATAAATTCACAGAGCAGCATGAATCATACATGTCTTCACGTCACCATCCTTGCTTTGTGTCTTCTCTTCAAGTATAGGGTGAGTATCAAGACTGGCTTTAATAACCTCACTGGGGAATCACCTGTTATGTTGCTGCTTGTAAATGCCTCAGAAAGACCTTGGGTTAGATGTATCTGAAACTGTGCAAGCTCCATTGACATTTATAGCATTAAAGGAAGCCATGCAACGTGTTCAGGTGCAGTGTTCAAATCTAAGAGGCTATCAGAATATGTCTTGTTGAAAAAGCAGTTTGACGATGCAATGAGAAAGCATAAACTTTAATTTCTTCATATTTGAATCTTAGCTTTATCAGATTTAAACCAGCTAAATGGCAAGAGTTTCACTAGTGAATTCATACAATAAGAGGCATTTTGAGAGTTTGAACTTCCTACTGAATCAGTAAGACATACTTTGTTTTGGGGCAACTGACGATAAACGTCTAGTCCTAGTATTGGGATTCTGTGAGGGCACAGGAAAGCATTTTTCGGCAAACTAGAAAGATTGACATTCTTGACACACGGCCAGCCAGGCGGGGAACATCCTGGAGGAGGCAGCAGGTCCCAGACCTGATAGTGAACCCTCAGCTGAGTTACCATAAATGAGTGGGTTGGGAGTCTGGGGAGATGGAGTAGTTGCTATCACAGAGATGGTGTAAGTAGATTGTATACAGCCTGGGCCAAATCATGGGGCAGCCCAGCTCTCAGAGTTGGGAAGAATGGATCTGACAGCTGGGAAAGGTAGGCGTGGTGGACTGGAGAGAAGGACTCCTGCTCCATCTGGGCCCCAAGCAGTGCTGCAAAGGCACTAGCCTTTACCACGAAACTGTCCTTGCCTCCTCTTAGATGCTAGAAGACAGATCATATGTGAGGTACACAGCCTGATTAACATATTTTACAAAACAAGTTTCCTGAGAGTGGGTTTGCTTGTTCACTCTAAATTAAGCCTCTGTTAAAACTGGGAGTGGGCAAGTTGAAGTCGGGTTTGAGATACCTAAGATTTTGAATTGTATCTGACTAAAACCCGAGTGGAGGTTAAAATTCTTCTTTTTTGTTTTTGTAGTCAACAATGAAAACCATTTTTCATAGGTAATGCAATTCAGTGTAGTAATTTTTGATAAATCAGATGTGAGATTGCCAAAGCTTGTCAGATCAGCGTCAGCTGAAAAGATACTATTCAAAAAAGCATGACTGGTGGATTGGTTTTTGTTTCCAGTGTAAACATCTACTTTTCCTTCCAGCAATGTTGGCATGAGTGATAATTCATCTCCATGGCTTAAGGGCTGATCTAACAGTGACAACTGTGCCTTACCAGTTGGTAAATCTGGTAAAGTCTACATTAAGGATGAGGCCTCAAAAGAACGAGGAGGATGCTGATCTATACACCGATCTTACTTGAGAGCTGTTGAAATTTGAAAAGCTTATTCAGCAGCAAGGAAGTGGAGATAAGGAAACTTTATTGCTTAAAACCCCCAAAAGGATGAATAGAAAATTAGGGGGACATTCTATCAGCTTTCTGTTACTGTAATTAATAATCCCCTGAAATAACATTGGAAATCACCCCTTCCTGACTTGTGACCACATTTAGGAGGTAGTGGTATCTGTACTAATTAACATGAAAGTCACATTAAGGTCTTAACTACATCATCTGACTCCTACCAAAATTGGACTTACGTTTTTGCTAGTAGGTGAGATGGCTGCCTAAATTAGATATCCAGCCTAAAATCAGAAACCTTTGGCCTTCTTTGAGAAGTTGCTGTTTTATTTCTTGCAATTTTCTACTTGCTACTGTGCATTTACAGGTGTCGAAGCGATGATTGGGATGTGACAGTCAGCAACATTTTCCATGTGCAAATGACTTAAAAGTTCCTCTTTTATGCAGACTTTGATCAGGTGTCCTGAGGCCGCACCTTTTTTTTAATCATACTATCGATACAGAATCAAACATTTTCACTTCCTCTGGTTGCAGTGCAATTAGAAATATAGGTATTTTAAGTCTAAACAAACTTGCATGTATTATTCATCATTCTACTGTGCTTACAACACAACAATGCAGATGACCCCCATTTTTTAATACTATTGTTAAAGAAATTGATCTTATAATATTTTGACTATTCTGCATATCTCAGGTTCTCACCTATTCAGGAAATCAACTTTTGCTTCGTATAGTGTTCTGACAGTAATTATTTGAAAATAATTGGTCCTGTAGCTTCATAGGCAATTGGACTGAAATTGATTAGAATTAAAAATAAATTATTAAGTTCTAAATTTACCCTTGGGAAAATGAACTTCTGGTTTCAATTTTACAAATAGTCCCATATTTAACTTTAAGCAAATCTAATACCTAGAAGGTGCAGGTTGTCGTATGAGGAAAGGTTAAACAAATTAGTTGTATCCACTGGAAATTAGAAGAGGAAGAGAAAACTTGGAGTGAGGCATATAAGATCCTGACAAGGGAGAATTGGAAAGGATGTATCCTCCTGTGGGAGAATCTTAAACTAGGGATCACGTTTAAAAACTAAAGGTTACCAATTTAAGACTGGAGCTCATTTTTTTCAAAGACGGTCATGAATCTTTGGAATTAATTTCCTCAAAAGGCGGTATAAGCAGAATCCCTCAATATTTTTTAAGTTAAATTCTTGATAAGTAAGGCTGTGAAAGGTTACTGGAGGAGTTGGGAATGTGGAGCAATCAGATCAGTCATAGTTGTATCGGACCATGCAATAACCATCTGCTCCTAATTTGTATGTTCATGATATTATCACTTCTCTCATACATATTTGATGACAAATCCTGTAATAAACTGCAATAATTTTGTGCTGCTTGCAAAAGGACCAAGTTGTTCCCTTAGAGTAACTGCATTGTGTTAGAGGAATAAAGATACAAACAGAAGTCATTTAAAGAATACTGCCATGATACCAACAAGTCTTATAGGAACCTCTGCAATGTTACAAACCAGATGTGACTATTTCAACTCCAGTGACAAATGTCTTGTCCATCATCATCAGTTCTTGAAAAGTGAATGTTACAAATGATATGTTTTCGGGTTCCTGTCCAAGTAATGCTTATCTCTAAACCATTAAAGCATACTTGCAATGATTTTTGTTAACTCTAAAGAGAGCTGTGCTGATCTCGTGTGTGAGGAAAGCAACACTGCTTTGGACATCATTGAGAAGGCCACAACCTGCTTGCTGCTTCATTTGCTTAGTACCAATGTGAAAATCAAAATGGAACACAAACTGTAGTGAAGTTCTTTTAGAAAGCATTTAGAAACCAGCAGAAATCCCACTTCTAAGTTAGATGGCGTGGTTCTAAAATTCCTATTTCAAGGTGTACCATTTAAATTAATCCTTCAGTGCAGCATTAAGGGAGTGCTACATTGTTTTTGATGTTGTCTTTCAGTGAAAGTAAAGATTCTTTGGCACCATTTGCAGAGCAGAGGAGTTCTCTTTCTACTCCGGTCAGTATTTATCTTTTCAAACAGATTATCTGCTCATTTATTTTATCTTGGTTTGTTGGACATTGATATGTACAAATTAATTGCTTACACAATAATAGTGACCATGCTTTGATGCCACAAAGCATTTTGGAACAATCTGATAATGTAAATGGCCAATAAAATTCTAAGTTTTTTTCTTTAAATAGTTTAGATTCAATTTTCACTGGATAGCTTTTAAGCCTACAAACATATTTTGACAAACATGCATCGTTACGGGCATTAAAACATTTTAGTTAAATAAAAATACCAAACTATTAAATTTAGAAATGACTATGTGAAGGCCTTTATGAATTGTATTTTTTCCCTCGCTGTCTCTATGAATGAATGAGTTGAGAATACCTCCAACCAGGGACTTAAAAGTGCCGGTAAAGATATTAATAACTTTCCGTATTGTTGCTGAGAATGCTGTAGCAAATATTCACAGAATCAATCAACTGCTTTCTGTGCGTTAAAACTCTAATTTTATAAAAATTACAGAAATGTTAAACATGAATGCATGCAATTATAGAAACACCCCAGCGTAACAATTTTGCAATTACAAATTGATTTTGTCTCTTGAAGTGACACAATATTGATTGAGTATCTGCTGTGAATGAGCAATGAAATTGCATTTTAGCACAGATTCAGTACATCCAGTTTATTTTACTACAACTCTAAATCTTAGAGATTGAATGCTGATGAGTTTTTATGTTGGATCATTTACAATGTTTTTAACCTCTCAGTCGCATTTCTGCATTTCAGAGCTTACGGTACTATAGAACTAGACTCATTGGCACTGACTATGGAAGAGTTAAAATCTGCTCTGGAGCCCTGAAATTCAGTCAAGGGACAAAATGCCATCAGCATTAGGAACCAGAACGAACTCTCAAGAGACCAAACAGCTGATCTGCTTGTATTTGTCAGGTCATTTCCATTGCTATAAAATCCTTTTTGGACTACACATCAAGTGTAGAAGTAGCTGCAGCATAGATTTCTGAGAACTAGTGTTAAATTATGAAGAAATGTTGCATGAACTTGGGTTGTATTAGCTGGAATATGGGTTAAGCATGATTTAATCAAAGCCTTAAATGATATGAAGAGAAACAGATTGAATAGATAGGGAAAAAAGTATTTCTGCTGGTTCGGTGCTCTAGGATAAGGAGGCATTGTTTGAAAATGGGGTCGAAATTTTCAGCGAACTGAAGTAACACTTCTAAACACAGGCAAATGGCAATTGCCGTTGAGCCAATTGTTTATTTTGAATCTGTAATTAATAACTTAAGAGGGGTTATGGAGCAAAGGCAGTTTTACAATGTCAGGTTGCAAGTCAACCACGATCTCATTGGAAGGTGGAAGGTGGAAGAGATACAAGGGGCTAAAAGACCTATTTCTGTTCCTATGTCAAGGCTTCTCCATTATTTACCGTATAACTGGTATACACACATCACTGGAGTTGAGCCTAATGCACATGGCAGAGCGTAATGATCTTCTCAGAAAAACAAGCGAACTGCCCTCAGTGGCTCTCTTCATGTGGGCACTGCATTCAATATTGTTAAAAAAGTTTCTGTTGAAACTTCAGATCATGTCAATCCAGAACAAATATTGCTTCTTTCCTCATTGGGCTCAAAGAAAGGGTAGTGGAAGCAGACTCAACAGCAGCTTTCGGATGAAATTTACTCAGTACTTAAAGGCAACTGCAAGAAAAAAAAATAGGTTCACAGATTACATGAGATTCAGAAATGGAATAAACAGTGAGTAGGATGGTGACAGACTTCAGGAGGACATAGGCAAACTGAAGAAATGGGGACAAATGGCAAATTCAATTAAACGTAATGGAATGTGAAATGATTCATTTCGGTCAGAGAATGTGAGAAGGAAATCTAAATGGATGCTATAAGTTTGAAGGGGGAGATCCAGGGTTGTGTGTACGCAATCTGGGAAGGCGGCAAGGCAATTTGAGAAGCTGTTTAAAAAAGGTCATTTTGCAAAGATGCTGGAATACTCAGCATCTTTGGAGAGAGAAACAAGCTAATGTCTCAAATCTATGATGAAATGTCACAGACGTGAAACTTTAGGATGAATTTAGTGGTTGTGGCAGTGGACCCTTCCATTGGAGAGCCATGGATAACACTAGCACGGATTTTCCAGGCACCCCAAAGCAAATACAAACCGATCAGACACATCCCTGACCAGCATCAGGTCAATGGGGTAGATTGGCTGCCTCTGCAAGTTATTGCCCAATCAGAGGTTGGCAGCTTTTCAATGCCATCAGTGCTATCAGGAGTGGTGGCCACTACTGGTACTGCAGTAAACCCCACAAAAACAAACAGCGCTGGAGCTCGAGAATCCAAGTAGGTGGGGAGGCTCACCAGGGCCGGCCAGACATGCCCATGTGAGGTGGAGGGATGTTATTGTTGGTTTAAAGAGTTGAGGGTTCTCCTGTCCCTTGTCCAGGTGCCCAAGGAAGGAACTCCCTTCTGGCTACTGATAGGCCTGCCAGGCTCTACCTGAAATGGTGCCACATGCAGAGCTCCTCCTGCCACAGACAGAAATTTCAGTGGCTACTTAAGGTCCTCCACTGACATTGGAGAAGACAGGTGACCTGTGATCCTTCTCAAGATTTAATCAGGGGAATTCTGGAAGGTGACAGTCTCTACTGCTGAACCTTTCGCTGTTTTCACTTGGCTTCCATTTTTTCCTGATGGCAAGTCTCGAGGTGCTTGATGCCTTCCTGGATGTTTCTCCTTCATTTTGGGCCAGTGATTCCCAGGTGTCCGAGGGGATGCCGCAGTTCGCCAGTGAGGCCTTGAGGGTATTACTGAAGCACTGCCTCTGACCACCTGGGGCTTGCCTGCCGTTTCGAAGCTGGGAGTAGACTACCTGCTTGGGGAGCAGTACCACCAACGTTGCCTGCGCCAGATCCTGCAAATCCACTGGGAGGAAAGACACATCAACAGCAGTGTCCTTGACCAGGCCAACATCTCCAGCATAGAGGCATTGACCACTCTTGATCAGCAATGACAGGCTGGGCAAATCATCCGTACTCCACCACCATCACTATTACAATAGTGGCTGTATGGCTTGCGATATTTTGAGTGCCTTTTGTCTTCAAACCCACTGGCAGAGAAGTGTAATATTCAACTCTTAAGACAAATAGAAAAGAAACACAGAGGCAAAACATCTAATTATGTACTGAGTTGTGATTGAGAATGCACTAGCTGGAAGCCGATTCAACAATTATTTTCAAAAGTAAATTGAAAAGGAAATTATCATCCTATCTGATACTGATACAAGACTAGCCAAATCCTGGCTTGATTGACCTCTACAGCTATTTTAGCAATTTTCTTACTTTTGGCAATCAGTCGCTGAACATATTTCTACAAATCAGCCAACGTACTTTTAGCAAAACGACAAAAGTATACCTATAACATATAAATGATAACTTGAAAAGATTTTATCATAAATATTAAAAAAAAATTCAACCCTTTATCCAGTAATATCAGAGTTGTTGGTTGGTTCATTAAGCTGATTGGTTTTCATGCAAATGTTTCATTTCCCTTCTTGGCGACATTGTGTAGCCTCTGTTGAAGCGCTGTTGTTCTGTCCCGCTCTGAATTTATATGGTCCAGTCTGTCATGGTGAGCTGTCTTGTTTCTGGTTTTGTACTATAGTGGTACCACCACATACCACTATGATACAAAACCAGAAACAAGACTGCCCACCGTGACAGACCGGGTCATATAAATTTAGAGCGGGACAGAACAACAGCGCTTCAACAGAGGCCACACAGTACTGACGATGTCACCAAGAAGGGAGACGAAATGTTTGCATGAAAACCAGTCAGCTTGGCGAACCAATCAACAACTTCAACCGCAACCCAAGCTACAGATCTTTGTTAAAACATTAAATCCAGTAATATCCTTTAGTTAATGTGACCCAAATGAAGGGTCACTCCTGCCTTTACTCTTTAATTTCTTACTCAACTGATGAGGTCACAAGCATCTTCTTTCAGTACTTTCTACACATTCACGACATGTAATTCACGATATCACGCCACGAGAGACACAGACACAAGCTAATTCACGACTATCTCTAAGGAACACGACTCTGGAATTTTTTAAGACCATAAGACGTTAGGAACAGAAGTAGCCATTCAGTCCATTGAGTCTATTCCACCAGGTAATGAGATCATGGCTGACCTGATAATTCTCAATTCCACTTTCCAGGTACTTAGACTACTTTGAGTTTGCTGAACAACATGTCTGCACGTACAAATCATTTCTTCAGTATTGAACTTGCTTCTGGTCTCTGGCCTTTCCATCAATCTCTCCCTGGATTGTAAACCTTAGTAAACATTTCAGCAATTATGTCATCAATTAATGTGCCTAATTGACTAGCGTAAACTGCATGATTTCTTGGAAATGTAATTTTGACCTAATGATAAAACCAAAAATGAGTTTTGGACACCATTAAAAGGAACAATTCACTTTCACTGAACTAAAAATGAAAAACTCATTCACCTCTACCTTAGAAACCAAATGGTTTCATTCTATGCTACCATATGAAGCCATTCCAAAGTATTTTACAATCATGGCATGAGTGGCAAGACCAGGCATGCTAAGTGATAATTTGCCAGAAAAAAAGTTACATTAAAACTAAGGATCATCCAATCACTGAATAAGATTCAGCTCTATTTTGGCATTTTGCTGCTATCCATAACTGTGTTAGGAATTAATTCATTTATTTCTATGCCCAGTATTGTATTAATTCACCTTTAAGGTCCTCATATGTTGGACTAAATTGATCATCTGTTTGTATACCTCAGGTAATTCTCCCCTGCATCATACAATGACCTAAGAAGGGTAGGATACATTAGAGACTCTGATTTTCTCTTTGTCTCTGAGGGAAGTGCTTTAACCTCTATCCTCCATTTCCTAATATTAATTTAGAAGCTTATGTAGGCGGATTGCAATCCAAACCTTTGATGTATGACTTCAATTTACTACTATTTACATGTTTATGACTTCATTGACAAAACCATTAAATAGCTGGTTTACCATTTTAAAGACCATTAAAAGATTGAGATTTTCCTGTGAGGTTAAAAGACTTTTTTCAAACGAGAATGGAATAACTTGCAGGATCCCTTAAGAAATAATGCCACAAACAATACATCACGTTTAATGTGAACTGAGTCACCTGCCTTGAAATGCTTGGAAATTGTGATGTAAGGATGTCTATGGTAACTGTCTCTTAGCAATCTTGTAAAATAGGTTTTCCCTATTTCATTATTTATTGTCTTCTGGGAGAGCAAAGAATGACGTAAATATTCATAAAGCCCATCTTAAAAGTATACAGAGCAAGATTAATATTTTTTACCATCCAAATACAAGGATGAATATTGATCTATTCAACTGTGCTACCAAAATATTTGAGCCAGTTTTGAAAACAGTGGATTAATTCTGCTATTTACATTTTTCCAAATGTCTTACATTTGGTGGTACCTTGAAGACAAGATACAATTGAAAAAGCTAGCCTGGAATTGATGGAATTATCTATAGTTTTGGCAGGTAAAAGTCTGTTCTTGTTAATTATTACAGCTGTGGGCCATCAGAGGCAGTTATTTGTTCTGTGCACAGCGTGACAAAAATCAGAAAAAGTTATATTCTTTCCAATAGACTGAGCATTCCTATTGTAGGAGCCCAGCTGGTAGTACTTATGTCGGAAGTGTTCAAGTTATATTCCATGACTGGAATGTAAAACTTCAAGCTGATACTCCAGGGTAGTCCTGAGGAAATGCCACACTGTCAGAAATGTTGTCTTTCAGGTTAAATCGAGGCTGCATCTGCCTTCTCAGGTGGGCGTATAAGATCTCAGGGCACTATTTCAAAGCAAAGGAGTTATCTCTGGTGTCGTCTTCAATATTTATCTACCAATTTTTTTTTTTCATTCAAACATACTCTAGTTTGGGCTCTGAGTGTTTGGATTTTTGGTAGTAAATTATAAAAATTGACCCACAAGCACACTAAAGTGATGCAGCATCTAATCCCATCACGTTGAATCAGTTTGTATTGTAATTCAATCCGACAGAATGCGGAGACTCTGCTACTTTGAGCTGAGCCTGGTGTACACTGCAGTTCAGTGACCGCAAAGAGCAATCTGAAAAATGGGTAGTCAAAAGCAGTTGGCACTTGAAGGAGTTGACTGATATAAGGTCCAACCATCAGGAATAAAAAGAATGATCCTGGGAAGAGCTAATGGTGATCTAAGACCAGTGTTTAAGCTTTGCAATACACCAGTTGTCCTTGTGCTATGTCCATCAGCTGACAGTAAGATGTACTTACTTTTAAATTGATGTCCCACAAGAAACAATCACGTATCTCAGATGTAATGTAACTCACAACTTAATTTGCCCAGCTTGGAGTCAAACAAAACTCTTGTTTTTGTTCAAGTCAAACAATCAGTCCAGGTGTATTTTTGAGAAAGAGAGTTCCAGATTTCTATTTTTCTTTGTGTGAAGAAATGCTTCCTGACACCACCCCTGAACAGTGAAGCTCTAATTTTAAGGTTATGCCCCTTTGTTCTGAGCTTGTCCACCAGAAGGAATAGTTTCCCCCTACCTACCTAGTCAAATCCTTCACCGACAACTTCTAATCTCATGGAGCTGCAAGTCCCGTCTATGTAACCTAGCATCACACTGCAACACTGAGTGATCTTAGGATGTCTGGAGCCTTTAGAAATTCAACAAAAAAATGATATTCAGAGCATTCTGGAGGGGATGGTAAACAGCTGGAGGTTGTAGCCCATGTGAGGATGAATGATGCTGGAACAAAGAGATAGGAGGTCCTTCAAACAGACTTTAGGGAGTTAGGCAGGGAATTGAAAAGCGAGACTTCAAAGTTAGTCATTGCTGGTTTATTCCCAGTGCCACACAGCAATGAGTATAAGAACAGAATGAGACAGCAGATAAATGTGTGACTGGAGAGATGGTTCAGACGGGTAAGCTTTAGCCTCCTGAGGCATTT
The DNA here is from genome assembly GCA_024137785.1 of Ginglymostoma cirratum. NCBI lineage: Eukaryota > Metazoa > Chordata > Chondrichthyes > Orectolobiformes > Ginglymostomatidae > Ginglymostoma > Ginglymostoma cirratum. Next base: position 18,945,968 of record JAHRHZ010000065.1, read on the forward strand.
GCAGCCTCAGGAACTGTACATGTTGGATGGGTTACAGTAACAGGACCAACATCCTCGAGGGGATAACAAGGTGTAGAGCTGGATGAACACAGCAGGTCAAGCAGCACCATAGGAGCAGGAAGGCTGACGTTTCGGGCCTAGACCCTTCATCAGAAAATGTTCCTGGACCAAGGGGGAGAAAATGGAGTTGAGATAGGTGGAGATAAGTTCGGTGGGGCAGGAGCAGGCGGAGACAATGGGTTGACCAGGGCAGAGATAAGAGGTACTGCAGATGCTGGAGAATCCGAGATAACAAGGTGTGGGGCTGGATGAACACAGCAGGCCAAGCAGCATCATAGGAGCAGGAAAGCTTGACGTTTCGGGCCTAGACCCTTCATCAGAAAGGGTCTAGGCCTGAAACGTCAAGCTTTCCTGCTCCTATGATGCTGCTTGGCCTGCTGGGTTGACTAGGGCAGTCAGGTTTGTGGATTTTGGGAAGGAGACGTGGGATGCGGGCGGTGTGGGATTGAGGAATGATGAGGTTGGTGGCTGTGGGTGGGAGGTCACCTGAGGTGATGAGGTTGTGGACGGTTTGGTGCTCGGGGATGGGGTCATGATCCGGGGGCAGTAGGAGGTGGTGTCGGAGAGTTGGCACCTGGCCTCAGCGATGTAGACGTCAGTGCACCATACTACAACGGCGCCTCCCTTGTCCGCGGGTTTTATGGTGAGGTTGGGATTGGAGCAGAGGGCTGCACGTTCTGCGGGCGAGAGGTTGGAGTGGGTGAGAGGGGTGGAGAGGTTGAGGTGATTGATGTCTCGACGGCAGTTGGAGATGAAGAGGTCGAGGGAGGGTAGGAGGCCTTGGGGTGGTGTCCAGGAGGAGGGCTTGTGTTGGAGGCGGGAGAAGGGGTCAGTAGAGGGAGGGTTAGGTTCACGGTTGAAGAAATAAGCGTGGAGGCGGAGGCGGTGGAAAAACTGCTCAATGTCCAAACGTGACCGGTATTCGTTGATGTGTGGGTGCAGGGGGACAAAGGTGAGCCCTTTACTGAGGACTGACCGTTCATCCTCAGTCAGGGAGAGATCTGGGGGGATGGTGAAGACTCGGCAGGGCTCGGGTCATCTCGAGGGGATGTTCGCTAATGTGTTGGGAAATATTGTAACTCGATTGGCAGGGGAATGGATCCTGACAAGTAGTTCAGAGGGAAAAGCAGCTGAGAGAGAATTGATTTGATTTGATTTATTATTGTCATATGTGCCAAGATACAGTGAAAATTATTGTTTTGCACACAAACCAGACAAATCATACCTTACATAAGTGCATCAGGGTAATTGAACAGAATGCAGTATATAATATTACACCTATCGAGGAGGTGCAGAGAAAGATATTCTAAAATATGAGAAGTCCATTCATAAGTCTGATAACAGTGGGGAAAAATTGGAGTTAAAATATGAGTGAGTGAGTCTGGAAGGTAGGGGAAACATGAACTAGATACTAAAGAAGTGAGTTTAACAAGGCTAAATGGAACATACAAGGAGCTGGAGGAATATGGTAAATGATCTGAGGGTACAGATAAACACACACGAGTATCATTGACTGAGACATGTAAAAAATGGGCATAATTTGCAGCTTAACATTCTTGATTATATGATATTCAGATCGTATAGAGAGGAGGACAGAAGAGGAGGAGGACCACAATATTCATTAAGGAATCAATTACCAGTGAAGAGGAATGATATAATGGAAGGTTTATTAAATGAGGTAATATGGATGGAAATAAACAACACAAAAGCAGCAAACATGTAGATGGGTGCATAATATAGGCCAGAAACAGTCAGGAGAGATAGAGGATCAAATATATAATCAAGTTTCAAACAAGTATAAGACTAATAAGCTCATAAGTAGGGGATATTAACTAGAACAGTTTTAGTGTGCTAAGAAATTAGAGAACAAAACTCTTAAATTACATTCAGGACTCTTTGTTTAGCCAATACATAGGGATGGGATTGTTCTGGTCATAATATTTGAAAATGAGCCTGTGCAGTCTTATCAACAAGCTAGCATTCTGGAGATGGTGACCTTAACCTGGAGTATTAATGAGGGTAATACACTTGAAGCAGTTTGTATGGATTTTAGCAAGGCTTTTAATAATATCCCTCATGGCAAACTGGTCAAGAAATTAAGAGGTCATGAGATCTAAGGCAAAATTGCACGATGGATCCAAAATTGGCTGAGAAGAAGGAAGCAGAGGGGATTGTAGAGGGATGTTTGTGACACTGGAAATCTGTTTTCAGTGGGGTACCACAGGTGCTGGAGTCAATGCTGCTTTTGGTGTTCATCAATGATTTTGGCTTAAATGAAAGAGATACAATTAATAAGTTCATGGATGACATGAAATTGGTAGGATGATAAATAGTGAGGAAGATGGCTGTAAACTGCAGGTGGATATCAATGGACTGGTCAACTGGGCATAGCAGTAGCAAATAGAATTCAACCCGAAAAAGCACGAAGTAATGCATTTGGGGAGGGCTGAAAAGGCAAGAGATTATACTATGAATGGCATGACCCTGGTAAGTACTTAAGATCAGAGGCACGTAAATGTGCATATCCACAGATCCCTAAGTTATCAGGGTAGGGTAGGCAAATAAAGTGTTGGAAGGCATTTGGGATAAATGCCTTTATTAGCTGAAGTATAAAATACAACAATGAGGAAGTTATGTTGGAACTGTATAAAACAGAGGTTAGATTACGACTGGAGTACAGCATGCAGTTCTATTTACCATATTATATGAAGGATATGATTGCACTACAGACAGCGCAGAGTAGATTCACCAGGATGCTACCTGGGCTGGAGGGTTTAAGCTATGAGGAGAGATTGGATAGGCTGGAGTTGTTTCCATTGGACTAGCATAGGCTGAGAGAGAACCTGATAGAGGGATATAGGATTATGAGCTGTGTATATAGGGTGGATAGGAAGGCATTTTCTCCATTGGTAGAAATGTCAATGTCCATGGCATCGATTTAAGGTCAGATGTAGAAGGCTGAGAGAGAGGTGAGGAGAAATGCTTTCACTCAGAGGGCGATGGGAGTCTGCAATTCACTGTCTGATAGGATGGTTGAGTCAGAAGCTCTCATAACATTTAAACAACATTTAGATGTTCACTTGATTTGCCAGAGCCTCCAGAGCTGCATTAGTGTAGTCAGATTCTTGTTGACTAGCAAAGGCACAATGGGCTGACTGGCCTCCTTTTCTGCTGTAAACATCAATGAGGTGTCTCCTATTTGCCAGGAACACAGAATCCTGTAATAGGTTGCTTTTTATAAAATCTCTCCCAAGATGTGGACTAACTTTCAAGTAGGGCATTACTTTGCAAGTAGTTCCATCACCAAGCAGCAAAGCTTTTGACCTTACTGCACTGTTTATTTCCATAAGGGACCTAAATTGATTTATAAAACGTGAACCAAATTATTTTAAAAATATTGTGAAAAAAATTAGAGCCTTAATTATTAGTGTATATTCCAGGGTAGGTGCATGGCCCATGTCTGATCTAACTCATTTTTCCCATTAAGAAGAATGGAATTGTCTAATATTTTCAATTAAAGAATACATTTAACACAGTAAAATAGGAAAATAAGGTAAATTAACTATCATAAATTAAATTTAACTATTTTAAATTACTAGTAAAATATAAGTTATACATCCTATTGAATACAATGTAGCATTAAAAATGACGAAGTAAAAATCTTTATAAAACACAGTTTGCATACCACTTTAAAGAGTGGTTGCTGAACTTTTAAAATCATTTTGCTTTCCAGTGAAATTGTTCTGTCAATCCACTGAATTTTTATTGCAATGTGCTTGTGCTTTACATTGATCACAATTTGATATATTAATGCAAGATTGTGCGACAAAGAAGTTGAAAACATCTGAAAACATAATTATTACAGTTTTGCATGTTATTGCTGTATAATATATCTATCAACATTAACACAATCGTTGAAGCAAATAAACAGGAAATGGATAACAAATAGCAGAATAAGGCCTAATAATTTATGTTGAGTCATGCAGGTTATGAGTGTGAATCAAATCCATTCTGAAAGTCTGCATTTTATGGAGAACTTTGGAGCAACCACAATCAATGATTCAACAGTACCCAAAAGCAGTAATAATTTAAGGTCAATTTGCATCTTTACAATCAGTAAAATGGAGCTGCTATTTTAAAATTGAACAGAGAGTAATACAGCACAGGAACAGGATATTAGGCCTACGGTGTCTGTACCATTCTAAACTAATCCCATCTGTCTGCACATGGTCTATATCCCTGTATTTCCTGCCAGTTCATTTGTTGGTCTAAATGCCTCTTGAAGGAAATAAGCCTTGCATTTATCAAAACTGGCACTTCGCTCATGCTCTGTGAATTGCCGGGTGCCACATCCTCACTTTCACCATCTATTTCTGTCTTGGTGTAGAGTTCAGAGGTGAGGGGCTGGATTTTGTCCCACTGTCAATGAGTTCCCTAGAAAGCACATAACAAGTCAGGAAACTGACACGAAAAGCACACGGTCACCTGAACACAATCAAAAACAGCTTCTTCCCTGCAGTTAATAGACTTCTAAATGAACCTCTCAAATTTCAACCCTAATGTTGAACTTGCTTTTCATGCACCTTTTTTGCAGCCGTAACTTTGTATTCCTCACTCTATTCAATCACCCTATGATCTTTGAATGTTATGATCGGCCTATGCTGCAGATAAAACAAAATTTTTTCACTGTGCCTAGATACACGTGACAAAATAAATCAAATCAAATCAAATCAAACAATCACATGGCAGCAAGCTCATGGGCATGTGTGATGCAGCCTTGCCACTGGATCATATTTGAGGGCTTTGGATTCTATGCTAATCACAGAGTAAGAAAGTTCTTGTTGAAGAATAACCTTATAACTAACTGAATTTATTGGACAACAAAGATTAATACTTTGCTTTCCACCACTTAATACCCAAATTCAATGTCTGTCTTTCCACGGATCCAAGGACTTCTGGGAGCTTGTCGTCTAGGTTCCTTGAACTCAGTCTCTTAACTCTACTCAGTGCATTGAAATTTCAGCTTAATCTAACATACAATCACAAATGCTTTAAGATTTTAAGAGCAATTTCTCAGCCTACTTTAACTGCTGCAACTACACATTTTGTAGCTTCTTGCTGAGTGCTCCTTCTCTCTTTCTCAAGCTATATACTTCACAGCTGCTGCCAAGTGCTCTTTTCTGAGTGTCTTCTAACAAAGACTGCTCACTTTCTCTGAAAGTAATTACTTTTAGGCTGAATGTTGCATTTTAATACAGATCTGGATTTCTTTAGAAATTTCTGGATTGCTATGGCAACCCTGCAAAACCTTTGACAATGATACATCCACTGGCAATATCTCATTCCCGTACTAACTTCCCAGCAAGTGCTTTATAACTAAATCCTAGCTTTCTCTCCAGGCAGGCTTCCCCTTTGCATGTGCCCTGACATGAATGCCACCTCCTATCAAAGGCAATGACCTCTGGCAAGTATCTTAATCTTCACATTTTTCTGCAGGTGGCTTTTGCACCATTCAACCCAATTCTGTGCACCTGTGTCAACACACCAAGGTAGTTTTGCCCAAATATGTACATTTCCTAATCAATGGGAAGAATGCTCAAGGCTTCCGTACAACAATCTGCAGAGGTACTGTATATTTGTAATTTTTGAGCAACAATGTTCATGGCTTTTGTATACTAACCCATTCTTAACTTCTACCCTTTATTTATGTTTCTAGCCCTCAAGCTATTCTTCTAGACACTCATTATCTCAGTTTTGGCTTCTGCTTATTGATGCTGCTAACACTATCCTCAGCCCAAATGCAAAATATTTCCTAACTATAATGTCCGTTCACTCTAGTGTTTTGTTCCCCTCTGCCAATATGACCTCACTACAGCAGTGGGCAGTGAGAGGTTGTTGATACTAGTCCAGATGCACCTCAGTCAATGGGTAAAAGAGTAGTGGCATGTTGCACTAAGAAGCCAGAGTAGATACAGCCTGACACTTCAGAGTTCATTTCAGGAGCTCCCTAAACCCCTTTGCCAATGATCCAAACTCCTCCAATTATAGAGGACTCAGATGACTCTCCCACACCAGTGCAGGTGGTGTCTTGACCCATCTAGGGCTGTCAAATGGAACCCACTACTATCATTCAAGGACATAGGACAGAAACAGCAGCAGTCAGCTGTCACCAGATCTGCAGATGTTAGGGACACACCTTGCTGCAGCATGTGGAGACATTTCAACAAGATCACTTTCATACAGTGAGGTAGCACTGTGTTTTCATGTACTGTTAAGGAAGAAGTGCTTGTGACACATTAAAACGTTGGTATGCTTTATGTGTTTTTAATATGGGGCCCCCACCTTGTTTATTCTTCAGATATGTATGATCGTAAATACAGGTGTTTAAGATGCTGGCTGCTTAATTACAAATTGAGATGCAGACTTCTGTGTGATGACTATGGATGAGTATTGTGAGTTCTTAGATGCAACAATATGCACCATCCGTGGGAGAGGGGTAAGGCTTAATGGTGACCAAATGGTTGGAAGCCAGTGACTGTGGGGTGTCCCTTGTTTTCTGTGTGTTAAAATACATAGTACATACTTTGGCAGCAGCCATTGAAGTATCACTATCCACGTCACTTTCTAGTTCCCTGTTCTTCTTGTCAGATGAGGCTTTTGTCTCATTTTCTTTGTTGGGCTGTTGTTATGACTCCTCATCATGATGACATTATGCAGTATAAGGTAAAGTCACATAGGGTTGCTCTCTTATTAGAGACTGACAGACAGCTGGTGCTGGGTTAACCTGAGGGTCACCATACCTCAGGAAAGGGGAGAGGTTGAGAAGGAGAGTCCTTCATGGTAACCTCAGCTGGTGCAGGGATTGAACGCATGCTGTTGCCATGAATTCACATCACAAACTAGCCATCCAGCCCACTGAACTAACCAGCCCCACAACAACTCTGTCTGCACATCCAGAATAATTAAGGCAGTGAAAGTACAACCTCAGCAAACCAATGGTTTGCTCTGACTGGCATTGAAACTCTCTACCATTGCCTCATTGTGAAGGTTTTTGCAGGGCATCGCTAACCATGTGAAAAGATGTTTGTCATTGTCAGCTTGAATCCATCCATTAATGTGTGGGCTTAACACAAACAAGTGTGGCACAAGCACATATCAAAGCCCACCAGCATGGTGCTGCTGCTGGGATTTCAAGCACACATCTACATGATTTGCTTCTTGTGGTGAGAGGCAAGCTCCTCATTGAGGGAATTGAATCTCTTTCTGGAAATAAATGCAGCCAGCTGCTCCAATGGTGCCTTGATAGCAGTACGTGTGCAGTCTATTTATGCCTTGGACAGTTGAAAATTCAGCACTGGCTGCAAATCTGATTGCCCTATCCACATGGCTAGCTTTACCCTCTGGAGCCTTATGAATTCCCCGGCCATCTTGCACAGCAAACTTGTTATCTCTTGAGACAACAAGCAGCAGCTGCTTGCGAGATGCTGCACGTGCAACATATAGAGCCCTGGAAGGAATTGGCCACAGAGGTGTTAAGAGCTGCAGTAATCTCTGATGCCTCTGGAATAGGATGCCCACATGTTCCTGTGAGTGCAAGTCATCATGCCACAGGGCACAGTGTTCATTGACAGTCTCCTTGTAGAGTCATAGTCTCTTCAGGCACTGACTTTCTGATATTTGTAAATACATCGTCTTTGTTCTGTGAACTTTCAGGTGCACCAGGGATCTGTGCCTATCTCTGCTTTGTTGCCTGGTTTCCAGTGCTCCCTCCTGTTGCTGCTGCTGGGCTGCCTGCACTGCTCTCCATTCAGCAAGGTGTTCCTATGCCGTGCTGATCCCATCCAGTTCTCGAGGATGATGGAGTACAGGGCATTGTGCAACACCTTCCCCCTTTCAAGCTAATCTCTGAAGTGCCCTGCACTTGGGGACTCAGATATATGATGGCATTTTAATGAATGGCCCTCTCTGTCCTGACTACCCCATTAGTTTTTGGAACCAGCATCAAGCTCAGACTCACTTCCTACCCCAGACATGCTCCTCACCTGTTGGTTCATTAAGTTTAAACACCGGGAGATAAAAAAATCTTGGAAGACAATGCAACTCATTACGACTCACATTTCTGCAGGTCAATAAAGCCCTCAACAGTGAGTCAGATATGCCAGACCTAAGTATCCAGCATTCAATGGATGAGTTCTTAAAGGCATAGGAGACTTGTGCTTGTTTCATTTAATCGAGAAGGTTGTGTTAATTCCTGGCGAACTACACTTAAATTGAATAAGTTGAATTTAGTTTTTAGAATTAGAATTTAGAATTAAGTTGAATTTGAATATTTCGCTGATAAGAATGAGTTTTCTGCTTGCTGCTGCAATAATTGGGGCTGATTTCCTGCTGCTGGATTTCTGACGAATCGCCTTCTTGATTCTCCATGCCTGCTCGTCAGCATGCCTGCTCCAGCAGCTTCCACAAAATCTAGTCTGGTTTGTGTAAACGAGAAAGCAGGGATCTAAGTTTCTCTGCAGCAGCCAATCTATGATCCTACAACATTGAGGTGTCTGGAACAGAGTAACAACAAGACAGAACCTTCTCAGTGTCCTCTTCCTCATTCTCTTTGTCCTTTCGTAAAGTACCAGCAAGAATATTTCTTCCTCCTGTCCCTTCCAACATCATCATTGTCTTTGTTAGCTGCCCACATTCAGCTCTGCTATATTATTGGATCCATGAGAATGGATTGCATAAGCTAGAAATGGTTGAGCAAAAACTCCACGGACATAAGGAACGCAGTAGTATGTATGTATGGCAGATTCTGACTATGCTGCTTCACAGTGATGCCATGGTGATTATCTAGGCATATGTTCCTTTACCTACCATGTGCTCTATTTTATGAATCTTGCCATCTCCCACGTATTCAGCAGTAATTCAGGAATTCAATGACCTGCTTCTAAAAGGAGTCAGATCACTGATGGGCTCCTAGCTACCTGACAGACATGGTGCATCATTTATTTCCCTATAACAATATTGAGGGAATTATTTAAACGACAACATTTGCAAGAGAGCTGATGTAATAGATCGATTGATTTCTCCTTGAAAGGTAGAGCAGGTCTCCAGGCCAATTGTTGTACAGGGGGATGGTAATGTATTTTTAAGATCTTGAGCTGACAACTCGTTTGACGACAGAGCAATTAATAGATTACTTGTGCTGCTGTTAATTTTAAAGGGTAATGTTGATTTGCTGAACTTCTTACAGTGTTGGTCTGCAGTCCTGGAGCTAAGAGAGGCATTTTATCACAGATACTAGAAAGTCACCTACTGTGTCACACACTACTTTACTGCTTCCCAAAGATCAGTCTCGTCCCTCCTATCTCTGTAACCTTCAGAAGCACAATAGTTATTTCAAAGCTCTGCGCTTCTCCAATTCTGGCATCCCAATTTTTTTCACTTCCCCACTGATGACCTCAGTAGTCCCAAACAGTTCTTTTCAATTTCACCTTTAAGTCAATCACGAAAACCTACCTCTTGTCCTGTACTATTAACTCTTTGTGGAGCTCCAAGTTGAATTTGCCTGTGGACTGTCTTGGGATGTTACACTCTGTTAATGTTGTCATTTAATTGCAAGATGCTGTTGCTCAATCTTCAGCCATTTCTGATAGTTTTAAAATAGCTCCAAGTACAGTACCCCATGCCCTAATTCTGTGTTACAAAAATTGTACTATTGCACAATCAATGATATTGCAAAGGATCTGACTTTTTTTTTGCTGGGTATTATTAGCTTTGTCTGAGTTTAACGGCAGAGATTGGGACAAATATGCCTATGAAACCTTGAGGTCAAGATCTTTTGTAGTGATTGTAACAAGATCAGCCAGATGGACCTCAGAATTTGAGTTCCCTGATTGGGGCTGTTAATCTGGTCCAATCAGGGAGCCCTGGCTGACAGATATAAACAGGAGTATCAGAGGTTCTGTTCACTCTGACAGCTAGCTCTGAGGAAGCTGAATTAGTGTTAAGGACTGTCCACATGCAAGTAAGGGGTGACCAGGTGACAGGATGTCAGCCTCTGTGGAGTTATTTCACCTTTGACCTTAATGATGACCAAAACCAAACAAGTATTTCAGATACAGTTTCATTAAGACGGATGTAAATTCAAAGTCAGCTCTTTTGAGTTATGACGCATATCCCTAAACATACACTGCAACAATTTATTTGTTTTCTATGCTTTTTTAAAACACAAAGCCCCCTGCTTTGTCACCTCAAGCATGTTGTCACTTGGTACGCATTTCACAGTCTCATTCCTCTTCATCCTGTCTTACTACTTTATATGCATTTGAGTGGAACTCTGTCACTTGTCTACCCTTTTACCCTAACTGTTTAGTCTTTGAATGATTTAATGTTGTACTGCATCATTGCCCACTACATATACCCTAAGAATCACATGCTTTAGCAAAAATAAAATGCCTCTTGATCCTTCTTTTAACATTTATCACTTCATGCTAATTTTCAACCTTGCAAAAAAAATGCTGCCATCAAGGTCAAATTTGAAGGAAGGATCTTTTGATTGTTTCTTTTACAGAAACGTGGCTGATTCCAATTTCAATAATACCAAATTAATTTTTTTCCCACTGTTTTGAGTTGACAAATGGCCCTTGGCACGACCTATGTTGATGCTGCAAATAAGAAACAGCCTCAGGTTAGGAGCAAGTTGCTCAACGCAATTTATTGCATCTGAGTTCTGTTTTTTTTCCCTCTTGGAATTTGAAGAAGATTCAGCAGCAGGATTTCTTATATACTGGGAAAAGCTTATGAAAAGCCAAGGTATGTAGTGAGCCCACTACTAATTTCAAAAGTAATAGAAGAGAAGTCACAATAAATCAAATTAAGATGACCACACTAAATGACCTTTTTCTTTATAAATCCAACAAACAGATACATATCTATGTGGATGCGTCTTTGTCGTATTTGCAAACAAAACTCCGTAGATTTGGATCCATTTTCAGTCTTCTGTTGAACTTACACTATAGAGTTACTGCCCTAGTTGGTGTATACTTATTTATCTCAGCTGAAGGTTGAAAAAAAATCTACAGAAGGGAATATTAGAGCTACAAGATTATACCCATCAGGAATATTATACAGGCTGGGGCTATTATCTCTTGAAGATGAAAGGCTGATGTATGATCTAATAGAAGATGTTAAGATTAGGAAAGGGCTTGTCAGTATAGACGTAGAGACAATGGTCTTGCTCTTATAAGGATCACATGTATTTTGTTGAGAGTATAAACTGGGAAAATTGAAGTTTGGGCACAGTTGCATTACAAAAAAAATGAACTAGTTGCTTTTATTTCACAATTTGAAAGTCAGCAGTGGAATTGCATCATGTTCTCTTGTTGGTTACACAAGTTCACATAACTTTTAGAGAAGCTGGATTTGACACATTTGTGAGGGGCCGGCACCTGATATCTTTGGGTTTTAAAAAAAACTGCTCAGCCACAGCTTTGAAGTTAAGTTGCAGCTTGTTACAAAACTTAGAGGGGGCAGTTACACTTAGATTTCCTGAAAGCCTGGAAGACAAGACAGATCTATCTCTTTCAGCATTGGAGTGGGCTAAAAGCACTTACAGACTCTGGAAAGGACAACTTCCAACTCAAGCAAAGACTGCTGCCCACAAGATGCATTACCAAATTGAGGATCTCTTACAGTTGACTACAATGTAGTAACATCACTAAAAGCCAGAAGAACTGTGAAAAAAAATTCACCTCATCCCACCCTTGTGATTTGGACTGTAGAACCACAAAATTTGTTCCTTTTTTGCCTAAGTTTTCCACCTAGGATATTTTTGCAGAGCTGTCTACTATATGTCCTTTGAGTGAACGAATGCGCAAGCATCGTTGCAGCTAATACTCAATTTTGCCATGCATTCCAGGACAAGTTTTTTCTTTGCAATAAATAAATTGTTTTATTGTTTAGTAATGAAACCTGGTATGAATTTATATTATCTTAGATGGTGCTGAAAGCGTAAGAGTTCTTCTGGTGTGGTGGTAATGTCCCTATCACTGAGCCAGATGATGTGGAATCATGTCCTATCTCCTCAGAGGAGTGTAATAACATCCATGAACTGATCGATTAAACAAAAATATATACTGAACACACATGGGCAAAGTAACTATCTGAGGGATTCTATTGGTGATTTACAGATTTGTCACGTTTGGAATAGCAAGGACTGATTACTAGGAAAACACCACTGGTCAAAGACCTCCTAGTCAGAAAAACACCTCTCCACAATTACCCTCTGCCTTCTAAATAGTAGAGAAAATGGACTGGATTTTCATGTTAGGCTAGCAGAAAGTCAGTTAGGCTATTTCTTGGTATCAGAAACCTGAGCCTGTCACCTTTGGCCATTGCCGTAATATTTAATCTTCTGAAAACTTACATGGGCAGGGTCTTCTGAACCCTGAAGCAAATTCAGAGGAGTGCAGGTGTTGAGGTGAGTTGGTTTGAAGTCTCCTCCAGTTCACTGAAGCATCAGTGTAGCTCACCAATATTAGTTTTTATGCCTCCTAACCCTCTTCTCTCAACCCACTTACCCACCACGTCCCCTCATCTACCACCCATTCCCTTGTCACTGCATGCCCCCTCATGGACTCATTGCTCTCCACATGCCTATGCTCCCTCCATGACTCTTCATAGACCCTATGCTCTCTCCTGACTCCTCAAATTCCCTATGCCCCCAAATAGTCCCTAAGTAGGGTGGCATGGTGCCTCAGTGGTTAGCACTGCTGCCTGCCAATGCCAGAGACCCAGGCTCAATTGCAGCCTTGGGTGACTGGCTGTGTGAAGTTTGCACATTCTCCCCATGCCTGTGTAGGTTTCCTCCTGGTGCTCTGGTTTCCACCCACAATCCAAAGATGTACAGTTTAGGTGGATTGGCCATGCTAAATTACACGGCATGTCCACGGATGTGAAGGTTAGGTGGGTTAGCCATGGCATATGGGAGGGGTTACATGGACAGGATAGCGGTCTAGGTCTGGGTAGGATGCTCTGCAGACTTGATGGGCTGAATGACCTCTTTCTGCACTATAATATCTTCCGTAGCTATTGATCCAGTATCTATTTTTAGTAGGCCTGAAGAGCCTTGTCTTGGAAATGGGCATTAAAAAAAAGGCTACCACCAATCTAATAGAGCTATTATTGAACACATATGCTGAACAAAATACCTCAGATACTGGTGATATAAAACAGACAGAAATGCTGGAGAAACTCAGTGGGTCTGGCAGATTCTACGGACAAAGAAACCGAGTTAAGGTTTTGAATTCAGAGTGACTCATCGTTCATCTCTTCTTCTTTTGTTTTCTTTAGAGACCATTTCTAGTTGAAAAAATGGCTAGGAATTTAAGATCTAAATTTAACATGCATGATTAATTTTACTGTAATCACTGAAAATTAGTTGTTTATGCTGGTAGCGCATCATTATGATCCAGAATAAAAGTGCAACCCTATAATAATTTGGTAGATCTCACTTTAATGTGAATTTGGCAGCAGAGTTCACAGACAAAGACTTTGTTGCAGGACAAATTAACAAACCTGTAAATTTGGGCTGTTAAACTTTATTAATGGAAGCATTGAGTAAAAGAGAATGGTCCTTAGTCTTGACAGCTCGCTACAGCATCGTGTGCACTTATAGGCACCACACTTTGGAAGGATTTCAAAGCCTTGGAAATGGGGGGGGGAAGGTGGCTTAAGAGAATGGTTATCAAGAATGAGGAATTTCAGTTACATCTGCAGAAATTGTGATCATTTTCGTTAGAACAGAAACAGTTAAGGAAAAATTTGTTAGAGGTGCTCAAAATCATGAATTGGTTCGATGGTGTAAATTGGGAGAGATTGTTTCCACAGATAGACAGATCACCAGAGAAACAAAACTAAAATAACTGGCAAAAGAACTAGGAGGATATAAGGAGATGCCGGGTGGAACCTTCACAGGCCAGAATGCTCTGGGCTATGGCGAGAAATTTGGGACAATTGTGCAGGAATTTCAACAGGCCTTTCTTGATAGTGGGAGCAATAAGTCGCATTTTCCAACTAGATATCCAAATGTTGTGATGAGATTCTTACTAGTGAGCCATGAATGGCCTATTTGCTGGAATTTTCGCTTATAATCAGCCCTATTTCTACCTTATCTCACCTGATTAATATACAGGTTCCCATTCTACCACTCACCAGATTGAAACATGATGCTGAGAATTCCCAACATAAAATTCAGAGCAAGTACTTGGTGACTCCAGCTTGCCACTTGTTCCTCTGGATCTTCATCAGGAATAGTGCCAGAATACTGGAGGATAGCAAATGTTGTCCCCTTGTTCAAGAAGGGGAGTAGAGACAACCCTGGTAATTATAGATCAGTGAGCCTTACTTCGGTTGTGGGTAAAGTGTTGGAAAGGATTATAAGAGATAGGATTTATAATCATCTAGAAAGGAATAATTTGATTAGGGATAGTCAACACGGTTTTGTGAAGGGTAGGTCGTGCCTCACAAATCTTATTGAGTTCTTAGAGAAGGTGACCCAAACATGTGGATGTCCCATATGGTGTATATGGATTTCAGTAAAGTGTTTGATAAGGTTCCCCACGGTAGACTATTGCAGAAAATACGGAGGCATGGGATTGATGGTGATTTAGCGGTTTGGATCAGAAATTGGCTAGCTGTAAGAAGACAGAGGGTGGTGGTTGATGGGAAATGTTCATCCTGGAGTTCAGTTACTAGTGGTGTACCACAAGGATCTGTTTTGGGGCCACTGCTGTTTGTCATTTTTATAAATGACCTGGATGAGGGCGCAGAAGGATGGGTTAGTAAATTTGCGGATGACACTAAAGTCGGTGGAGTTGTGGATAGTGCGGAAGGATGTTGCAGGTTTCAGAGGGACATAGATAAGCTGCAGAGCTGGGCGGAGAGGTGGCAAATGGAGTTTAATGTGGAAAAGTGTGAGGTGATTCACTTTGGAAGGAGTAATAGGAATACAGAATAGAGGGCTAATGGTAAGATTCTTGGTAGTGTGGACGAGCAGAGAGATCTCGGTGTCCATGTGCATAGTTCCCTGAAAGTTGCCACCCAGGTTGATGGGGTTGTTAGGAAGGCGTACAGTGTGTTAGGTTTTATTGGTAGAGGGATTGAGTTTCGGAGCCATGAGGTCATGTTGCAGCTGCACAAAACTCTGGTCCGGCCGCACTTGGAGTATTGCGTACAGTTCTGGTCGCTGCATTATTGGAAGGATGTGGAAGCATTGGAAAGTGTGCAGAGGAGATTTACCAGGATGTTGCCTGGTATGGAGGAAAGGTCTTATGAGGAAAGGCTGAGGGACTTGAGGCTGTTTCGTTAGAGAGAAGAAGGTTAAGAGGTGACTTAATAGAGACATACAAGATGATCAGAGGATGAGATAGGGTGGATAGTGAAAGCCTTTTTCCTCGGATGGTGACGGCTAGCATGAGGGAACATAGCTTTAAATTGAGGGGTGATAGATATCGGACAGATAGATATAGGTCAGAGGTAGGTTCTTTACTCAGAGAGTAGTAAAGGCGTGGAATGCCCTGCCTGCAACAGTAATAGACTCGCCAACCTTAAGGGCATTTAAATGGTCATTGGATAAACATATGGATGATAATGGAATAGTGTAGGTTAGATGGGCTTCAGATTGGTTTCCCAGGTCGGCGCAACTTCGAGGTCCGAAGGGCCTGTACTGCGCTGTAATGTTCTATGTCCTATGTTCTGCCCTGCACCAACATTACAGGGCACACTCCAGTCCAGCTGCTGCATGCACACCACATCAACAGACATTGGCATATATCGGACGCCAATCTCTTTGCACCATCATGACACATCTCTGATGTACTTACAACACACTTCTACATATCAATGCTGCACTTTGGAATGCCTGGAATCTCCAACTGCAACACCATTAAAAGGACATTTTGCCTACAGGGATAGACACTGAGCTCCAGAATTAGTATAGTGTACATCCCAGCATAGCTTGCTTGTTTTCTTAGCGCTCACCAACTTAACATCCTACTTGGATCCTCACAGCATCCCTGCCTTACTGTGCCTTTTGCACTTTGTCCCCTCAGCCAGAGCTACCAGGCTCACAGCATTTCTGTCTTGACTTACCTTTTAGTGTAGACAGCCAGACAACTTGTTATGGCTGTCAGCGGTTCTCAGTCAATGAGATGGACATGTTGTTGCACGATACCATGATATGTTGTTCTCACACCTGCACCACGTGGCAGCAGCGAATGTAGCAATCACACAATGTGCTCCAACCAAACGATCATATTTCAAAGTCCAACAGGCATAGTCCTCAGGAAAGTCGAGAGAGAAGGAAAGTCGGTCAGAAGGTCCTCGCGAGTAAGTCAAAGGCAGCTTCCGATATCAGTCCTAGCGTTTGGGCATGGCCATTCACCTCCTTGGGGTGGTCAAGGTCAGGATCATCTCCTCATACAGAGTGAGCACCCAAAGGTTGTTCACTCCATTACCGGTCTTGGGTCTTTCTGCCCTTCTGTGAACCGTTTTCTTCTGGAATGAGAGAAAGGTAGGGATTGAGTGAGATGAAAGTGGGTGGTGCAGCATTCAATTCTTGTGCAGAAAGGTGGGAAGGTGTGATGGTATCCCAAGTGAGTGAGTGGACAGTGCAGATGTCATGCATGGTTAGTGGTCTGCAGAATAGGGTGAGTAACAGCAAGTAAGGGAAAATGATTCATGCATTAGCAAGAGTATTAGAGCACGAGACTGGGTGCAGTACAGAGATAGAGTTAGTACAAGGTAGCAGAGAGAAGATGGTGGGTCTTACCCTGGTAGAGCATACAAGATTATTGTCCTTCTTCCTATACCATTCGGCCTGTTCAGCCAGCCTCCACTGCCATTCCTGGGGGAAGAGGAAGGCCCTCCTTTACACCACCTTGATCCACAGGACCTCCAACTCCCTTCCCTAAAGCAGACACCGATTTCCCCTTAATTGGCATGCCTGTGGCAAATGTCATGAACTGTGCAGGATATCTCTCGTGTGATAGTGCCTGAATGTGTGAACAGGAGCAGGAGAAAAAAAATCATTTCAGCCGAGGTCTGAGTTTATGCATTTGTTGAGTAAGAAAGTTTAGATCTTTAAGTTGTAGAAACCCAATTTATTTTGCAGTTTGTAGTTGACATTAAACTGAAACCTACAGTTTGAATCTTGTAGTTGCTACTAGTCTTAAATGAGAGGGGTGCCTTAGGGGCTGAGAAGGCAGTTAATGGGGTTATTTTGGGAAGATGCAGTGCGAAAACCCACCAGGCCACATGGATAGAACCCTCCAGAAATCTTGTGAAAATTAACACAGCTGGTATCCATTGGAGTTTAAAAGAGTGAGAGGCAATCTAATTGAAACATGCAAGATTCTTAGGAGGTGCTGTTGGAGAGGGTACGTGCTGCAATATTTCACAAAAATTCCCAGTGTTAGAAATATATGGACAGAGTTCTGGTCTTTTTAAAGCCTTTAAAAAGAAAAACTGTGCTGGGTCTGCAGGGGAGTTAAAAAAACCACAAGCAGGTGGTAGATCGACCTGTGAACAGGGCCTGGGTGGTCCACAAAAACTACAAAAAAATGACTGCCTAGCGGGGAACATTGACGCAATCAAACATCTTGCATTTATAATTAAAACCTTGCATCTGAGACAATGAACCCAAAACCAAAGGAATCCAACCCCGAGACGGTCTTCACATCTCTGGCCACACAGCCCACTGAAGAAACAAAAACAGATGTTGCTGGAAAAGCTCAGCAGGTCTGGTAACATCTGTGAAGAGAAAATCAGAGTTAATGTTTCGGGTCCGGTGTCCCTTCCTCAGAACTGATTAGCTAGTAAAATGTTGGCTTATAAGCTGAAGGTAGGGTGGGGGGAGGGGGCAAGGAGTAAGTGATGGATGGGGATCGAGGCCAAAGAGAGAGAAGACAGTTGGACAGACAACGGAGTGGATTACGATCTGGCTGGGAGAATGAATAGCTGTTAATAGAGACTGTTAGTGGCTCACAATAGGTAGTGTGTTAAGGCAGACTATGTGATAACAAGATCGTGAGGAAGGGTCACTGGACCCGAAACGCTAACTCTGATTTTTTTCTTCACAAATGCTGTCAGACCTGTTGAGCTTCTCCAGCAATTTCTGTTTTTGTTCGCGATTTACAACATCCACAGTTCTTTTGGTTTTTAATGTGATAACAAGGCCTGGTGCATGTGCAGTTGGGGCCTAGGGCAGGGAGAGTTCAGGCCCTAAAATTAATGATTTCGATATTGAGTTCGGAGGGCTGCAGGGTCGCAAGTGGAAAATGAGATGTTGTTCTTTCAGCTTGCGCTGAGCTTCACTGGAACACCGTAGCAAGCCTCAGCCAGAGATGTTGGCCAGGGAACAAGATTGTGTTTTACAGTGGCTGGCAACTACAAGCTGTGGGTCTTTTTTGCGGGCAGAACGCAGATGTTCTGCAAAACGGTCACCCAGTCTATGCTTGGTTTCCCCAATGTAGAGGAAACTACATTGTGAGCAGTGAATGCAGTTACCGTCTGTGCAGAGTTTGCACATTCTCCCCGTGTCTGCGTGGGTTTCCTCCGGTTTCCTCCCACAGTCCAAAGATGTGCAGGTTAGGTGGATTGGCCATGCTAAATTGCCTGTAATGTTCAGGGATGTGCAGTTTAGGTGGGTTATAGGGAGATGGGCCTGGGTAGGATGCTCAAAGGGTTGATGTGGACTTGTCAGGTCGAAGGGCCTGTTTCCACACTGTAGGAATTCTATGATCGAGACTAGATTGTGTGAAGAGCAGGTAAGGTGCTGCTTCACCTGTAAGGTATGTTTGGGCCCTTGGATGCTGAGGAGGGAGGAAGTAAATGGGCAGGTGTTACACCTTCAGCAGTTGTAGGGGAAGGTGCCGTGGGGCTGTGAAGGGATACTGGGACAGAAGGAAGAGTGGACCAAGGTGTCCCAGAGGGAAATGTCCCTGCGGAAGGCAGACAAGGGAGGAGAAGGGAATATGTGTCTGGTGATGGCATCTCGCTGGAGGTGGCGGAAATGGCAGCTGATTATCTTCTGGATGTGGATGCTGGTGGGATGCTAGGTAAGAACAAGGGGAACCCTATTGCTGTTGCAGAAGAGAAGCGAGGGGGTGAGGGCAGAAGTATGGGAGATGGATCAAACCTGGTTGAGGGCCCTGTCAACAATAATGCTGGGGAATCCTCAGTTGAGGAAGAAGGTGGACATTTCAGACAGACACTCTCTTATTGAAGTTGGCCTCGTTGGAACATATGCAACAGAGACAAAGGAATTGAGAGAATGGGATGGCGTTTTTACATGAAGCAAGGCGTGAGGATGTAGAGTTCAGGTAGCTGTGGGAGTTGGTGGGTTTACAGTGGATATTAGCAGCCAGTCTATTCTCAGAAATGGAAACAGAGATGTCAAGGAAGGGAAGGGAGGAGACAGAGATAGACCAGGTGAGAGTGAGAGCGGGGTGAAAACTGGAAGCAAAACTGATGAACTTTTCCAAATTTGGCTGAGAGAGGGAAGCAGCACCGATGATATCATCGACATATCAGTGAAACAGTAGCGGGTGGGGGCCGGAATAGGACTAGAACAGGGAATGTTCCACATGCCCCACGAAGAGACAGGTGTAACTAAGGCCCGTGCAGGTACCCAGGGCCAACCCTCTGACCTGAAGGAAACGAGAAGAGTTAAAAGAGAAGTTGTTCAGGGTGAGGATGAGCTTGGCCCATTGAAGATTCCGACTCATGGAGACATTGTGGAGCCACAAGGACTACTGTAACAATTATCCAGTATTCAACATCATTCAAAACCGTTAACATCTCTTCCGAGCATAGGAAATCCAATTAAGCCAATCAAACTCACAACGAAAATACTGACAAGACAATGGGCCTGGAGATTGGTGCGGAGATTAGGATGCCCTACAATTAGTATAACTAAAGGCCCCGATCTCACATCCAGAGAGTAGAGAAACAGAAGACAGAAACACCGAGGGGACTGTATTTGCAAACCGACAGCAAACTTCAATAAACATCGCAACCGACCACGCCAAGAAGGAAGTAAATCCGACAGATTTCGAGTATCAACTAACCCAACTGAGGTGAAGACTAAACTCGACAGACCAGCAATAACTAAAGAAAACCCAAGTACTGACCCGATAGATCCAATATGCGCCTACCTGCATCAGCAGACTCGACCCAGACTGAGCAGTTGTGCAGCAAGGACTCCCCTACCACATTTGGGGCATGGCAAGCTAGAACAACCCCTTTCGGTGAATCTCGAAACCGCATTTGGAGTGGTGAGCATAATCCCGAGACCCCCGAGTTCCAATTTAGTCAATAGTGGGAGGCAGGTGGTATTAGCGTATCGTTGGTCTGCGTAATGGGGTATTCTGCATAATAGTGTGTTGTTGTGTTACTTTTCTTGTATTGGTGTTACCTTTTTGTTTATATAAATAAACACAAAGATTCTTTTGCCCAAAACATTTATCTGCTGCCTTTTCATTGCATCCTGATTAATAAGTCCAGTGTCCAGAACAGGACCTGGGAGCGATTCGAACCGCTTAGACGTCAGAGGTAAACTGACAGAAAACCAGAAGTCCTACAACATGGAGAGGTTGTTTTCCACTGTGGGAGGTCTCTGACCAGAGGGTACAAGTACAGGGTAAGGGATTGCCCAGCTAGAACAAAGGTGAGGAGGATTATTTTTTTCTCAGGGAGTCATGAATCTCTGGATTTCATTGCTGCAGTGGGTTGTTTGCTGTGTGTTTCAGTATGTTCAAGGCTGAGACAGATTTTTAATCGGTAAGGGAATCAAGGGATATAGGGAAAAGGCAGGGTAGTGGAGTTGAGAATTATCAGATCAACCGTGATCACATTGAATGGCTCTGCAGACTCAATGGACCAAATGGCCTAATGCTCCTAAGCCTTTGGGAGACTGGTTTGAGAGACAGCAATATTAGCATAAAATTGATTTTTCTGTGTGTGTCTCCTCTTGAGACTGTGAATAACAGAAGTTATCCTTTGCTCTATAATGACCTTCTGTCTGAGGATGGGGAATGCATCCATGTATTGATTTCTTTTTGCTTGTGCATGCGTCTAAGTAGAAATAACTTGTACAAGTGGAATTAATTATTTTGGACTTGGATAACATGGGTAGTGCTCTATAAATTTATAATGAATGGTTAAATAAATCTGAGCATCCATTTCACCACATAGATTTCAGTATGCAGTAATTAAATACAATATATCTGAACAGGAATGAACTGCTTCTAAAATATAATTTGATACAATTGGTAGAAGATAATACCTTTTCTGCACTTAACGTGTGTTAATTTCTCTCAAATTTAAACATGGAAATCCCTGGTTTCAAAACGTAGCTATTTCTGAGACACTCCAAATAACTTAGGAAAGATTTCCTCTAATCACTATTTGAAGGTAAACATGGATTTTCTTTTGTCTATGTCTTTCTAATTGATCTATATCCTGCTCTATCCTTTGATATCCCTCTTTACTTTCCACAATGCCTCCGATTTCCATGTCATCTGCAAGCTTACTAATCAGACCACCAGCATTTTCACCCAAATCATTTATATATATTACAAACAAAGCAAGTTGAAGCACTGTTCCTTGTGGAACACTGCTGGTCAGTCAGATCTCCAGTCAGAAAACACCCCTCTTCAACTACCCTTTGTCTTCTGCGGCCAAGCCAATTTTGCATCCGATGTGCCAACTCACCGTGGAGTCCACGCGATTTATTCTTCTGGACCAGACCACCATGAGATCTTGTCAAATAACGTCCACGTCAACAACATCCACTGGCTTACCCTCGACAATCATTTAATCAAAAAACACAGTCAAGTTTGTGAGACAAGACCTCCCCCACATAAAAGCCATGCTGATTATCCCTAATAAGTCTATTGTTCTCCAAATGTAATTAAATTCTGTCTCTAAGAATTTTCTCCATTAATTTCTGTACCATTTATGTACCGGTCACTAGCCTATAATTTCCTGGATTAGTCCTGTTGTCTTCTTAAACAAAGGAACGACTTTGGCTATTCCCCAGTCTTCTGGGACCTTGTCTATGGCTAAAGACCATACAAACATCTCTGTCAAGGCCCCAGCAACCTTCACCCTTGCATCCCTCAGTATCCTGGAATAAATTTCATCAGGAACTGGAGTCTTGTCTACCTTAATGATTTTCGTGACACCTTCTCCTTCTTAATATTGGCATGCCCCAATGCATCAACAAACCCCTCTCTAAACTTACCATCATCCATGCCTTTCTCTTTGGCGAGTACCATTGTGAAATACTTATTAAGGACCTCACCCAGTTCCTTTAGCTCTACACATTAATACCCTCCTTTGTTCTTGAATGAACCTACCCTTTGCCTATGTACCTTCTGGCTCCCAATATACATATAAAATACCTTGGGAATCTCCTTTATCCTACTTACCAAGGGCATTTCATGGCCCCCTCTAGCCCTGCGAATTCTTCTTTTAAGTTCCTTTTTGCTTTCTTAATTCTCCACAAGGGCCTTGTTTGCTCTCAGTTTTCTAAATTTTACATATGCTTCCTCTTTCTTTTTAACTAAACTTACAACATCTCTTGTTATCCAAGGTTCCTGAATCTTGCCATTCTTAGCTTTCATCCTCACACGAACAATCTGGTCCTGAACTCTAGTCAACTGGCTTTTAAAAGAATCCTATGTCAGATGTGGATTTACCTGCAAACAGCTGCCCTCAATCCAATTTTTCCAGTTCCTGGAATACGTTGTAGTCAGCCTTCCCCCAATTTAGCACTTTCACCCAAGGACCAGTCTTATTCTTTTTCATAACTATCTTAAAACATACAGAATTATGATCACTGTTCCCAAAATGCTCCCCCATTGAAACTTCAATCACCTGGCTAGGCTCATTCCCCAGTACAAGGTCCAATATTGCCCCTTCCCTAGTTGGACTATCTATAGTTTTAAGAATTCCTCCTGAATGCACCTAACAAATTCTATCCCCATCCACACCCTGGCATAAGGAAGTCCCAGTGAATATTGGCAAAATTAAAATTACCCACTACAACGACCCTGTTGTTTTTACATATTTCCGTGATCTCTCTACATATCTGTTCCTCTATTTCCTGCTGGCTATTGGGAGGCCTATAGTATAACTCCATGATGGTGACTGCACCTTTTTCATTCTGAAATTCTACCCATACTGCTTTGCTAGATGAGGGCTCCAAGATGTTCTCGCTAAATACAATTGTGACATTCTCCTTAATCAGTAATGCAACTCCCCCACTGCTTTTGCATCCCTCTCTATCACACCTGAAACATCTAAACGCTGGAATGCTGAGCTGCCAGTCTTGCCCTTCTCTCAACCAAGTTCTTGTAATGGCTACAACATTATTGTCCTGTGTACTGACTGAGGCTCTGAACTCATCTGTCTTACCTGTTCGACTCCTTGCATTAATTACACTTCAGACCACTAGTCCTGCTATATTCATTAAATTGGCCCTTCCTATTCTTCCTCCTTGATTTACTCGATTTAGCCCCTCTCTTCTCCTCAAACACTCCACATGTTGACCGACTGCTCTGTTTTCCTACCTTCCTGCCACACTAGTTTATACCCTCCAAGTGGCACTAACAAATCTCCCTGCAAGGATATTGGTGCCCTCCACTTTAAGTGCAACACATCCTTCTTGTACCTCCCCTGGAAGACATCCCAATGATCTGGATATCTGAAGCCGTCCCTCTTTTGTCATGCCTTTCAATTGTATTATATTCCTATTTCTGGCCTCACTAATATGGCATAGGGAATAATCCTGTGATTGTAACCCTAGAGGACCTGCTTTTCAATGTCCTACTTAACGTCCTAAATTCCCTTTGCAGGACCTAATTTCTTTTTGCCTATGTCATCAGTACCAGTATGGACTACTTTCTCGAGCTGCTTACCGTCCCCCTTCAGAATATCCCGTGCCTGCTCAGAGACATCATTGACCATGGCACCGGGGAGGGAACACACCATCCTGGAGTCTTGCTGACAGCCATATAAACACCTATCTGTGCCCTTGACTACAGAGTCCCCCGCATGCCTATACTTCGACCCTCCGTGCTGTAAAACAGAGGCCAATTGTGGTGTCACAGATCTGGCTGCTGCTGTTCCTTTCCCCTGAAAGGCCACTCCCACCCTCTCCCCAACAGTATCCAACATGGTATATCTGTGTGAGAGGGGAACGGCCAAAGGTGACTACTACACTGCTGCCTGTGCTTACTTGTCTTCCTAGTAGTCGCCCAGCTCTTTTCTGTCTGTGTAGTCTCAGTGATGGTGTGACCAGCTCACTAAACGTGCTATCCATGACGTTCTTCGCCTCATTGATGCTCCATTTTCTTGCAGAAGACATGGTGGGGGGAAGAGAGTAAGGAGTAAACAATAAGTGGAGATAGAGCCCAAAGACAGAGAAGAACAGTTGAACAGACAAAGGAGTGGATAACAGTCAGCCTCGAAGAATGCATGGTGGACTATTAGTGGCTAAGCATGGGTAGTGTGTGTAGCAGACCATGTGATAACAAGGCCTGCTGTGTGGAGGCTAGGATAAGGACAGGGGAGAAGTTGCCTCCAGCCCTGAAATTGTTGAAGTCAATACTGAGTCTCAAAGGCAATAAGAGTTCCCAGGTGGAATATGAGGCGCTGTTCTTCCAACTTGCACTGAGTTTTTCTGGAGCACTGCAGCAAGCCTGAGACAGAGATTTTGGTCAGGGAACAAGGTGGTGTGTTGAAGTGTCGGGTGACTAGAAGCTCAGGGTTTTATTTTTGCAGGCAGAACGTAGATGTTCTGCGATGTGGTCACCCAGTCTATGCTTCATTTCCCCAGTGCAGAGGAGACCACACTGTGAGCAACGAATGCCGTAGATCAAATTGAGTGAAGTGCACGTAAAGCACTGTTTCACCTGAAAGGTGTGTTTGGGCCCTTGGATACTGAGAAGGGAGGAAGTAAACGGTTGCAGGGTAACGTGCCGTGAGACTTTGAGGGCTTCTTGGGAGTGAAGGGGGAGTGGACAAGGTGTCCCAAAGGGAATGGTCATTGCAGAAGGCTGACAAGGGAGGGGAGGCGAATATGTGTCTGGTGCCGGCATCCCACTGGAGGTGACTGCCTCCAGCTCTACTCATCCCATGTGGATTCCAACTCAAGTTTCATCCTTTGTGTTTTGAATCTACCCAGGATCACAGATATCTCTGTGATGTTCAATGTTCCACACAGAGCTGTTCTCGCTGCGTCCTCGGATCCACATTCAGTTCCACGCATCGCCAAATGCACACTCTCGACCTCTCTCTCTCCAAAAGCACTGCTTCATGCTGGTTTAGAACTACACTGTTCCCCAGATCCACTTCATCCTCTGACTCATTCAATACGCTAACAAGAAACTTTTCCTTGTTATGAGAGGTAACTTGGAGGAAAACATAACTTCAAAGTATCAAGCTGCTCAGAAATGTTATGGTATGCTTTGTATGATAGCTGGGACTTGAAGCTGAACTACCTGGCCCAAACGTAGGAAACACTATGCTGCTATAGGCCCTTTCAGAGGCAACTTTTAGATTCACAGAGAATTTACAGCACAGAAAGAAACTCTTCTGCGCATTATGCCCATACTGGTTATCAAACATCCATTTATTCTAATCCCATTCTTCAGCACTTGGCCCATGGTCTTCTGGATATTTTCTCATCAGTCTGTCCAGAAATGTTATGGAGCAGGTGCCACTGTTGGAGCACTACCCCAAGAGCAACCTTTGTTTCAGTTTCTGGTTTGAGACGTTTGTCAGTAACCGATTTATAAATCGGCAGACTGGAATGTGACCTGTACCTTTAAGGCAGGGAGGGGTGTGGCCTGGCGGCGGCGGCGGCGGCGGGGTAACCAGGGAGACGGCAGGATCGCTTGGCCTGGGAGGTAGCGGCCCTGACTCTAGCCCAGGAGACAAGATGAGCACCGGA
>JAHRHZ010000065.1:18977038-19031966 GCA_024137785.1 Ginglymostoma cirratum
GAGTAGGGGATGGAGGGAGGGGGGGGAGAGAGAGAGTAGGGGATGGAAAGGGGAGAAGAGCCTTTGGTCATAGCTGGTCACAACTTCACAAACCAATCAGCAACCTGAATGGATTTCACTTTGTGAACACCCCCGGAACCAGCCTGTGTACAAATGGACTCCCTCACTGGTTGAACAAAACAGCGGTATAAAGTTGACAGACAATGTGTTTCAGTAGCTTGCTCTCAGTAGCAGCAATTCCTTCCACAGTCCTTGGTTCTAAAACAGCTCTTTTCCCACTTCATTTCGCAATCACGAATAAAGTACAATAAAACGATCCTGTTTTTACAATGAAAACACTTTAATCAAAGTAACAAGTGATACATTCTTCTCTTCCCCATTGCAGCCTTTGACTGAGTTGATCAAGTCATCTTCATCAGGGCATCTTCTCCATTGCCCAGGTCCAGAGGATTCTTTAGCGTAACCAGTGGTTATCTCGAAATTTTATGTAATGGTTTCTTCTGAAACTTCTGAAGAATCTGTCTTTGACCTGCTTCTGTTTCTCATCTACATGATGTCTTTCAATGACGATTCAAAGTCATGACACCAGATCTCACAAGTATGCTGATGATACTCGGCCCTACTTCATCATGCCCTCCTTTACCTCTGTTATCAGACCACACATCTGGCGTCCACTTCTGGATGAGCCACAGTTTTCTACAGTTTAATATGGCAAGACCAAAGCATTTTCTTCTCTCCTGCTACAAATTCCGTTGCACCAATGTTCTGTTCCCAGGCTACTATCTCGGGCTGATACAATATTGGTATCATTCCTGGACCCTGAGTTCTGCTCCACAGCCATATCCTCTCTGTTAAACCATCCAATAATATTTCCCATTCTGTAGCATTAGCTGCTCTGCTGATGAAATTTTCATTCATGCCTTGTTAACTCTGGACTGGACTGTTCCTTTTTGCTGCTCACAAATAATACTTATATGTATTTTTCTACCCTCGATAATTGTTCTAATTAAATAATTACAGAAACAAGGTTTATGAGAGTTTTAAAAGAGTTATTCCTTATTATTAATTATCCAAATGTTTTAAAACGTGATGTCTTATTCATACGTCTTACGCATGCCTTCAGAACTGTAAAGGTTAAATTACAAATGAAGGTAAACAAACAATTGCAATTTAGGATTATCTCAGCCTCGTTCATGGCTGGCCTGGAGTTTCTTAGATGAGCTGATTGTTTGGGAAGCGCTGAACTAAACTTTCATCCTGTCTGACTCCATTTTCATGCCTTAGGCATTGAGAGACCCTGGATGATAGGTTGTGGAGGCACATGAGTTGTTGAGCATGGCAGGGATATTGGACCTGAGCAAGATTAGTGACGGCGGGGGGATAAGATCCTTGAGTTGTTGTTTGTAAGGTTGGTTAGGGCTTTGGTTGTAGTGGCAGGGATGAAATGGGTTTAGCATGTCATCCATCTCCACTTCCTTTCACACACACCACCACCCCCCACCCGCCCCAACTCCACGTCCCTTCACACATCTCCCCCCAGCTCCATTCCCCTTCACACATCACCCCAGCTCCACTCACCTTCACACATCTTCCCCCCCCATCTCTACCTCCCTTCACAGATCCCCCCAGCTCCACTCACCTTCACACATCACCCTCCAATCTCCACCTCCCTTTACACTTCGCCCCCTCCACCTCCCTTCACACGTCTCCACCTACCTTCGCACATCCCCCCCCATCTTCACCTCGCTTCGCACATCCCCCCCCATCTCTGCCTCCCTTCGCACAGCCTCCCCATCTCTGCCTCCCGTCGCACAGCCTCCCCATCTCCACCTCTTCTTCACACCTCTTCCCCCATCTCCACATCCCTTCACACATCTACACCCAACTCCACCTCCCTTCACACACACACCGTCCCATCTATACTTCCCTTCACACACCTCCATCCTAACATTTCACTTGTGTTGTCAACTGATAAAACGAGAGGCAAAATGGCCACCTGCATTTTTTTTTTACAGGCTCTCACACTGCAGGAGTCAGGCCCCAGTGAGCAGTAGAAATAAAGCGAGCGTTCCAAAGGCGCCACTGTCAGGAATCAGTCTAAGTTCCACAACTGCATTTGACACTTTGGAGTTTGCAACATCCTCATTTGGAACCCACAGTTTGATAAGCCCAATTTAGGTGGGAAACAAGGTCTTATTAAGCAGACAATTTTCAGTCGTCTGTGTGATGTCTTCTGGGGAAATTTCCAGGAAGTTGGTTCTCGGGTGAACTCGAAATGGAAAGATTGAGGAGAGTCCTTCTTCAACTTCTGATGTGTTATTGTTTGTTACCTTGGCTGCTTAAATGATTTGCAGCTAGTTCAATGCCTTTCTTTAGGAGTACTGTTGCAGGACTTTTTTTTGCTTTTATTTTAAAAGCATGCAACAAAATAGCTTCTTTGTCATGGAACTTGTACATGTGCAATGTCTTTTTTCCAAACAAGGTCTATTGTACATCTGGACTTGTGGCTTTGTTTCGAGATTTAACCAGCTTAGTTTGGATGTGTGAAGCCATCATAGTGCAATTAATGGTCAGTTGGAATCATCGTTAACATTTGTGTAACACACAGTGAGTTTTGATGTTTCTTTTGTTGGTGGTGAAACTGGCAGAGATACTGGCTGGACTGCTGTTCCTTTTTTACTGTTGATCCAACCTCAATTAAAAAGGGTACGCATATTTCTTGCATGGCTGTGAATGTTTATATTTAATTAGCCATTTGCTTAAGACTCCAGTTTCTGGAGCTCGGAATGCCAAAGGACCTATAGTTTGTAGCGTCCTTTTTATTCTTTGTGTTCAAAGTTTAAAAGTATTGACTGGAACTTCAGAGCATGCTGCAACATGATAAAGTTCTCTTGATTGGCCTCCCATCTACACAAAACTGGCTGAAAGGTTAAGACTTGAGAGAGTAGGGGAATTTATTTGTGTATGATTCTTTTGTGTGGATCTGTTTTCTTTTACACAGATGTCATTCATAAATCATTTAACAAAAATTACAACTGCAAGTATTAATTACTGGTGCAGTTGATGATTGTAGCACAGTGTATGTAAAGACTTAATGTTTCACTTTTTTTTTATTTTCTAGGAGGATCCCACATTGGACCGGCACTTTAAAGGTCATCGTGACACTGTCACAAGTATTGACTTCAATGCTAACATGAAACAGTTAGGTAGGTTGCATTTCTTGAATAAGTATCAGTTGATACTCTTTTAGGAGATCCATAAAGTTAAGGAACCACGTAGGTGACTCTGTGTCCTTATGGAGAAGGCACTGAGTACTTCGAGAGCTCATGCTGCCTTGAAGAAAAGATTTACATTTCTGTAGTACCTTTCATAGCCTGAGGCTGTCCAAAGTGCTTTTTAGCCAGTAAAATTCTTTTGAAGTGTGGTGTTGCACTGTCGGAAAAGTATTTCAACAATAGATAAAATGATATATTTTACCAGGTCAGAGTTTGATCAAAATCTTCACTGTTGAGCATAGAAATAATATCCCAGAAAAGTTGTAAATTAGGAGATGTGAGGATGGGACTCAAGAAAATAATTACATTCATCTGGCAAGCTTTACTGAGCCCATTGCGAATACATTCTGTGCTGCTGCTGCTCTGAGTACTTTTTTTTTAATATAAAGGAGGTGGTTCACTCTTGCCTGCCTGCTAAAATAGCCTAGTAATCACTTGTAATGGTTGTTGGATTGTCTGGTTTAATTTCTTTTGTGAGACAGACCACCTGGCATCGACCGAGGCACCAGAAATAAAACACATGCCTGTATTCTCTGCAATGTCCTCCATACGAACATGTACGGGTTAGCACCAAAATTGAGAGAGCTGTTTCACAGATTAGTCAAGTAACAGTCTGTGTGTATGACTGTATCCAGGACATTGCCAAGTATGTTTAGTCTTAGCAGTGGGACAGGCCCAGCAGAAATGTGGCACAGTGGCATACAGTTGGGAGGGAGTTGCCCTGGGGGTCCTCGACATTAACTGCAGATCTCATGAAGTCTTATGGCATCAGGTCAAACAAGGGAAAGGAAATATTCTGCTGATTATCATGACATGTGCTCCAGATCTTGCTCCACCCTTATCCAATCTGTTCCAGTGCAGCTATAACACTGGTATCTACTTGACAATATGGAAAATTGCCCAGGTTTGTCTTGTACACCAAGAGAAAGGACAAATTAAAACCGGCCAATCATTGCCTCTTCAGTCTATGCTCATTCATCAGTAAAGTGATGGAAGGTATCATCAGCAATGTCATCCAGCGACACTTGCTTAGCAATAACCTGTTCACTGATGCCCAGTATGGTTTCCACCAGAACCACTCCCTTCTAACCTCATTACAGTATTAGTTCAAACTTCGATAAAGAGCTGAATTCGAGAGGTGAGATGAGTGTCTGCCTTCGACTGCAAGGCCGCCTTTGACCGAATTTGGTATCGAGGAGCCCTGCTGGAGTCACTGGGAATCGGGGAAAACACTTGACTGGTTAAAGTCAAAGCTGGCAGAAAGGAAGTTGGTTGTGGTGTTGGACGTCATTCATTTCGGTTCTAGAACATCTGTGTAGGGATTTTTAAAGGTAGTGTCCTAAGCCCAACAATCTTCAGGTCCTTCGTCAATGATGTACCATCTAACATAAGGTCAAAGATGGAAATGTCACTAATGACTACAAAAGCTTAATACCATTCACAACTCCTCATACCAAAGCAGTGTATGTCCAATACAGCAAAACCTGGACAATATTCAGCTGTGGGTTGACGAGAGGCAAGGATCATTCCGCCACACACATTCTAGGCAATGACGATATCCAACAAGAGAGGATCTAACCACCATTCCTTCATATTGAACAGCCTCACCATCACTGAATTCTCCTGTGTCAACATCCCGGGGGTTTCCATTGACCAGAATCTCAGCTGGCCAAGCCGTACAAGTACAGTGGCTACAAGAACATTTCGGAGGCTAAGAATCCTGCAGCAAGTAACTTGCCTCCTGATTCACTAAAGTACCACTTACAAGGCACAAGACAGGAGTGTGATGGAATACTCCCCACTTGCCTCGATGAGTACAGCTCCAACAATACCCAAGAAGCTTGACACCGTCCAGGAGAAAACAGCCACTTCATTGACACCACCTCCATCAATGGCACTGAGTAGCAGCAGTGTGAACCATCTACAGGATGTACTGCAGAAATTCTCCAAGCCCTTGAGACAGCACCTTTCAGATCCTTGACCGCTTCCATTTTAAAGGACAGCAGTGACTGCAGCAGTTCAAGAAGACAGTTCACCAACACTTTCTTGAGGGCAGCTAGGGATGGGAAATAAGTGCTGGCCCAGCCAGTAATGCCCTCATACTATGAATGATTTTGTTTTAAAAACGGAGCACTGATTCATCTACTACAGGAAGATGGAAGTGATAATCAGGAGGAGGTTTCATTTGTGCATGTTTGATTTGATACCATGTGACCTCAGGTCCAGATACAATATTGCTGTACTTCGTGATTGTATATCATTGTGTTACCACCTCTGGTGGATCTGTCCTGTCATTGGGATAGAACATTTACAGGGATGGTGATGGAGGTCTTTGGCTTTAAGGTGTGCTTTGGTAAGGAAACTAAGTCAGGCTGTTTTTTGGCTAATCTGTGGGGTCAGCTTTTAAAATTTGGCACAGGTCCCTAGATGTTTGAGAGGAGGACTTTATTACATTTAATGAGAGAACATTCTGCTGTTGTTTCTGCTTCCTGTACTGACATTGGCATCACCTTGTGTGAACGCAGATTCAAAATAGTCCCTCAGAGTCTTCAACATCGCCGTTCTGCCTCCACGATGAATTCCCATTTGGTCCAAAGTTGTTTCCACCCTTCCTTTCATCATCATTTTTATTTTAAGTGTTTAGAAAAGCTATGGTTGTCCCTTTTATATCACTTGCTATGCTTTCCTACTTCACTCTATTTTCCCCTCTCATTCGCTGTCTCAATTCCCCCTCATTTCCCGTCTCAAGCAGCACCTGTTCAGTGACACCCAGGTCCACTCAGCTCCTGACCTTTTTACAGCCTTGGTTCCAACATTGACAAAAGAGCTGAATTCCAAAGGTGAGGTGAGAGTGACAGCCCTTGACATCAGGGCTGCATTCGACCGAGTACGGCATCAAGGAGCCCGAGCAAAACTGGATATCGGGGGCAAACTGTCTGGTGGTTGGAATCATACCTGACACATAAGATGATTGTGGTTGTTGGAGGTTAATTATCTCAGCTCCAGGACATCTCTGCAGGAGTTCTTCAGGGTAGTGTCCTCAGCCCAACCATCTTCAGTTGCTTCATCAATGACCTTCCCTCCATCATAAGGTCAGAATTGGGGATGTTCACCGATGATAGCGCAATGTTCAACACCATTCGTGACTCCTCAGGTACTGAAGCAGTCCGTGTCCAAATGCAACAAGATCTGGGTGGTATCCAAGCTTGGGCTGACAAGTGGCGAGTGACATTTCTACCACACAAATGCTAGGCTATAACCATCACCAGTAAGAGACAATCTGACCACTACTCCTTGACATTCGCTGGTGTTACCATCATTGAATCCCCCACTATCAACATCCTGGGGGTTACCATTGACCAAAAGCTCAACTGGACACACCACATAAACACAGTGGCTGCAAGAGCAGGTCAGAAACTAGGAATACTGCGGTGACCAACTCACCTCCTGACTCTTCAAAGCCTGTCCACCATCTGTAAGGTACAAGTCAGGAGTATGATGGAATATTCCCCACTGGATGAGTGCAGCCCCAACAACACTGAAGAAGCTTGACACCATCCAGGACAAAGCAGCCCGCTTGATTGACACGACATCCACAAGCATCCACTCCCTCCACACTGAAGGTCAGTAGCAGCATGTGTACTGTCTACAAGATGCACTACAGAAATTCACAAAAGATCCTTAGACAGCACCTTCCAAATCCATGACCACTTCCATTTAGAAGGACAAAGGAAGTACAAGGTCCTTTCCTTGACCTCTCTGTCTCCATTTTGGCGAATAGACTGTCTACTGCTATCCATTACAAAGTCGCTGACTCCCTTAGCTACCTTCACTACTACAGCTGTTCACACCCCATGTCCCGCAAGGACTCTATCCCATTCTCTCAGCCTCTTCACCTACAGCGCGTATGTTCAGATGATGCCACCTTTCAAAACAACGCTGCTGACATGGCTTGCTTTTTCCATAATCGTGGTTTCCCCCATGCAGTGTAGTTGACAGGGCACTCAACTGCATCTGACCTATCACCCCTGCTTCTGCCTTTGTCCCTTCCCATCCTTCAATGGCGTGATCGGGTCCCCCTTGTCCTCACTTTACAGCCTACCAGCCTCATCATTCAAAGGATCATTCTCTGCCATTTCTGACAAACCAGCAGAATGCTACCACCAAACTCATCTTCCCTTCAGGCCACCGTCTGCATTCCCTCCGGGACATCCTAGTCCATTCATCAGTGATTAACACTGCGACCCCTTCCCACTTCACCTTCCCATGTAACTATAGAAAGCGCAACACTTGCCCCTTCACCACCTCCTTGCTCACCATTCGAGAGCCGAAACAGTCTTTCCAGGTGAAGCAACGTTTCACCTGTACCTCCTCCAATCTTGTGTATTGTATTCACTGCACCCAGTGTTGCCTAGTCTACATTGCAGAAACCAAACACAGACTGGGGGACTGCTTTGCAGAACACCTCTGGTCTGTGCACAAGCATGACCCTGACCTTCCCTTAGCTGGTCTTTTTAACACAGCATCCTGCTTGCATGCCCACCTGTCTGTCATTATCACGGTGCCAGCTGGAGGAACAACGTCTCATCTTTAGACTAGGCACTTTACAGCCTTCTGGACTTAATATTGAGTTCAACGCTGTCAAATGGTGAACCAACCCCCATCCCTTCCTTTTTTAGCTTTATTTGTTGCGTACTCTGTCGCCTTGTCCTCTCTCCTTGCCCTGCACCCCAGTGGGACTACCTGTTCTTTCAAGTCTGGCAGTTAGACACACCGTTGTTCTGCCATTCTCATATTCTGATCACTTAACTTTGAACATCTTTTCTCCTCCACCACTCGACACCCATCATCCCCCCCCACCCCATCACCCTCCCCCAACTATAGCATAAATGATGTCCCCTCAACACTTCACTTCAGCTCTGATGGAGAGTCATCTAGACTCAACGTTAGCTTGCTCTCTCTCTCCAGGGATGCTGCCTGATTATTTTAATCTCTTTTGTCATCTTGGGAGCCCTGGCTTTGGATGTCTTTCCTTTTGCCTTCAGGAACTTGATAATCCTATTCTCAACCTATCTCCTCCTTGAGGGCCTCTTGGTATTCATTTACTGTTAGGCCTACCTATCATCATTTTCAGTCTAATGTGGGTTAGACCCTTTTGAGTTCACTGAAATTAGCCTGAAATAAAACAAGTTAGTTAAAATTAGTCAAAATTAGTTCTGAACTCCGAGGAAGGGTCACCGGACCAGAAGCGTTAACTCTGTTTTTTCCTTCACAGATGCTGCCAGACCTGCTGAGCTTTTCCAGCAACTTTATTTTTGTTCCAATATGTGCCTATTGATTCCCTTGGTTCTTGTTGGCTCCCTGGGTTTGGTAACTGGGTTTGGCTGTGATGCTTTCACAATTAAACAGTTTGCTAACGTTGTTTGGTGAGGCTTATGTATTCATTACGTCCAAAGAATCTTGAATGAATCAGTGTTATAAAATGATGAGAGAATAGGAAGAAAGAAAGGTGGTGAGTGACAAGTTCTGTCAACTATGGGACTTTTGGGCAGTCCTATTCCTAAACAGAGTAAAGACATCCTGACCCAAACTCTAGGTATAAGACCAACTCCTGTTTCACAGGTGTTATGCACCAATCAAAATTGACAAATTTGAGACAGATAAGGCTAAATTTTCTGGTGTAATAGAAGATACAGCTGTGGAGAATTATAGAATTTGATAGTTATGTACTTGGTTTGCAAATACAGGAGTTGAGTAAAACACCTTTTAATGCCTAACTTAAATAAGGCAAAGTGGAAATCAGGTTGTATCCTAATGTGAAGCAAACATTAAAATATTGTTTTATTTTAACAGCAACTGGATCAATGGATTCCTGCGTCATGATCTGGAATTTGAAACCACAGATGAGAGCCTATCGATTTGTCGGTCACAAAGATGCAGTCCTCTCAATTCAGTTCTCTCCTTCTGGTCATTTACTGGCTTCTGCATCTCGAGACAAAACAGTTCGCCTCTGGGTTCCCAGTGTGTAAGAACGTCTTTTTTTGTACTTGTGATGTAGGATG
The DNA here is from genome assembly GCA_024137785.1 of Ginglymostoma cirratum. Taxonomy (NCBI): domain Eukaryota; kingdom Metazoa; phylum Chordata; class Chondrichthyes; order Orectolobiformes; family Ginglymostomatidae; genus Ginglymostoma; species Ginglymostoma cirratum. Next base: position 18,986,376 of record JAHRHZ010000065.1, read on the forward strand.
GGTCACGACTATGTTGATATCTATTATTGCGCTAGAATAGTGGATTTTAATTCAGCTTAGTCTCCCTTATTGCATCTGTCAGTTTTTATCTTCTTGGTAGCAAACAGGAAAGGTTGTGACACTTAAATTTTTCTAATGTCTCACTTTGTTTTTCTTAAGTGGAAATAATTTTTTTTCTGTTTAACTTGTCAAAGCGCGTCATAATTTTGAACATTTCTGATGTCTTTCAATTCTTCTTTGTTCTAATGGAACCATTTTCTTGAACATTTCCTTTTGACTTGAACTTTACATCATTGATAACCGATCACTGAATCTTTGCTACATCTTCTTCACAACCTTGATCTTGACACCTTGAAGGCAGTCAAAAAGGTCAGTTACTTTAATTGTGGCCAAATGAATGATTTGTATAGATTTTGGCATCATCTTTGTTTTGGAACGCTATAAAATCCAGGGCCACGTATTTCCTTAAACCACTTTGAAACTTCGTCTTTCCACTTATCTATTATCTATTTATCTATTTATCTATTTGCATCTTTATGTATCACCTTGCTCTTAAAATCTTTACCATTTATTGTGTATATCTTTTCCTTACTTTACCAACATGCCTCATCTTGTACTTCCCTGAGAAATTTCGGATGATAATTGACTACTCAATCTACTGACTTGTCTTTCTGAAACTGCTTGCAACTCTCTATGGTTGATCACATTCAAAATATCTATCTGTTTGGCCTCCTGTCCCCATTCAGATGGGCCCCAACACTAACCGCAAGGTAGCATTCATTAACTGCTGCTTTTTGAATAGGACAGGACCCAAAACATACTGTTACTCTACCTTTATTTCAGCATGCCTCCCTAAGCTTTTTGTAAAGTCATACTCGCAATATTAATGGCATTTCAAGGTGCAAGTGCAGAGAAGGAGCGTGTACTCTGACCATTTCTGTAGTCAGTTAGTCAAAACTCTGTTGAGATGATTTATGAGAAGACCTTTATAAGGTTTTGGAGTCAGAGGGGTTTAGGAGAGGGATTCCCATACACTACAACCTGTGTGGCTGCTTGCTTTGCTGCCACAACTTGAATGGAGGAGGAAGTAAATTGACATGAATAAGACCGGAATGAAAAGATCGAAGCACAAAGTAGTAAAGAAAAATTATGATCTACAAGTCAGAGTTCTGTCAGCCCTAGGATGCCAGTTCATTCGTACACCATATGGTTGTGGATGCTGGTGATCTTGCTTATGAAGGAGAGAACATTTTATGTTGAAATGATGTATTAAGACTGGCTGATGAGGTTCAGGAGGGAAATGGTTAAAGAAAGATGACATTGTTGTCAGGAACTAAATGAAGAATTTCATTCTCCGAAATTTCTTCGGCACTCTCTCTAATAGCTTCACATCCTCCCATAAAGTGTGGAACAAAAACAGAAGTTGCTGGAAAAGCTCAATGGGTCTGGTAGCATCTGTGTATCTTTGTGTCTCAAAGTTAACGTTAAAAAGTTAAAAGTCAGAATTAACTTTTCGTGTCCGGTGACCCTTCTTCAGAACCCCTAAAGTGTATCACCCATTTGTGGATGCAATTACTCCAGCTGAGGCTAAGCTCATGTTCTACAAGAATTAGGTTTATTGTCACATGTACCCACATGAGGGCAGTGAAAAGCTTACAAAGTCGCCAGTTACGGTGCCATCTTAGGTACAAAGATATCTAGCTACAGGATCTAAGGAATAAATGAGAAAAATAGACAAATAAAAAGGTCAGCATTACGCTTCTTCAAGCAGACCATGCTGGGCCTTCACTCTAGTCAGTGTCAAACTGAACTAAACTCAATAGCCCATGGCCCTCCGAGTTTCTGAGACCAGGCTCCGGGTCTGCCGATGCCAGGAGTCCTCAATCTAGGCACCGCTGTTGTTGCTGATGATGATCCTCTGACATCACTCTGGCTTCCCCATGATATGAGAGGATGAAAGAAAAGAAAAAGATGGAAAAGGAGAGAGGAAGGGCGAGAGAGAAAGAGAGAGAGAGAGAGAAGGATGCGGTTGCCCTGGAGCATACAGGCTCAGAAGCCCTGGCAATCCCTGCCATGCCGGCGCTGCCATCTCGAGGAATGGCATAACATCCTTTTGTATTACAGAGTTACAGAATTATTATGGTGCAGAGGAGGCCATTCAGTCCATTGTGCTTGCACTGCCCCTTCAGACAAGCATCCTGACCTACTGCCAATCTGCTGCCTTTTCCCCATATTCCTGCATACCATTTCTAGCCAAGTAATTGCCCATCGCCCTCTTCAATGCCTCAGTTAAACCTGTCTCTGCCACATTTCCAGTGCATTCATACCCTGACAATTTGCTGTGTGAAATTTAAAAAAAAAATTATGTCACTTCAAATCTATGCCCTCCCATTCTTGTTCCTTTTATGAATGGGAACAGCTTTTCCTTCTAGCCTGTTCGTGTTTTTGAAAACGTCTATCAAATCTCCATTCAGCTGCTTTGTCTCTGAGGAGAACAGTTTTAACTTTTTCAGTTTATTCTTGTAGCTGAAGTGTGTCATTTGTAGAACCATTGTTGTAAAAAAAAACTTCCACACTTTCTCCAATGCATTCTCATTTTTCCTATAGTGTAGCATTCACTACTGTAACACAATACTGCAAGTGAGGTGTGATAAGTGTCTTGTACAAGTTCAATATCACCCCCCCCCCCCCTTACCTCTTACACTCACTTCTTTTCCCCATTAATCAAGCTGGGGACATTGGAAGCTTTAACTGCTCTCTGTCTGTCCCACAATCTTCAATGGTCTGTGCACATATACACCCCTTTAGAATTGTACCCCCTATTGTCTCAGAGATAGGGCCTCCCTCGACCTCTTAATAAGACCATAAGACCATAAGACATAGGAGTGGAAGTAAGGCCATTCGGCTAAGACCATAAGACATAGGAGTGGAAGTAAGGCCATTCGGCCCATCGAGTCCACTCCGCCATTTAATCATGGCTGATGGGCATTTCAACTCCACTTATCCGCACTCTCTCCGTAGCCCTTGATTCCTTATGAGATCAAGAATTTATCAATCTCTGCCTTGAAGACATTCAACGTCCTGGCCTCCACTGCGCTCTGTGGCAATGAATTCCACAGGCCCACCACTCTCTGGCTGAAGAAATGTCTCCTCATTTTTGTTCTAAATTGACCCCCTCTAATTCTAAGGCTGTGCCTATGGGTCCTGGTATCCCCACCTAATGGAAACAACTTCCCAGCGTCCACCCTTTAATCTCCAATTGCCGTTGTGACATCAATCGCCTCAACCTCTCCACCCCTCTCACCCACTCCAACCTCTCCCCCACAGAATGTGTAGCCCTCCACTCCAACCCTAACCTCATTCTAAAACCCGCGGACAAGGGAGCCGCAGTTGTGGTATGACGCATTGACCTCTGCATTGCTGAGGCCAGGCGCCAAGTCTCTGACACCTCCTCCTAATGCCCCCTTGATCATGACCCCACCCCTGACCACCAAAACATCATCTCCCAGACCATCCATAACCTCATCACCTCAAGTGACCTCCCACCTACAGCCTCAAACCTCGTTGTTCCTCAATCCCACACCGCCCGTTTCTATCTCCTTCCCAAAATCCATAAGTGCAACTGCCCTGGTCGACCCATTGTCTCTACCTGCTCCTGCCCCATCGAGCTTATCTCTACTTATCTCGACTCCATTTTCACCCCCCGGTCTAGGAACTTGCCACCTACGTCCGTGACACCCCCACCCCCCCAACGCCCTCCACCTCTTCCAAAACTTCCGATTCCCTGGCCCTCAACACCTCATCTTCACCATGGACATCCAGTCCCTATATACTTGCATTCCCCATGCAGATGGCCTAAAAGCCCTCCGCTTCTTCCTCTCCCGCAGGCCCGACCAGTCCCCCTCCACCAACACCCTTATCCGCCTAACCAACCTCGTCCTTACCCTTAACAACATCTCCTTCAACTCCTCCCACTTCCTACAGACAAAGAGGATGGCCATGGGTACCCGCTTGGGCCCCAGCTATGCCTGCCCCTTCATTGGAACAGTCCCTCTTCCGCAGCTACACTGGCACTATCCCCCACCTCTTCCTCTGTTACATGGATGACTGTATCGGTGTCGCCTCGTGCTTCCACGAGGAGCTCGGACAGTTCATCAACTTTATTAACACGTTCCACCCCAACCTTAAGTTCACCTGGACCATCTCTGATGCCTGTCTCACCTTCCTGGGCCTCTCTGTCTCCATCTCTGGTAACCACCTGGAAACTGATATCTATTTCAAGCCCACCGACTCCCACAGCTACCCAGAATACACCTCCTCTTCCCCACCTTCCTACAAAAACGCCATCCCCTGTTTCCAATTCCTTTGCCTCCGCTGCATCTGCTCCTGAGATGAGGCGTTCCACTCCCGGACATCCCAAATGTCCTCGTTTTTCAAGGACCACAACTTCCCCTCCACAGTGATCGAAAACGCCCTCGACCGCATCCTTTGTGTTTCCTGCGCCTCAGCCCTCACACCCCCTCCCTGCAATAAAAACAAAGACAGAATTCCCCTTGATCTCATGTATCACCCCATCAACCTCCGGATTCAATGCATCACTTCCACGACCTGCAATCTGACCCCACTACGAAGGATATATTTCCCTCCCCACCCTTATCTGCCTTCTGGAGGGACCGCTCTCTCCGCAAGTCCCTCGTCCGCTCCACACGCTCCACCACCCCCGGCACCTTTCCCTGAAACTGCAGGAGGTACTACACCTGCCCTTACACCTCCCTCCTCACCTCCATCCCAGGCCCCAAGAAAACCTTCCACATTAAACAGATGCTCACCTGCACATCCGCTAATGTGGTATATTGTATCCGCTGTTTCCGATGTGGCCTCCTCTACATCGGGGAAACTAAGCGGAGGCTTGGAGACCGCTTTGTGGAACACCTATGCTCGGTTCGCGACAAACGACAACACCTCCCAGTCGCGAACCACTTCAACTCCCCCTCCCACTCCTTGGACGACATGTCCATCCTGGGCCTCCTCCAGTGCCACAACGATGCCACCCGAAGGCTGGAGGAACAGCATCTCATATTCCGCCTGGGAACCCTGCAGCCCAATGGTCTCAATGTGGACTTTACGAGCTTCAAACTCTCCCCACCCCCGACCTCATCCCAAGACCAGCCCCCCGCCTCATCCCTGCCTCGTTGACCTGTCCGTCTTTTCTCCCACCTATCCACTCCTCCCACCTCATTGACCAACTTGCACTCCTACTTCCTACCAATGACCCTCATCCCCACCCTCCTCGACCTGTCTGTCTTCCGTCCCACCTACCTGCCCCTCCCTCCTCACTGATTAACCCCCATCCCAACTCCCTACCTACACATCACCTTTACTGACTTCATTCCCGCCTCCTTGACCTGTCCATCATCTCCCTACCTATCTGCTCCACTATCCACCTTCTATCATCGCCTCCCCCCTCTCTATTCTTTTCAGAGCCCCCTTCCTCTCCCCTGTTTCTGAAGAAGGGTGCAGACCCGAAATGTCAGCTTTCCTGCTCCTCTGATGCTGCCTGACCTGCTGTGTTCATCCAGCTCTACACCTTTATACCCGCTATCGTCTGTTGTCTTACAATGTTTTTGCTGCCACAGTGCATCAGCTCATACTTTCCTGTGTTGAATGTCATCCAACACTTACCCAAACACTCCACCAACTTGTCAGTATCCTTTTGGTGTTCCAAACAATCAATTCTTACAATTCTTCCAAGCTTCATGTTAATTGCAAACTTTGAAATTGTCTGCTGTGCACCAAGATTGGGATCATTAATATATTATTGGGAAAAACAAGAGCCCTAACACTGACCGATGGAGAATTTCACTACAAACTTTTCTCTAGCCTGAAAAATATTTATTAACCATTACTCTCTGTTTCCTATCGCTCAGCCAATTTTGTATCCACATTGCCACTGTCCCTTTCATACCATGACCTGTAATTTCCTCACAAGTCTGCCACTATCAATAAAGCTGCATGTACAGATTGCTTTATTGGCTGCTCTCAATTTGCCCTGTCATCTTTAATAACTTATTTAATTAAATCTTGGGAAGTAGATGTTGCTTGCTGCTGGACCAGTATTGATTGTCCATGCCTAGTTGCTTTTGAGAAGGTGTTAGTTAGGCTCAGTTAGGGCGCTTGAGAGTTGCACGTTAGCTAGGAAGGACCTAAAGAGAGAGCTAAGAAGAGCCAGGAGGGGACATGAGAAGTCTTTGGCAGGTAGGATCAAGGAAAATCCTAAAGCTTTCTATAGGTACGTCAGGAATAAAAGGATGACTACAGTAAGATTAGGGCCAGTCAAGGACAGTACTGGGAAGTTGTGCGTTGAGTCCGAAGAGATAGGAGAGGCGCTAAATGAGTATTTTTCATCAGTATTCGCACATGAAAAAGACAATGTTTTCGAGGAGAATACTGAGATACAGCCTATTACACTAGACGGGATTGAGGTTCATAAGGAGGAGGTGTTAGCAATCCTGGAAAGTCTGAGAATAGATAAGTCCCCTGGGCCGGATGGGATCTATCCTAGGATTCTCTGGGATGCCAGGGAGGAGATTGCAGAGCCTTTGGCTTTGATCTTTTTGTCGTCATTGTTTACTGGAATAGTGCCAGAAGACTGGAGGATAGCAAATGTTGTCCCCTTGTTCAAGAAGGGGAGTAGAGACAACCCTGGTAATTATAGATCAGTGAGCCTTACTTCGGTTGTGGGTAAAGTGTTGGAAAGGATTATAAGAGATAGGATTTATAATCATCTAGAAAGGAATAATTTGATTAGGGATAGTCAGCACGGTTTTGTGAAGGGTAGATCGTGCCTCACAAACCTTATTGAGTTCTTTGAGAAGGTGACTAAACAGGTGGATGAGGGTAAAGCGGTTGATGTGGTGTATATGGATTTCGGTAAAGCATTTGATAAGGTTCCCCACAGTAGGCTATTGCAGGAAATTCGGAGGCATGGGATTGAGGGTGATTTAGTGGTTTGGATCAGAAATTGGCTAGCTGTAAGAAGACAGAGGGTGGTGGTTGATGGGAAATGTTCATCCTGGAGTTCAGTTACTAGTGGTGTACCACAAGGATCTGTTTTGGGGCCACTGCTGTTTGTCATTTTTATAAATGACCTGGATGAGGGCACAGAAGGATGGGTTAGTAAATTTGCGGATGACACTAAAGTCGGTGGAGTTGTGGATAGTGCGGAAGGATGTTGCAGGTTACAGAGGGACATAGATAAGCTGCAGAGCTGGGCTGAGAGGTGGCAAATGGAGTTTAATGCGGAAAAGTGTGAGGTGATTCACTTTGGAAGGAGTAATAGGAATACAGAATAGAGGGCTAATGGTAAGATTTTTGGTAGTGTGGACGAGCAAAGAGGTCTCGGTGTCCATGTGCATAGTTCCCTGAAAGTTGCCACCCAGGTTGATAGGGTTGTTAAGAAGACGTACGGTGTGTTAGGTTTTATTGGTAGAGAGCTTGAGTTTCGGAGCCGTGAGGTCATGTTGCAGCTGCACAAAACTCTGGTGCGGCCACACTTGGAGTATTGCGTGCAGTTCTGGTCACCGCATTATAAGAGGATGTGGAAGCATTGGAAAGGGTGCAGAGGAGATTTATCAGGATGTTAGATAACAAGGTGTGGGGCTGGATGAACACAGCAGGCCAAGCAGCATCATAGGAGCAGGAAAGCTTGATGTTTCGGGCCTTGACCCTTCATCAGAAAAATTTTTCTGTTATCCTTGTTATCTCGGATTCTCCAGCATCTGCAGTACCTTTTATCTCTTTATCAGGATGTTGCCTGGTATGGAGGGAAGGTCTTATGAGGAAAGGCTGAGGGACTTGAGGCTGTTTCGTTAGAGAGAAGAAGGTTAAGAGGTGACTTAATAGAGACATACAAGATGATCAGAGGATTAGATAGGGTGGACAGTGAGAGCCTTTTTCCTCGGATGGCGACGGCTAGCACGAAGGGACATAGCTTTAAATTGAGGGGTGATAGATATAGGACAGATGTCAGAGGTAGGCTCTTTACTGAGAGAGTAGTCAGGGCATGGAATGCCTTGCCTGCAGCAGTTGTAGACTCACCAACTTTGAGCATTTAAGGGCATTTAAATGGTCGTTGGATAAACATATGGATGATAATGGAATAGTGTAGGTTAGATGGGCTTCAGATTGGTTTCCCAGGTCGGCACAACATCGAGGGCCGAAGGGCCTGTACTGCGCTGTAATGTTCTATGTTCTATGTGTTAGTGAGCTGCCTTCTTGAACCGCCGCAGTCCATTTGATGTAGGTAAACCCTCAGTGCCATTTGGTGGGTTTTGACTCGGCAACACTGAAGAAATGGCGGTATGTTTCCAAGTCAAGATGACGGCTTGCTTGGAGTGGAACTTGCAGTTTGTGCTGTTCTTATATATCCGCTGCCTTTGTAGTGAGAGTGGTTTTGCGTTTGGAAGGTGCTATCTAAGGAGCTTTGGTAAATTTCTCCAGTGAATCCTCTTAAATGGTGCCTACTACGCCTACTGAGCTATGATGGTGGAAGGCATGAATGCTTGTGAATGCGTGGCAGTCAAGCTGGCTGCTTTGTCTTGAATAATGTCAAGTTTCTTGAATGTTGTTGGAGGTTCACTTATCTAGCCAAGTGTGGAAAATTCTGTCACACCCATTACTTGTGCCTTGTGGATTGTTGATAGTCTTTAGGGAATCAGGAAGTGAATTACTCAGTGCAGGATTCCTAGCCCCTGAACTGCTGTTGTAGCCACAGTATTTATATGGCTCGTACAGTTCAGTTTCTGCTTGGTGGAAACCTTTAGGATAGCAGGCATTTAGCAATGGTGATGCCACTGAATGTCAAGGGATGGGGTTTAGATCTCTTGTTGGAGATCATTATTGCCCGTAACGTGTGGTGTAAACTTTACTTGCCACTTGTCAATCCCATGCCTGAATATTGTCCAGGTTGTGCTGCAGTTGGACATAGTCTCTTTCGTGACCTGGGGAGTCACAAATGGTGCGGAGCATTGTGCATTTATCAGCAAACTCACTTATGACCTGATGGAGGGAACATCATTGGTGAAGCAACTGAAGATGGTTGAGCCTAGGACACTGCTGCTGCAGAGATTTCATGGAATTGAGATGACTGATCTGCACTAACTATAACCACCCTCCTTTGTACCAATCATGGCTTCAACCAGTGAAGAGGTTTGCTCCTGGTTCTCCTTGCTCGGTCTCCTTGATGCTGCACTCAAATATACCTTTGATGTCGAAGGCAATTGCTGTGACCTCACCTTTGGAATTGAGCTCTTTTGTCCATGCTTGCACCGGTTCTGTAATGGGGTCAGGATCAGAGAGGCCCTGGCAGAACCCAAACTAAGCTTCATCAAGCACCTATTGTTAAATGCGTGATAGCACTATTAATGACCACTTCCATCATTTTATGGATAATCAAGAGTAGACAGATGGAGTGGTAATTGAAGCAGCAATATTGAATATAGTTATATTACTCTGGGACATAATTTTTTATTTGAGACTTTGGACTGGATATTGTTTCAGTAGCTTCAATGTGTTCAGTGTTTGCTGCTACTGGACATCGAAGAGGCTGAGCAATTTTGTAAGTGCTTTGAGGTCTAATCAAAAGTTGTGGTGACTGAACCAAGTTTACTCCCAAGGGTTTGTGCTTCAAATACAAAGCTTTGGGCTAATTGCCCTGATTTCTGAATTCATTACTTTGTTTTTAAAATTTTACTCATATTTTTATTCCTAAAGGACTTCTCGATATATGAATACTTAGAGGAGACACGCCTCAATTTAAATGTTCAAATGAAATGATTATTAAAGCAACTATTTACAGGAAATCTTCTTAAAATTTTATCAATCTTGTTTCAAAAATAGTGTCTTTTTGGTGTCATTTGTCAGTTTCTTTAAATATAAGTTTCCTAAACAGTTTATCTGATCAACAATATTTTTGAATTTTACATTTTTCATTTTAAGACTAATTACATGTACTAAAAATATAGCTTTCCAACATCTTTTGAACATGATTTCCCAATGTCTTTTTATGCAGTAGCTCTTTCCTCTCCAGTCCTCGTCTGCAAACACTTGCACTCCCTGTGCTCATTGCAGCCCACAGCAAAAGAAAAACCTCTCTCAAGGCAGATACAATTCTCACCGTCGGAAGTCTGGTGGACTTGTGCAGAGATTTATTTGATGTTTGCGGCTAGCACTACCACAGATTTCAAACCATGCCTTTGCTTCAATTAAGCACAAATTGATGGGCTGGAAGTTGCTTCATTATTGGGCCTGTATAAATTTGGGCAGTCATTATCCAGTTTCATGTAATCATGTGGCCACAGGATTAACTGTCTGAAAAGTATAATGTGTACCATAAGAAGCCCACTTAGCCCATTGGTTAGTTGGAGTGGGAACTTTAAAAATGCCACCTTGGTGCATTTGTTAGTGGCCCTCTAAGGTGCAGTATTAGATCTAAGTGGCTTCAGTCTTCATCCAACTAGTCTGAATCTAGCAAAGGACATGACACTGTCACTGATCATTGAAATGGCAAACTCTTCTTAACAGGAATTCAGTGCTTTGTCTTGAACAGATGAGGAATGTGTTTCATCAGCCAAAAAATTACAAGAGATTCATTTTGGCTGTTTAATGATAAAAAGCTCAAAACGGACATTGGACTCAGTTTTAATTCTAATGTTGTTAGAATATTTCCGAAGGATAATCTCTAGTGTGCTTTGGGTGTGTGGCAATTGATTTACCAAAGCTCTGCTCTGCTCTGTATTTTGAATTAATTTACCGGAGAGCAATCTTAAAACTTGAGCCCTACAGAGATAGTGATAGTGTATATCATCTTTACAGATACTTAGATACTTTTTCAGATAACTTATTCTTTAAGTATGAATTTAAACTTCTTTTTCCCTGAATATTATAGATTCTGTTGCACTATTTGAAGAGGAACAAGGCATTCTCTTTAATTCTTCCCTCAACTAAAATGATCAAGCTAATTTAACTGATTTACCTAATTAAAGCACATGAACTAATCATAAATTTAATTGATATTTAAAGACAGTCATTACATCTTAGAGTAGTTTCCTAGCTTTAAGCAGGATGGGACACTGTTAAAAAGTGTGGTTCCTTCAAGAAGGAAGCTTTTTCTTTCCTGATGTATTTCTAAATGGTCACTAGGTGGTGCTATTGATATTGCTCTTTTAGAACTGAAGATTTTTTTTGATTAAAATTTTGCTGAGGCTGTGAATGTTCTTCTAGGTCTTTAGTGCTGAGAAGGATACTCATCAGATAATACACAATGTAATATATTAAAATGATAACCTAAGAGGCACTGGTCTTGTATATCTTTGTGTAAAACATCATCGTACACTTGGAAGTGATTGACACTAAAGTATTTCAACAAGCTGAATAAGCTTCATTAAGTCATTTTGACATTCGTTTCTTGGTTAGAGACAAAAAACTGCAGATGCTGGAATCCAAGGTATACAAACAGGAGGCTGGAAGAACACAGCAAGCCAGGCAGCATCGACAGGAAAGGAGTAGTCAACGTTTTGGGTATTGCAAGCAAGATGTTGCATGAGTTAATTGATGAATTGTGTGGTGAGCAGGCTGAAAGTTCCCACCACTGCCTGGACCTTTGAGTTTAGAAGGATCTCATACCATTTTTAAAGATACGCTGGATAGCATTTCAGATTCAGCAAGACAGACACTTCCACCCTGCGCCCCTCAACCTATGTTGTTCACTACTACAACAGAAGAGATGGTAACAGAAATAATTTCCATTGGCTCCCACAACATGCCCTGTGGACGTTGCTGGACAGTGTCAAAGAAATATAGGACATCCTTTTTCCAGAGAAGCAAATGAAGAGATTGTTGTACCAGCACCATCCAGTGTCAGTGCAGATCAGTTCTGTTGGACCTTACAAAAGGGAGAACAAGGCAGTGCTGGAAAAAAGTCACTAACCTCCTGTGTTCTGCAAAGACAAGTAGTACCATCTTCTCTCAGCTACCTTTTCACTTGAACTAACAACAAGCACACCTCTCAATGCCTCATAGCCTGCTAATTTCAGCATCAGGTATATCTTTGAACCTGCCATCCCACCAGCCTCCGCATCAAACATATCATTCTCAGACACTTCCACCAACTCCAATCAAACACCGCCTGCAACATCTTCCACTCCCCACCCCTCTCTGCCTTCCGCAAGAGCCATTCCCTTCACCACTCCTTCGTTTGCACCACACTCCCCACCAACCACTTCAACCCCCTCGGTGCCTTTCTCTGTAACTGTAAAAGATGCAACATTTGCCCACACACCATTTCCCTCACCTCTGTCTGGGGTCCTAAACAGTCCATCCAGGTGAGACAGAGCTTCACCTTTATTTCCTCAAACCTAGTCTGCTACATCCGATGCTCCCGATGTGGCCTTCTCTACGTCGGTGAGACCAAACGTAAACTAGGTGACCGTTTTGCCGAGCATCTTCACCTGGCCCGTAATGGCCAGCCTAACCTCCCGGTCACTGCCCATTTTAACTCCTGCTACCCGCTCACTCCCCAACCCCTCCCACCCCACCTCCGACATGTCTATCTTGGCCTCCTCCAGTGTTGCAGCGATTCAGAATGCAAATTTGAGGAATAACACCTTGTCTCCTGCCTAGGCACCCTAAGCCTGGAAGACTCAACGTTGAGTTTGCCAATTTCTAGTAAGCTTCCCACCTATCCCCCGGCTCCCTTTCCATCCCCACCCTCTCCTTTCCATTCCACCTTCTGGGCCTCCCTTCCAGGTACCAACCCAACTCCTCCCTCCCATTGACCAACCAGGTCGTACCCTGCTACTGGTGTCCATCTATCACTACCATTCCTCTACCCCTCTTCCCCCCCCCTTTATCTGAAGCTCCCCCTACCCTCGCATCCAATCCTGAAGAAGGGTAATACCCAAAACATTGACTTCTCCTTTCCTCCAGATGCTGCCTGGCTTGCTGTGTTCTACCAGCCTCCTGTTTATCTACCTCGGATTCCAGCATCTGCAGTTTTTTTTTTTGTCTCTAATCACACATATTTTGTCCTGTCAAGGGCTTGCACCTACCTTATCCTCTTAAATTACTAACCCTTTCTGACCTCTGAACTTCCTACTCGCTCACTGGGAGCAGTTCATCACCTTGCATGTTGTGCATGATTGCAAGCTGCTGCTGCATCCATTCCCATCCCACTGATTTTTATCTTCTTGCAAGAAGAGCTGTCTCAGAATTGAGTCAAGAGTCAAGGCTGGTGGACATCAAGTTCTTCATTCCCTTTGAGGCAAACCTAGTTGGAAAAGCCCTAGTTCTTGGGATGATAACAGATACTATTGGGCCAGCAAACCAGTAAGCAACATTACACTTTGCTTTTCCCATATGAGCTATCATGTAAAAACACAGATCTGCACAAGCTTCTCAACATCTTCAGCAAATAACTCCTTCTTCTCTTCCACTGACACAAGCAGTAATCCGGCAATCTCAACAAATAAGAGGCCACAGCCTGAGCCCTGCTGTATTGGTCCCAGCTCTGAGGATGAAGATTGAGAAATACTCGAGGATACATTGATGTGTGATTCACTTGGATCTTTCACTAGCGCAGAGATTGTCACCTCACTTGATCCCTTGGCTGGAGCACCTACAGTGCTGTTAGAAAGGGAGATCCAGGATTTTGACCCAGTGACATTAAAAGAATGGTGATATACTTCCAAGTCAGGGTAATCTGTGGCTTGGAGAGGAGCTTACAGGTGATGGTGTTCCCACTCATCAGGTGCCCATTTGGTAGAGGTTGTGCACTTGAAAGGAGGAGGTAACTTGGTAAATTGCAGCAGTACACCTTGGAAATAGTACACACTGCTGTCACTGTGCATCAATGGTGAAAGGAATGAATGTTGAATGGAATGCAAATCTAGAGGACTGCTTTATCCTGGATGGAGTGAAGCTTCTTAAATGTTGTTTCAGCTGGACTTATCCAGGCAAGTGGGGAATATTCCATCAGACTTCTGACTTGAGCCTTGTAGATGGTGGACAGGCACGTGGAATCTTCTTGTCGGTCCGCTCAAGAGGTGCCCTGCCCCTTCCCCTTCACCTTCACCCCAGCCTGTGACCACACCTCAGCTGAGGCTGATGACCCTACACCTGTACAGGAAACTTTCAGCGGGCGTGGGACAAATATCCAAGTTTTCAAAGTCCGAGCAGGTTCCCTCCACTTGAACTGCAGAAGTCAGCCCTGCGCCCAGACATAGTGGGAGGAAGAGAAATAAAAAAACATTTTGACAGCACATCAGTGACATAGGTTCTCAACATTTAATATATTTTGTACTTTTTCTAAATATATATTCAGATGCTGTCTTACAGCATCTGCTACAGACTTAATGTGCCAGTAGTAATGGGTAAAGTGAAGTGATGTAAAAGATGTGAAGCAACTTCAAACAAAAGCTATTTTGCTGCATTGCAGTTGCCACACCTTAGTCTTACCACATAATCAACAAGGTGGATGAATGCAGATACCCTAACCCAACAGGGAAACAGTTACACATTGACAATGGATGTTGCAACCAAGATTCTACAAACGAATACTCGGGACATTGAGAGTAATGATAAGGTCTGGGGAAGGATCTCAGGGTCTGGGATGTGCAACTGGTAGATGCCACTCACTTATGGGAGAGATGGTGATGTCTGTCATGGTTGACATTGCAGGAAGGAAGGTTTTTCCCCCTGTGTGGGGTCTTGAGCCAGAGGTGCAGAGTTGTCTCTTCCAACCCAATAAAGCAAACAGCTTGCAAGGCTTTGGGTTTTTTTTTAAAAGTTAGAACAATAGAAGCAGCATGAATGGGTAGAGTCAGGCTCCCACAGAACCAGGGTTTTAGTTTAGCTTTCAGTAATTGTTGGGGTTTTGAAATTAGTAATGGAAGCCGCTGTATATCTCTCTTGGCCACAAAAATTTTCAGTTCTCTTTCTGCTGCCATTTTTTCTTGATGTTCCTTTCTACTGGTCTGGAGAAACATCAGATGTGAGATAATCTATTTTACTGAATTTGCCTTTACAAGAGTGTGCTTATGGGATGTTACTATATTGGAACAGTTACTGCTTAGTAGTTATATAATCTATTAAACGTTTAAGTTTTCCGATAGAGTTGAAGTTAGGCCAATTATTCTTTCTTTTGTTTGTATTTTAACTATAGTATAAGAATATCTTAAAGCCTAATAGTGTGTCCAATCAGATCACATCTGGGATGCATCATCTTACGCTGACCTGTAACTAAGAGAAATGTCAGGGTCTAAGCTATCCCTTTGATATATTTTGAGGGGGTTTGGTCTGGTACATAACACTTATTGCAATTTTAGAAGATGCGAGACCACATCTGGATTACTCTGAGCAGTTTCAGTCCCCTGGTATGGAGGGATTGTCTTATGAGCAAAGGCTAAACAGATAAGGACGCTATTGTCTGGACTTTGAAAGAATGGAGGTGATATCATTGAAATACATAGAATTCTTAAGGGGCTTAATAGGCTAAATGCTGAGAGGATGTTGCACCTTATGGGAGTCTAGGACCATACGCATGCTCTCAGAATAAAGGGATACCAATTTAAGGGTGAGATGAACAGGAATTTCTTCTCTCAAAGGGTTGAGAGTCTTTGGAACTCCTTGCTATAGGGGGCTATGGAAGCAGAGTCCTTGTGTCTATTTAAGGCTGATGTAGATTCTTGATCATTAAGGGAATCAAGGGTTAATGGGAAAAGGCAAGAAAGTGAACATGGGGAATGTTGGTGAGCCATGATTCTACCAAATAGTGGAGCAGGCTCTTAGGGACAAATTGCCTAGTCCTTTTCCTATTTCTTATGCTGCAGTGACTAAGCCAATGGGCAACTTGCATGTTCAGTTTCTGTTATAACACAGCACTAGAGAGGAAGCAATTGCAACAAATTGAGCCAGTGGTAACGGAAGTGTCATTATCATAGGTGCTTAGGCATTGTCCAGGTGCAGTGAATTCTCTTTTATTGTGAAGCACTGCAGCAATAAGGATGGGTAGACACTCGAGGTGCATTCTCAGGATGAGGGGCAACAGGCAACTTTATTAGGGAATGGATTCCCTGATGTCACTCATGTCAGTGGTGCAAGAACCATTTTAGTGCTTATATCCAGAAATGCGAAGTATTGGAAATGCTCACAGTTGCTTTAGTTCTAGAGTTGTTCTCGGGGAAGCTTTGAGCAGGCACCTTAACTTTTGCAGAGTTGAGAATAACAGAGGCATATTGAAACCAAAATTCAACGTCTTATCATATTCATCTGTCAAATAACCAAGGAACTCACTTGCTGAAGAATGAGTACAGCAGCAGGCAGAAGGCTTTTCTCAAGCTGTACAGATCAATTTATTACTTGCAATTTGAAAGTGTCAGCTCAGCTCAGTTATCCCGAAAGTGGGTAGCTATTTATTTGTCTTTGCCTTCTCGTGTTTGGCAGACCATTGCCCTGTCTTCGTGTCTGTGGTCCTTTGGCCCACCTTGAATTCCTCACCTTTGTCTTCCTCCTCAGAGGTTTTCTTTTGCTTCTGCATTTATTCCTGAACCAGCACATTAACCCCCTTGGCAACTGACAGTGCAGAGAGTACAACATACTGCTGTGATGTGGAACACTCTGTCTCGAGTATACTGCATGATATGCCTCACCAGTCCAGGCACCATCTTCAGGAGTTGTATGGTCTTTTGCACAATGGGCCTGACTGAATTGTGGGTGCTGTTGCATATCGCAGGTGGTCTGAGATTTTCTTAAGAGGTGTCATGAGTCAGGTGTGGAGCGGTACCCCTTGTCGCCCAACAAACATTCTTACATGATCTGAAGGCTTTTAAAAGATGATCGTATTTGTGATTAGTCCAATATGTGAGACTCGTGGCAGCTCCCTGGATGTCTGGCACAGACCTGCAATACCTGGCTGCCACCATAATATAAACCATTTGAACATTAAGGGAGCTGAATCTTTTTCTCTTGTCTGAGACTGCTGATTGTAATTAGGGTGCTCTCAGTGCTATATGGGTGCAAATGATTCCGTCTTGCGCTTGTAGGAAGACGGTGATGGCTGAGAATGGGCCTAACTGCTTGAATAGCCACATCAAGGAGATTGATATGAATAGGTGTAGTCTGGTGAAGTGATCATCAGTGACATCTTGAATACGCTTGTAATTAAAGGGTTATAAATGCACCAGAGGTCCCAGTTGCTTATTGAAATAACTGATTTCCAAAATCATTAAGAGCAGTTGTGACATTTGGGGCTACCAGGATGTGATTCCCACCCTATCCTTGTGACTGCAAGTTCTTGTCTGAGAGCTGGCCTATATGTGACATGATATAGGGCGTTGTGTTATCTTCTGCATTGGTCTCAGATATTTGTGCGTGACTGCAACTTTGTCTGTAGGTCTGGTTCTGCACCAGAATTCTCTTCCTTCATGATGGATCTTGTCCTGCTGCTTCCTCCTGTGGAACCTGTGCAGCAGCTGCTGGCAGTTGCTCATCTTGTTGGGCCTATAGAAGTTGTTGTCTTTCTCCACCAATTTCTTTGCAGTCACAACACAAGAAGCACCTCTGGTGAAATGGTGGTGAAATAGGGCTTCTGAGCCTGGGGCTCATCCGCTTTTCATTTCTTTTTTTTTCTCTCTATCTTCTTTGTATTTTTCTTTTTATTTCTTTTTGTTTTACTTACCACTTGTTGAAGAGCTTGGTTACAGCAAATAAGCCCAGTGTGGATCTGTGGTGGCATCGGAGGCGAGTCTGGGTTCCTGGTGGCTTCTGCATTGGGGTGGTCCTAGCACTGACTCATGGCTGTTGTGGCGGAGACCAGTTTGGGTTTCTGGTGGCATCCACATCCAAAACAGATTCATGGCAGTGGCAGAGGCAAGTTTGGGCCCGGCATGTGACCCGGCGCCATTGGCAGAAGCTGTGTTGGCAGGGTGGGCCCAAAGTGGATTCATGGCAGTGGAACTGAGTTTGGATCGGTGCAGTATCTGGTGGTATCGGTGGTGTCTGCAAGGCCTAGTGAGGACTCAGTGATGAGGTGAGATGGCACCAAAGAGTGGCGACTTTTATTCCAGTGGAGGCGTGGCTGTAATAAGGAGGAGTGTAAAACATTTTCTTTATTCTTATGTCTTTATACTCTTTTTTAGTTTATTTTTCTGTGTTTTATGATAGCACCAAATAGTGGCGACACTATACAACATCTTTCACTTCATATTGTAACAAAATACATGAGACAATAGTAAAAAAATTAAATCAAAGAACTGCTGCATTGACCTCTGTCATTTGTGCCATCGGTTACAGTAGATCTGTGACAGCATTAAGAAAAAGCACATAGTCTTGATAAAGGATACTTCAGTCCTAGCATTCTTCCTCATGAAACTTCAGGGTCGCATCTCACTTGTGTAAGGAACCCGAAAGAATGTGTTGCTACCAAGTTAGCATTGCTGTTTATGAATAGAGGAGAAGTTCTTGTCATCAATCTCCAAAGAGCTTGGATGCATTTACTTCAAGGTTTCCATCATCTCTGACAATAGCTCTTCCTTTGCTCATCAGTCATCTCTAATTCATGTAAGATGGCTCAAGAAAGTATCTGTGTTTCCTTGGCATGAAATAGCTGCCAGAAAGACCCCCCTGCAGCTCAATTTCAGTAGCCGTGTCCAGGTAGGCTTTGTTCTGAAGAAGGGTCACTGGATCCGAAATGTTAACTTTGATTTCCTCCATGTATGCTGCCTGACCTGCTGAGATTTTCCAGCAATTTCTGCAGTTCGTTTGGCTTTTTTGTCAAGTAGGCTTTGTCTTGTGAGTGAGAACAATGTTGTAATATGTTGGCTTGCACTTCTTGAGACAGTGTGCCTTGGCCGGCGGGATAGAAAAAGTACTGAATGCATATTCGCTTGTCCGATTGAGTTTTGTTAATCTCTGAAGTCAGAAGATGGCAATTAGGGCAATGTACTCTTAATGATTCTTTCACGAAGGCAGGTCAGAATTGGATACAATGGGGAATGTTGAGATTCGACTCAATTGAATTGAAGACAGACTTGTATCAATGAGACAAAACTGGACTTCTGTTTACTACAGTAGCCCCTTGGAAGGCCTCACATTCCAGTGCTGAACTTGGAACTCTTTCAGATAAAAACGTTACTTGGTTCTCCCACTTTGGATGCTGTTTTGTCAACTTTGAAGCCTTATTAATATAATTGATTTTTGAATCAATATGGTGAGGTTTCAGCTTTGCATTTGTGTCAGTGACTTGCAGGCTCTGCATAGCAGCAGCTTGCTCCTTATTCTTCATTCTGTAGTTCCTTTGATTCCAATGACCCTTCACATTTAAAAACCGAAAGAACTGCGGATGCTGTAAATCAGGAACGAAAACCAAAATTGCTGGAAAAGCTCAGCAGGCCTAGCAGCATCTGTGAAGAAAATGTCAGAGTTAACGTTTCGGGTCCGGTGACTATACCTCAGAACTGTTGGTAGCTGGGAACACGTTGGTTTATATGCAGCATTTATTGCCGATATATGCAGATAAACTGTTTTCCCAGCTACCATCAGTTCTGTAGAAGGATCACTGGACTAGAACCATTAACTTCTGAGTTTTTTTCTTCTCAAATTCTGCCAGACCTGCTGAGCTTTTCCAGCAATTCTGTTTTTGACCCTTCACGTTTCCCTATTTTCGTTGAGCCTCCTTATGTGACTGCTGATGTGCCAGCATTACCCCTGAGTCCATGACACTTGAGGTCCCTATGCCCATGCTTGCTCTGCATTCTCTCTGTATTGAGGCTGGCATAACCACAACTTGACTTGACCTCCACCCTTACCCTTCGTGACTGTACAGTCCCCTCCAATAAACAACTATGCCCCATCCTAGTGTCGACAATTGCTCCCCTATCATTGCGACTATTCCCTTAGCCACCCAGTACAATAAAGCCAAAACCCAGATGTGAGCTGCCTGCATTCTTGATGCTGATGTGGAGTGACCATAAAACCTGCCCCACCCCCAACCTACCCAAGCTTTCCTGGATCATGTGTCAATTGCCTCCCAGCCCCTGTTTTTTTTCACCGCTCCCCTCCTCTCAACTGACCATGGCCCATCACTGGACATATTGGCAGGACAGCCCTGACTGACCTCTGCCTAGTTCCTGAATTGATTCTGCAAAAGCACCCCAATTGAATGACCAGCAAGGCTCATGTTGGTTTGCCTTGACTGACTGTGGCCCAATACAGCACCTGGACTACAGCAGTTCAAGAAGGCAACCTTGCTGCTGTCTTCTCAAGGACAAGTAGGGAGGGACAATAAATGCTGGCCAGCCAGCGACCCTGTTCCCACAAGTAAATTTTTAAAAAAATTCTTGAACTGCGTTGGAGTAGATCTCCTGACTTTGATGAAATCAGTTGCCTGACTAACTGACTGCCCCCAGGTTGGAATAGGCTCAGCCTGCACAAAGACTGTGGTACCCTCTGACTGACTGGAGTCACTTCTCGTCCCACACAAAAAAAAAACTCCATTCTGTTCAAGATGTAATGTTTATTGTGTAAGCTGCATGTCCGACATCTGTGAAGTTGAGGCAGCAATATGTGGGAGCACTACCATGCCCTCTTCTCCCCCCACCCCTCATCCCCATCTGTCCATTTACGCTTTATTGTTTGCGAGGCACAAGTTGCTTGCGTTTCCTTTTATACTAAAGAGGAACCCCTCTATCACAGATAACAAGCATGGGGCTGGATGAACACAGCAGGTCAAGCAGCATCATAGGAGCAGGAAAACTTGACGTTTCGGGCCTAAACCCTTCATCAGAAATGGGGGAGGGGAAGAGGGTTCTGAAATAAATAGCGAGAGAGGGGGAGGCGGATAGAGGATGGATAGAGGAGAGGATAGGTGGAGAGGAGGCAGACAAGTCAAAGAGGCGGGGATGGAGCCAGTAAAGGTGAGTGTAGGTAGGGGGGTAGGGAGGAGATAGGTCAGTCCAGGGAGGACGGACAGGTCAAGGGGGCGGGATGATGTTAGTAGATAGGAGATGGGGGTGTGGCTTGAGGTGAGAGGAAAAACAGGTTAGGGAGGTGGAGATGAGCTGGGCTGGTTTTGGGATGCGGTTGGGGGAGGGGAGAAGCCTGGCATCCTTTACCTTCTGTAATAAAGCGTCCAACTGCTTATGCCTGCTTATCTGCTACCTCTGAAGGCAAAACTGCTACCTAAGTGTGCCTGCAAATGTACAAGCTGATATTCTGATGCCAAGTGCATTGACTTTGTAAACTTAGGTGGTTGGAGGGTCCAGGGAGACATTGTGCCAAATGATAACAGAGGCAGTTGCTACAGTTTCATCTGAAGTGAGGAGAGGAAAGATGGCTTACACAGCTAGTACTCACCCAGCCTGCAGTCCGAGGAGCCACCTGAACAGGGACTCGCTTAGTTTTTGCTGTTGTGTTTTTGAAGTGTTGAGTCTCTTGATTGGGCAGAAGTTAATTGGGAAGGCGAAATTCGTCCAGCAAGTTGAGTAATTCATGAGACACAAATGCACATATATAGGTTTAAGTCATCACACTTGCCATTATTCTCACCACCTTAGGGAGGGGAGAATTGTACCCTGTGTATTCAGAAGAGCATTTCTTGGTAGAATTGTTTAGAGGCATAATATTTGCTGTGGTTTGGGTGTTTTCAGCCTATTTTTATACATTGAAGCTACAATATGGTGTGTCTATTGCAATAGACAGTGAACTGAGACAAACTATTTTTTGCAGTTTAGATCATGAAAGTTTGCTGCAGCTATGCAAGCCAGTGTAACATTTGTGCTGTTCATGTTTCAAATAAGGTACGAAAAACAAATTTAAAACCATTGCCAATGATGGTTAATTTCTCCAGGCACCACCTGTGAACAATTCTTTAGTGCAATGATTGTATAACAGGGTTGATTGGGTTTTGAGCTTTCATCACCAGACATATCACGTGAGGTTGTCTTGATCTCAAAAATCTTACCAACATTTGGAGCTTTGCAATTAGTTAGTTTGGTATGAGACATTTCTGCACAGCTGGCTTGTACACTTTATGGATGAGAAGCTATTCGTGGCTGTATGTTTGAGGGAGTTTCTTTTATTGTTCGTTCATGTGATATGGATGTCACTCGCAAGACCAACGTTTACTGCTTATCATAAAGTACTTTTGGAAAGATGTTGCTGAACCATCTTCCTGAACTATAAACCCAGCTAACTTTGTACAACGTAGTGGCAAAGAGTCCAATGCTTGAAATTGTGATATTCAAATTTAATTGGACTGCTTTCTGATTTGAAACATGAACACACTTTTCAAACTTGCTCAGGCAGACTGATTGAAAAATGTCTTTGAGTGCAGGCTATATTTTGAGAAGCCATCTGTTTTTGTAATTGCTTGGTTTGGCAGAAAGTGATTATGAATGTAGTTTGTGAAAAAGTGTAGCAACGTTTAGATTCAAAATAAGATTTGTTGACGGTTTTGACCCTTTACTGCAAATGAAAATTTCATGTTTGTTTGCTGTGCACCCACTCTGCTTAGAGCGTTTAATTGTTCTCAAGATGTGTTTTGTTTATATTGATGTATTGCACAGGTGCTGAAGGTAGTACTATGTGTTGGTATGTTGTATCCTGGTGAAGGCACCATAATCCATATATAGAATGATTCAAGACCATGAGAGCTGATGATTAAAAGGTCTGAAAGTACTTCTAGATTGTTGCTGGGCAACACAAGAGTAATCAAATTGATGTTCCAAAAATAATGGCCTGTGATGGAGATGTGGTCACTATTTTTAGCAGAGTAGACTTAAAAGCAGTTTGTTTTCACATGCATACCTTGAGATTATGCTCCTTAGATTAAAATGTAGGTTTGTATTTATTATTCAAGTGTGTGTCCTGATTTAACTGTCATTGTATTTAGAGTCCTTAATTGAATACAGTGATGGAACAAAAGCGTTAAATCTCTGTTAGGGTTCTGTGCAATTTCAATGAGTAGATAATGTGTTCTCGAATAATATGTCTAATTCTTTAATTATAATTTGAGATCTTGAGTGCTGAAAAAAAAGACGTTTTGTGGAAGCTTTCATCATGCACTAGGGACAATTTGCAAGAAATACCAATGTAAAGGAAAAACATCATTTGTACTTTGAGCAGAGTGTGCTGAATATTTGACAGTGACATCATGACTAGTGTTTGTCACCAACAGTATGCAGCCATCAAGCCAACAAGACGGTTTGTCAATGTAACAATTAGGTAATGTAGATGTGTTTATCAGTGCTGATATGATGCTAGGTATGTAGGCTGCACATTCAAAAGTTTGGTAAATTATGTCAAACAGCATATCTCTTTGGCTGCTCACAACAAACAAGATACTGACCACATCGAACCAGCCCATGCTTTCAAAACTCTCAACTCTCTCTCACCATTAGATATCATTCCTCAATTGGACAGCATTTTCCAAAAAATCCTGTGTGTGTGAAGAATTACACTAACAAGCAATTTATCCTCATTAGTCAGGCTTGCTGTTTGGTGCACTTGCCAGTACTGGAAACTATGTAATGATATGCAGGACTCTATTCTTTGTAGACAGAACATATATAAACACTATACATGTTTCAACTCAATAAAATTGGTAATAGTGATTCTCTGGTTTATTTCTTGGGGTGATGCCTTGACTAATCAGAGTCAACCTGCCTGATTCATATTTAGACAAAGCTCGGCAGTTAACTGTCAGTCGTTGCCATGGTGATCACACAAATTAACAATGCCTCTGTAATCAGAGTTCACTTGCCAACCAATCAGAACTCTCATCTTATCTCACAAATGCTGTTTTCCTTTTTATATTGGTTCTTGTGAATTATCCTGATAGTGCAAGATAAACAGCTTTGTCAAAATTCAGAGTCTTTCAGTGATCGTCAAGTTCTGTCTTACCAAATGTATATTAAACTGAAATCTATAGAAAACCAGATTTCCTGTAGTATTGCTCACTGATTTGTAAGATGTTCTGTTTTGCTGCAGAGATTATTATTAAATAACATATGATTAAAGATGGCTTGTGTTATTGATCATGGATCAAAAACTCTACCTCATTTTCTGTGATGCAAAACGTAGAAGGACAGTTCATTGCAGAACTGCAGGAATGTTGCATTTTCAAAATATTGTCATTTATAGGAGCATTAAGCCAAGGCATTGTCCTGAGGCTCAGGTGAATGGTAAAATTCCTGTGGCATTACTTGAACAGTAAACTCATCGCACTTAACAATCCTCTCTAAACCAGTATTATCAAAAAATCTCAAATTTAGAAGTCAAAGTAGAAATCTAACCAGAAAATTGAACATCTGTTCTGAAATAAATGTTGAGTGTGAATCTTATTCAAAGATCAGTACAAATAATTGTAAATATAAGCCCTTTGTTACAGAAAATTAAAACACATTTCTGATCTTTAACTAATAACCTTCAGCATACTTCTAAGAGAGGACTTTATTCAATACTCCTATGTAATTTTGCATACTCAAGTTTGAATAGCAGGGTTTTGCTTTGAGCGAATGCAGAGTGGATTTTGCAGAGTGGTGCATGAGGGACTTCAGTTATATATAGAGACTAGAAAAATTAGCAAAATCAAAACCAGGCTCCCAGCTTTTGTGCACCCAAAACCCCAAGATTGGTCTAAGGTGAGCAGTGTTTTGTGATGGTGATTGCCAGTTTGCCACTGTTGTCCTGGTGTTAAATCAAAAATTAGCAAGTGCACCAAACGACAAGCCTGACAGATGACCAAAAATTGCTTGTTAGTGAATTCTTCACACACTCAGGATGTTGGAAATATAACGTAAAAAGAGAAAATGCTGGAAACAGTATTAAGGTTTCAGATTGGTCTTTTGTCAGAGCTTCATGGGGGTGGGATTGTTCTGCTTAAAACAGAATATTAAGATAAGAATTTCATAGTTTTAAAATCATAAAGCATTTTCATGATATATCTAAGGAGAGATTGCCTCCAGTGGCAGAGTGGTTGGTAACCAGAGAACACAGATTACAGATAGTCAGCAGAAAACCCAGAGACCATATTTTAAAGGAAAATGCACTGAGTTCTTAAAACATACAAAACACTGACAGAAAAGATCCAACAGGAGGAGTGTTGCTTTTTTCCTGTTGGTATGAAGAGTCTGATGCTGGGATCATACCAGGGGTTTCTGACTGCACAATCAAAGTGTGGGCTGTCCCTGTCGAGCTTGCTATCTAGAACTCATTCAACAACTGGCTGCAGACATAAAGTCTGTTGTAATAAACGCTGAACATGGGAGCTTGCCGAGGAATGGCTGCAGTTCAAGGATTATAAAGAGGCACTATTTCCAAACGAAAGAAGGAGACGGTCACGGTACTTGGGCTCAGTTCCAGAAGAGTTTCAATGAGCTGGTGCAACTTGAAAGCAACTGGCAGTCCAACAAATGTAGGAAGTTGGCTCATGGCTGAGGTCTGACCAGGCTCCCAGCTTTTGTACACCCAAAACCCATGATTTGTCTAAGGTGAGCTGTGTTTTGTGATGGTGGTTGCCAGTTTGTCACTATTGTCCCAGGGTTAATCTGCTGCATATTAACAGAATCTGTGAGTAGCTCACTTGAACCTTAGATTGTGACACTGAGTGTGCAGGTTTGCAGCAGAAGTGTGCTGTCAATGCCAGGGAGTCCAAATGAATGGAGGTTTGAGTTCAATTCATTGCTGTGGTGACACGTGAGATTGCAGGAGGCAGTCTGCTGCTCAGGGTCAATAGAAGTGAAGCTCCTGACTCCTACAAAAATTCTCCTGGGCCATGGAATTACCTAGAGATTTCCTCTCAACTGGCAGCTTAAAACCAGTTGACCAGTGATGGGAAATGTCTCTTTAAAAATACTGATTGTTTGAGAGTGAGAAAAACTAATGTGTTCACAAACTGACAAGTCATTTTCAGTGTGTCTGCCTTCATGCCACTTCGTCCATCACTATAGGATTGATAATGTTGACTTCGAGTGTATAAATATGTGTGAATATATTGTATTCCTGTTTAAAGGTTGGACCAGTGAGTTACAGAATTCAATTTACATTTTTGCTTGTATAATAAATCCTTTTATCATGTTGAATCATAGTATGTAGGTTGTTATCTATAGAAATATTTCATGTTCTCAAAAAATACTTTGCAATTGCATCACACTTGTTAAAATTCCTCAAAGGTGTTTGGTGAGCATGTCCTGATTCACTGCTTAAATCTACCACATGTAACAAAAAGTAATTGACGAGAAGGATTTTGAAGAACTATACGACTAAACTGTAAAATTTCTGATTTGACTGAGTGACTAATTCGTTCAGATTGTCTGGCTAGAGGCATTCAATTATTCTTCAATATGCTAACCTATACGAAACACTTGAAATATGAAGCATAAGCCATTATTTTCAGTGACCAGTAATGTGAAATTAGTGAACGTTTCTGAATCGAAAATTGATCCCTTAGACTGGATTCAAAGAGTCAACTTGAAGCCTACTACCCCTTCATTCAAAATAAACCGGAGCACTGTGAATGTTGGAAATCAGTAACAAAATCAGAAAATGCTGGAAAAATTCAGCAGATCTGGCAGCATCTGTGGGGAGAAAGCAGAGGGTCAAGGTCAAGTAGGTTTCGGTCTAGTGACCCTCCTTCAGAACTGATTGTAGTTGGGAAAATGTTGGTATATATGCTGAGGTAGGGAGGGAGAGGAGTGAATAATAGGTGAAGATGGAGCCCAGAGAAAGAAAAACAGTTGGACCGACAAAGGAATAGGTAAAGGTCAGCCCTGGGAGAATGAATTGCTGCTAATGCAGACTATTAGCAGCTGACAATGGGTGGTTTGTGGTATCAGTCCATGTGATGACAAGAACTGCTGTGTGGGGGTTAGGCTAAAGACATTGGACAAGGTGCTCAAGCCCTAAATTTATTGAACTCTTATATGGAATCCAGAAGGATGCAGGTTCCCAAACTGAAAATGACGTGTTGTTCTCCCAACTTGTGCTGAGCTTCTCTGTCTCAGGATGGCTACAGTGCTCCAGTGACGTTGACCAGGGAACATGGTGGCGTGTTGAACTGGTAGGTAACTAGAAACTCAGGGTCTTTGCTGCGGACAGAACATATGTATTCTGCTGAGTCTTCCCAGTGTAAAGAACGCCTCATTGTGAGCAGTGGATACAGTAGACTAGATTGAATGAAGTGCATGTAAATTTCTGCATCACCTAGAAGATATGTCTGGGGCCTTGGATAGTGGGATGGGTATTACACCTTTGCCATTGCATAGGAAGGTGCCACGGGGGTGTGGGGAGATGTTGGGAGTAGAGGAGGTGTGGTCCACGGTGTCCTGAGGAAATGGCCCCTGTGAAGGCTGACAAGAGAGGGAAGGGGAATATCTCTGTGGTGGTAGCAACCTATTGGAAGTGGTGGAGATGGCAGCAAATGAACTTTTAGATGTGGATGCTGGTGTCACGGTAGGTGAGGACGAGGGGCAGTCTGTCGCTGTTGTGGGAAGGAAGAGGGTTGAGGGCCGAACAGGAAGTTATAGTCATTATTGCTGGGTGTTGGAAGCGAAGAAGCCTTTAAAGAGATGGATTAAATCAATGGCTGGACAACTAATCAGTGAAACATTTGGTCTATAGTGTATAATGTCGGTATTCATGAGCCAACTGGAATTTTTCCTCCTGTTTATCCACAGAAAGGGTGAATCAACAGTGTTAAAGGCTCACACAGGAACTATTCGAAGTGTTCAGTTCTCCAGAGACGGACAATCTTTGGTTACAGCTTCGGATGACAAAACCATCAAAGTTTGGACAGTTCATCGGCAGAAGTTTCTTTTTTCTCTCACCCAGCACATCAATTGGGTTCGCTGTGCTAAGTAAGTAACTAGATGGTGGTTGTTATACTTTACAGAGGAAGCAGAAAATGATTCGTTTCACATTCCACTAAGGTCCCGTGTTATAATCCCAGCTGATGATAATATTAGTGGAGTCAGACCCCAATGTGAAACTAGGCTTGAAAGACCATAAGTTTTACTTATGCAACAAAGCTTATTTGACAAAAGGAAAGAAAGAGACATCAACTGTGTTAGACTCAACAAGAAATATTTAAAACCGTCCTATTACAAATATCACAAAGATTCAATTCCTTTAGCCTCAATAATAACATTAACATATACTCAAACATATGTGAAGTGTCACCCTGTTTCCACTTTAAAGTTCTTTGTTCAGTGGGCAGGGCTGTAATTGCTCTCCTTTCACGCAATTCTGTTTCTATAGCTAATGCCTCTTCCTGAGAGACAAAATGCTAACAGAGCTCATTTTATTTTCTTGAAAAGATGATTTTAACCATTTAATCCCTCTTTTAAATGAGATCAGACTCTGGTTTCTTTGTTTAGAATTTTATTCATGCATACATGGGAGATGTATCTATCAAATATGGCATACAACTTGAACTTTACTACTTAAACAGTGGTTTTACACTATTTCTACAGGTGACATATTTCCAATCAAAAGGTTACACATTTATTCACATATCTCTAACCAACTGTGTTCCCACAGTTTACATTCCAGTTTAGTACGCATGACTGTACTATCTAATCACATCATAACATGTTCATGTTTTCTAGCTGTAAAAACGTACTTGTGACTGTCAGAAAACTGTCGCTTTCGCTCCCCCCCCACCCCCAACCTTCATTTCTTGAATGGGTTTGTTAAACTCATTTTTCACAGCTTTCTGTTTCTGCAGCTTTACTATTATTGACATTAAGCTATTCAGGACGACTTTTATTCTGCCTAACTGTTAGAGAGACTGCTAACCTCCATTGCTGTTGGCATAGGCCGTTTCTCTCTGAGTGACTTGCTTCTCTCTCTGGAAGAGGCTTGCATACTCACAGACTTTATGGATGCCTCCACATGCCTCACCATGGTCTTAAAGAACTGGTTTCTGACTGCGCCTCCCAGTATCGTATAACACCATGGTGGAGGCGTCAGCCCAATTTTTTTCTCACTCTGCCGTGGTCATTGGACTGTTTTTCTCAAAAGTTTTAAATGTTCCTTTAAATGCGTGTAAATACGTTTCCAGATATGTTCACACACTTCTTAATGTTTTATGAAGCGTGTATAAATGTTATTATTTAAGTGAGTTTATGTAGATTCTATTCAATGAATGGTCTGTAAGAAAGATCCCACCCTTGGAGTTGCTTGCTGTTTCAATACACCATCTTAGTCTAATGATAACATTTCTGTCCTGGGCAACCTGCTGTGTTCTATTGAAACCCAATATAGGCTAGCGAAACAGCACCTCATTATCCATTTAGGCACTTTACAGCCTTCAAGGCTCTTTATTCATGCACTGAAGTTGCTGAAATCAATTGCGTCATCCATTTGGTTACATCCAGCTCCCCAAGTGGATGATGTGCATGGGTTTTCTCTCATCAAAGCTGATCTATTTTCCCCTAATATTACTAGTTATTTTGCATCTGTATCTTTCCTGTACTACCATCAGCATTGCTTTGTGTTTTGCTCTGGACAGCTTCACCATCTGTTCCACTTGCTTCTCCTTCCTCTTTTGACAACAGCATAAATGCTATCATTTTTCCAGCCCCCTTCAATTCTGGAGAAGAGCCATATCAGTACCAACTTTGTTTTTTCCCCATTGATGCTGCCAGGCTGTTGAGTTTCTACAGCACACTGCTTTTATTTTGGCCCTCCGTCATCTGCAATAATTTGTTTTAATATAAATTGTTGGAGAAGGCAATGGCGTGTGTGGCATTATTGCTAGACTATTAATCCAGAGACCCAGGTAATGTTCAGGGGACTCCGGTTTGATTCCTGTCACGGCAGATGGTGGAATTTGAATTCAATTAAAAAAAAAATTGGAATTAAGAATCAACTGATAACTGTGAAACCATTGTTGATTGTCACACAAACCCATCTTGCTCACTAATGTCCTTCAGGGAAGGAAATCTGTCATCCTTACCTGGACTATATGTGAATCCAGACCACATAGCAATATGGTTGACTGTCACGTCCTCTGAAATGGCCTAGCAAGCCATTCAGTTGTACCAATTGCCAAGCGGTCTCAAAGAAATAAAACCAGATGGATTTCCTGGCATCAACCAGGCACTGGAAAAGACAACACAGAAACAGCCCTGTCGATCCTGCGAAGTCCTCCTCAGTAACATCCGGGGTCCAGTGCCAAAATTGAGAGCTGTCTCTCAGATTTGTCAGGCAACAGTTTAACATAGTCATACTCATGGAATCATACCTGACAGACCCAGCAAAGGTGGTGGCACAGTGATATACAGTTGGAAGGGAGTTGCTGTGGGAGTCTCAACATTGACTCCGGACCCCATGAAGTCTCATGACTTCAGGTTAAACACAGGCAAGGAAACGTCTTGCTGGTTACCATGTATTGTCCACCCTTGGCTGATGAAAATTGGTACTCCTCCATGTTAAACAACTCTTAGAGGAAGCACTGAGCATGGCAAGGGCACAAAATGTACTCCGGGTGGGTGGGGTTTCAATGCCCACCACCAAGAATGGCTCAGCAGCAGTACTACTATTCGAGCTGGTCAGGTCCTAAAGGACATAGCTGCTGGACTGGGTCTGCAGCAGATGGTGAGGGAACCAACAAAAGGGAAAAACATACTTGATGTCATCCTTACCAATCTGCCAGCTGCAGATGCACCTGTCCATGACAGTATCGGCAAGAGCGACCACTGCACAGTCCTTGTGGAGATGACGTCCCACCTTCACATTGAGAATAACGTTCGTCGTGTTGTGTGGCGCTATCACTGTGCTAAATGGGACAGACTTTGGACAGATCTAGCGACCCATGAGGAACTGTGGGTCATCAACAGCAGCAGAACTGTACTCCAGCAGAATCTGTAATCTCATGGCCCGGCATATCTCCCACTCAACCATTACCAGCAAGCCAGGGGATCAACCCTGGTTCAGTGGAGAGTGCAAGAGGGCATGCCAGGAGCAGCACCAGGTATACCTGAAGATGAGGCATCAACCTGGTGAAGCCACCAAATGGACTACTTGCACACCAAACAGCGAAAGCAACAAGTGATAGACAGATCTAAGCAATCACACAACCAACAGATCAAATTTGAGTTCTGCAGTCCTGCCACATCCAGTCGTGAATGGTGCTGGACAATTAAACAACTCACTGGAGGAGGAGTCTCCACAAATATCCCCATCCTCAATGATGGAAGAGCCCAACACATCAGTGCAAAAGGTAAGGCTGAAGCATTGGCAGCAATCTTCAGCCAGAAGTGCCGAGTGGATGATCCGTCTTGGCCTCTTCCAGTAGTCCCTAGCATTACCGATATCAGTCTTTAGCCAATTTGATTCATTCCATGTGATTTCAAGAAACAGTTGGAGACACTGGATACTGTAAATGCTACGGGCCCTGACAACACTCCGGCAATAGTCCTGAAGACTTGTGTCCCAGAACTTGCCACTCCCCTAGCCAAGCTGTTCCAGTATAGTTACAGCACTACTATCTACCCAACAATGTAGAAAATTGACCAAGAATGTCCAGTACATAAAAAGAAGGACAAATCCAACCGGGTCAATTACCATCCCATCACTCTACTGTCGATCGTCAGTAAAGTGATGGAAGATGGTATCAATAGTGCTATCAAGAAGCACCTGTTCAGCAATAAGCTGCTCAGTGACACCCAGTTTGGGTTCCGCCAGGGCCACTCAGCTCCTCACCTCATTACAGCCTTGGTTCAAACATGGATAAAAGAGCTGAATTCCAAAGGTGAGGTGAGAGTGACAGCCCTTGACATCAAAGCTGCTTTTAACCATGTGTGACATCAAGAAGCCCTAGCAAAACTGGAATCAATGGGTATCGGGGGCAAACTCTCTGGTGGTTAGACACTTAGGAAGATGGTCATCGTTATTGGAGGTCAATCATCTCAGCTTGAGGACATCTCTGTAGGAGTTCCTCAGGATAGTGCCCTAGGTCCAACCATCTTCAGCTGCTTCATCAATGACCTTCCCTCCATCATAAGGCCAGAAGTGGGAATGTTGGCTGACGATTGCACATGTTCAGCACCACTCGCGACTTCTCAGACACTGAAGCAGCCTGTGTTCAAATGCAACAAAGTCTGGACAATATCCAGACTTGGGCTGACAAGTGACATTGCCTGGCATTTTTGTGGTATAAATGCTAACGACCATCACCAATTTAAGACAATCTAACCACCGCCCTTTGACATTCAGTGGTGTTACTATCACTGAATCCCTGACTATCAACAACCTGGGGCGATATTGATCAGAAACTCAACTAGATTCACCGCACGATCACAGTGGCTATAAGAGCAGGTCAGAGGCTAGGAATACTGCAGAGGACAACTCAATCCATGACTCCTCAAAGCCTGTCCACTACCAAAAAGCACAAGCCAGGAGTATGATGGAATATTCTGCACTTGCCTGGATGGCTGCAGTTCCAACAACACTCGAGAAGCCTATCACCAAGCAGCCCACTTGATTGGCACCATGTCCACAAGCATCCACTCCCTTCACCATGGATGCTCAGTAGCAGTAGTCCGTACCATCTACAAGATGCACTGCAGAAATTCACCAAAGATCCTTAGACAGCGCCTTCCAAATATATTGCTGTTCCTTCACTGTCACTGGTCAAAGTCCTGGATTTCCCTCCCTATTGGCATTGTGGGTCAACCTACAGCAAATGGGTGGCAGCGATTCACGAAGCTCACCATTACCTTTTCAAGCGTAACTTTGGACGGGCAATAAATGCTAGCCAGCCAGCAAAGCGCACGTCCCACAAAGTGAATAAATAGTAAAAATGTTTTGTTCACAACTGACATGCGACTAAAGCAAAGTCTTCCCCTCTTATCATACAATGGAGAAACTCAAATTAAAGCTATAAATGTTAAAAAGCTATCCAAAACTCACTTTAGAACCCTGGTTTCCTAATAACATTGATTTATCATGAACATTCCCTGCAGCACAGATTTTGATGCATTAGTTTGTCTTTTTGTGATTGAAGACAATATAAGAAAATATAACATTAAAACTTGTATTTGAAGCATTTTGGTTAAGATAACAGTTTTTTTTGTCTGTTTCTACTACGGACGGATGTGAATTTGCTCTTTAAAATGTTAATATACTAATGTTAATATTATATGCTAGCTGTAATTCACTGGTACATTTGTAATTATTTCTGTTTGCAATTCCTTACTTGGGAGTTTGAATTTCCATTGACTCACTGAGGAGTTGCTAGCTAGTAACTGTAGACTAAGTATGGGGGAAAGATGAAAGCTTTTAGAATATGCCAAACCAAAGCAGTTATTTTCTACTTCTGTATGGTCAACCTTATGGAATATTGGATCAGTCCTCCACTTATTTTGTTTATTCACATACTTAACCAGCAGCTTCCTGAAAACTACAAAGAAAATCAAAAATAGCTTTTAAAAATCAGTTGAGAATTTCTCTTTTTCTATGCCTGGTAGAATTGTTTCCCTTTCTTTGAGTTCTTTTCAGTCGGGGATGTTTCGGTCATTAATAGATTAGACTAACTCCTACAAATGGCTATTTATGGTGTATGCAAGTCAGCAGGTTATGCATGTGGACAAAGTATAATTGAACTTCTGCAAATATTATAGAAGATGCACTTTTGTACAATGTAACTTTGATTTAAAAAATCTGATCATGTTAATTCGAAGAACTCCCCTTAATACAGAAGAATTGAAAGTTAACACAAAATGTATTTACTACATTTTGCACATCACAGAAACTTTGCACATTTAATGGCAGAGTTTTTTCTGTCATCACAACAAACATTGTTATGACTTTCGTTATCCTTAGACTTGCCAACAAAATTTCTATTGGCATTTGCACTGCAAGTTGCAATGATTAAAAATCTAAAATAATGTGTCTGGTTCAAATCTTTATCCTCATTTTATACGTTCCCTGTAATTTTTGTTTTTAAATCCTAGGTTTTCACCAGATGGACGACTCATCGTTTCTGCCAGTGACGATAAAACGATTAAAATTTGGGATAAAGCTACTAGAGAATGTATCCATTCATTTTATGAACATGGAGGGTGAGATGTTTAATTGTATACTTTTGTAAATAAATTTTTAGTGTATTAATAATTTAATAATTACCTGTATTGCTTGCACTGTTGCTGTATGTGATGGAGTAATGACATAGGTTTGCAGTGATGATTTTCCTGCGTGCCAAATTCTTGATATCATTCATGGGTATTCTTTTGATAGGAAGAAACTGGATGATGGTACCTTTTGTAAATTTTAACATCGGACAAATTTGCTGCACATTTCTGGAGTCGACAAAAGTTTACATAAAGAAACGAACTAATCTGTAGACTGTAGGTTTCACTACACCACCGTTAGGGGTAAACGAGCAGGTGTGACATTTTAGCTTGTATATGCTAATTGTGGTTCATTACAAAAGCATTTGGATTGATGTCATTTTAGGTTTACTATGTCATTAGCAGATGGTCTGTTAAAATTAAATATGCAATTCCGTGATAAGTAAATTTAGGTCTGAATTTTATTAATGGCATATTGCCATTTGTATTTAACTTTTTGATTTCCTTTGGCTGACCACACTTTAGACAAGGGTTAATATTTATTTTCTTTATTTTGCAAAGATAATGCATTTTCTCAACTATAATTATCTTTTTGCCTTTTATATTAATGACTCCAAATGGCGGTGGAGTAGGACACCTCAGCTGGAGCTCATCCATTCCATTTCTATTTTTTCTCTCTTTTGTTTTTTTTTGTTTCCTTCTTTCTTCTTACCTCCCGTCCCTGTGCCTCGAGTGAAATCGTCACAGACTCCCAGGTTCAGCGTGTGTTCCGGGCAGTGTGGACTCCTAGCTTCGGGAGCCTCAAGGTGAAGCCTGATGCGGTCTGGAGGTGAGGGCTGGTGTGGACTGAAGGCGAGTCCCAGTGCAGTCTGGAGGCTACGTGCCGGCATGGACTGAGTTGGAAGGACTGTTATCCTGAACTTTTTATTCCTTTATTCCTTTATTTTTCTCATTTATTCCTCTGATTTTGCACTCTTGTACCTAAGATGGCATAACGTCGGTAATGCTGGACTTTTTATTTCTTTATTTTTCAAATTTTTTTCCTAAGAATTTGTTCTTGAGACTGAGAACCTGTACCTAGGTACAAATGTACCTAAGGGAGTGCTGTAAGTGGTGAATTTAAACTTCTTACAGTACTTGTGTGAGTACGTGACAATAAAGCTAATTCTTACTCTAACTCTATTGCTAACCTTGTTAATGAACTTGCCTAATTTACAATATTACTGTCCCAAATAAAGCAGAAGGAAAATGATTTGTGATATTTCTGGTAAAGTAACATTAGATGTAGATTTTCTTTATGAAAGTGAGCAACAGGATTAGGCCATTCAGCCCTTCTAACATGTCTTTAGTATGTTAGCCCTTAGTAACTGTCATAGTTGATCAAACACTTCAATGTCTTTTACCCAAACTTTCTCCTTAATCTTTTATGCCATTGATAATTAAAAATTGATTAGCCTGTACTGTAAATATACAGAAAGACTGAGTTTCCCTGCCCTGCTAGAGTAGAGAATTCAAAGTTTCGCCAACTTACATGTAAGAAAAGTTCTCATCTCAGTCCTAATGGCATCCCCATATTTTTAAATCCTGGCCTCCCAGACTCTCCAACCGGGGCAAACATCTTACCTGCATCTACCTTGCCTATTCTTTTTAAGTATTTTGTAAGTTTCAATCAGATCACCTCTCATTCTTTGAAACTCTAAAGAGTTCAGGCTCAGTTTGCCCAATCTTTCTTCATAGGATAGATAAAGGGAAAGCTGTGGTGTCATGTATTTGGATTTTCAGAAGCTGTTTGCTAAGGTATCGCACATTAGGGCACTTCATAACATAAAGGGTGAGCTGAGGAAGGTGCAGAGATGCTGCAGTGTGAAGGACAAGCTGAGTGGGCAAATGCATTGCAAATGTAATACGCTGTGGGTAAATGAGAGGTTGTCCACTTTTGTAGCAAATATAGGAGGGCAGATTATTATTTGAATAGCTGTAACTTGAGAGGGGGGAATGTTCAACAAGACCCAGATGTCTTCATGCACCAGCTGCTGAAAGTAGACATGTAGGTACAGCAGGCAGTAAAGAAGGCATATTGTATATCGGCATTCATAGTGAAAGAGTACAGGAATGAAGATGCCTTGCTGTAATTATACAGGCTATTGGTGAGGCCACACTGGAATATTGTGTGCAGTTTTGGTCTCCTTATCTGAGGGAAGCGTGTTCTTGCTGTATAGACAGAGTGCAGTGGAGGTTTCCCAAATTGATTCCTGAGATGACAAGGCTGTCTTACAAGGGGAAATTGATTTGGTTAGGGTTGTATTCACTGGAGTTCAGAAGAATGAAGGAGGATCTCAAAGAATCTTATAAAATTCTAATAGGACGATACAAATTGGCCACACAGGTAGATAGAATGGCAACAAAAGCGTCTGGCATGCCTGCCTTTATTGATTGGGGAATTGAGTGGAAAAGTCAGGATGTCATGTTACAGCTTTATAAGACTTTGGTTATGCCACACTTAGAGTACTACATTCGTTTCTGGTCACCACATTACAGGAAGGATGTGGAGTCTTTGGACAGGGTGCAGAAGAGGTTTACTAGGATGCTGCCTGAATTAGTGGATACAAGCTCCAGGGAGAGGTTAAAAAAAACTCAGATTGTTTTCTGTGGTGCTGCAGAGGCTGAGGGGAGACTTAATAGAAGTCTTTAAAATTATGAGATGGTAGGGTTGATAGTCAGAACCTTTTTCCCAGAGTTGAAATGTCTAGTACCAGGGGGCATGCATTTAAGGTGAAGAGGCAAAGTTCAAAGGAGAAATGAGGGACACGTTTTTTCAACATAGTGGTTGGAGTCTGCAGTGTGATGCCAGGGGTGGAGGCAGTTTTGATTGGGGCACTTAAGGGGCATTTAGATAAGCATACAAACATGCAAGGAATGGAGGGGTATGAACCAAAGGCAGGCAGAAAGGATTAATTTAATTTGGAGTCATGTTTGGCACAACATTGTGGGCCAAAAGGCCCATTCCTGTGCTGTACTGTTCTGTGTTCAATGTTCCGGATGCAGGAAGTTTGCTCCCCTAGTGTGGGATTTCAGAACAAGTGATCATTTTTTAAGGATAAAGGGTAGACCTTTTAGGACTGAGATGAGAAGGAACTTCTTCACCTAGAGAGTTGCGAACTTATGAAATTCACTGTTATTGGTCTGCATTGGTACCAACGACATGGGTAGGGAGTGGAATGTCGTCCTGCAGTCAGAAATTGGGAATTTTGGTAGAAAGTTAACAATTAGGGCCTCAAAAATAGTATTCTCTGCATTACTTCCAGTGCCAGATGCAACTGAGTACAGAAGTAGTGGTCAGAAGGAGTACAAGAGGGAAGATTTTTAATTGCTGAGACACTGGGATTGTTTTTGGAGGGGATGATGTTTGTACAAACTGGACTGATTGTATCTGAACAGAACTCAAAGTGAATGCCTTCAGGGGCACTTGGCTAGTGCTGTTGAGGAGGATTTAATGGGGTGTGGGAACCAGGACAGAATATCAGGGTGTACAAAATACTTAGAGACAGGTGATTTAATTTGGTTATCTGTTTTCATGTCATGACAAGAGCACTTCCTGGAAGTGTGGTGAAGTTGGATTCAATTGAAGCATTTCAAGAGGGCTTATGATGATTTGTTTTATTCAATGCGCAGAGTTATGAGGAAAATGCAGGAGAATGGCACTAATTCATAATGCTAATTTGGAGAGACGATGCAGACAGGATGGACCAAAAGATGACCTCTTATGCTGTAATGCTTCTGTGACTGTGATTTTGCAAAAGTAATTAAGATAATCACATTCATATTCCCAAGGGTATTTAGACAAAAGTTAACTCACTCTGTTTAGTTTACCCCACATTGACTATACAAATCCAGCAACTTCATGCCTTTCAACGCATTTGACAGAGGAGAAGATAACCATTTTCTTACAGCTTGAGAGGAGCAGGACATCTTGGGACGGTGGATTTTTGGATCTGGATTTTTGTGTTTAATTGTACAATAGTACTCGTGTAACTGCTGCTTTGTTGGGATATTAAAAAAAGGGACCATTGTTAGCCTTATAATCGCCTTTACAGTAAATTCTGTCCCATTATTTGCTTCACCAATGTGTTGCTTCTAATTTTGTCCAGCAATCTCCCTTGTTGTCTTTGAGTGTAATTACCAGTGTGTGGTAAAATTCAACATTGTGTTTTGTTCTATAAACCCTTCCTGACAAGTTGATAAAGACCATTCAAATTTGTTTCATTTGGAAAACATTGGGAAGAGGAAATGTCAAACCATTATTTGTGCAAAATGTAAAAGTCCACTGTGCAGAATTTTCCCACAGGCTTTGGGCTGATAATTCTGGTACCAAATGAGGGTCTGAGTCTACACTGCTGGAGAGAGATTAGCACAGTGATATTCCTCGTGGCAGTTTCCTAATTAACGCCTCTGATTTCACCATCCTTTTCAGGATGGCAGGCGAGTGTCTGGCACTGCAGGCCCAATTAGAGGGCTGGCAGCTCTGAAGCATTGGCCACTTCACTGGTAGAGTGGATGCTGCTGAGGCAGGATAATTAGTGGCACCCTCAAAGTGAGAAAATTAGATATATTAATCAGAGTGGGGAGAAGTTGTTTGGCCCCTCAGATTAAAGGAGAAATAACCTTCACCTGGCTCAATGGGGCAGGTAGTGGGGTCATCCTTTTCTGCCACAAAAAAAGGCCGGACTGCTCTAGAAAGATTTCTGCATGTGAGGAAGGCCTGCATTAGTTATTTCATTTGACTACCCACCTCCATTGTTTGGAAATCAGACAGAAGCAATGAATTATTTCTAACTTCTTAAGTTCCTGCCTGCTGCCATGATTTTTTTTGGCAGTTTGGCTCAATTGTTATGTTGCCCACTATACACTAAAGAAAATATTTTTGCTATAGATCAGTAGCTTTCCTCTGAGTACGAAAAGCAAATAGACTAAACACACTTTCTTTCCTTCGTAAAAGGTTTGTTAATTATGTGGATTTTCATCCCAATGGAACATGTATTGCAGCAGCAGGAGCAGACAACACTGTTAAGCTTTGGGACATTCGTACTAACAAGCTTCTTCAGCATTATCGAGGTAAGTTGATAACATTCTTTGCATTGCAAATGGAATTGAAATAATGAATACCTTAAGTAGGTTTATAATATTTAACTGAACGATGAGACATGGCATCTTTAAATTACTTTTCTGATACTGTGCTTGTGTATTTCAATCAGTATGAGGAATTGTGAGTTAGTTTATAGTTGTATTGTGTACTTGCACGTTATCTTTTACGATCATCTAACAGAAAGAGCAAATTCCATGGAAAAAGCTATGTACCTTCCTCAGGCTAAGAAGAAAAAGTCCAAAATCAAGTGTTGAGATGTCACAAATGATTCTTGGAAAAAATGGTACAATTGAATGGCAAATCAAAATGAACAACATTAGTGAAGACCCTCATAAAAAGAGATTACAGACAAAATTCCATACTTTGTAGCTTTAAATACAAATTAGAGCAAATGCAAATTACACATATATTAGTAGGCAAAGGATATTTCAATGTAAAGGTAAATTTCACTCTAAGTAATCAGTGTAAGTCAGATATCACAAGCATTCACACTGCTCACTACTCAGAATTCTGTAGATACAGATATCCACAAAATGCTGTTTTTTACTCATAGGGTAAGTCAGAAGGCCTATGTGATTACTTTCAACATTGGATTTCGTGACTTTACTTACCATTGCAAGACCTGCTTCTGTGCCGTCCTACACACCATCTTAATTCTGATAGTGTCTTTTCAGATTTCCTTGACAAATGACCAACCAGTAATATCTCCTTCATGGTTTGTCCAATATTTTGAAAATATCCATCTCTTTATCATGTCTGATCTACTTGCATAGCTTTCCAGGTTTTAGGCTTTTTTTAACTGTCTCACACAATATTTCCAGGAATGCATGTCTCCTTTTCTGTTAAACAAGAAAATGGATAACTCCCTGAGTGTGATTTGTATGTTTTCATGAGAATTTTGAGTTTCTCTTTCTGCTTTCTCTTTGTGTCTGCAACTGTGTGCTATTGGCTTCCCTCTCCAGCTTCTCTGTTTGTAGCTATCCTTTGTACCTGTAGTTCTTGATTATGTTTGCTAGCTCATTGCTTATTTAACTTCCCTCAAGTTGGTCTTGCTTCCAGGTCAAGCGTTGCTAAATCTCATGGGCTGGTATTTCTCCTTAGCCTTGAAAATAAAATTCAAACTATATCCAACTAAAAGTTATATTCACACATTCATAAAAACAATTAGACTCCACAAATCTTTTATTTTAAAGTTAGATTTTTTCCTTGTTGTGTTGCTTCTGGTCAGAGGCTTTCATACACATTGATTGGGGTCTTTGGTGCATACCCGGTGTATGCATGTGGTGATCAAAGTGGCTGATGCAGTTATTTCAAAATACATTTTAAATATAACGTGTAATTAATTGCCAATAAAATTGTCATTTGAAAATAGGTTCCATGGGTTATTTTGGTTTTGAAGTGCCATCTAAATGTGAAATGTGAATATTCTGAAAATGAAAAGGGATAGTATCCCTTTTGCTGAGCTAAAATAGCAGTAGGCATCTCCCATGTTGTCCATTTTGTTGTTGCACAGGAGACATGGCGTGATATGCCCATACAATGCCATTAGTTTATGCATGAACTTGTCTATGATTGTTAACATGTTCCTTTAACCTTTTCAATTATGCAGTTTAGTTTTAACCTGCTTTTTTAATCTATTTAATTTAATTGACGCCCATTCTGGCCTAATGGATATTTGGACAGTAGTTATTCATGATCTTATTTTTGGTGCAGAAAGAACTGATGCAAGTTGGGGTTGTTGACCACAACTAATTAAAAAAACACTTCATTGTCAATTGTTGATCGATCACGTCCATTTGTCAAATTGTGATTTTAGATCATTTAATATTTATTCAGGCATTTGTGGCCTTTAAATCAAACTAAAATAGTGAGCATTTGCTAGATAACAAGGTGTGGAGCTGGATGAACACAGCAGGCCAAGCAGCATCATAGGAGCAGGAAAGCTTGACGTTTCGGGCCTTTTATCTTTTATCTCTAGTGAGCATAAGCTGTTTTTTTCAGCACTTCTCTTCTAGATTTGGATATCGCCAGAATCTAAGATTGTGCTATCCATTAACTGGTCTGATTTATTAATCTACTCAATAGTGAAGGAAATATCCTATAGTACGGGTTGATTGGCCTCCTTGTAGCCCTTGTACTATTGCAGAGCTGCCACCAAATTTGGCTGCAGCCTATATGTCAACCGGTATCATGTGATCCCTGAGGAAGAGTGAAAGAGTACACTGTTTCCCTAAAAATAGCTTCCATGCTCCTCTCAACATTCAGACTCACCCAGTTTAAAAAATATCATCCAGCTCCTAAAATGGAATTTTAGAATATTTATGTCCTTGTGCTTATAACCGTAGACATCTTTGCTATGCACCTTTTTCTGCTTTTGTCTTCAGGATTTTCTAAAGTTCAGTATGGAAAA
Organism: Ginglymostoma cirratum; assembly: GCA_024137785.1. Classification (NCBI taxonomy): domain Eukaryota; kingdom Metazoa; phylum Chordata; class Chondrichthyes; order Orectolobiformes; family Ginglymostomatidae; genus Ginglymostoma; species Ginglymostoma cirratum. The sequence goes on from JAHRHZ010000065.1 coordinate 19,028,053, forward strand.
CTTGGCTAGGTATAAAGGTCAGTAAAAGTCCTTTGGAAGGCACAGAGAATTGTGAGAATAGTTTTAAAATATAGATGTGAAAATTCTATAGCGAAAGGCTAGAAAAAGCCAAAAATTGTAATGGGCTATAATGAGAGGAAAGGAGTGTATATGAAAAAGAGGAAGAAATGTAGAGACAGTAAATTAGAATGGATGAGATTGATATTAACACCTTTTCCTGCATTGAATTTCATTTGTAAGTCCTGGCAACTCTGAAACTTACAACTCTAAAGAATAATGTCATTCATTGCTAATATAAATTAAAGTTTGTGAAAGTGATTTTGTGCATTCTAAGTGGATAATTCTTAGTTGCCTAGAAACTTTGGGTTTAGTGAAGAGTTTAGAACCAATTCAAAACATGTTTACGGTGCAGTACTTAGCACTGGAGTAACTTGCACATCTTTGTAATATGTTATTATTACTACAAAGGTGTTATCTATTTCGAAAGTCTCCCTTACTGCTAGACCTTATGCTGTTCACAGTAGATTGGCTCATCTGTTTTTGCTCCTTGCTGAGTATTTGTGTTTGTGAAGGATGGGAACTGAAGTGAAGATTATCCATCTTGTAGGGTTGTTCCATTTAGATGTCGGCATTAATCACACACCAAGCTTGTATCTGTAATCCTATAATTTCTTTGAGGTCGTTTTCAGCTTTTTATTGATGTTTGCTTTAATTTTCAAAGATTGTGTCAAATTATGTATTTCAAAGGGTAGAGAATCCTCCTTATTCTAGCAGCAGAATAAGGGAATTGGGTACCATCTGAAGTTATTAAGTTCAAAATGCTTTCCTATTTTGGAAGACGTGTTGTTTTGTAGGGTACTTAATTAATGCTCTTCATTCTTTAAGTTAGGAAATCTTCGTTTTCTTGCAGTGCACAGTGCTGTGGTAAACTGCCTGTCTTTCCATCCAAATGGAAACTATCTCATCACTGCCTCTAATGACTCAACGCTGAAGATACTTGATTTACTGGAAGGGAAATTACTCTATACCCTCCATGGCCATCAGGTGAGCTGATTAAATCAGAATTCTTTATTTTCACAATGAGGACTCTTTGTTTTGTGTTGTATAACTGTCTATACGAGATGTATCTAGGGTTTTTTTTTCTATGACTGAATTATAAATTGGTTGTCTTTTCATGTCCTTCAGGCTTTCAAAAATGAGGGCTTTTAAAACTGAGGTCACCAATTCAGATTTATTCACATTTTCTCTGGTTTATTTTGAATGTTAAAGAATCTCAGCTGAAATGCAGGCACGAGCACTTTGTTGTGCATGGCTACTAATTTTAAGATATCTTTGAGAATTGCTTCCTTGTAGCAAGTCACTTCAGAGCAGAGCACCTTCTTACAAACAAAAGAATTAACCTCCATGCCTTGGATCCAGCCTTCTTTCTTTTGTTAGGACTAGATAGGAAATTTTGTTTTCCATTGTTAGCATCTGCGCCATTCACCAGAGATATCAGTAGTTAAGACTGTAAAGCACAGGAGCAGAGATAGGCCATTTGGCTCATCAAGTCTGCTCTGCTGTTCAAATGAGAATTTAGCTGCTTTGATAATCATGGCTAATGTGTGAATCTGCTGTACATGTGACTGAAGTGCATTAGTCTTTGAAATTCTGCACCCCAGAGATGAGTGGGGGCTGGGTTATTTAATACATTCACAGTTGAGTTGGTTGGATTTTTAATCTACAGGACTGTTGCAGTTTAGGAGAGGCAGCCAGAAAAGTGAACTTGATGCCCTGATCAATGCAGCCATGATCTTATTGAATGGCCAAGCAACCTCTGTTTCTGAATGGACATTCCTCCTATTTCTTGTGTTCTTGTGTTCAGTGATGTAACTGGGTACTTGTCTGACAACATACGGGATTACTAAGAGCACATAGCCTACCAAGCTTTTGTGCATTTTGCTGTATGCAGAGTTAGAGGCCTTCCGACACCACCGATTGGATGTGAAAATCAACCCAGAGCTTATTACAAGCACTGAAAGTGCTGGAAAAACTCAGCAGTTCTGGCACAATTGGTGGGAGAAAGTAGATTTCAGGACACCTCCGGTCCAGTCACCCTTCTTCAGAACTCCTTTTCCTAGCTCCTAGTGACAATGACCAACAACCTGTCCTGGACCTCCTGCGTAGATGCAATGGTGAAGAAGGCACAACAACAACTTCTTCCTCAAAAAGCTTAGAAAATTTGGCATGTCCGTAAAGACCCTCACCAACTATTACAGAAGCACCACAAAAAGCATTCTGTCTGGGTGTATAATGGCTTGGTGTGGCAACTGTTCTGCCCAGGACCAGAAGAAACAACAGAAAGTTGTGCATACAGCCCTGACCATCATGAAAGCCAACCGTGGACTCCATCTGTACTTCTCGTTGCCACAGAAAGGCTGCCAACATCATCAGAGATCCCTCCCAAACTGGTAATAATCTTTTCCAACCTCTTCCATCAGGAAGAAGATAAGAAGCTTGAACTCTCATACCAACAGGTTCAAGAACAACTTCTTCCTGCTATTATTAGATTGCTGGATGGACCTCTCTAATTTGAAATGTAACTTGACCTTGCTCTTGTGCACCTCCTGTGCAGCTGTAGCCCTTTCTGCCTTGCTCTGTCTTAAAACCCTGTGATCTGTCAGTCCTTGTATGTTATAATCAGCCTGTACTGCTCACAAAACAAAACTTTTCACTGGACTCAGGTACATATGATAACAATAAATCAAATCAAATATTAGTTCTGAAGAAGGTTCACTGGGCCCTTCACAGATAGCTTTCTCTTGACAGATACTGCCAGATCTGAGTTTCCCCAGCACTTCTTGTGATTGTGGTTGTGGTTGCTGGAAATTTGAAACAGTTCTCTGCTTTATTCCAGAGCCTATTAGCCCATTTATATTTGAAAATTGTTTTGGGGTCTGTGTAGGATCAGACTGCAGAACTGCGGCAGTAGGCAGTTTCCTGATTCAGAATTGAGCATCTAGGCTGAGACTTTGACCTCAATGACAAAAGTATTGAACTTTCAGAAGACTGGCAGTGTGGTCTATCACAATACTGGCAAATTAATTTGTTTTAGTGTCTTTTTCCAGACTTGTGTAATTTCTATGTTAGTTATGAAACATTTCTGCCTGTATTTATTGATGAAGGAAGAACAAAATTAGCAGAAAATAATTTTTTAAAATAGATTTGGTGTTTTTGTAGCTGATTCCAGAGTCCTGGGTTTAAGGAAAGAAATTACGTATCAAATTCCATTTTTTTTTGTGTTATCTGGTCTAATGGGTAGGGTTTTCCTTACTTGTTTTAGATCCCTTCACTCTTGTAATCAACTGAATACTTAAACCAATCAGTATAGTTGTTTAAGGTTAATTTTAACTAACCATGATTATCTTTTTGCATTGTGAATATTTTTAAGTTGTAGCAATCAATAAGATTTCTATCAATTGGTAATGCATGAAAAGTCTTAGGAACTCTGTGTACTTCTGTACATGCCAGGTTTACTATCTGTATCCTGATTTTCACCTTGTGGTTTTTATGTTAGCATTTGTAATGATAAAGCATTATCAATATTTATCAAAGATAAAAGGTACTGCAGATGCTGGAGAATCCGAGATAACAAGCATGGGGCTGGATGAACACAGCAGGTCAAGCAGCATCATAGGAGCAGGAAAACTTGACGTTTCGGGCCTAAACCCTTCATCAGAAATGGGGAAGGGGAAGAGGGTTCTGAAATAAATAGGGAGAGAGGGGGAGGCGGATAGAGGATGGATAGAGGAGAGGATAGGTGGAGAGGAGGCAGGCAAGTCGAAGAGGCAGGGATGGAGCCAGTAAAGGTGAGTGTAGGTAGGGGGGTAGGGAGGAGATAGGTCAGTCCAGGGAGGACGGACAGGTCAAGGGGG
>JAHRHZ010000065.1:19032066-19048431 GCA_024137785.1 Ginglymostoma cirratum
GGTGGGAGGAGGGGATAGGTGAGAGGAAGAACAGGTTAGGGAGGTGGAGATGAGCTGGGCTGGTTTTGGGATGCGGCTGGGGGAGGGGGGATTTTGAAGCTTGTGAAATCCACATTGATGCCATTGGGCTGCAGGGTTCCCAGGCTGAATATGATTTGCTGTTCCTGCAGCCTTCGGGTGGCATCACTGTGGCATTGCAGGAGGCCCAGGATGGACATGTCATCTGAGGAATGGGAGGGGGAGTTGAAATGGTTCGCGACTGGGAGGTGCAGTTGTTTGTTGCGAACTGTGCGCAGGTGTTCTGCAAAGCGGTCCCCAAGCCTCCGCTTGGTTTCCTCGATGTAGAGGAAGCCACAACGGGTACAGCGGATATTTATCAATATTGTCAACCAGCTTGGCATATAAGCTTTCTGCCATCAGTCTGGAACGCGGTTTAAAGTATTTGCAGTCAGCAGACTTTGCCCACAGGTTCCTTGTTGGCAATGGTATTTAACATTTTAATTGGCCATTAATCTGCTGGTTCCCCACAGGAAATAGTGTTTAATCCACTGCCTGGCCTCCCAGGTTTCTGACCATCAGCTGGGAATAACATTTAGTCGCTTTCTTTGGTGATGATCTGCTTTTGACATCTTTTTGTGCTAATGCAATCAGTTGCATTCTGAGTTAGTCTTGCACCTCGTGTTTATAGATTTTAATCTCATACAGGGTGTTTCATAGAACTAAAGTTATAAAAGTTCACAGCACAGAAAGAGGCTATTTGAATTCTTGTGCCTGTGCTGTCTCTTTGCTAGAGCAATTCAAACTTACCTTGACCTCCACATAAAATATTTGATCATTCCCCATCTCAAATGTTAAGCACTCTTCCCTTAAAGGATGGCTCAGCAATGCAATACATAACGAAATTTCTCCTAATCCTTGTTCTGGACTCCACGCTACCAGAAGGATGTGGATGGTTTGAAAGGGTACAGAAAAGGATTACCAAGATGTTGCCCGGTATGGGAGATTTTTGCAATGAAGAAAGGTTGAATAGACGGGGATAACAAGGTGTAAAGCTGGATGAACACTGCAGGCCAAGCAGCATCAGAGGAACAGGAAAGCTGACGTTTCGGGTCTAGACCCTGCTTCAGAATTTCTGATGCAGGATCTAGACCCAAAATGTCAGCTTTCCTGCTCCTCTGATGCTGCTTGGCCTGCTGTGTTCTTCCAGCTCTACACCTTGTTATCTCAGATTCTCCAGCATCGGCAATTCCCACTATCTTTGAATGGACTGGGCTTGTTTTCACTTGAATGCAGGAAGTTGAGGGGCAACCTGATAGAAATTTATAATGTTGTGAGTGGCATGAATAGAGTGGAAGAGTATGAGCTTTTTCCCAGGGTGGAGAGGTCAGTTACTAGGGGGCACAGGTTCAGGTGCGAGGGGAGATTTTTAAAGAGATGTGCAAGGCACGTTTTTCTCACACAGCGTGGTGATTGCCTGGAACATGCTGCCAGAGGAGGTGGTGGAAGCAGACACAATAAGCAGTTTTCAAGAAGCACCTGTGTGAATACATGAATAAGAAGGCAATAAAGGGATACAGATCCTATAAGTGCAGTCAGTTTTAATATGGAAGGACAAAATGTGTCAGCACAGGCTTGGAGGGCCGAAGGCCCTGTTCCTGTGCCGTATTGTTCTTTGTTCTTACGTTGTTAACGATAACCAAAAATTGGCAATCTCTGCTGGTTAACCCTTCAGCCAGAAGAAGTAATATATTACAGTTCACTGTTAAAATGCTTGAGAATTATAAATATTTCTGTCAATATTTTGACCTTTTTGGCTAGAAATAGTACAGCATCGCAAATCTCTCCTCAAAGCTGTAGTTTCTCATTTTTCTATAGCCTCCAGAAGAATATAAGCTTTTCATATATTTTGTTTTTCTTTTTGTTGAGTCTTTAAGTCCCTTCAACATCCTTTGAAATATCACCTAATGAATTTACTCCTCTTTACTAAAAATTAAAGCAGTGATAAACATAACTTCCACCAATTTGTCATCAGCATGGAAGATGACAAAAGTTAACCAAGGAGCCCAAGGGAATAAAGGAAATTTGGGCATGTTACAGTTTTTAAACCTAATTTTAATGTGCAAAATAATAACTTTTTTCTTTAAAAAAATGACTGTTCATGATCATACTGAGTCTGCATCCTTTTTTTTAAGCTATGTATCCACTGATGTAACAAACATTAAAAAAGCAGACTGGATAGAACAATGATCAGCAACAAAAGTGGGAAACATGAAATGTTTCAGAGTAGTTTTCTGTGTACTTAAAGAACAGCTTGTTCTGAGAAATCTTCCAGCTGTATTTATTTGTGTGGGTGAATGTGCCTGTTCCAGAGTTGACATATGTTTTTGTCTGGCAACTCGCTAGCATTCTGGGAGGGAACTGAGGAAGTGATAGATTAGAAAGGGAAGTGATGGTGATCCAGAAATATGCTTTGACGTAATAAGACCTCTGTTTCAGGCGCCTGGTATGTAAGATACCAGCTGATCATTGCTAGCTTACCCAAGGAACAGGGCCAAGTTTACATTCCTATACATAATTATATCTTAGATTGCCCTTCCTTTCCAAGCTTGGTGTTAAGTGAGACCTTTTCAATTTCTCACTGGTGACATTTTACAGCTGCTTTTCCATATATGTACTTTTTGAATGAGGATAGTATGGGTTAATTCAGTGAGAGAAAACCTAAAGGTTTTATGTGTGTTTAACACTTAATCTTTTCAATTCTGCTTCAAACTATTGGTCGATAATTTATTTCATTTCAGTAGCTACTTGGTGAACATACGTTACTGTGATAATAATAAGGCTAACAATAAATTGGATCCGTCAAAGATCTGACAAAAGTATAAAAGACTCATGACTCACTGATGCATTTGAGTTAAGGATTTGTTTTTACATATGAAATTGGAGCAGAAGTAGGCTATTTGGCCCCTCAAGCCTTCTCCACCATTCAGTACAATCACGGTTGACCAGTTTGTGTTTCAAATTCCACATCTTTCTCCCCGCAATAACCTTTGCTTCCCTTGTCTAACAAGAATCTATCTACCTTTGCCTTAGAAACGTTCAATGACCTTGCTTTCACCTCTTTCTAAGGCTGTGATCCAAAGTCGCTCATCCCTCTGACAGAAAAAAAAGTAATAAAACAGTTCTTACTATTTAGTCACTGATGGGATAGTCTGTTTATTCTCTTAGTTTTGCATGATGGTGGGACATTGTTTCCTTGTATTCATTCTCAAACCATATGCTTTTCTCATCTATACAACAACAATTAGTTTAGCATGCAGAGTCCTAAAAAAACACTGCTGTGAAATTACTGATCATTAACCAGAGGCTCTTTTGATGTACAATTTAAATGTGGAAGTACTAAGTTTTATTAATTTCCATTACTCTTCTCTGTTTTTTCACTTAACTCTCCAGGTGGAGCTCCTTAACATAGGATAGTTATTACATAGTTGCAAGGCAAATGTATCAAACAATTATAATATTTGTTACATGCTACTCATAGAATACCTACAGTGTGGAAGCAGGCCATTCGGACCATCAAGTCCACACCCACCCTCTGAACAGCATCCCAACCAGACCCAAATGCCATCCTATCCTTGTAACCCTTCATTTCCCGTGGCTAAAGCATCTAGCTTGCACATCCCTGGACACCTCAAAAGGCACAATATACACAAGGAGTTCCATTCAGCATGAAAATTCAGCCATTATTCAATCAATTGACTATTCAACTTAGTTTTGGCACTTAAATCTCTGAAGCGCCACGACCTACTGCCTTGTCAGAAGTCTCCTTGAGTGGAAGGAATAGCCATGTCCATTCAAGCAACTGTCCAATCTACAACTGCTTTCTCTCTCGCTCAACTTCACAAACATGTTGTCACCTTGGAGAGTAATGGCCATTTCAGCTGAAATCCCTTGTTCGAATCTCTTTTATCCACTCTTTCTAGAGTCCTACCATAAGTTAGGGAGGATTTTATCCATACGCATTAACCATTTTCAGTGATCCTGCAACCTTTAACATGGTCAATTATCAATGCCTGCCTTCCAAACCTCAACTCAGACTGTTTTTGTTGTTTGAGATAACACGGTGTAGAGCTGGATGAACACAGTAGGCCAAGCAGCATCAGAGGAGCAGGAAGGCTGACGTTTTGGGCCTAGACCCTTCAGAAGTGGGGGAGGGGAAGAGGATTCTGAAATAAATCGGGAGAGAGGGGGAGACGGATAGAAGATGGATAGAGGAGAGGATAGGTGGAGAGGAGACAGACAGGTCAAAGAGGCGGGGATGGAGCCAGTAAAGGTGAGTGTAGGGGGAGATTAAGGAAGGAGATAGGTCAGTCCAGGGAGGACGGACAGGTCAAGGGGGCGGGATGAGGTTAGTAGGTAGGAGATGGGGGTGTGGCTTGAGGTTTGAGGAGAGAAGAGGTGGAAGGAAGGGCAGGTGAGGGAGGCGGGGACAAGCTGGGCTGGTTTTGGGATGCGGTAGGGGGAGGGGAGATTTTGAAGCTTATGAAATCCACATTGATACCATTAGGCTGCAGGTTCCCAAGCGGAATATGAGGTGCTGTTCCTGCAACCTTCAGGTGGCATTGCTGTGGCACTGCAGGAGGCCCAGGATGGACATGTCATCTGAGGAATGGGAGGTGCAGTTGTTTAGTGTGAACCAAGCATGGGTGTTCTGCAAAGCGATCCCCAAGCCTCCGCTTGGTTTCCCCGATGTAGAGGAGGCCACAACGGGAACAGCGGATACAGTATACCACATTAGCAGTGCTTGATGTGGAAAGTCTTCTTGGGGCCTGAGATGGGGGTGAGGGGGGAGGTGTAGGGGCAGGTGTAGCACTTTCTGCAGTTGCAGGGAAAAGTGCCGGGTGTGGTGGGGCTGGAGGGGAGTGTGGAGCAGACAAGGGAGTTGCGGAGAGAGTGGTCCCTCCGGAAAGCAGATAAGGGTGGGGAGGAAAAAATGTCTTTGGTGGTGGGGTCGGCTTGCAGATGGCGGACGTGTTGGAGGATAATGCATTGCATCCGGAGGTTGGTGGGGTGGTACGTGAGGACAAGGGGAATTCTATTTTGGTTGTTATTGCGGGGAGGGGGTGTGAGGGATGAGTTGCGGGAAATGCAGGAGACACGGTTGAGGGCATTCTCAACTACTGAGGGGGGGAGGTTGCAGTCCTTGAAAAACGAGGACATCTGAGATGTATGGGAGTGGAATGCCTCATCCTGGGAGCAGATGCGGCAGAGGCGAAGGAATTGGGAAAAGGGGATGGCATTTTTGCAGGAAGGTGGATGGGAAGAGGTGTATTCTAGGTATCTGTGGGAGTCGGTGGGCTTGAAATGGATATTGTTTTCCAGGTGGTTGCCAGTAATGGAAATAGAGAGGTGCAGGAAGGAGAGAGAGGCATCCAAGATGGTCCAGGTGAACTTAAGGTTGGGGTGGAGGGTGTTGGTGAAGTGGATGAACTGTTCGAGCTCCTTGTGGGAGCATGAGGCAGCGCTGGTACAGTCATCAATGTAACGGAGGAAGAGGTGGGGTTTAGGGCCAGTGTAGCTCGGAAGAGGGATTGTTCCATGTAACCTACAAAGAGGCAGGCATAGCTTGGGCCCGTGCGGGTACCCACGGCCACCCCCTCCTCTACATCGGGGAAACCAAGCGGAGGCTTGGGGACTGCTTTACAGAACACCTACGCTCGGTTCGCACTAAACAACTGCACCTCTCAGTCGCGGACCATTTCCACTCCCCCTCCCATTCCTCAGACGACATGTCCATCCTGGGCCTCCTGCAGTGTCACAACGATGCACCTGAAGGTTGCAGGAACAACACCTCATATTCAGCTTGGGAACCCTGCGGCCCAATGGTATCAATGTGGACTTCACAAGCTTCAAAATCTCCCCTCCCCCTACTGCATCCCAAAACCAGCCCAGCTCGTCCCCACCTCCATAACCTGTCCTTCCTCCCATCTATCCCCTCCTCCTACCTCAAGCCCCACCCCCATCTCCTACCTACTAACCTCATCCCACCCCCTTGACCTGTCCGTCCTCCCTGGACTCACCTATCTCCTCCCTAACTCCCCAACTGCACTCACCTTCACTGGCTCCATCCCTGCCACTTTGACCTGTCTGTCTCCTCTCCACCTCTCTTCTCCTCTATCCATCTTCTACCCACCTCCCCCTCTCTCCCTATTTATTTCAGAATCCCCTTCCCCTCCTCCATTTCTGAAGAAGGGTCTCGGCCCGAAAAGTCAGCCTTCCTGCTCCTCCGATGCTGCTTGGCCTACTGTGTTCATGCAGCTCGACACCTTGTTATCTCAGATTCTCCAGCATCTGCAGTTCCTACTATCTCTGTTTTTGTTGTTTGTTTCCTCACTTAATGATCTACCTGTAGCCAGAAGATCCCTTTCCAGCTAGCAGAGTCAGCTCCAAGTTCCTTTCATTAGCACCATCCTCTACCTCATGATCTGGTAACACCTTAAGATACGAGGCCAGCTCCCAACTATCCAACACACAACTCTATCTGTCCAATTCCTATCTTTCACAGTCAGGCATGAGTTATAATCTCTTCCAGCTGAATAGGTACTAGACTGAAATCATGGGCCCTTTCCTTCAACCCCAGTCTGTACCTTCTCCAGCACTCTCATAACTTGTTTAATTATGACTTCAATTTGAAACAAATTTTGCCTATTCTTATCAGTCTATTTGAATAGACTGTTTCAAATATTTCTGAAACATTTTATATAGCACACTAGGGGGGAGAAAAACTGCAATTTGTCACATCAGATGTATTTTGCAACTGTTCTAAAGCTTAATGGGTGTCTAAACAAGCAGATTGAAAGGTTTAACTGATCAAGACGTTTAACAATGAATTCAAGTTTTATTGTACAGTTACAATGATTTATAATATTGATGCAGTTCTGAATTTTGCCGGCAGGATGTGATCTGCTTTGCTTGTTCAGACGTTAAACAGTGTAATGCTTTTTTTACGTGGGTTGCTCAGTGTATTGTGATTTAAGATCATGCTATTTTGTCTATTGAAAAGTTTCAGTGATGTACAAAAAGTTTAAGGCTTACTTTTAGGGTTTTCCTGCCAGCTTCACATGTACAAAAATTGCAGAAATAGCAAATGTATATCTGTGATTTTACAGCCATTAATTTTAATGGATGAGGGAGTGTTGGGAGCACATTTCCTGATGTGCAATGCTAGTAACACAGATTCAAAAACTAACCTCCTTACTGTCCATTTTAATAAGACTTGGGAGTTAGTTCAGTCATATTTCACACTACAAGAGCAAGATATGCTGTGTGATGGGAAAATTGAGATTACAGTTTTCAGTTTAAGAGCTTTAGTTAGCACATATCTGTTTTTATTAAGACCATAAGATATAGGAGCAGAATTAGGCCATTTGGCCCATTTGAGTCTGCTCTACCATTCAATCATGGCTGATGTGTTTCTTAATCCCATTATCCTCCTTCTCCCCGTAACCCTTGATCCCTGGTCTTCAAGATGTTTGTCCTGTCTGGCTTGTCTGTGCATTGGCATAGTTAAATTGAGTGATGCTTTTTGAATGACAGTTTGCAGTGAGTAGATGTTACAAACTAACTCTAGAGCCCAGTAATTTTTTTGTATTCCTGCACTGATCCAGATTCTCTTGTGAGGCTGAATAGCACTGACCTGCAACCTTGGTTCAGGTGCCTTGAAACTCAACCCTCCCCCAGGCAAAAGTAACAACCACTTTATATGAAGGCGATATGCCTTGTCAATGTGTTTGTGTGTTACTTTGCCCTTGATAGGATGACTGCAGGATTACTAGTTCCTTAGTTGAATATCTGGGGGGGGAGTTGGTAGAGAGGTAGTGTTGTGGTATTGGACATTCTGTGGTGGACCAGGGAAAGTGAGTGCGGATGTGAAGTCATTGGAGGAGGTTACAAGTTTACGGAGGAGGGTGCAATTTTATGTCTGGAACTATTTGTTCAATACATGTTTGCACAAAGTAGTTGTATGGGCAGGTGAAGAGAAATTTTGCTTTTTCATAGGGAAACCAATGTTTTTGACTCAGAAAAGGGCCAGATGAATTTGTCCAACAGTTGTCAAGGACTTGTGGTTGTTTCTCATTTACTTCCCATAAGCCATATTGGAAAAAGCTGGTTGGAGTGGTAAAGCCCTGAATTTAAACTCCATCTCTTTGTAAATGATAAACAGATTTTCATTATTGTTGAAAGTGCAAACCCCCATTTCTTGTTCTAAACATTAATATCAGCCTTTCCCTTAAGATAGCACCAAAACAACAGATTGTGAAGCATTAGCACTCAATTTTTTTACAGGGCTAGTTTATCTCAAAACTGCACCTGTGCAATTGGAAACTGTACAAAGTTTTGTGACAATAAATTGCATACATTTGCATTACAATACCCTGTTTGCCTGTAGTCCCATTTGGGCACCCACATTGTACGTTTGAGTAGTTGTAGTGTTTGGAGTTCTGTTTAAGAGCAAGATTGGTCATTATGTAAGCTGTTTCAGTGTTAGATGTTTACCAAATAAACGCATTGGTCAAATTAATTTTTCCGTAAAGCAGTATGGATAAAAAGCTTACGTTCACTTTCTTGTCGTCTGTTTATAGGGTCCAGCTTCATGTGTAGTTTTTTCCGGTGCTGGAGACTTCTTTGCTTCAGGTGGCTCAGATGAACAGGTAATGTTTCTTTGTAATTTGTCCACCCATCCCTATTACACTGTGTGTCATTAGTAATCGGAAATTTGTCAGTCTCTACCTTGGAAATGCTCAAAGACTAAGCTTCAACAGCCCTTGCAAAGGTTCGCAACCCTCTTCATTAAAAGAAAGTTATCCTCAGCTTAGGCCTTTGAGCCATCCTCATAATTTTTAAAACATCTTACTTGCATCTACCCTGTCTATCCCTTTAAGTATTTAGTAAGTTTCAATAAGATTGCCTCTCATTCTTCAAGATTCTAGAGAATACTATACCAGTTCACCCAAACTGTTTTCATAATTCAGTCTGACCATCTCGTGTCATTGCACTCCCTCTATGGCAGTAATATCTTTCCTGAGATAAAGCGACCAAAACGGAATACAGTACTCCAGATGCATTCTAACCAAATTCCTTTACAAGTGAAGCAAGACTTCATTTCCTGTTCTCAAATCCTTTTGCAATAGCAGCTAACGTTCCATTAGACTTCTGATATTTTGCTGTATCTGTACGTTAACCTTCAGTGACTTTTTGACCTGGGTCCCTTTCTACATCTACACTTTCTAATGTCTCAGTATTTTAAAAAAAAACTCTGCACTTTTGTTTCTCATACCAAAATAGGTAACTTCATGTTTTTCACATTACATTCCAACTGCCATATTTAGTCCATTCTCTAAGCCTGTCCAAATCCTGCTGAAGCCGATTTACGTATTTCTGTCAACATACATTCCCACTTAACTTTGTATCATGCACAGATTTAGTCACCACCTCCAAGTCATCGATAAATATTGTGACAGCTGGAGTCCAAGGACTGACCCTTGTGGTACCCCTGTAGTCACAGTTTACCAATGCACAAATGGTGCAATTATTCCGACTCTGTTTTCTGTCTGTAAGCCAATCATTGACATGCCAGTACATTGCCTCCCAACCCATGTGCTTTAATTTTTCCATCCAGCCTCCTGTGGGGGACTTAATCAAAAGCCTACTGAAAATTCAGGTATACTATGTCCATCAGTTTATCTCCTTTATCTCAATATTGAATTAGTAACATCTTATAAAAAAGAACTCCAAGGTTCGTCAAGCATAATTTCCTGTTTAGTAATGGCCAGTTATCAAAAGATCAATAGTGTTTTCCCAACTACAGATACAAAACAGTCTGTAGCTTCTTGCTTTCTTTTTCACTCTCCTCTTAAACAGCTGGTGATGTTTGCTACCACCTTCCAATCCATTTCTGAATTCTTTTGATTTTGTCTGTAATGAATCCCATTTGCTTTAGCCAAACATTTCCTTTTATGTACCTATAGAAGCTTTAGCTAAATTGTGTTCATATCTTATGCTCTCTTATCAATTTCTCACTCCACCTTTGGTGTATTCTGTAAACCTCCCAATTCTTAGAATTATGGCTGTTTCTAGTAGCTTTAAAGGCCATGTCTTTTAATTTAATGCAATCTTGAACTTCCTTTGTTAGCCACAGTTGATTACTCTTTTTTTCAGTTTTTGTACCATGAAGGAATGTTGCAAAGGATGTAAGTCTTTGAAGACTATCATTTGCTTCTGTTCAGCCATGTCTTGTAATACATTGTCCCAATTACTTCACTGAATTTATATGTCATTGCTTCATGGTTTCCATTATTTAAATTTGACACCTTTGTTTCAAAATGATTACTTCACTTTCAAGCATGATGTATAATTCTATCATGTTGTGGTCACTCCTCCCTAAAGGTTCTTTTATGACAAGATTGTTAATTTGCCCTTTTCATTACATAATGCTAGATCTAACATTGCATAATCCCTAGGTGGCATCTTAAGAAAAACTGAAAGAACTGCGGATGCTGTAAATCAGAAACAAAAACAGAAGTTGGGAGAAAAGCTTAGTAGGTCTGGCGACATGTGTGAAGAGAAATATGAGGAAGGCTCATCGGACCTGAAACATTAACTCTGATTTCTCTTCACAGTTGCTGCCAGACCTGCTGACCTTTTCCAGTAACTTCGGTTTTTATTGGCACCTCAACATACTGCTTTAAAAAGCCATCTCAAACACAGTCAAGAAACTCAGCTGTCACGTCTTTAGTGCACAATTGGTTTATCCAGTACAAATGCAGATTGAATCATCCATGATAACTGTCACTCGCATTACATGCATCTCTCATCTCTTGATTAAAACCATGTCCCTCACTATCACTACTCTTTGTGGTCTATAAATAACTGCAACCAATATCTGCTGCCCTCTTGCTGTTTCTGGATTTTACCCAAACAGATTCCACACGATGTTCTTCTGATCTGAGATCGTCTTTTACTAATATTCTGATCCTATCCCTTATTATCAGCACAACTCCACATTCTTTTTATGTCCTTCCTAAACATTGAATATTATTAAATATTCAGTTCCCAATCCTGCTCACCATATAGCCACGTTTCTGTAATGGCACTTAAATCATGCTTTTGTATCTTTAATTGTGTCTTTGCACAATGCGTCTACCTTGTTGTGATACCTTTCCAATGCCTTTTGATCCTTCCTAAAGTTTAATGCTGAAATTTTACAAAACATTCCAGCTGAGGCTGAACTAATATTTCATAATGGTTCACCTAATTTTCTTGCTTTATACTTTACTGATAAAGCTCAGCATCTCATATGCCTTGTTAAGCACTCTCCCAACTACTGTGCTTCTTTCATTGATTGATTGTTCACATATGCTCCCAAGTTCCTCCATATCTGTACTCTCTTTAGGATTGTACCTTTTTATTTTATGGTGTCTTTCCTTGTTCTAGCTATCAAAAGATATAACGTCACATTGCTCTATATTCCGTCTGTCACATGCACATTCTATCAGCCATTCCATATTTCCTTGAAATCTGTCACTGCCCACCTCTCAGTACTCAATACTTCCAAGTTTTGTGCCATCTACAGATTTTGAAATTGTGCCCTGCCTATTCAAGTCTAGGTCATGAATATAGATTAAGAAAAGTAATGATCTTAGTAGCAATCATTGGGGAACTTTGCAGTATGCCTTCATCCCCAGTCTAAAATCTGTTCACGGTTACTGTTTACTTCAACTCAGCCAACTTTCTAGATATTTTTGAATCAACATGTTCAGAAATGTAATTAACACCTCAGAGCAGGTGGGACTGAGCAGGCCTCCTGGTTTAGAGGTCAGGACACTACAACCGTACCACAATAGCCCTCGCAGCCAACTTTAGATCGTGCTCCCATCGACCTCAACTATGCTGACATGTCTATTATGTGACTGTTCATCAAACACTTTGGGAAGCCTAGGTGCACCGACTGCATGACCCGTAATTACACTTCTGATACTTCATTAAAAAGCTCAATCAACTTAATTAAATACAATATAAAACAAAGAATTGCTGATGTTGGAGATGTGAAGGAAAAACAGAAAGTGCTGGGGAAACAAGGCAGGTCTGACAGCATCTGTAGAGAGAAAAGCAGAGTTAACATTTTGGGTCCAGTGACCCTTAATCACAACTGGCAAATCCATGCTTGTTTCCCTTTATTAATCTATGTTTATCCAATTGTCAGGTTTTTTCTTGGTCTCTTGTTTCTAAAAGCTTTTCCATCAGGGAGGCTAAAGAGCGGCTTGTATTTCTGGGTTTATTCCTGAGAAATGTTGCAACTTTGTCTGCTCTGGATCTAGGGAGATTTGGAAGATTATGGTCAGTGCCTTTGCACTTTCCATCCTTACTTCATTTATCCTTGAATACATTTGATCCTGTACTGGTGACATATGATTTTTAACTCTAGCCAAAATTTCTAATACATTCCTTTCATCAACTTTTAACCGATTCAGTGACTGAGCTACTGGTGCTTCATTTTGACTTTAGCTACATCTTATCCTTTGGTAAAAACAGATGCAAAATATCAGTTTAGTTCCTTAGCACGGCCTTTGATTCTAGGCATTAATTCCCATTTTGGTCCCTAAGAAACCTTGCTTATTCCTTTTGTGATAACAAGGTGTAGAGTTGGATGAACACAGCAGGCCAAGTGGCATCAGAGGAGCAGGAAAGCTGATATTTCTGAAGAAGGGTCTCAGCCTGAAACGTCAGCTTTCCTGCTCCTTTGATGCTGCTTGGCCTGCTGTGTTCATCCAGCTCTACACTTTGTTATCTCAGATTCTCCAGCATCTGCAGTTCCTACTATCTCTTATTCCTTTTATGTTGATTTCCAGCACCTTTTCTACTTTCTTTGCTCCTATTTTGTTTTCACTTCCATTCTGAGCTTTCTATATGCAGTCTGATTTTCATTTGTTTTATCAATCTGACATTGTCATGTTTAACCTTTAAATGCATCACCTTATTTTCACTTTCATCATCTAGGGAGCTCTGGCCTACCTTGCTCCTCATGGAAACATAAAGTTAGGACAGTTTTGTCTGCCATTCTTGAATTCCATTTTACCTGTGCCAGTTCCATAACAATACAAGAATTTGGAGCAAGTGCACGCTATTTGGCCCATTGAGCCTACTGCACTTTTCAGTAGGATCCCTGGCTGATCTGACTGTGGTCTCAACTCCACTTTGCTTCCTTCCTCTCACTAGCTTTGACTCTTCACAAACAGAAAATCTGTTTAACTCAGTCCTGAATATATTTAAAAACCAAACCTCTAGTACTTGCACTTTTGTACTTTTTCTGTTGGTAATCTGAACTTTTCTTTACTCAAGAGAGTGGTAAGGGTGTGGAATGCCCTGCCTGCCAATGTAGTTAACTCAGCCACATTAGGGGCATTTAAACAGTCCTTGGATAAGCATATGGATGATGATGGGATAGTGTAGGGGGATGGGCTTAGATTAGTTCACAGGGCGGCGCAACATCGAGGGCCGAAGGGCCCGTTCTGCGCTGTATTGTTCTATGTTCTATGTTCTATGTTCTATGCTACCGTTCCCTAAATGTTAGCCTACTGATACATTATGCAGTTGACTCATCTCATCCTTCAGAATCAGACAAAGCCTCCTTATTGGACTGGAGACACCGTTGTAGGATATTGTTCTGAACACATTCTGAATTCTGCTCACTTTGATCACTATTCTAGTCTATGATAGGATTATTTAAGTCACCCATTTTAGCTATTCTATCATTCTTGCAACTCCCTGGTAACTTCCTTCATGGATTTATTTTTCTTCTTTCTTTCCCACTGGTTTTTTGTTTATTCATTCACGGGATGAAGACGTCGGTGGCTAGGCAGCATTTATTGCCCATCCCAATTGCCCAGAGGGCAGTTCAGAGTCAACCACATTGCTGTGGGTCTGGAGTCACATGTAGGTAGGACCGGGTAAGGATAGCAGTTTCCTTCCCTAAGGGACATTAGTGAACCAGATGGGTTTTTCCAACAATCGACAGTAGATTCATGATCATCATTAGACTCTTAATTTCAGATATTTACTGAATTCAAATTCCACCATCTATCATGGCAGGATTCGAACCCAGGTCCCCAGAACATTATCTGGGTCTCTGGATTAACAGTCCAGCGATAATACCACTAGGGCATTGCCTCCCCTAAGTTGGTGGCCGATTAGCATGCACCAGGATCAACATCGTAACTTGATTGTTTTTATTCCCTCTTTCCAATTGTCTACATCATTAGATAGATGCCAGTGTTGCAGCTTTACTGGAACAGTGTTGGCTGAGGTACTAAATTACCACTTTGCATCTGTTTTTACCAAGGAGGTGGGATGCTACCCAAATCATCGTGACCGAGTGATTAACTCTGTCACGAGAAGCATTCAGATTTGATTGAGGAATGTTGCAGAGACTGTCAAATCTTAAATATTTACAAGACACCAGAACCGGCTGAGAGGTTTCCAAGAATGTTGAAGATGCAGGAGTGCAAATTGCAAGTGCATTGGCCGTAATCTTTCAGTCTTCGGAGGAGGTGCCAGAGCACTGAAGAATTGTAAGCATTATAACCTTGTTCGAAGGTTGTAAAGATAAGACCAGCCATCACAGAACTAGTCAGTTTAACTCAGTGGTCAAAATCTAAAGTCACGGGACACCAGGTTATTGTCCGACAGGTTTATTTGAAATCACAAGCTTTTGGAGCACTGCTCCAAAAGCATCTGCACATCATAACTAAGTGGTGGGGAAGCTCCGAGAAATAGTTCTGCGGGATAGAATTAGTAGTTATATGGAAAAGTTGAGATAACAAGGTGTAGATTTGGACACTTCTTCAGGTCTAGGCCTGAAACGTCAGTCTTCCTGCTCCTCTGATGCTGCTTGGCCTGCTGTGTTCATCCAGCTCTACACCTTGTTATCTCAGATTCTCCAGCATCTGCAATTTCTACAATCTCTGGAAAAGGTGAGTTGTTTTCAAAGAGTCTGTATGGCTTTGAAAGAGGAAACGGTGTTTACTGTCTCGCTGGAGATTTTTTGAAAAGGTAACCAAAATTGTTGATTAACTTAATGATGTTAATGTAGCTTACTTGGACTTTCAAAAGTCATTTGATACAATGCCATACAGCAAACCTGAGAAAAGTTCTAGCTCATAGAATAGAAGCGACAGTCGCTATGTGGGTACAAATTTGACTGAGTAATAAGAAGCAGATTAAAGATGAATGTGTGTTTTTCAGGCTGGTGGAAAGTTTTTAATGGAGTTCCTTAGGGATCTGTCTTGCGATCTATGCTTTTCCTGATATATATTAAGGCTGAGTATGCTGCAAATACCACCACCATTGGTACAAAGAATATGCACATGCAAAGAGGTGCTCGGTCATTCTTAAGCGACCATTAGCATCAACTAGTCTCAAAGGTGGCGGTGTCATAAATTCTGAACAAATAATGTTTTGGCCAAAAGTTGCATGCTGTCCAAGACAGGGAGACATTAGACAATCACCCCATTATTTGTAATGCATCACACCAGGAGTTAAATTGCCAGAATGTACATTCCGACACAAGGCACTGCTCTCCTACCTTTAAAAAGTGTCCTTATATGAATATTTAGATGGAACGAGTGGTGCCATCAGTTAAATGTTCCACAAAGAACAACCACCCCGCCCTCCCACTTACCTTACCTCTCAAGAAGAGGTCCTTCGTGGAACTGGGAGGCCATGTCCCCGGACCCCCTCGCTGCTTCCTCATCCAGGCTCCAAGTTCAGAGCAGCTCCTGCAGGACACAGCCATCTGTGAAGGGCCCCACCCTTAGGTGGTGCGGTGACAGAGATGTGACCCATTTCTGCCTTGCCCCCAGCTTTTCCCAGCCCTGAGTATATGACTGATATCACTGTGTACTGAAATAGTAACATTAATGATGCATGCACATAAGCTTCTGCAGCTGGTCATGGCTTGCATTTGTGCATGTGTGGGCCATTTTGGCTGATTGCGCACGTGTTGGGGCCATATTGTGTACTGGATAATCATGCTGATATATTAATGATCTAGGTGTTGGCGGTCAAAGCGGCAAATGATTCAAAACTCAAAAGTATTGTAAACTGTGAGGAGGACAACGTAGGACTCCAAAAGAAGGTAGACAAGTGGTCAAGTGCCAAAAATATGTTAGATGAAGCTTAATGAGGGAGGTGATGTCTTAGTGGTATTATCACTAGACTGTTAATCCAGAAACCCACGGAATATTCTAGGGATAGTGGGAACTGCAGATGCTGGAGAATTTGAGATAACAAGGTGTAGAGCTGGATGAACAC
>JAHRHZ010000065.1:19048831-19071883 GCA_024137785.1 Ginglymostoma cirratum
GGCCAAGCAGCATCATAGGATGCTGCTTGGCCTGCTGTGTTCATCCAGCCCCACGCCTTGTTATCTCTGCCTTTGTTACTTGGACTGGGTTACTGGTGACTCCAGACCCATAGCAATGTGGTTGACTTTTAACTGCCCTCTGAGTAATTCAGGATGCACCCACATCTCATGAATGAATTTTAGAAAAATGAAGTGATGCATTACGGTAGGAAGAATATAGATAGCCAATAGAAAACTAAAGGTGCCATTCTTAAATGGGGGCAGGAGGAGCGGGACCTGAGT
The DNA here is from genome assembly GCA_024137785.1 of Ginglymostoma cirratum. Lineage (NCBI taxonomy): Eukaryota > Metazoa > Chordata > Chondrichthyes > Orectolobiformes > Ginglymostomatidae > Ginglymostoma > Ginglymostoma cirratum. The sequence continues at coordinate 19,049,114 of JAHRHZ010000065.1, forward strand.
GCATATGTGCATAGGTCACTGAAGATGTCACGACAGGTTGAGACAGCTGTTAATAAATCATACAGTAACTGAAGCTTTATTAACAGGGGCTGCAAGTCTAAGAGCAAGGAAGTTATACAGAACGTGTGCAAGACACTTGTTGCACCTCAGCTGAATTTTTGTCTGCAGTTATTCAGTCACAATAAGAAAGATGTGAATGCATTGGAGAGTGTGCAAAAGAGTTTATAGGAATGGGTCCAGGGATGTGGATAGGTTAGAAATGTTGGAACTGTTCTTTTTGGAGAGAAGAAGCTAGAAGGAGATCTGATTAAAGTTTTGAAAATTGTGAGCTGTCTGAGTAGAACACATAGGGAGAAACTATTCCCACTCAAAAAACACTTGAGATGGAAGAGAGCACAGATTTGAAGTAATTTGCAAATGCAGAAGCAGTGATGTGAGAATTTTTTTTTTACCTCTACAATAAATTCCACACCCTCGATGTGTACTGGAGGCATTCAAGAAGGCGTTGGATGGTTGATTCTATTCAAATGATGTTCAGGGTAACAAGGAAAAGATTATAAGACCAGAAAAAATAGAAACAGGAGTAGACCATTTGACCATCACGCCTGCTCTGCCGTTCGATGGGAACGTGGCTAAGCGACATTCCTCATGTCTACTTTCCTACCTTTTTCACTTGAATCTCCTACTGCCAGAAGAGTGGCACTAAGTCCTAATGCTCATTTGGAGAGCTAGTGCAGACATGTCTGCTCTTTCTACACTGTAACATTTGTGATATTCACATACGTGCACAGTAAACCTGATTTTATTTCCGTATAACTTATAACTTATCTATGGAACTACGGATTTTCTTGATCTATGGAGCTTAGTCTCAAATGTTATATATAGATCAACTGAACTATCACAAGCCTGACTTTGAATTTTGTGGCTTAACTCTTGTTGAATATTTTTTCTCTTTAAAATGCATAAATAATTCTGTAACATCTGTGTTCAGATATTGTAATCTATAAGGACAGATGTTTTCGCAAATCATACATTTTCTCTTCCATAGGAATTTTACCATTGTGAAAAAGATGCTAAATGAGTAACCTTAGGAAAGGTTAGAATACAGTTGTAATCAAAATATATTAAGTTTTCTTTTTCTGGAAAAGTATGCTGGAATATTTGACATTTATAACCAATTACTTTTTGGTCAGAGTCAATTTGTTGCTAAAATGAGTTATTTATCATGTTCTTTCAGCCATAATGCCAACATTCTTTAGAAATTACTCAGTTGTTTTTACTCCATGTATACTGGCCCAGTATGAATAAGCAGCAGCATTCCAGTAAATATACTCGCTTAGGCTCAAAAATCCCGTCCTGAAAGAATTTTTTGTGTAGCAGTTGAATACAACATACATTCTATGTCACATTTAAAATTTATGTTGCTATTAATAAATGTAAATTTCCACATTTTAAGAGTTGTGTAATGTAGAATTCTACCCTTTTAAGATTGTGACTCATTCACGATTCCAAGACTTTGGCAAAATTATTTGGTGAAAGGTCATTCTCCCGTGGTGACGTGAGACAAGACGAAGTGCAGTCTTCAGCTTAAGTGGAATTTGGAATGGTGGATAATTTAATCAGTATTCAGCAGAATTACAGTCACCGGAGATTTGCAGCAGTCAGAGGTGGAAGATAAAGCTGGATGTAGAGTTGTGGGAGTTGGGGAAGGGTGGTGTTATGGACCAGACCAAACCCCCTTAAAATATATTAGGGAGATAGCCTACACTCTAACAGTTTCTTATTTTAAAGGCAAGTGCCAGGCGTTGCATTCAGATGCAATTCGATTGCTCAGATTTTCAAATTTGAAGTGAGAGACACTTTATTTGTACATTACAGTTAAAATATAACAAAAGAAAGAAGAAATTGGATTAAGTTAACTCTGTTGGAAACTTAACAGAATAGTAACTTATTTGACTACTAAACAGCAATTGTTCCAATCTAATAACACCCCATTGACATCCCTTTGACAGAGACAGGTTCAGAAAAATAGATTGTCTCACAGACAATTTTTCAGTACAGGAGGAAAAACATCAAGAGAAAACTCTGAGCGAGAATGTAGCAAGGGAAGATGTACTGCAGCTTCCATCCAGCTCCAAGACCGAGCAACTGCTATTGAAAGCTAAACTAAAAATCCTGGTTCTGAGCTTGCCCCTCCAATTCAGACTGCTTCTATTATTCCAACATTTTAAAAAAAAGCCTCTCAAATTGTTTATGAGCTATCAATAGACAGTTCAGAACCTCTGACTTAAAACATCTCTTCCAAAAAAAAACACCAAGATAATCTCTTAAAGCTATTGTATCATCACAGTTGGGTGGAGAAAGATTATTTTAACATCTTGCTTGGAAAATAACAGCTGAATACGAAGTTCCCTCAGTACAGGTGAGATCATCTAGTCCAGTCCCTTATGAGCAGCTTGTATCAAAGATAGTCCGACTTAGAGGAAAGAATGTTATTATTGAGAGAGGCTACCTTGAGGGCAAGATGATATGATTGAGTGGATATTTAAAAGATCAAAAACAGAATGGGGGCAAGGATGAATTCTTAAAGAACACCAGTGATAACATTGCAGCAGTTCTAACTTTACTAAGGAGTATTTTTCTTGCTAGTAGTATGAAACTATTGCAGGCTCTCTGGCCACAACTGGATGGATAATAATGGAACCAGGTGAGTCCCGTCTCACCCAGTTGGATTACAGTGGCGTGGCATTGGAAGAAGATGGAATGTTAACTGTGTCAAAGGCTATAGACAAACTGGAAATGACAAGGCAGGATAATTTACCTTTGTCATAATAAGATGGTATTTGTGACCTTGAATACTATGACATGGCGGAAACCTGATTAGAGGAATTGAGCTCCATAAAAGTTGGGTGCAAATTGGGCAAAGTCAGAACTTTTATTTTATTAGTTATTCATACCTTGTCAGTATATTTAGTTCTTCGTATTATTGCTGTGCTATTAGTATGCTTATTGATTGCTACTTTTCAAGAGTAGTGGTCTGCCAATCACGTTCAGGTCCCTTTCTGGCCACAGTTGAAGTACTGGAGAATTACTAATATGTTTCAATTATTTAAAAAAAAGGAGCAACGGATTGACCAAGAAGTTACAGGTTAATCAGTCTAACCTCACTGGTGTGGACTTTATTAGAAATAATTTGAGGAACAGAATATATCTGCATTTGGAGAAACAGGTTAATTAGAGATAGTTAGCATTGATTTGTTAAAGGAAAATCATGTCTGAGAAATGTGATCAAATGTTTGAGCAAGTGACCAGGTAAGTTGATGAAGATAATGTGGTTTGCTTTGATTTTAGCATGTCTTTTGATAAAGTCCCTCATGACAGACTGGCCATGAAAGTAAGACCCCGTGGGATCCAAGGTAAGGTGACATATTGGATCCAAAATTGGCTGAGAGGCAGGAAGCAGAGAGGTATGGTAGGGGGATGTTTCTGTGACTGGAAATCGGTTTCCAGCGGGATGCTGCAGTGCTCAGTGCTGGGACCTTTGCCGTTTGTGGTGACTATTAACGCTTTGGACTTAAATTAAGAAGTATGATCAAGAAGTTTCCAGCATGAAAATTGGTAGGGTGGTAAATATTGAGGAGCATTGTTGTTAACTGCAGGAAGATATTGGCAGACCGTCAGCTGGGTGGAGCAGTAGCCAATGGAATTCAACTTGAAAAAGGTGAGGTAATGCATTTGGGGCAGACTAAAAAGTCAAGGGATTACACTGCGAATGGTAGGATCCTGAAAAGTATTGAAGATCAGAGGGATCTTAATGTGCATATCTACAGATCCTTGAAGATAGAAGGGCAACTAGATAAGGTGGTTAGAAGGCATATGAGATACTTGCCTTTATCAGCCAAGGCATAGGATACAGGAGCAAGGTGGTTATGCTGGAACTGTATAAAATGTTGGTTGGCCACAATTGGATACTGTGTGCAGTCTGGTGGCTATCTTGTAGGAAGGATGTGTTTAGACAAGAGAGGGTGCAGAGAAAATTTACCAAAATGCTGCCTGGGCTGGAGGTTGTAAACTACGAGAAAAGATTGGAAAGGCTGTGTTTGTTTTCCTTGGAGCAGTGAAGGTTGAGAGTGTGCATGATGAAAGCATATAAGATTATGAGGGAAATGGGATGGGATAGGAAGGCATTTTTTCCATGAGCAAGAGGACCAATACCAGGGGCCTGAGATTGAAGAAAAGAGGTAGAAGGTTAAGAGGAGAGTTGAGGAGAAATGTTTTCACTGAGGGCTGGGAATCTGGAGCTCATAGCCTGAAAGGGTGGTTGAATCAGAAGCTCTAACGTTTAAGCAATATTTAGATGTTTCCTTGAGTTGCCGTAGACTCCAGAGCTGTGGACAAAAGCTGGAAAATGGGATTCGTGTAGTCAGATTTTGTTGACTGATGTAAGCATGATAAGTCAAATGGTCTGTTGTGTTTCCATCTGAATATGTCTGAGCCTAGGAGTGACTATGCTTCAAACACATATCATTGACTGGAAAGAAGATTGAGATTTCCTGTTATAATGAAAAGTCTATGTAAATAAAAGCTTTCTTTCTTGTTGAGTTTTGAATTGTTTTGTCTCACTGGAAAAGTAAATTTAATTGTTTTAATTGGAGCTGCTTCATTTTTGAACTTGTGCATATGTGTTTTTCATAATAACTAAATATGTAAAATGACATTCTCTATTTATAAGTTTTTGACACATACTGTTAAACTTCTTTGATATGTTTTTTAGGTTATGGTATGGAAGACTAATTTTGATGCTGCAGATTATGGGGAAATGTTGAAAAATCAATCCCAACCAATGACTGTTAATTGTATGCTGAAGAATTGTGATGGTCCTTCTTGGTTACCAGACCATACTACGAAGTCACTTCCTGTGGAGGTAGGTTTGATTTATGTAACTATTCCATTTATGGTACTTTATACCTTCTTCACAAAACATAATGTAAATATATTTCAAATTTTTAAAAATTTGAATATTGAGAAGCTTGCTTTTTTATTCTTTTGAGCTAAACAGGTGTTAGTCTTACACACAAACAGGGACCTGGAAATGTACTGACATGAAACATTGAAACATAGTAAATCGAGCAGGAGTCATCTGTTCAGCCCCTCGAGCCTGTACTGCCATTCAGAATGAATGGTTGATCATCCAACTCAGTACCCTGTTCCCACTTTCTCTCTATACCCTTTTACCCTTTAGTTCTAAGAATGATGTCAAACTCCTTCTTGAAAACATTAAATGTTTTGGCCTCAATTGCTTTCTGTGGCAGGGAATTCCACGGGTATAGAGTGATCAATGCACAAATGGTAATGAATACTCCAGTGCAGTTCTTCCAGTAAAACTTTTTTTTGTTGCTGTTGGGTTTAGTGAGGTACAAGGCTGACTAGCTGTCACCAGCTTGTAATCTGGCAGCAATTCTGAAGTAAATTTGCTCGATGTACTAATTCCAGCTACAAAGAAATTTGTTGAAAATCCGACAAGTTTACTTTGGGGTTGTCATGGCTGTATGTTAGGAATTGCAAGATTCACTGCAGCGCAATATGAAAGCTCCTGAAAGTCAAGCTAGTACTATTTTTAAACCGTTTTTCCCAACGTGGCATCTTGCAATATTGCATCACCATTATTCATGTTAAGGAGGAGAAAAGGAAGAAACGTCCTTTTGCGGCCGAACTCGTCTGGGATTTTGGATGTTTGAGGCCAACAATACCAGCCTAGAACATTACTGCAGGAATTCCCAACGATGTCCCTGTGATCTTCAGCTGCCTCATGAATAACCACGCCTCCATTTAAACGTGAGGTATTCGGCAATTTAGTAACAGTTTTAAGCTGTTTCTGTCCATGGATGCTGCCCAATTTACTGAGTCTCTTCTGGCATTTTTGTTTGAATTTCAGATTACTAGCATGTGTAATATTTTCTTTTTGTGTACATGTCACATTTCTTTGTATTTCCCTGTTTGAAAGAAACTGGTTTAAATGTTTTCATCTCTGCAGCATTACTGTTCTACACCTTAGCGCTTTCAGTACTTAAGATTCCTATCGAGTATGGATGTTCCACATAGTGTATCTTATTTATTACAAATTGTATATAGTTAGTCTTCTTTGTAGGTGGTCATTCATTCAAGTTGAATAATTAATACGTTTGGATGAGTGAATAACATCAGGTCTGTTTTTGTAAGACACAACTTAATAGTCTGCAAACTTTTGGGAAACTTGGTATGAGTGGGACTTCTGGTTTACTGAAACTATAAGATCTAGGGGGATATTTTATCGTGTGTAAGAAGTTGGGTAGTTAAATGAGCTAAAATTTCACTTGCCTTGGGACACTGGCGCTAGCCCACTAACTAATGGGTTTTACTGAGGTGAGATAAGTGACAAGCAGCCAACCTGCTCCCAGAGAGCTGCTTGGCATTTTAGATATATTAATAAGGTTTGAGGCCTTCAGTTAACCCCATTTCCCAGGTTTAACTGTGGCAGCAGGGGAAGCGATGGCCTAGTGGTATTATCGCTGGACGGTTAATCCAGAGACCCAGATAATGCTCTGGGAACCTGGGTTCGAATCCCACCACAGCAGATGGTGGAATTTGAATTCCATTTTTTAAAAAATTCTGGAATTAAGTGTCTCATGATGACCACGAATCCATTGTCGTTTGTCAGAAAAACCCATCTGGTTCACTAATGTCCTTTAGGGAAGGAAACTGCCATCCTTACCTGGTCTGGCCTACATGTGACTCCGGACCAACAGCAATGTGGTTGACTCTTGGCTGCCCTCCGGACAATTAGGGATGGGCAATAAATGTTACCTCGCCAGTGATGCTCTCATCCCATGAATGAATCAAAAAAAAAGCTGGGTTTCTCAGGCTTCAGAACTTTCCTTGTAAGCCATGAGGAATGAGAAGGCTGTGTTGCAGACTCTAAGTGCTCCTAAGACCCCTACCTTACTTCAGCATGGTCCCACCAACCAGGATTAGTGTTTCTTGGCCACGCAGTCTCCGAGCCTGCCAATCAGCCTGACTTCCAGGCAAAAGACGTACTTTGTGGAGATAAACCCCACTGCAACTACTCAGTACGGTAGATGTGTTTCATTTTTAGATTGTTGAATGCAAGAAATTGAATTAAGCACACACTAGCAAATAAGAATGTGGCCCAGAAATTTCTCACTTTATGATTCCATCTTATCTTGCTTTATAACCCTTCATTTTGTACATTGATGTTTTGTGCGTTGTAATCGCTGTTAAACGTCGCCTGGTGTGGTTTAGGAGTCCCAATCAGACCTGTAGCCTCTCCTGCAAATGAAGGTATTGAGCTGGCAGAATACAGGATTTGCTGGCCTCAGTTTTTTTATTTGCTTTCTTCTCATTCAATGAGCTTTTCATTTCTGCTTGCCTCTTCCAGTGACTATCCAAACATGCAGTTTCCAGAGGTGACAGCCATCAGTGACTGTCACCCAGGTGGGTCATGAACCTGGGCCTCGTGCTCTAGAGAAAGGGGCAAATACACTGCATGACGACCCAATCCTCCTCTCTATGCTGTGTGTAAGATCCTGTCTAATTGTCAGTAATAGAGAATAGACCATTGGAAATCTAAGACACAACGAGACATAATTTATTGCATGATTTCTTATAGGTGCAGTTATTATTAATTAGTTAGGTATTATTACAATTTTCAGGAGCCACGAACATCACATCCATCTCCATTGAGACGTTACGCAAGGCCACCATTTCCTCCCAAAGACCTTGGACAACAATAGGTTGCATGGAACTAATGCAATTTTACCTGTTTTAGAATCATTATCTTATACAAGAAATGTCAGTGCTAGAACACAACACTCTTTAACTCCACTGCAAATTTCATAGGGATCCTTTGTTACCATGTAATAGCTAATCTTGCCAATTGTATAAGGAAAGAGAAGATCAGTCTGAGCAACTTGGGTGGGTTGCCAGTTATCTTCTTCAGCTTAAATAAACTGGCACGGTTCATATGATTGAATATCTTGCTGAGATCGCTGAAGACACAACATAGTGATTCGCCATGTTCATGGCATTTCTTGTGTCATGTCACAATGTTGAGGTCATGACGATTGTCCAGCCTTCAATTCAGGAACCAGTTTGGGATTTGAAATCGGTGTGTTTAGCTAAAGTCTGCTGTTTGACAAGGGGAACAGGGATAAGTATATTTTTAAAGAAGTTCAGCACAGAGATTTTTCAATAATTGTTAGAATCACTGTATCTGCACTTGTTCTTGTACGGGATCGCAACCTTTGCCCCCTCTCTGTAGCAGAAACAGAACTTTGTATGGATGCAGCATGTGTGCCTGTTTGCTGTGTTCAATAAATTTAGATAGTATGACACCATCACCTGATGGCAAACAAGTTAGTCACTTTGTTAAGCTGGGCCGCCATGGCTTTGACGTCCACTCTTCCATGATGGGCAGGCTCTCTGTGGTGTCCACAGACTTCCCTGTGATCATGTTCTCCCCAGAATACAACTCAAGTTAGCGTTTCATCCATCTTTCCAACTGTTTATCGCAGTCAGTGACCCACTCCCCAGCCTTTGTTTCTAATGGAGTTGTTTTCTTTGTTGTTGCCTTTTTGATTGCATCATATGTACTTCAAGTAGTCCGTATGTAGAAAGACATCTGGATATTCTTGCAAAGTTGTAACCAGTAGTCTTTGACGATATGCCTGTTGGACTTTAGTTTGAGCAACTCTTAGTGCATTCAGTGTATTCTTGCCCAGAAATCCACTGTAGTTAAAGAGGATGGATCACTTGACTTCAATGACAAGTTCTATCATAGCAATGTTCATGTTGTCGCAGTCAGTGTTTTTCCAGTTTTGCTTCCCATGAGACTGCAGTGTTGTAAATGGTATCTCAAAGCTTTTTCTTGTGCACTCGGTGTGGGAGTACCGGAGAGAATCTGTTCAATTTCATTGAACTGAGAAACTGCTAGTTCTTATCTGGGTAGGTGGTATGACTCAGAAGGCATTTCTGTTTTGAAGGATGCAAACTTTAAAGATTTTTCATAACAGTAATGTACATCAGGGAATAGTCTGTAACACAGTAAGTGCTATGGCAATTGTATGTGCTGAGAGTACTGTTGGGGAGTCACATCTGGTGATGATCAGGCCCAGCTGATACCAATATTGTGATTTTGAATGTCTTCAGGGCAGGGGCATCTGGCAGCTCAGTGGTAGTGATCCTATCTCTAGACTAAGAGTACCCAGTTCAAGACCCACCTGGTCTAGAGGTGTATAATAATATCGCTGAACAGATTAATTTATGGCATGATTTGTTCTAAAACAGTATTATGTGTAGACAATTTACGGTAGCAGCAAAGCTCAAGTAATCTGTCTATTTTCATTCATTTATTTTTTGCCATGATGTGTGACGCAGCACAGCTGTGAATCATGGTCTGCACTCTCTTGGATTGAGATCTCCCAGTAGGTAAAGATGTTCTGTCTTAGGAACTCTTAGTCAAACACCTTGTAGAACTTTTTTTTTTCTCTTGTAGTGGAGCACAGCATTGGAGCATAAGTGTTTTCGTGAGGTTAACTTGCCTTATTTGACTCCAGACCCCATGAAGTTTCATGGCTTCAGGTTAAACATGGGCAAGGAAACCTCTTGCTGATTACCACAAACCGTCTTCCCTCAGCTGATGAATCAGTCCTCCTCAATGTTGAACAACACTTAGAGGAAGCACCGAGGATGGCAAGGGCACAAAATGTACTCTGGGTGGGGGATTTCAATGTCTACCACCAAGAGTGGCTCGGCAGCAGTACTACTGATCGAGCTGATCGGGTCCTAAAGGACATAGCTGCTAGACTGGGTATGCAGCAGGTGGTGAGGGAATCAACAAGAGGGAACAACATACTTGACCTCATCCTTACTAATCTGCGAGCCGCAATTGCAGCTGTCCATGACAGTATTGGTAAGAGTGACCACCACACAGTCCTTGTGGAGACGAAGTCCCGCCTTCACATTGAGAATAACTTCCATCGTGTTGTGTGGCACTATCACCGTGCTAAATGGAACAGACTTCGCACAAAACTAGCAATTCAAGACTGGGCATCCATGAGGCAGTGTGGGCCATCAACAGCAGCAGAATTGTACTCCAGCACAATCTGTAACCTCATGGCTTGGCATATCCCTCACTCAACCATTATCAGCAAGCCAGGGGATCAACCCTGGTTTAATGGGGAGTGCAAGAGGGTATGCCAGGAGCAGCACCATGCACACCTGAAGATGAAGTGCCAACCTGGTGAAGCCACCTAGTAGGACTACTTGGATGCCAAACAGCAAAAGCAGCAAGTGGTAGACAGAACTAAGCGATTCCACAACCAACGGATCAGACATAAGCTCTACAGTCCTGCCACATCTAGTCGTGAATGGTGGTGGACAGTTAAACAACTCACTGGAGGAGGAGGCTCCACAAATATCCCCATTCTCAATGATGGAGGAGCCCAGCACATCAGTGCAAAAGATAAGGCTCAGGCATTCGCAGCAATCTTAGCCAGAATTGCCGAGTGGATGATCCATCTCAGCCTCCTCCAGTCATCCCCAGCATTACAGATACCAGTCTTCAGCTCATTCGATTCACTCCAAGTGATATCAAGAAACGGTTGGAGACCCTGGATACTGCAAAGGCTACGGGCCCTGACAACATTCCGGCAATAGTACTGAAAACTTGTGCCCCAGAACTTACTGCTCCCCTAGCCAAGCTGTGCCAGTACAGTACAACACTGGTAACTACCTGACAATGTGGAAAATTGCCAAGTATGTCCTGTATGTAAAAAGGACAAATCCAACCCAGCCAATTACCGCCCCAATAGTCTTCTCTGAATTGTCAGTAAAGTGATGGAAGGTGTGATCAACAGTATCAAGCAGCATCCGTTCAGCAATAATCTGCTCAGTGATGCCCAGTTTGGTTTCCGACAGGGCCATTCAGCCCCTGATCTCATTTATAGCCTTGGTTCAAGCATGGAAGAAAGAGCTAAATTCCAGGGGTGAGGCAAAAGAGACAGCCCTTGATATCAAGGCTGCATTCATTGAGTGTGGCATTAAGGAGCCCTAGCAAAACTGGAATCAGTGGATATCGGGCAAACTCTCCGGTGGTTGGAGTCATACCCGACACATAAGAAGATGGTCATGGTTATTGGAGGTCAATCATCTCAGCTCAAGGACATCTCTGTAGGAGTTCCTCAGGGTAGTGTACGAGGCCCAGCCATCTTCAGCTGCTTCATCCATGACCTTCCCTCCATCATAAGGTCAGAAGTGGGGATGTTCACCAATGATTTCACAATGTTCAACACCATTCGTGACTCCTCAGATACTGAAGCAGTCCATGTTCAATTGCAACAAGATCTGGACAATATCCAGGCTCTGGCTGACAAGTGGCAAGTGACATTTCTACCACACAAATGCCAGGCTATAACCATCACCAATAAGAGACTCTCTAACCACTGTCCCTTGACATTCAATGGAGTTGCCATCACTGAATCCCCCACTATCAATATCCTGGAGGTTATCATTGACCAGAAACTCAACTGGACTCCCCACATTAACACAGTGGCTACAAGAGCAGGCTAGAAGCTAGGAATACTGCGGCAAGTAACTCACCTCCTGACTCCTCAAAACCTGTCTGCCATCTGCAAGGCACAAGTCAGGTGTGTGATGGAAAACTCCCCACTTGTCTGGATGAGTGCAGCCCCAAAAACACTGAAGAAGCTTGACACTATCCAGGACAAAGCAGCCCACTTGATCGGCACTATACCCACAAGGATCCACTCCCTCCGCCACTGACACTTAGTAGAGCAGTGTATACTATCTACAAGATGCACTGCAGAAATTCACCAAAGATCCTCAGACAGCACCTTCCAAACCCATGACCACCTTCACCGAAGGACAAGGGCATCTGACGTATGGGAACACCACCATGTCCAAGTTCCCCACCACGTCACTTACCATCCTGACTTGGAAATTTATCGCCATTCCTTCACTGTTGCTGGGTCAAAGTCCTGGAATTCCCTCCCTAATAGCATTGTGGGTCAACCCACTGTAGGAGGACTGCAGCGGTTCCAGAAGGCAGCTTACCACCACCTTCTCAAGGGCAAGTAAGGATGGGTAAGCCAGCAAAGCCCACATCCCATAAATAAATAGAAAAAAAAAATAAGTTGGGAGATGAATAGATAGAAAGCATTCTGAACCATTTATGGTGGTGGTGTGTGGGTATTCTGTCATGGAAAGTAACAAGGTCCTGGTAGTGTGCTTACACCTGGTTCATGCATGTTCTGTTTACTCTTCTTCTGCTAAATGATTGAGTAGTGCTTTTATTTCAGTGATCTCTATTGGCAAGCGTGTCTCTTGTAAGGAAGCTATGTCAATGTCCAACATTGTCAACAATATCAATCACAGCTGCCTTGTGCATGTTTCTGACCAGCTGTAATTTATTTGCCAGTCTAATGCACATGACATTCCAGGTTACCTATTGGAGAGTTAACGTTTTTTTTGTTTCCCTTGTACAATGTACTTGGTCCACTTGTGAGGGGCGATTCTAAACTCCAAGCATCCATTGAAGCAGCTGGACCATGGCGTATCAGCACCTCATAGTCCAACTTCAGGTTGACGGCAGCTGATCTGTGGGAAGAAATGCTCCCTCCCACTGCGGACAACTCATAGAACACATTATCTTCGGCAATCAAGTTGGGCTTACAAGTTGCGTCTGCTGTCTCCTATGATGTGTTAACACTCTTTGTCAAAACTAGGGTATCTCCTCCAGGACACAAGCTTGAATAAATTTTATGGAGACCTCGGACTACCCAAACATTGGGGCCTGTTGCTTGACTTTCCCGTATGGATGTTTAAAGGAATATGGAGCACCACATTTGAAACCACCTTGTAGGAGTTACTGGTAAGTTGACATATTTAGTTATTAGTCTGCCTGTGGGCTCCACTCCAGAGTTTTTGTCTTCCTTAACTGATAACTCTCCTGAGGTATCTACAAGACAGTGGAGCTATTCACCCACAGCTGGGACTCTGTTTCATGAGTGCTAGGTATATTCATATATTCATATTCATTCGTGTCTGAGAACCAAACCTCCTCCAATTTCCTGACAAGCCTTAGCCTGGAGCCATGAGAGATCCAATTTTTATAGAAATAAATTAACACAAAGCCAGAACCATGTTAACTCTAATCGCTCACACTAGTCCTATTGTATTGACCTGTTAGACATATACCAATAATCACCTAAAAACTGCACTTCATTACCCCCTAAACTGACTATGCTGGCATTTCAAGGGATTTGGCAAGGGGCCATCTCGCCTCTGTGTCATATGGATGCAAGTGCAATTTGGTGTTCATTCAAGCACTTTCCTTACCCAACTAATTGTTCTAACTTGTTGATATACAGTATTTTTAAAATTATAATTCAGGCGTGGCACCACTAAGGGAGTCCTTCATGTGTCATAATGGATGTCACATACTTTGTACTCTAACCGCCATTGTGATACCTATCACTAAATTTAATTCTTTCATTGCTGGTTGTTGGAAATCCATGCCCTTTGTCATCACTAGAAAACAGGAATTGGAAACCTTCAGCTAACTCTCAGTAATTTTTTTCTGGGACCTCTTCTGTGCATTGAAGACAGTGTGGAAGCAATTTGCAAGAATGATTCCAGGAACTTCAATCAAGAGAATAGATTGAAGAAGTTGGGACTGTTCTCCTCGGAGAGAGGAAGGTTGAGAGGAGATCCGAAAGAGGTTTTCCAAATTATAGAGTAGATACAGAGCAACTGCCCCTACTCTTAAAAGGAACAAGAGGGCATAAATTTTAAGTGATCTGCAAAGGAAGCAAGGATGAAGTGAGGAAAAAAAACTTTGTCACAGAGTGAGTAGTTAGGGTATGGAATTGGTAGTTGTGGTAGAGACCGGTTCAATTGAGACATTCAGAAAGGCATTGGATGATTAGTTGGATCAAAATAATATGCAAGGGTATGGGAAGCAGCAGGATATTGGCACTAGGTAATGTGCTCATTTAACGAGGTATTTGGGGGGAACAATGGGCCAAATGGCTGCCTTCTGAGTGTAACATTCTGTGATTCTACAGCCAAGACTGGCTGAACCACTGGAATTTCATAACTATAGTCTCTTCTTCGGCAATCTTTCAGAATAAACTGTAAGATATCAGTAGCTGTAATCTGACAATCTCTTGAGACAGTCAAAGAAGAGTTATGACAAATTTGCATAATTTGGCATTACACGCCCTCATTTTTCAACAAAATTTTCTGAACCTGTGGTACAGAACAAGAGCATTTTCAGGAGTTCCACAAGATGGCTCCCTTCTGAACCAGCAGTGTGAACATGACATCAACTTTTCCCCCTCATATTTGCTGACCATTTTAATTTAATATATTTAATTTAATTTAATTTCAATATATTAAGTGTCACTATCTGTGAACAGTAACTTTTTCATTTAAATAATCTATACTTTAAGCGGCTTATTTCTGACCTTTTATAGGAAGAAATCTTTGTAGTATTCAAAAAAAGCATGGATGTGAATTGTCCATGTTTCCTGTGCTCATGCCTAACTTTGATTTCTTAAAATCTTAACTGGGTTTTCCTGTAATCAGTCTTTGGCTTCCTTTATGAAAGTATACGTAGTAGACTAGTGTCTGCACATCTGCAGAAACTTTTCCGGCAATACAATTGAGTAACCGTAGCGAAGCAGAATGATGTAACATTTGTATTGACTGCAAATAAAAGAGGATTACTGCTGACTTAAACAGTTTACTTAATTTTGACAGGTTAATGTTTACACATAACGTTAGTCTGTACAGATATTCTAATTGTGCAATTACATGATGCGGTGATTCATTGCTTTATAACAAGGGTAGAATTCTACTAAATTTATGTGACCATGTCATTTGCAATCCCACCTCCCCAAACTAACACCATCGTTAGTTGCCACTCTAGGAAGATGAGACCTACATTTTCTTGTAAGAGAACATTAGCAGGCTTTGTAAAACATTATTAAACGCAGAAGATTGTAGGAGAGTACGTCTTCTTGGACCCAACAGAATCATGCTCCAATTCCATTCAGGGATAAGATATTGTCAACCAAATTGCTGTGAATATAGTTTAAAACATTTCTGGTCACTATTTTGAAGCTTGAATTTAAAAATAGCATAGTGGAAAAATGTTTTGTGAATTGTATGCATATTGGCCCCTAATATGAATTAAGTGATCAAACTTGCCTTGATAAAATAATTCTTGCATTTTAATTGTGTACAGGGATATTTTCTACCGGGGGAGGTGGGTGGGGGATGCGGTCCTTTGAGTAATGTAGAATATGGGTTTGTAGTTTCCCCGGAGCTATCATTCCACCAGCTGTAGACTCAACAAAAACGTAGAACTCAAAAGTGCCTTTGAGGGTGGAATTTGGGGTTTGGACCATAACAGCCACCTCTCTATACTCGATCCTTCTTATATCCTGCAAGCTTCTTTTTGAATACTGCAAGGTCTGGGTAGGGGAGAGGGAAAAGAAGAAAGAAGGCTTGAAGTTAAGTAGATAAGTGATTGGGGACAGAGGGTGGGTAAAATGAATGACTGGGCAGGATGTCAGTGAGTGTGTTGAGGAGTTGAATGGACGGTAAACCCTTTACTTCATCCATTCCCTAAATTTATTTTATGGGTACCTCTTAAAATCATTAACATTTAACCATGAGTATTTAACTCTTTACTTCTATCACTCTGTTCCCCACACCCCCCAAAAAAAAGTCTCTTTCATTTGAACCAGGAATCTGGAATAGAATTCTCAGCTCTCTTGATTAAGGCAAGTGCTACATTATTTTCTGGGAAGGTGAGTGCAGACATAGAGTGGGATGGCAGGTTTTCTGCAAATAAGAACAGTTCGAAAGCTCCATCAGAATGCACAATTGCGTCATTGTTGATAAGAAAATTGACTTCTGGATCAAAATCCACAAGAATTTCTACTGTAGTGCTGTAGGCTGGTTGGCAAATATGTTTATTTTGTCATTCTTTCTAACCTTTTTGGAAAGATCATCCTCATTCTATTGGTGATCTCCTTCATTAACAAAGGTTTGCTTCTCCATGATTCTCTTTTGTAAGTTTAAACAAGCTTTTTTTTTTCTTCTCTCTTCCTTTTGGAGTTTCTTTTGCAGGCACAAGATGATCACTCAATAATTGCAGCAGTACGATTGTTTCAGCTAATTGTTTCCAGTGATCTTGGTGCCTCAAGTATTTCCGTAAAAGAGAAACACTTTTCTCCATTGATGTATCTCTTTTGCATGAAGATATTGGCTGTCTTTCCTGCCTTTTAACTTGTTTGAGAGGCCATGGCTGGACTTTTAGATCACTGTCTATGATATTGTTAGACTAATTCAATTCTTTATCTTTGAACTGAACCGTTTGAGCTCCTTTTGATATTCATAGAATCATACAGGACAGAAGATGCCCTTCGGCCCTTTGAGTTTGTACCACCAAAAATATACTACTAATTCCACTTTTCTGCACTAGGCCTGTAGCTTTGAATGTTATGACACTTAAGTGCTCATCCAAGTACTTTTTAAAAATTGTAACGTTTCCCACCTCAACTACCCTCCCAGAGAGTGTATTCCAGACACCCACCATCCTCTGGGTGAAAAACCTTTTCCTCAAATGTCCTCTAAACCTAAATAAAAATCGAGAGAACTGGATGCTGGAAGTCAGAAACAAAAACAGAAATTGCTGGAAAAGCTCAGTGGGTCTGGCAGCATTTGTGGAGAGAAATCAGAGTTAATATTTCAGATCCAGTCACCCTTCCTCAGAACTCTGAATAAGGGTCATGAGATCCGAAACCTTAACTCTGATTTCTCTGCACAAATGCTGCCAGATCCACTGAGCATTTCCAGCAATTTCAATTTTTGTCCCTTCTAAACCTTCTGCCTTTGTTTCTATGCCCCCTTGCTATTGACTTTTCAACTAAGGGGAATAGCTGATTTCTGTTCACCCTGTCCATGTCTATCAGGTCCTTCTGTCCTCCAAAGAAAACCCAAGCTAATGCAGCTTCATAAGCTGAAATACCCTGTGCCAGGCAACATCCTGGTGAGGAGGGGGGTCATCCAAGAAAATGAAAGAACAATACACTATCAAGCTAGAGAAACCAGAGGGAACCTAATTGAAACCTTCCAGGATGAGTGAGCCAGGCTTAGACTTCCTTCAATTATAAAACTTTGTCAGTTATACAGCAGGCAGCCCCTGGTTAGCACAACATACATGTGGACCTTGTTATTTTTGCACTCTTTGAACTTTTTGGTGACTGAATTGATAGATGCAATTCGTCATGCTATAAATTGGAATCAACTTAGCTGAGTCTGTTTCCTTAGCCGTATGTTGGTATTTTTGGCATCTTCAGGTGATCCCACTTTCAAATATCAACACTTGACAGGTCCTACTTACTTGTAGGAAGACAATAGTAGTCAGTGAGTCAGAGGACGGACATTGCAGTGGTAATGTTGGTTTTTAATGCTTCAGTTAGCACATGATGTCTAAATGTTGGGCTTTGAAGCCTCTTGTGATAGGCTGCAGGTTGAGAGGAATCCTGAGGCATCTCTTTTTCACTCTTCTGTCATCAGTTAGCGTTCCATGTTTGAGAGTTCACATCAACTATTACATTGCCCTAAAATGCTTGAGCATCGTGTAGGACAGTGTTTACCCTGAGTGGGGGAGTGCTTTGTACAGCTTCTCTTGGCATACCATTGTGTTATGAGTGAGAATGAGCAATTAAACTGCCCATTGTAGACCTTCCAGCTTTGGATGGCAGTGCATTCCCTTGAACAGATGATGGATAGAATGAATCTTTGCCTCCAGAAGTGTGTAGAATCATCACTGAATCTGTGCACTCTCACCACCACCTGTGATTAATTGCATATGACCTCTGTGAGTTCCACTTTAAAGTGCATTAGTCAGCATCACTATTCAAGAATTAATATAATTTACCATCAAAGAGTCAGTTGCTTTCAAGAAGTGAGCAACACTTGGCCATTACTACTTCTTTCATTCTTCAAATGTCTGAAGAGGCCGTTCATTTTTCAATTGGTGTGACTTCACGAGGTCTAACAAAAAAGACTAGAGCAGATATTTTGAAATGTTTTAAGAATGCAAGTGTTTACATAGTTGCAAAAAATAAGAAATTTTACAATGATAAATCAAGCATGCCATCTGACTGCCCTCAGTGTTTTTTTTCTTCATTTCCCTTCGAAATAGAGTCCTGATGTCTTGAGCTGGAGTGGAAGAAAGCTGCTTTGTAGTTGACTTTGTTGGCCTGGAAGACTTATTCATTCGTTTCTGTGGCCATTTAATCCCAGAAGGCCGATGTCTCCAGAGAGAATCATAGAATCCCTACAGTGTGGAAGCAGGCCATTCAGCCCATTGAGTTCACACCAACCCTCTGAAGAGCATCTCACCCTAACCTGTAACCCTGCATTTCCGATGGCTGTTCCACCTAGCCTACACTTGCCTGGATACTATGGGAAATTTAGCCTGGCCAGTCCACCTAACCTGCACATCTTTCAACTGTAGGAGGAAATCCACGCAGACACAGGGAGAATGTGCAAAAACCACACAGACAGTCGCCCCAGGGTTGAATTGAACCCAGGTCTCTGGTGTTGTGAGGCAGCAGTACTAACTGCTGAGCCACTGTGCCATCCTTAATTAAAATTTCACCAACTGCTGTGGCAGGATTTGAACCCAGGACCTCAGAACATTAGCTAAATTTCTGGATTAATAGTCTAGTGACAATAGGACTAGGTCTTCATTTTCCCTTAAATTGAATTCAAATTCCATTAGATGCCACAGCAGGATTCAAACCCAGGACCCCAGAATGTTTCCTGGGTCATTTGATTTACAGTCTAGCGACAATACCACTCAGCTATCACTTCCATTTAAGAGGGTCATGCTCAGATGCAGGCTCTTTGACTTGGACTTCAACAGACTCTGACATCACAGGCAGGGGAAGGTGAAAGGGCCAGGCATATCTGGAGCATCCTGTGAAGAAGCTTCTGAGTGTCCTACTCCCTATGGGTTTTTGCTGGAAACATGGTGCCTTCCTGAGAGGAAGGAGCACTCTTGTGGATGTCAAGGTCCCTCATACCCATCCTCTCACCTTGTAATTGATGTTCAGCACGTAGGGCCACAGAGATGGTGTATCAATCCATACGTCTATTTAGCAGATACTGAGTATGCTGGACATGGGTCTCCATGGAGGAAGCCAGATGAATACACGCCAAAGCCGGCGAAGTACTGATAATGTTGATGAACTACCTTTGACAAACCTGCCCTACTGAACTCATCTCCGCTTACCTTGATTCTGTTTTTCCCTCCCTGGTCCAGGATCTCCCCAGCTATGCCCGGGACACCACCTATGCCCTCCCCCTCCTCCAAGATTTCCAATTCCCTGGCCCCCAACACCTCATCTTCACTATGGACATCCAATCCCTGTACACTTGTATCGCCCACGCAGATGGCTTAAAAGCCGTCCTCTACTTCCCCTCCTCTGACACCCTCAGCTTAACAGAACTTGTCCTTACCCGGAACAACTTTTCCTTTAACTCCTCCCACTTCCTACAAACTAAGGAGGTGGCCATGGGCATCTGCATGGGTCTGATCTATGCCTGCCTCTTCCTCTGCTACATTGATGACTGTATCGGCGCTGCCTTCTGCTCCCACGATGAGCTTGAACAGTTCATCAACTTTACTAACACTTTTCACCCCAGCCTCAAATTCACCTAGACCATCTCCAATACCTCCCTCCCCTTCCTGGACCTCTCAGTCTCCATCTCTGGTAACCGCCTCAACATTGACATCTATTTTAAGACTACTGACTCCCATAGCTACTGGACAACAGCTCCTTTCACCCATCCTCCTGCAAGAATGTGATCCCTTACTCCCAATTCCTCCTCGCCGCTGCATCTGCTCCCAAGATGGAGTGTTCTACTCCTGGGCTTCCCAGATTTCCTCTTATTTCAAGGACTGCAACTTCCCCCCTCCCGTTATCAAAAATGCCCTCAACTGCATCTCTTGCATTTCCTGCACTTCTGCCCTCAAACCCCCTCCCCACAACAAAAATAAAGACAGAAATCCCCCTGGTCCTCACATATCACCCCACCAACCTCCGCATCCAGCGTATCATTCTCCGCCACTTCCACCACCTACAATCCGACCCACAACCAAAGAGATATTTCCCTCCCAACCCCTATCTGCCTTTCATAGGGACCACTCACTCCGCAACACCCTCATCTGCTCCACACTCCCCACTAACCCTGCCACACCTGGCACCTTTCCCTGCAACCGCAGGTAGCGCGTCGTCTGCCCCTATACCTACACCCCCAAGGCCCAAAGGAAACCTTTCCTATCGGACAGGGGTTCACCTGTACATCCTCCAACTTGGTCTACTGTAACTGTCGCTCCGGACGTGACCTTCTCTGCATCGGTGAGACCAAGCGCAGACTCGGACCGTTTAGTGGAGCATCTGTGCTTTGTATGCGACAAACGACAACACCTTTCAGTTGCCAACCGTCTTCACTTCCCTTCCCAATCCCTGGCTGACATGTCCATCCTGGGCCGCCTCCAGTGCCACAATGACACCAAAAAAAAATGGAGGAGCAACACCTCATATTCCGCCTCAGGAGCCTGCAGCCCGATGGCCTGAACATGGAATTCACCAGTTTTAAAATCTCCCCACCCCTGGCTTCATCCCACATCCAAACATCCCTCTCATCCCCACCTCCTTGATCTGACACAACTTGTCCACCTATCTGCCCTACCCTTCCCGCCGACCAATCCCCACTACCCACTACCTGCATCCAATCTATCGCTATCCCACCTACCTTTCCCCAGCCCCATCCATCCTCCCTCCCGCCTCCTTGACCTGACACAACCTGTCCATCTTCTCTTGCACCTGTATGCCCCACCCATTCCACTGACCAATCCCCACCATTCCCTACCTGCATCCACCTATCACCATTGCACCTACCTTTTCTCAGTCCCACCCCTCCTCTCTTTATTTCCCAGCTCCCTTCCCCCCCACCGCCACTATTTCTGAAGAAAGGTCCTGACCCGAAATGTCGTCTTTCCTGCTCCTCTGATGCTGCCTGGCCTGCTGTGTTCCTCCAGCTCCCCACTGTGTTTTGTCTTCTGTTCCTGTGTTTGTCTGTGCGTTGTGACAAAACCATTAATAGCCGAGGCAAGGGATTGTCTTTTGACTTGGACTGAGCAGGTGCCTGGTCTCTGGCAGTCCTCTGAGTGTCATAGATCTGAGGCATTTCTTCCTTGGCCAGCTGTGGAGATATGTCAGTGATGTGCTCACCAGATTGTATTCCCAAATTTAGCCTAGATAGTATGTCCACCAAGGTGAAAGTCACTAAGGTGGTGGAAGGTGCAGCAGAAAGACTTGCTGGTGTATCTCTGAGGGCTGAATGGTTTCCTTTGTGGAGGTGGAGCTAAGGGTCTCTGGTGCTGACCTCTTTGGGGTGAAGGTTGACAGGGTGCCACAAGTCCTTGCATAAAAAAACAGTAAATTCTCTGTGTAAGAGGGATAAATGCTTATGTAGGATAAGAATTAATTAGTGTTGGTAATAATGAGAGAGCTGCACAGCACAGTGAAGATTACTGAATTAGTTACTCATGGCGTTCTCCACATTCTCATATGAACAATTGCATTCTTCTTTGGCCAAATCTACCATCTTTTCCTGGCAACAGGAGCCTGTGTCCACCAACCCTTGCTGGACTTTGCTCTTTTGGCCTGGTTGTGAGTCATTTTCTCCTGTAATTGAGCAAAAGGAAGGATTGAGTATGATGGATGTGAATTAGAGAGCTGTGAGTGGTGTTGAGGGGGCAACACATGGTGAGGTATCCCCACAGAGTGAAGAGGAAGGGTTAATGGAAGGATGAGGTGGGTGAAGGTAGTTGAAAGGATGATATGATGCCTGCAATAGTGAGTGCTGTAGCCCATGAGCCTTAGTGAGATGTGTTTGTGACAGTGTTAGTGTGAGTGATGGCCCTGTGAGTGTGAGGTAGCAGACAGGTGCTGGTGGTGGTGTTTGTTGCCGTCGTGGAGCGCAGAAGCTCAGTAACTTGGTTCCTGTTCTACTGTGCATTGCATTTCACCTGGGATACTACATTGAGCCAGGCTGCTGTAAGTCTGATGGTGTGGCCTTCTTTGTCAGTTAACAGAAAAAGTCGCTGCACTCCTTTGCATCACACTGTCCACCAGCAACTCCACATCCCAGTTAGCGGACCAACAAACTAACCTGCTTTTCTGGGTCATTTCCTTTGAGATAACAGTGCCTTACCACTTGTGTGAAGTGCATTTCCTGACTCGCAGCATCTGAGTTGATGCACAGCTGGGAATTATGCATGGTGATACCATCATCAGTCCCAACAGCGACAAGCACTTCCACTCCTCCTGTCATGTAATTCCATGAGATGGGTGCTGAATGAGATGAAGAGTGGAAAATTGCATGAGAAAAGTCACCATGTGCCATAGCGGTTTGGGTGCTTTGAGTATCACTCGAAGGAATACTTTGCTAAAAAAATGGGAGAATTCAGCTTCATTTGCAAGAGATAGTAGGAACTGCAGATGCTGGAGAATCTGAGATGACAAGGTGTAGAGCTGGATGAACACAGCAGGCCAAGCAGCATCAGAGGAGCAGGAAGGCTGACGTTTCGGGGCCTAGACC
>JAHRHZ010000065.1:19072283-19113467 GCA_024137785.1 Ginglymostoma cirratum
GGTCTAGGCCCCGAAACGTCAGCCTTCCTGCTCCTCTGATGCTGCTTGGCCTGCTGTGTTCATCCAGCTGTACACCTTGTTACCTCTGTATCATTTGCAAGTTTGGTTTTGTATTGTTTTGTGATCTTGAATTTTAAGTCTAGTAAACAGCTTTTGTAAAATAATGTTGAAGCTTCCTGCACTCAATTTGCGATCGTATGCATTAGAAAATTTTGTTCTGTTTGGTTTGAATTTGTGTGGGGAATTTAACTTTCGGGAAGTACATTTTCTGTTCTTCATGCAAAATTAAGTAATCTGAAACTAGTTTGGTTTGAAGTGGGAATAGGGAAGGGGGGAGAGGTTTATCAATAGAATTTGAGACTTTACAATCACAAGCTTTTTCAAGTCTGAGATAAGCTATTTCCCTCCCATTGTCTTCATTAAAAAGACTATCTCCTATAGTAAAAGTAGGTTGCTTTATTACATTAGAGTTGTGACAGGAACACACTCTGCAAATGCTCAAACCATCTGTTATGTTTCAAATGGAAGGATTAGCTCTTCATCAATGTGCTTGTTTTGTTAAGAATGAATATCCGTTTGTGAGTAATTTAGTGTTACTGATAATGCCTTCCCAGAATTAATTTTTGACAGCGTCATAATGAAAATTTCTTCACGACTTGGACTGACAGACAATATCCTGTTTTCATTTTGGTATCCCCAGATACAAATCTGAAACAACAAATAGCACATGACAACAACATATTTTAAAGAAACTATCCTGTTGTTTTTTAATAACATGATTAAACTCTTAAGGTTGCAATGGAACCACCTTCATGTCAATTTGACAAAGATGAATTTTTATTTTATAATAAATTTAGGCTTATAGAATCAATTTTGATTTTGCTGTAATGAAGGATTCGTTTGATGTTGCCTATTCTTATAAACTTGCATTGGCATACTAAATCATTTGTGGTAGTTTATTCGTGCTTCATAGTAAGCTATTTTCCTTCAATAAATCCTCTTTTTAATACGGTTTTAACAGTTTTGAAAGTTGTAACTTTCAAATACTGAACATGTATTATCAGTTAACAGGACACCAAAGTTATCTGATATATTAGTATTTGTTCTTAGCCTATATTTTATATATCTTATGCTCTTTTCTTTGTATTTTTAAATTCTTAATGCCATATCATTAAGTATTGCATCTAGAAAGTTTCATTTGGAGCATTATGTCCTGAAATGTATTAATTATGGTGTCCCTGCTTCTAATTTTGGCTTCATTAGGTTGCAACAGGACATTGACAGGATGCAGAGCTGAGCAAAGAAGTGGCAGATGGAATTCAACCCAGAAAGTGTGAAGTGACTTATTTTGGGAGGTCGAATTTGCAAGCAGAATACAGGGTTAATGGCAGGATTTTTGGCAGTGTGGAGGAACAGAAGGATCTTGGGGTCCACGTCCATAGATCCCTCAAAGTTGCCTCCCAAGTTGATAGAGTTGTTAAGAAGGCTTATGGTGTGTTCACTTTCATTGGCAGGGGGATTGAGTTTAAGAGCTGCAAGGCTATGCTGCAGCTCTATAAAACCCTGGTTAGACCACACTTGGAATATTGTGTTCAGTTCTGGTCGCCTCATTATAGGAAGGATGTGGAAGCTTTAGAGAGGATGCAGAGGAGATTTACCAGGATGCTGCCTGGAAGGGAGGGGCAGGTCTTATGAGGAAAGATTGAGGGAGCTAGGGCTTTTCTCGTTGGAGCGAAGAAGGTTGAGAGGTGACTTGATAGAGGTGTACAAGATGATGAAGGGCGTAGAGAGAGTGGATAGCCAGAGACTTTTTCCCAGGGCAGAAATGTCTATTACGAGGGGGCATAATTTTAAGGTGATTGGAGGAAGGTACAGGGGAGATGTCAGAGGTAGATTCTTTATGCAGAGAGTGGTGGGTAAATGGAATGCACTGCCAGTGGTGGTAGTCGAGTCAGATACATAAGGGACATCTAAGGGTGACTCTTGGATAGGCACATGTATTGTAGTAAAATGAAGGGTATGCAGGTTAGTTTTGATCTTAGAGTAGGATAATAGGTCGGCACAACATTGTGGGCCAAAGAGCTTGTACTGTGATGTGCTGTTCTATGTTTTATGTTCATTACCTCCTCTTAGGCACAAGTTGCACAGTAGTTGTGTTTCGTTGTATGTCTGTATCTTCCCAGTTCCAGGGCTGCTGCTGCTTCGCTGAATCCATCCTGTGTAGTTTGTTGCCCTCTTCCAGGGGGGATTTATGCTGTATACTGAAGTACTGACAGGGTGGGTTGTCAGTAGCAGCTGACCAGACTCTTACTGCCTGCCATGGGAGTTTTGGAAGGATAGCAGATCAATTACCAACCTCCTTGGCCACGTTATGAATGTGCATTCCATGGCCATGAAGACATGGAGAGGGGCTTGAACTCAGAAAGGCAGGGATGATACCTGCTGTGTCACAAGACCTCCATTCCAGGTGCTACATCCTGTGTGACAATACTGTGCCTTCCAGAGATGTGTTCTGTGATGCTTCTCTTGCAGAGAGGTGTTGTCACAGTGGTGCCGAAATGTCTCCTTCATGCAGGCAATTAGTAAATAGTTTTGAGTCCTCCCTAGTGTGTATTTTTAAACATGAGACAAGAGAATCATGAGTGGGCAGGGTCAAGACTCACACAGACACAGGAAGGCTTTTAGTTTTGCTTCAGTTAGTTGAGAAGGTTTTTGCTGGCTTCTGGAGCTAAAGACTTGAGTTGTCTGCTGCTGGAGTAAAGTGTTTGACAGTGGTGATTCCTCTTAAAAATCAAAAGGGGTAACTTGTTACTTCTGGAGAGGAGAGAGGCATCACGTGAGAATACTGACTGTATAACTGTGTGCTAAATTGCCTCTGCCTGGGTATGTTTATGGGATGCTGCATCTGTTGGAGCAGTTGATGATTAGTGGTCAAATAATATATTATCTTGTTAACTATTTTCATAGAGAAACTTTATGACATTTCTTCCTCTTGTTGAATTTTAACTGTGTTAACAGAATAAAGTGTTTTAATTAAAGTTAATGGTGGACCAATCAAATCATGTCTGGAACGCAGTGCCTCAGACTTCCCTTTAAAAGATATATAAAAGTTAAGGTCTAGGCTATCTCCATTACATACTTGTTGGGGGGATGTTTGGTGCAGCGCGGCAGAGGCCTGGCCTGGCCTACAACACATGCTAAATCATATCAACTAGAAGATAGATAGAAGGTTTGCTGAATTGGCCTAGATTCTTGGGGCCCTTTGAATTGTTGAACTTGAGAGCAAAAAAGCTACAAAAATATTGACAATTTTACTTATGGAAGGCATTTCTCGAGTTCACCTAGACATCAGGGCAAAAGTGTACATTTTTCAGTTTTTGCTTTAGATGTTTTTGCAGAAATTATCCAATTTATTTCAGGTGAATGATAGAGATATGGTGAACATAATGCTGTTTGGCATTGAGGCAGTGTTTGATCGACTATGTCCTCAAAGAATCCCAGCAAAACTGGTGTCAAGGTGCAAATATCTTGTGGTTGAAATTGCTTCCCTCAGGAAAATTGACATAGCTGTTGGAGACCAATAATTGCACCCCCAGGGTATCTTACAAGATCTCTTCTGGGAAGCATGACAAAAGCTTGACAAAACCATTTTCAACTATTCCACCATAATGCTCAGGATTGGGAGTTTTCTGGCCATTGTGAGTTGTGCGGTTCCATTCATAATAACTTGTATGTTTGTTGTGTGTTTAGTTAATGAAATCTATCAAGGCACTTCACATGAGCATTTAACACAAAATTTGGCATGGGGAGCCACATGTTGAGTTATTAGGATAGATGACCAATAGGCTTTATCAATCCGCTTGGTATTTAGGAGTTTCTTTAGATAGATAAGTTGATGGAAGGAGTTCCAGATCTTAGCACCCACGCACTTGAAACACAGCTAGCAGTAGAGGAGTGTTTGGGGATGCTCAAGAGGCCTGAATAATACAAATATCTCAGAGGTTGTTGGGATGAAAGAGTTTACAGCAATAGGCCGACTAAAGCCATGAAAACAAAGATAAGAATTTTTAAATCAATATGTTGCTTGACCAAGTTCTGCAATAATGATGCAGTATTTATGCTGGCAAGTAACACGTAACATTCATACTATATTGTGTTGGAAAATGTCAGCAAATAATTTTATGTGGATATAGTTTGACTTATGTTAAATTGTAGTAAGTAAATCTTGGTGATTATAATTGAATTGCTGGAATAAATGGTTCCACCCTAACGAATCAAGAATCACCCTAACAACACTTAAATCCTAGTCAGAGAACCCCACCCGAATGTTTGGGATCCTGTTCATGCAATTAACGCACTTTCTTGCAATGTGGCCTAATTCTTGTATCGCTGCATTATCTGCAGTGAACCACACATCATATATGCAATTCGCATTTTCAATTCCTTTGAAATATTCTTTGGTAATCTGTGAAGGTAAAGAATGTGGCCTCAAACCCCAAGCTATAATTTAAGAACATAATCCAGACTGATGCCTCAATAATGAAATAAGGTAATGAGATGGATTTTATGGTCTCTGGTTTGCAGGACCAATGGCAAGGTTAGGATGATTCTCTGTCTTCTTCCAATGAAAAGATTTTGCAGTGGTGAGTAGAAGCCAGACAGCTAATTTGCTAAATTAAGGCCCAGTTTGGAGCCACTTATGGGTTGCTGGCATTTTGCTAATGGCAGAGTGACCCCTATTCCTTGGGAGGCCATCAGCTTCCTGCTGCCATCTGGAGCAATCTACCCCAGAGACTCTTTGGCCCAGAGAGGGGACTTCAAGGCTGCTCTGCTGGTCAGTAGGATCATGGTTTGAATTGTTGAACTTGTGAGCAGAAAAGCTACAAAAATATTGACAATTTTACTTATGGAAGTCATTTCTCAAGTTCACCTAGACATCAGAGAAGAAGTGTAGGATCATGGTTGATCTGACACGCCTCATACCCGCTATCCTGCTCTTTGCTGTAACTCTTGATTTCCTCCAGAATCTATCTCAACCTTATATGTCCACATGGGCTCAGCTGTCATAGCTGTCTGTGGCAAGGACTTCTAAACTCTCAAGTCTCTTTTTCTTCTGAAAAGAAGAAATTCCTCATCTCAGTCTTAAATTTGGACTCCTTTATTCTGAGACTGTGTCCTCTGGTACTAGAATTTCCCTTGAGGGGAAACATTCTGTCAGCATTTACCCTGTGAAACCCCTTAAGAATCCTGTATGGTTCAATGAGATCATCTCTCATTCTTCTAAACTCCAGAGGGTAGAGCCGCAATCTGATTAATGTTGTCTCACAAGACAATCCCCTCCATACCTGGGATCATCCTGGTAGAGTTGCAGTAAGACTTCCCTACTCTCATACTCCAATCACGTGAAATAAGGGCTAACTTTCCATTAGCCTTCCTGATTACCTGTTGTGCTGGCTTTGTTTCATGCACAAGAGCTCCCAAGTCACTTTGTGTTGTAGCTTTCTGCAATTTTTCTCTCTTTAAATAGTACTTTGTTGTTCCTTCCAAAAAGAGCAACTTCACTTTTTTGCACATTATATTCCTTTGCTAACTTTTTGGCCACTTATTTAACTTATCAATACCTCTCTGTAAACTGTTTGTATCCCTCTTGCAACTTGCCTTTCCACCTATTTTTGTCATCTGCAAATTTGGTTACAGTATATTTGCTTCCTTTCTCCAGGTCATTAATATATATTGTAAACTGTTGCGTTCCAGCACTCATCCCTGTGGAACCCCAATGGTCACAGGTCCTAACCAGAAACAAAAACCTTATTTCCACTCGCTGTTTCCTGCCGATTAGCCAATTGTCTATCCATGCCAATATCCTGCCTCCAACAATGTGGGCTCTTATGACTTAATCTTTTGTGAGGTACTTTGAAGAATGCCTTCTGGAAGTCTAAATACAGCACAGAAGGGAAGTCTTATTGCAACTGTACAAGGTGCTGGTGAGACCACATCTGGAGTACTGAGAGCACTTTTGGTTCTGCTGTCTCCACTCTGTTTGAGACTTCCTTGAAAAACTCTAATAAATTAATCAGACACAATTTCCCTTTCATGAAGCCACGCTGACTCTGCGTGATTAGATTATGATTTTCCAAATGTTGTTATTACTTCCTTAATTGATTCCAATACTTTTCCAACATTGGATGTTAGGCTAATTAGCCTATAGTTACCCACATTTTTCCTCCCTCCCTTTTTGAATAGGGGAGTCACATTGGTAGCTTTCCAACCTTTTGGTACCTCTCCAGAATCCAAGATTTTGGAAAAGTGCAATCAATGCATCCACTATATCTATAGCTACCTCTTTTAGAATCCGAGGACAGAAGCCATTAGTGCCAGGGTTCTTATCTGCTTTCAGCCCATTAATTTTTCTAATACTACTTCTTTAGTGATGCTGGTGGTACTTAATTTCTTCCCCGTACTCTTTAGTATTAATTGGATGTTCACAGTGTCATCAGCCGTAAAGACTGAAATAAAATATCAGTTTAAGTCCTCTGCCTTTTCCCTTTCTCCCCTTTCCCCATAACCGTCTCGCTAGGTTCATTTTCCAAGGACCGTGTGTTCACTTTGAACCCTCACTTCTTTTTTTATATATTTGAAGAAGCTCTTATTGTCAGATTTTTATATTTCTTGCTAGTTTGCTCGCATAGTTTATTTTCTGTCTTTATTATATTTCTTGTCCTCCTTTGCTGGATTCTGAATTTATCCCCATTTTCAGTGCTGTTACTGACTTTTGCCTCCTCTTTTATGCTTTTTCTTTCGACTTTATACTCTCCTTAACTTCCTTGGTTAGTTATGGTCGGCTTATCTCTCTCTTAGAAATTTTCCTCCTCATTGGATGTATTTTTGCTGAGAGTCATGAACTACCTCCTCAAGTATAGACTGTGATATCAGCTTGGAAGTGGAGAGCGACCCAGGGATCGAGGTGCTGATGTTCTGTGGTCTGGAAACCTAGAAACAAGGGCTTCCCTCAGGTCCTGCCGAATTTGACAGGAGGAACTGATCACCAGTTTTCATCCTCATTTTCCAACCGTAGCCAACTAGAGCAGTGATTGGAGTTGTTGGGGAGGGATATGACAGGGATGAAAGCAAAGGGATTGTGGAGATCATAAGCTTTGAAGGCAGGAGAGCAAAAATAGGAAATTCAAGTAATCCCTGGGGAGTTAAATTGCAGCGTGCAGTGGAGGTGGTGGTGGAGAGGAGAACCAGGGAATTGGATCTGGCAAGGAAATGGAAATGTGCCAGCTAAATACAGCAAACCTTGCCTCCTGTTAACTGAGTTTCCTGAGGCTTTGGAAGCCTCGTTTGCCAAGATTAACTTTAAAATGGAGATTAAATTTGGGGTATATGCCATCATGATCTTATTTAAATCATCTATTCAACTCCTGAGAACCGACTGATTGTCTCTCTTGAGCTTCTTCCATTCCACCTCAGTTAAAGCACATATAGTGGACAGATTTGTACCAGGTTTAAGATTTTTAAAATGTTGGCATTCTATCCAGCCTAGTTTACAAATTTTGGGGGTTGAAAATACCTATCAGTTGTTTTACACAATATGTGGCCTTGTTCTTATGCCAAATTAGGCTACCTTGTGTTTATTCATATTGAAGATCATTTGCCACATTAACCACCTTATCAGGATCTATGGACATGCAAAACAAGGTCCCTCTGATCCACTTTAGTTCTCAGGATCCTAAAATTTAATATGTACTTACCTTGGTGTAATGGTGAGCATGCTGGTTTCTGAGCACTGTGATCCGAATTCGAATCTGGCTTCTGCCTTTACGCAATGGATACTTCCTTACCTTGTTTGTTCTCCCAAAATGCATCACCTGTCACTGTCAGGATTCAATTCCATCTCCTGCTGTTAAGGCCCGGTCTTTGCTCCACAAATTTCGTTTATAAGCAGACCATTGCATTTTCTGTACTCCTTGAAGGCATCCACTATTTTGAGCCATCAGTATGTACCACAAGTTCCTTTTTCTCACCTCATCCAATCAAATGCATGCATTGACATCAAAGGTTCTCTGGATTTGTTGGCCTTACCCTTCACCTTCACAGGAACATGTCAGCCTCGCACTCTCACTATTACCCTTTTTGAATGCCTCCTACTGCTCTGATTTGGATTTACCTCCAGGTGGCTGCTCCCAGTGCACTTTGACCAGATCCTTATTAAAATGACCTTCCCTGAATTCAGAACTGTTATTTTTGGTCCATCTTTGACCTTATCCAGAATTACCTTAAATCTGATTGAATTATTGTCACTATCACCAAAATGCACCCCCCCATGCCTTATCTACTAATTGCTTAGCTTCACTCCCTAGTTAGATCCAGCATCGTCCCTCATGTTGAACTTTATATGTGCTGACTTTAAAAGCTCTCCTGGACACATTTTAAGTATTTCATTCCCTCTAAGCCTTTCATAATCCCAATTAATATTGGGGAAGTTGAGTAATCCGGAGAACAAAACCTTCAATGTCCTGCTTTTTAATCTGCTGCCTAGTTTCCTAAATTCGTCTTTCTTTCTGCCTAAATCATTGGTCAAAGTGTGAACCGCTGTCTCCCTCCTGAAGCTTGGAATTTAATCCCAACGTTAGTGCTGCGTCTCAAATTTGTGGACAGGCACACCACTATGACATTGAAATTCTGCCTATTATAATCTATGTGCACAGTGTAAATTCCAGGTCAGCCTTAGAGTTTGAATATCCTGCCAAATTTAAAAACTTCAAAAATAAGAACTCCAGTTCTTTGAGTCTATAGAGAGGTATCTGTTACTTAGCCATCATGTGATGAATAATAACAATGAAATATTGCAGAGAATGTTATTGGACAGTTTGTCTCCTAATCGTCTTTGTATGTGCTAATACCTAGAATAGAGCCCTTGTGGCCTGACCAATTTCTGGGTAGGTCAATTAGTCAACCTGATGTTGTGGACCAGACCAGACCCCCTCAAAATATTTTAAGAAGATAAACCTGGACCCTAATTTTTTCTCATTTTAAAGGCAAATATAAAGTGTCTGTTCCTGATGCAGTGCAACTGGTCAAACTACTCGACTTTAAGCAAAACAATTTATTTAAATGCTAGTTAAAATATAACCAAAGAAAGAGGAATTTAAAATAACTTAACTCTATTGGAAACTTTTAATAAGAGATACAGTAACTGTTGCTAAGTGACTGTTCCAATTTGTTAATATCCCATAAATACACACCCTGTGACAAAAAGGAGAATTCAAACACAGATGCTCACATGCAGTTCTCCAATCCAGGAGGAAGAAACATCAAAAGAAAATTCAGGCAGTGTAGCAGCTAGGATACATTCACTGAAGCTCCCGATTCTTTTC
This sequence comes from Ginglymostoma cirratum, assembly GCA_024137785.1. Classification (NCBI taxonomy): domain Eukaryota; kingdom Metazoa; phylum Chordata; class Chondrichthyes; order Orectolobiformes; family Ginglymostomatidae; genus Ginglymostoma; species Ginglymostoma cirratum. The sequence continues at coordinate 19,081,664 of JAHRHZ010000065.1, forward strand.
AGAAGCTAGGAGCTTCTGCTTAAAGTTAAACCTGTGAACTAAAAAATTAGAAAGCCTGGTCTGTGAGAGCTGGCCATACCCAGGCTGCTTCCATTATTCCAACATTTTTAAAATGTTAGGCCTCTCAAGTTGTTTACTCAAGCGGTATACAGTAGGTGGCTCAGTAACTCTGCCTTACAAGCTCTGTCCAAAAGAAAACAGGGACAAAATAACCTCTTGAAAGCCACAGCATCGTCTTACTGGTCTGGTTCCTGTGTGCGACTTATTATTTGGAATTGTTTTCTTAATCTATGAAATAATTAAGAATTTCACTGATGTCATAAGACATCCCTAAACCTTTTTTATTTTCAGCGTGCAAGGAACATCGTTTCAGAAATGGGTCCAAATATCACTGTTGTGGTTTTCATGGTTAGTAATGTTGATCTGGGTTGGGTTAGAGGGAGAAATAGGGAATTGTCTTTATTTTCCGGAATTGTGTGTGAAACAACTTAAAACTACGCCATGAGACAAAATGCATTTTATCTTTCTCACTTTGATCAAACTCTTAGCTACCAATCACTGTAGTTTTTCCTTGTCAATTTGTGAACTGATTAAGATCCTGTCTTAAAGGTTATATATAAGTGCAACTTGTTAGTGTTGTGTGGAAAGTGAAAAGCTTCGCACCAATAAATTAAGAATTCTGAAGTTGTCTGTAAGACATATTGCGAGGTAGGAGTAACATGAGTCTGTATCTGCCAATGCATACTAGGCATTGGTTAACAAATTTGGTGATGATGTTCCAGTCCACAACATGGTCAGTCGCCTTGATAAACACAAAATTTAAGAACAGTATTATTTTTCGAAAGTCCTATTTTCATAGAATAGACGTGTGTCATACCCATTACTTGTTGACCTTGTTTATATAAAACAAAATTCAACACCCTTGATCTGATTATACATAACTAAGTTGTTACAAATGATTCACAGACTAATAAAGTTGAAAAGCATTTTACAAAAAGATGATTTGTGCAACAATATCTTCCAGAAAAAATCTGGTATTGCACAATTTAGCTTCTCAAATTGTTTCGTTGAAAATATAGAAGAAATATATCACATTTAATGAAAGCGGTATTAAATTTGGTCTGACGTAGGATCTGGACATATTTTCAGTGGGGGGTGGACCCAGTGCTTTCCTACACATTCTTGATACAAACCCCATACAATGTTATGTGGAAGAGTGCCAAAATTAGAACTTCACGTGCCATTTTAAAAAAAGTAATTAATGAACAGTTGAGTTTATTAGCAAGCTCACAATATGCTGGTGCAAATGAATTGCTAACCCCACCATTATATGGTTAGCATGGGCAATCAGGCAGAAGTCAGAAGGCTGGTTCTTAATTACTTTGAAAAGGTGAGAGGAGATGAGGCATCTTACTGTGGTGTATCCACAAAATGTTGGGCTCCTCTCATTTGTTCCTGTCTACCTGGCCGTAAAGCTGCCTCCCTCCAGCCTCCTCCAATCCCTCAACCTTCCCTTGGCTGCCCAATCACCCCTCATTCAAAAATCACAGAATTACCTGTGTCCAATCACAATGAATGACTTCATCCCAGAAACTTTTTTTTTGTCCTCACAGCTCCCATTACTCAGTTACAGTCTACTGGGGATGCTAGACTTGCTACTTCAGAGAACAGAACTTCTCCCCACTGAGGGGCACAAGTCCGATACAACCTCATTGCTATCTAGAGCACATGATTGGTCACAGGGCCACCTTGTCGAACATTGATTAGTGCAGTGCTGACTTTTCTTGGGTTCCCCCCCACCTTGTAAAATTCAGCCCATAGTTTATAGTGTTGGGCTATGAGAGGCAAGGGTTTAAAAAAAAAAAGTCAATTTTTTTTAGTACTTATTTATTTCAGTTTACTCTAACAAATACAAATGTAATTTATGTTGAACCAAGTAATGGCAGAATTTACGAACAGCACAATACATTAAAAAGGTATTCTGAGTTGATACCAGAAACTTAGCTTTAAACATTGGCATAAGCACCTGTTTTAAATTTGTTTGTTTGATAACTTCCAGGTACCCATTAGATAAGTTTATTCACTATGGAATAATTTATAGGTTGCAGGTGCATACTACTTCCTGTTACCTTTCCGTAGGCTTTGAAATAGTTTAACATGCCAGATATTTTTGTGAAGGCAGGAGAACAAATGCATCTTCAAACAGAACAGAACATGTCAGGAAAGACCAGAGGTCAATCCAGTGAAAAGCACATACTTAGTTTAAAGCTAGAAAACTGGTTTGAGGCTTTGAGTGAGCTGTGTGATACTGTGATTTTTACTAGCATTAGATCTGCAAGAAGAAATCAAATGATATTGAATGATTTGAAATGAAATGATTTATTAATGGGCTGTGATCAGTGATTCAGATATCCTGAAGAATCAACTAAAATGTGACTAAATGTTTATGTTTCAAAATTGAATCAAATATCAGTGTTGCTGCTTTCTGTAAATATTAATTATTTCCATCTTGGAATGTAACTTGCTTGCGTGTGCTTAAACTCTCACCTGGTCAACAGATGTGAAGATCATTGCCAGTTGCCATGCTTATTCTAAGTCAGTTTAAATTAAAGTAGGGGAATAGTAGCATCTTATGGGAAAATTTAGCTTCGCAGTTTATCACATGCATTCTCTGAGAAAAAGAATTTTTTTAAAACTGCCCGAATAAGTCATTTCTTTCTTTATGGCAGTATAATACAATGCCAGTATGAATTTTCTACTGCAGATTCTTGATGACAACTAAGTAACCTGTGAAAGAACTGTGTACTGTGATCTGTCATCTGTCATCTGTATATATGTGTGTTTTTCCTGTAAAACATGCCTCAGAACTCCCAGTGACTTAAATTTATTATAATTATGTTTGTGCTTCTTGTATCTAAACGTTTCATTAATTAAATATAAATCCAATGAGTCTACTCCTTTTGAAATAGCAGGAATTTACATCATTGAAGTCAGTAGCATTTGTGATGGCCTTGTAGTTTAATCTGAATAAATTTGAGAGTGGGGTTGTTCTTGATGTTGGTTATGGTGTTTGTTGGCTGCTGAAAATAATTGTTAACAAAGAAGGAATTAGCATATATCTGTAGATTGTGATATAAGCCTTTGCATATACTCAGCAAATAAGTGAACCTCTGTTTTCAACCATGACATTCCATAATCATTATTAGTAGTCAGCTGCAGTTTTCTATTGCATTATGATATGTTTTACTGATCTTCTAACTGGGCACGAGGGACTGAGCAGGTGATACTGACTGTTGCAAAGATGCACAGGAGTTTAAGACATATCCACACCAGGGCACAAATGGTTTCTTTCTTTGAGGGCTCCTCTTGATGATTGCTTTTGATTTTTGAAGGCTGCTCCTTGATTTTAAGGGGCTACTTTTTCATTCTGTTGACTCTTTTATTAGGAGGTGCATTCAGATAGTGATATTAATTTATAAAAAGAGTGTGCTCCGTTAAAATCAGGGCTGCATTCCTAAAAATTGCAACTTATATGAAAAAAACTTTCAATGAAATGTTGACTGTCATTAGAATCACTGTTAACACTGGAGATGTGGTTTGTAGGGCCTTCCTTAGCAGAAACAAATTGACATATGGATCTTTAAATGGCTAAATTCCTCCATTTATTGAGTAAAAATGCTATGTTAATTTAAAGTGTGAATTACCCATGTTATGCTTTATTTGATATTTCAAAATGGCAGCCAACAACATTTCATACCAGCGATTCACACTTTATGTGTTGATGCCCATTTTTGGAATGATTTTTTGCAGGCTTCAAAGGTGTACTTCTAAACCTACATCTAAGGTATCCCTCATCATTAGCAGTTCTTAGGACTCAGGTTCGGCATTTCCTTTTTGTGGAGAGAAATGAGATTGTGGTTTGACATAGTTATTTGTTGAGAATGTAAGTTGACAGTGTCAGTGTCCATTTCCAAAGACAGAAATAAGTTGGCAGGAACTCTGCTAAAAATCATGAGCTGGGGGAAGTTGCTACATTTCAGAGTTTTAAACAATCTTTAGGATGCTATACACTTAATAATTTAATGTTAGAAGTGATTAAAGCAACTCAGTTAGAAAATCTCAAAGTTTCAAGGAGGAATCATTATGATTTTGACAAAGGAAAATCACTTTTTTTAATCAACTTGTTTGAGTTCATTGAACAAGTAGTTCACCCTATGGCTAAAAGAGATCCTGTAGACATACTATATTTGGATTTCTAAAGGGATTTGACAAAGTGCCTCACCTAAGGTAATTGGGAATTTTAGAAGTTTATGCTGTAATGGCTAACATTTTGGCATAGTTTTTGGCTAGCTGACAGAAAACAGAATGTGCATAAAAGTGTCTGATTTAGTAGGCTATGATGAGTGAAGTCTTGCAGGGATATGAGCTCGTATGTATAGAATTTCCATCAATGACATAGATGTGGGGAATGAAGGAATGGTGACTAAATTTGCAGATGACACCAAGATAGGTAGTAAAGTATGAAGAAGGTGGAAGGAGGTTGAGAGAGTAGGTAATATCTGACAGATGAAGTATAACATGGGAAAATACGAAGTTGTTCATTTTGGAGAAGAAGAATTTAAAAGCAATGTATTATTTAAGCAGAGAATGACTCCAGAATTCCAAGGTGCAGAGGGATTTTGGTACTCTGGCCCATAAGTCTCAAAACATAAATATGCAGGTACAGCACGTAATCAAGAGGCTGATGGGATGTTGTCCTTCATAATGAGAGGAACTAAACATAAAGTAAAACACTTTGATTCAGTTATACAGGGAATTAGTGAGATGACATCACAGAATTGTGTGCAAATTTTGGTCTGCTTATTTAAAGAAGGATGTAAATTCATTGGAGGCAGTTCAAAGAAGGTTTAGTAGATCATTGATAAGGGTTTAGGCCCAAAACGTCAAGTTTTCCTGCTCCTATGATGCTGCTTGACCTGCTGTGTTCATCCAGCCCCATGCTTGTTATTAGTAGATCATTACTGGGAATAAATAAGCTATCTTATGAGGATAAGTTGGAGAGGCTGGCTCTGTTTCCACTGTAGTTCAGAAGAATGTGAGGGGTGACTGACTGAAGAATATATGATTCTGAATATTCTTGACAAGGTGCACGGGATCAACGTGTTTCCTCTTTGGGATTAGAAGGGGCATTGTTCTAAAATTAGAGTTATCCTTTCAGGGCAGAAATGAAATGAATTTTCTCTGGGGGCTGTGTGACTTTGAAACTCTACCTCAGCAGGCAGTGGAAGCAGGATCATTTAACATTTTTAAGTCAGAGATGGATAGATTTTTGTTAGACGGGAAATCAAGGGTTATTTGGTGTAGACAGGAATATAGAATTTGAAACACAAACAGATAAGCCTTGATCTTACTGATTATTAGAAGAAGCTTGAGGGGGAGAATGGTTGTCTGTTCCTATTTTCAATGTTCAAATGTAATCAAGGTTTGAAAATCATCTTTAAAAAAATGATTTGCTGTTGTCTTGGAAGTTTGAAGTCACATGACACCAGGTTATAGTCTAACATGTTTGTTTGAAATCACAAGCTTTCGTCACACTGCTCCTTCTTCGGGTGAAGTGTTGGAAGTTGACCTATTGGGCTGGGATTTTTTTTAAACAAAAAAAGTAGCTCTCTGAAGAGATTATATTTTCAGTGCCTATCCCAGTTCTATCAAAGTCTAGTCAGGTATCTTATTTGCTGGCTACAGTTGAGTTATAGTCGCATCTACTCACTATACTTAGTCATTAGTTTAATTACGATTACTCTTTCCCTTCTGTCTTTGTACAAAAATCTGTTTCGTTAATATAAAATGTAAAGTATCAAAAAGTCATTTTTATAAACGTAATTTGCAACGACGAAATGACATCCTCACTTTTAAGTATCACAAGTGCAGGCTGATTGCTACAAACATTGGAGGAAACAATTCAATGTCAAGATCACATGGGGGGATGATTCTTGAGTTATTTTCCTCATTTCCTGATCGGGTCAGTTGGCCTTGAGATTTTTCAATTGCACCTTGTTGCCACATTGTTCACCTCCTCTGAAGATGCAGGACTAACTGTGGTGAATTTTCTTTATTACAATTTGCCTTTAGTTGATGCCTGCAGGTATCCTTGTCATTTAGTTGTAGGGTAAGGTAATGATTCTGAACTTTGCTCCTGTTTGAACTGCCTATTTGTTTGAAATTTTAAACTTGACGTGGGCAGTCTTTGATTAGGACGATGGTGTAAAAGTGAGATCAGATCAGCCACCTGTTGAACATCTTTCCAGAAATATTAATTTCAGATGTAAAAATCTGCAGGAATGTTTAACAGGTCCAATATCATATGATTTATAGCACTACCTAATGTCAGAATTTTCTCTCAGATGTTGCAGCAATGCTGCTTTTAAACTAGAAATATTGTGTACACTTTCGGTCTCCTTACTTAAGGAAGGATGTTCTGGCTATGGAGGAAATGCAACAAAGCTTTACAAGACTGATTGCAGGGATGGTAGGACTGATGAATGAGAAGAGACTGGATCAATTGGGGCTATATTCACTGGAGTTTAGAAAAATTATGTGAGCAAATCTCATAGAAACGTTCAAAATTCTAACACGACTATAGAGGATAAACATAGAAAGGATATTTCCCATGACTAGGGGGTCACAGCTCAAGTTTACAGCATAGGCCATTTAGGACTCAGATGCAAAATTTCTTCACCCAGAGGAGTGGTAAACCTGTGAACCTCTTTGCCACAAAAGCAATTGAGGCTTTCAGAACATTGAATGTCTTCCATAAAGAAGTTAGATGTAGTTCTTAAGGCTAAAGTGGTCAAAGGGAATGGGAGAAAGCATGTAACAGTAATGAGATGAGTGATCAGCCATGATTATCTTGAATGGAGGAGCAGGCTCAGAGCGTTGAATGGCCTACTGCTGCTCCTATTTTCTATGTTTGTATGTCCCATGTTTCTATGCTGCATTGGGATTTGTACATAGTTATGCCTATTTGGGTAAAACTCAAAATTTCTGGCACACTGTTGTAATCTGTCTCATAATAGGAAATTTTTAGTAGTAATTATCAACTACATTTCTTGACGTCCAAAAGTTATCATATTTCTACATTTTAACTTTAAATTGCTAAACTGAAAGGTTTTGGCCCTTTGCGTTTTCTCTGATAGTAGAGATCTGAGTTTTTTTTTTTCTGGTTTCTCCAAGGAGTTATGATCCTAATTGATATTGTTCTAGACAAGTCAAATCCCAAACTGAAATCCAGCTTGAGAGTTTTTTTTTATTTAACAAGGTTGTCATTCACTGAAACACACATACATAATGCTGCAGATTTTAATAATCTAAGGCTATTACACAAAACGAAGGGAAATAATATACAATATACCAAGCTATTTAAGTTATTGCACAAAAATTGAAAGATTCCGAGACACACCGTAAAAATGCCAGATCATCTGTCCCAAATCATCAATTTACAGGACTTGAACACCAGATAGAGTTTGCTTTTCTATTATATCGATCAAGTCAACTGATTTGCTACACAACTGAGCTTAGATTTTCTCAACTTTGAAAGATCTTCACGATTCATTTGCGGTCTGCAACTTTTAAACTGGAGCCCTTACACTGAGGCCACCAATTTCCTAAGAGTTTGAAACTGTCTCCTTTCTTCAGGAGGAACTATTTCACAGATTTAACTTCCATGACAATCTTTGCAAACTGAACCCTAAAGCTTTCCAAGTTACAGAATTTTCTCCTAATAATACGAGCAATTCTTGATCCTTCTAAACAGAAAGCAAGCTAATGCTCCTCCATGCTTACTGTTTCTGCTCATAAAACTTTCCCAATGCAAACAAGTTCCCATTTTGAACCCATGAAGTCATTCTCATTATACTAGTTTTTTTTAAAAAAAGTGACTCAGGAAATACTGACAAAATAATTATTAAACTACTCACCCCATCCACCCCAAACTATACACACCAATCAAAACTCACATGCTAGTAGTTTAAAGTCCAAACTTTCAAATAAATGGCTTAAAATATATAAATTGTACACCGTACGCCATGTAGTGGATGATTCACCATCTCAGAGAGTTTATTAAGACATACTCAGACACTGAAAAAGAGCCACACTTATCATTTTCAGGTAAAACTTTGAAAATAGCTCAGAGTTCTTAATCAAGAATTATTCATTCAGGAAAGAAAGTTGCACAGCAAATTTTATGATAGATTTTTAAAAGCTGACACAAATGCATCAATTAAAATAAATTATAGTAGTTTTGAGTAAAAAGTTTGGGATAATTGGACACTAGAAGGAATAAAATGAAAAATTATTAATGCTCTATATATGAAGTAACAATAAAAGGATAGAAATTCCAGTTGGCGAAGTGTATAGTACAGATATAAGCGCACTACTTTGTGTGTTTTATGTTGTTGCTGATCAGTTTGAGCACGAGATAAACAGCACACACGGTACTATAATATGAGTAAGATGTATTGAGTTTTTAACAATTAAAATTTTCACTTGGAATTCCTATTTAAATTTTTATTTACTGCTATATTCATAAATTGGTCCCTTTGCGCAACCCCCGTATAGTAGAATCTCCAAATCTTTGTTTGATAAAATGTATGAAAGAAATTTTTAAAATATTAGTTTCAGAATCTGTCTTGCAAAACTAGAACTGAACAGTGTGGCCTATCTAAGTTTTGCTAAGCACAGCAAAACAAGAATTTCACATTTAAAATCTATTCCATGTAAAAACCAGTCTTTTAGATCTCCATGCAACATTACAAGAAAGGAAGACACTATTGGTGGGAGAGGTAAGTAGCAATCTCTGAGTGGGAAAGTTTTAACTTAATATTTGTATAGAACAAACAGAATATTAATCATAAACTGCAGAGTTTATTGCACACCTGCTTGTTTATGTGTACATACAATTTACTAAAGAAATTGAAATATTGTAGGAACTCAGTATGTCAATATTAATGATCTTGGACGATTCTGCAAAAAAGCATTATGACTAAGGTTGCCCTTGACCAATGTGCTAGTTTTTAAATAACTTCTGTTTGTGTTTTAGACTGTTTTGGAGACAAACTTTTCAGACACTGGGTCAACTAACTTAAGTCAACAAAAGAGCCATTCAAGCAATGTTCTGGCATCAGATGAAAAACCCATTCCTCCCATAAGCCAGTTTCACCAGCAAGAAGGCAATGGTATCCCCTCAGCTCTTGCAAGTACTCTGGAGCACATAGTAGGACAGTTGGATGTTCTCACTCAGGTAAGTAACATCATGAGCAGCACTTTGTCATAAATGTAACATTGAGAAAAATTTCCCATCTGGATCAACTTGACCCAGTGAAGATTAGGCGGGTTCCTATGTGTGTATATGTGTACATTTCAGTCCTCCTAATGTTCACTGTGTCCAGATGATCTAGTGCATTTGGGCTCAAATCCAAGAAAATCTCCTATCTTGAAGATATAGAATTTATGCTGATTCACAAGAACTACTAGTGCATAATTCTTAAACAGATTTATGAAATTAAGATGGCATTTATAAAAAAAACAAAAAACATTCATAAAGCAAGCTAGTCGAAGATTTGAGACATTCAGTATTAGCACCTTTTTAACTGTAGTGCCACACTACGCCATTTTTAGTTTACCGGAGAAGGAAATACCCTAAATGTTTAAATAATAACGATATGCATTGTAGCAATCAGCTTTAATTTGAAAATATTTAGCACTGATTCCCTTCTATAACAACAGCTACTGCATTAATTTATTATGTTTCTAACACAATTAAATATCCCAAGTTGCTTTGAAAATGTGTAACAGGTACCAAACAGAAATTATGCGAAGAGTAAAGAAAGCAGCCAAAGACCTGGTAGAAAAGTTTCACTTGAGAACATGGTAAATATGTAGCAAGACAGAAGGATATAGGAAGAGAATTCCAGAGTTAAGACTTAAGAGTTCGTCCAAGGTTAATGTATTTTTGATACCATGGAGGAGAGGTCTAACAAACCTTGACGCAGCAGAGGATGAATTCAGGAGGAGATTACAGAGGTAGAGTGAAGAAACAAGTATACTTTGAAATAATGAAGGTAACTGAGGACTGATATGATTTGGAAATCAAACTTAGAACTAGACTGGGTGCTGTGGGGGATAGTGGATTCCACTGGTCTGAATCAGATGGAACTACTGCAGTGGGCAAGGTCAAAAATCTCAACACCAGGTTATAGTCCAATGGGTGCTGTGCTGACACTTGAAGAAGGAGTGAGACTTTGAAAGCTTGTGTCTTCAAATAAACCTGTTGGACTATAACCTGGTGTCATGTGATTTTTGACCATGTGCACCCCAGTCCAACACCAGCACCTCCACATTCTGCAGTGGAGTTTGGGAAGCTTATTAAGATAACATTGGAAAACTACAGCCTGCAGGTAACAAAGCCTCAAACAAAGAAACAAATAAATCTCAAAAATGAGATCTTATCAGGTGTGGCACTGAGGTAAAGATTGAGACTGAGGATATTTTTGGCAATAGAACTACTACAGAGATAAAGTGAACTTTGTGATAGACCCAATTTATGGTTTGAAATCCAGTTCAATTAATTGGGACACAGGTTGTACACTAATATCTTTGTTTTGAGTAGGCACTTGGGTAAAGAAATGGAATCTGGAGTAAGGGTACAATGTATCTGGTGAAATGGTTTAGGTCATACCAATGTTTAACTGGGCTTATTATTTATATATACTGCTTAATACAAACATAGCATTGGTTTTTGTTAAGCCGAGGACACCTTCTGTACGTGATTCTTTTAATAATAGTTTTCATCCTAGTAGCTTCTACATTGATGCTTCCCAGATAAGTCCAGGTCTCTCATTACCAGATCATTTTCTAAATTGATATTTGGCTGTAATGGATCTTGGTTTACCATTAATCACCAGTCCTTCCTTAGCTAGTCAATTCCACATGTAAATATAAATATCTGTTAGCCCACAAGGGAAAACTACCTACAGATATAATACATTGCAGAAGCTTTCCTCAGGAAATTAAATGGATTGGTTGGGGGAGGTTTCAAGATTTCAAGCAAACTGATTGAATACCTATAAATCTCTACAATTCATCTTTTTTTTTTGTTTGATATGTATCTGGAGCTGTTATAAGTCAGTGCAAAAGTAGAGTCACTTGATCCAGACAACAGACTGACTTTGGTTAGGAATAGATGAATTAGCTTTCAACAATGATTCATATTTTTTGCCTTCAGTGTATGTTAGTTTTCAATATGATAATGAAATCAGTTTAGCATTTTCCAACATAACAAGTGCAATGTCGTGCGCTGAAACATGATTTTGTTGATTTTAGCTGCAGATGTATTTGCATAATGATAACCAAGCCAGTCCGCTTGAAGCAAGTGTACAGAAATTAGATGAAGCTGAATAGAAAAATGAATAATTCCCCCTTTGTACAGATTTATTGATGCAAATTAATATCTCACTAGCGCTGATTTAAAATACCACTTTTGATTTGGGCTAACAAATCTCTTTTCAAGTAATGTTTTCAATAATGTTTTGGAATAAGCTTTAGAGTATTGTGACATAGAAATCCATTGCATGCTAAGTTATATTCATCTACATGTTACCCTGTGACCAGGCCTCACCGTAGAGAATTAAATATGAAACTTGTGAACAGTTCCTGTATTATAGTCTAGTAAGATTAAGTTATTTTTGTCAGTCAATTCACCAAATCTTTTTTCAGTGACAGTAAAATAAGGTTGACTTTTGATTCAGTAGTTTTTATAAACTTTATAACTATTGGATCTTATGGCTTCTTTTTCTTTAACAGATTATAGTTGACACACAGTGCTTTTAACCAGATTCATAAAATTAGTGTGGAGCTGGAGGAACGCAGCAAGCCAGGCAGCATCAGAGGATCAGGAAAGCTGACATTTCGTGTCGGGACCCTTCTTCAGAAATAGCCCATTTCTGAAGAAGGGTGTTGACCCGAAACATCAGCTTTCCTGCTCCTCTGATGCTGCCTGGCTTGCTCCTCCAGCTCCACACTGTCATCTCTGACTCCGGCATCGGCAGTTCTTACTATCTGTTATACAATTAGCGGCCATTTCAATAAATTCTCATGCAATCTTATTGTCCTTTTCTGAGAGGAATAAAGGAGTACTCAACACTTCGGCAGTGTCAGGTGAAACTTTGACTGATCACTGAAGGTGTTTGCTGATTGCAGTGCACCAAGTGCACTTGAGTTAATGGTGCAGTTGCTGGACCACTTTAATGTTACTAATAATATTAATCAGTTTGATGAGAACAAAGTTTTAAATTTGTACACAAATGCTTACATTCTTCAGAACTGGGTTACACCAAGGTAACTACCCTGTGCTCCAGTATAAAATGGCATTTTCCTCCCCTCGGATTTTCAGCCCTCCTGGATTTCTTATGTAGCTGTTGGAGTTGAGAGTTGGTCTTCTGAGCAGTACCAGTTAAAACATGGAAGAAAAGAGAACTTTTTGCCAGGGCTTCTCAGATAGACTTGAGAAGGGAGAATCCGTTGTATCTTTCGACTGATAACCAGAAGGTGGAAAAGATTGAATGGGGAAAGGAGGAGCAGTGTTCAACTAAGTAGTTGCTTGGTAGAACAGAAGTAGAATATTACTAAAAGGAAAGACATTTTGAAGAAGTTTTTGTCTTGCCGTTATCGCCCAAAAATGCAAGAATGCCAAATTTCAACCAATTAGAACAATTTATACAGTGGGAGGAAAGGATGGTGAGTGGATGACAAGTTGGCTGTGATGAGCTGAGAATGTTGCCATGGTGAAAGCAATAGGGAACTACCTAGACTGTTTCCAGGTAAGTCAAAGAAGGTGAAGGTTTGTAGGCATTCCTTTTGTTTGTATGGAACAGGCCTCTGAATACAAATGTCACTTTTAGTAAATGAAAATGAGCCACATTACATGTTCAGCTAAGTATTTTAAATTGGATGATCACATTTGGTAATTTACAGATTGAAAATTGCCTGCTCAATCTCTCTAGTCCATTAAGAATCTCTTCAAGGAATTTGCAGGAGCTTAATTGGAAACAGCCTTGAATAGACTCAAAAACTCAGTCTTGAGAGTTCTCTGCAGCAAAGAATTCCACAGATTAATTAATACCTTGTATAGTGTATGCAAAACCTCCTACTTTTATACTCCATTCCCTTTGAAATAAAAGCCAGTATTCCATTTGCCTTCCCTATTACCTGCTGAACTTGATGCTAGTTTCTTGTGACTCATAGATTGAGAATTTTCCCAAGTGCCTGTTTCTGCAGTCTTTGTCCGTTTTAAATGATATTCACTCCTCTATTCTTCCTGCCAAAGTGCATAATATCATTTTTTATCACATTATATTCCACCTGCCATGTTTTTGCCCACTCAGTTAACCTATATCCTTGTCCAGCCTACTTTTGTCATCTTCACCATTTGCTTTTCCATCCTATTTTTGTGTCTGCAAACTTGACAATAGTACATTCACTTCCATCATCCAAGTCATGAATATACATTGTAGATAATTGTGGCCCCAACACTAATCCCTGTGGCACACCACCAGTTTCTGGTTGCCATCCTGAAAATGCCTTCCTTATCCCAACTCTCTTCTCTTTCAGAAACAGAAATTGCTGGTAAAACTCAGCAGATCTGTCAGCATCTGTGGGAAGAAAGCAGAGTTAACACTTTTTGAGTCCGGTGACTCTTCATCAGAACAGATACTACCAGACCTGCAGAGTTTCGACTCTAATTTCTTTTATGATTTTGTTTCAGATCTCTAGCATCTGCAGTCCTTTGTTTTGTTTCTGTCATAGAGCTGTGCAGCTTCGGTTCAACTTGTCCATGCTGACCAGATATCCTAAATTAATTTAGTCCCATTTGCCAGCATTTGGCCCATATCCCTCTTAAACACTTGGTATTCATGTACCCGTCGAGATGCTTTTTAAATGTTGTCATTGTACAAGCCTCCACCACTTCTCTGGCAGTTCATTCTAATAAATTAGTCAGGCATGATTTCCCTTTCATGAAGCCATGCTGATTCTGCTTGATCATATTTTGTATTTCTAAATGTTCTGCTATTTCATCCTTTATAATAGACTGTAACTTTTTCCTGATAGCAATAACCAGTAAGAGTGTTGTGAAGGACATACACACAAATGTTGCGATGTGGTTACAAAGTAATTTTGCCTAATTTTGCAATGGATGACCATATGAGATAGGAGCAGACTTAGGCCAGTCGGCCCATTGGGTCTGCTCCGCTAGTTAATTGTGGCAAATATGTTTCTCAACTCCATTCTCTTGTCTTCTCCTAGTAACCTTTGATCCCTTTACTTATCAAGAACTTAGCTATCTCTGTGTCTTAAATACACTCACTTGGCCTCCACAACCTACTGTAGCAATGAGTTCCACAGATTCACCATCCTCTGGCTGAAGAAATTTCTCCTCAGTTCTGAAGGATCATCCCTTCATTCTGAGGCACTGTCCTCGAGTCCTAGTCTCTCCTAATAGTTGAAGCATCTTCTCCACATCCACTCTATCCAGGCCTCTCAGTATTCGGTAATTTTCAATCAGATTCCCCTTCAGTAATCTAAACTCCAGGAAGTACAGAATCCTGCATTTTTGAATAACAGTCCCTTCAGCCCAGGACCATTCTTGTAAACCTCCTGTGGAACGCCTCTAAGGCCAGCACATCCGTCCTTATATAGGGGTGCCAAAACTGCACAGATTATTCCAAATACAGTCTACCCAGAACCTTATTTTGCTTCAGCAATACATCCCTACTCTGGTCCTCTTAAAATGAATGCTAACGTTGCATTTGCCTTCCTAACTGCCAACTAAACCTGCATGCTAACCTTAAGAAAATCCTGAACTTTTACTCCTAAGTCCTTTTGTACTTCAGATTTATGAAGCTTTCCCCATTTAGAAAATTGTCTATGCCTCTATTCTTGCTGCCAAAGTGCATAACCTCATACTTTGCTGCATTGTATTCCATCTGCCAATTCTTTGCCCAGTCTTCTAGTTTCTTCCTGCAGCCTCCCTGCCTCTTCTACATTATCTATCCCTCCATTTATCCTTGTGTCATTTGCAAATTTAGCAAGAGTTGCCTCAGTTTAGGAGGTTTTAAAACTTATAATCCAACTAGTATTGAATTTTGAGATTTTTAAAATGCGGGTTTCCATAATTTGAATTGTTCTTAACTGTATTTTTAAAAGAAACATAATAAACTGAGCTGACTGTAAATTAAATCTAATTACAGAATATATACAGTTCATGAGTTTAAACAAACATATTGCTTTAATGTATCAAATCCCAATGTGTCTTGTTCTCTCAGTAAAGTTGGTCAAAATTTATTATTTCATATTCAGCTCAAAAATTTCAAGAAATATATTGGCCCAGATTTTCCAATAGAAAGATGGTCATTGCAGCAGTGTAGATGGAAGTTGCATGTTAGAACTTCACAGAAGACAAAATGCAGCTGACTCTGCAGGAATTGTCCGGAAGTTGAAATTTCCTTAGGAGTGTAGAACCTTCCGCAAATGTCTCCTACTCAAAGTTAGAGTTGGAGGGTTGTAACTGACTGTAGTTTAACTGTTACCCAAGAAAGGTTAGAGAATTAGGACTTGCTCTAATTCCTGGGCAGCTTTGCAACTGAACCCTGACTCCACTGACAGCACTGCGACCACCCCCTCCCACAGTCCATTACGTCCATACCCAGTCTACTCCACTAGATACGACACTTCCCTGACCTGACATCCTACTCTACCCCACCCTGAGCATGTCAAACCTGAAGCGCTATACCCTGCCTCAATTCCACCACCCATCCCAATTGGATTTGACCAACCTACTGTCCTACACTTGCTTATTCACCTGGCACCCTAAACCGTCACCTACCTGGCTCCCTACCCACCAACTTACCTGCCACCCTATCCCAACACTACATTGCACACATAGTTTCTCTCAATAGCTTTCAAAGTGGCTGCAGGACCTTTAAATCACAGAATATGGCCTTTATTACTGTAAAAAGATGTGTAGTTTCCACGCTGACCCTCTCTGCTCCTGTTTTCCTGGATTTGTTTGAGGGGCTTTGGGGGAGAAGGCTCCTGGCCTGAAAGCAGAAAGAATTCATGTCAATGCATGTGTCTTTTTTAGTCCAATCTTGAGAATCTAGCCCATTGGATGTTATAAACTTTAAATATTTCAGTGACAATTTTAAAAAGCGCACAATGTGATCTGTAGCTCTTTAGAGATATCTATTAAATAGGATGCCTGGATACAGAATCTATTTTCAGAGGCTGTTCTCCTGATTGAAACAAGAAAAATCTTTCTGAAATGAAATATCCATATCCTATTGGAAAATGTTTTGTAAACTCAGACGAATTCATTTATTTCCATGTGTTTCTAATATCTGACTTGAAAGCTACCATTTTGTCTACCTGAGAGAGAAGACATATGGTTTGTATTGCTGGAGGAAGTAGGTTTGTAAACCACCGTGTTTCTCTCATGGCATGCGGTAAATAGCTCAAGTCTAACAGAAAAGAAGGCTTCCAGGCATATTGGACAATTTATTGACATTCCATACTTTCAACCATTTGCTGAGACCGTTGCCCTCTGACCTAGCAGTCTGGTTCTCTTGGGTCTCTGTCACACTTTCAAAGATATGTAAAGTAGTTCCCCTTGTTATTCTGGGTCGGTCGTGATTAACAGTAAGACCATGAGGCAAAGGGCATAGCTGGTTGGATCAGATATGTAAGGTTTCTTGATTGATAACACTTCAAAAAGATTAACATTTTGGGTTGAGGAGAATCTTTTCAACTTTTAAAAACAATTTAAACTTTGTTTATCGTTTTGTTTGCGGTATGTCACTTTGAACTGAAAATACGTCTCTGGAATTACTTTAAGAGCTATGCTCTAAATAATATTTAATATTCTGTCTGCAATCTTTCACCTAGTTACCTTAATTAAGACTGCATTAGTCTTAAATTCTATTGTTATTTCAGCGCAGCTAACAGTGTGTTTATAAAGGTTCCTCAGTCCTACTGATGTGGAAACAATTCTGATGAAATTGAGATAAAACAACTATGTCTGTAAAACCAGTTTTTATTTTGAAAAAAGTTATTGGTAGTTTTGTTTCTAATTACCAGTGGCTAGGAGTACACATATAGGAAAGTGAGTGCAAAACTATTCTAGATAACAAGCATGGGGCTGGATGAACACAGCAGGTCAAGCAGCATCATAGGAGCAGGAAAATTTGACGTTTCGGGCCTAAACCCTTCATCAGAAATGGGGGAGGGGAAGAGGGTTCTGAAATAAATAGGGAGAGAGGGGGAGGTGGATAGAGGATGGATAGAGGAGAGGATAGGTGGAGAGGAGGCAGACAAGTCGAAGAGGTGGGGATGGAGCCAGTAAAGGTGAGTGTAGGTAGGGGGGTAGGGAGGAGATAGGTCAGTCCAGGGAGGATGGACAGGTCAAGGGGGCGGGATGATGTTAGTTGATAGGAGATGGGGGTGTGGCTTGAGGTGAGAGGAAAAACAGGTTAGGGAGGTGGAGATGAGCTGGGCTGGTTTTGGGATGCGGTTGGGGGAGGAGAGATTTTGAAGCTTGTGAAATCCACATTGATGCCATTGGGCTGCAGGGTTCCCAGGCTGAATATGATTTGCTGTTCCTGCAGCCTTCGGGTGGCATCATTGTGGCATTGCAGGAGGCCAAGGATGGACATGTCATCTGAGGAATGGGAGGGGGAGTTGAAATGGTTCGTGACTGGGAGGTGCAGTTGTTTGTTGCGAACTGAGCGCAGGTGTTCTGCAAAGCGGTCCCCAAGCCTCCGCTTGGTTTCCCCCATGTAGAGGAAGCCACAACGGGTACAGCGGATGCAGTATACCACATTGGCAGATGTGCAGGTGAACCTCTGCCTGATGTGGAAAGTCTTCTTGGGGCCTGGGATTGGGGTGAGGGAGGAGGTGTGGGGGCAGGTGTAGCACTTCCTGCGGTTACAAGGAAAAGTGCCGGGTGTGGTGGGGCTGGAGGGGAGTGTGGAGCGGACAAGGGAGTCGCGGAGGGAGTGGTCCCTCCGGAAGGCAGATAAGGGTGGGGAGGGAAAAATGTCTTTGGTGGTGGGGTCTGATTGCAGATGGCGGAAGTGTCGGAGGATGATGCGTTGGATCCGGAGGTTGGTGGGGTGGTATGTGAGGACGAGGGGGATTCTTTTTTGGTTATTGTTGCGGGGACGGGGCGTGAGGGATGTGTTCCGGGAAATGCGGGAGACACGGTCGAGGGTGTTCTCGACCACTGTGGGGGGGAAGTTGCGGTCCTAGAAGAATGAGGACATTTGAGATGTGCGGAATTGGAATGTCTCATCCTGGGAGCAGATGCGGCGGAGGCGAAGGAATTGGGAATAGGGGATGGCATTTTTGCAGGAGGGTGGGTGGGAGGAGGTGTATTCCAGGTAGCTGTGGGAGTCAGTGGGCTTGAAATGGACATCTGTCTCTAGGTGGTTACCCGAGATGGAGACAGAGAGGTCCAGGAAGGAGAGAGAAGTGTTGGAGATGGTCCAGGTGAACTTCAGGTTGGGGTGGAAGGTGTTGGTGAATTGGATGAACTGTTCGAGCTCCTCGTGGGAGCACGAGGCGGCGCCGATGCAGTCATCAATGTAATGGAGGAAGGGGTGGGGTTTAGGGCCAGTGTAGGTACGGAAGAGGGATTGTTCCACATAACCTACAAAGAGGCAGGCATAGCTTGGGCCCATGCGGGTACCCATGGCCACCCCCTTTGTCTGTAGGAAGTGGGAGGAATTGAAAGAAAAGTTGTTGAGGGTGAGGACGAGTTCGAAGGGTTTAGGCCCGAAACGTCAAGTTTTCCTGCTCCTATGATGCTGCTTGACCTGCTGTGTTCATCCAGCCCCATGCTTGTTATCTCGGATTCTCCAGCATCTGCAGTACCTTTTATCTCTGATGCAAAACTATTCTGCTGGCTTCTAAAAGTCTATCTAACTCTAAACTATTCAATTTGCTGCCTATAAAAGAAAATAAATTAGCTTATTTCAGGCCATTCCAAAGCATCTTCTAACAAATACTTTTGAAACTAAATTGCTTATTTTTGTTTTAGAATTCATTCATGGGATTGGGACATCACTGCCTGGGCCACCAATTTATTGCCCAGAGCACAATTGGACTGGAATCATATGTAGGCCAGGCCAGGAAAGTATGCTAGATCTCTTTCCCTAATGGGGATTAATGACGAGTGTTTTAGAACAATTTACAATGGTTACATGGATGCCATCAGACCAGATTTTCAATTCCAGATTTTTATTGAATTTAATTACATTCTGTGCAAAAGTCGGATTTGAACCCATTAGCATGAGGCTCCAGATTACAAGTCCAGTCACATTATCATTATACCACTGCCTCCTTCTGTTACGCAGTGAAACTTGGTAACCAACTTGTGTATGGCAAGCTACGATCAATATAATTACCACTTTACTTGCCATACTGATGATTGCAGATCAGTGCAATATCCTTCAAAGAATGCCATGCAATTTTTGCCTCCATTTAGTGTTGTATTCATGAAATAATTTGCTGGAAGCATGGTATTTCTTCAGTGCTACACTGAAACATAGATTGTTTACTAATTTTGCACGTTCAGAAAATTTAGGAATTTGGTGATAAGGCCAGAAAGTGGAGCTGAGGTGAAAGATCATCCATGGTTGGATTGAATCCTGCAGCAGGTTGGAGATTTAGGTGGCCTATTTCATTTCCTGTTTTTTTATGTTCTTATGCTCTCAACATAGTCAAAATGAGTCTATCCCTCCAACAACAGAAGCCTGTGGAATGATATTCCTGTTGAGCTGCCACAACTCTGGAGATAACTGCAGAAACAATGCTATATGTTTAGGTATTGGATGCCCAGAAGCCGGTAGCTCCTTTCATTCATTTTATTGCTGCGTCTCTGAAATCAAAGCTGCTTATATTCCCTGTGAAGAGTAATGTAAAACTATGTCCTGCTTTCTGTTTATTTTCTGCTCAGGCAATGAATTAGTAATAGATTTAAAAGTAGAAGTACATTAATTGTTTTACACATAATCTAATTACAAGGTATTCTAACAAGTGGATGTACTCGTGAGAGCTCATCTACTTCCCATCATTTCCCTACTGGCATAGTTTTGGAAATCTCTTAGCAGTTCAGAGTTTATATACAGCTGTGCATTTACCAGTTCAATATAATCTTAAACAAAAACAGGAATTTCAGGAGATACTCAGCAAGTCTGGCAGTGGCTGCGGGGAGAAAGCAAAGTTTATGTTTTGGGTCCAGTGACCTTTCCTCAGAACCGTTCCTGCCCCAAAAGAATTTGCCTGCCCTGAGTGTGAAATTTTATTTTTGCATATCAGTGCCAAATCATACTTTTGGAAAGTGTAATATGCAGCGCAAATATTTTGCAATGTCAATGATGAGCATATAAGTCAAACCAACATTGTTTACATCAAATCCAACTCAGCAATTTTAGATCAGAAATGCCTTTATTTACTCCAAACAGTATTGCTGACTACAGCTAACTTTTACCAACTGGTATATCTTCCATTCTGTCTTGTTCTGCTGAAAAGAAGTTAAGGAATTAAAAAATAAATGCTGAGTTGAAGAAATGGATTATTTAAAATGTATATTAGTGAATTTGGATATATATGATCCTGTTCAATTTAATTTCCTTTCAACCTCGTTGAAACGCTCATAGAACATTGTTCAAAGGCTTTTGAACACCTTGTCTCCTTCTGTTTTAAATTACTGCTTTGTCCAAGCAAACATTTTTAAACCATTGTGATGTATGACTCAGGTAGAACCAGTCTTAGTTTAGATATTAATGGTCCAACATTATACTTTTCTGCAATTACTCATTTAATTTAATTATGTTTCTGTTAAACAATGGAAACGTTTAACTAAAATGACATTTGTAATATCAAAATTCCAAAGGTTTTATTTCTTGCAAATTGCTTAATAAGTGTGATCTTATTGTAGTTAGAGTGGTGTGGAATCATTGTTACAACATTGCTGTGAGGAAATTGAAGCCTCTTATATACTATGATCCAAATGTTTTTGTCCTGTATGGGCCTCAACCCCAAGGGAATATCAAGGAAACTGCTTTACTGTGATCCATTTAGTAGAACCTCACTATAACAGATGTCAGATCTTAAAGTTTAGAGTTGTGTATCTGAATTGCAGGCAGTAAAAGAGCAGCGAACTCATTGTTGTCTTAGCCATTGGTTACATTGGATGTAACAGTAAAAAAAAGTGGGAAGTGCAGAAGAGTTTTTTAATTTTTTTTCTTATGTGTGGATGGTATGCATGAAAGCTAAATACACATTTTCTGTAACTGATACAACATCAATCACATCATAACAAGAAAGGTGATGTGCTTATGAAGCCATTCAAAATCATGTATAATTTTATTTGCGATTTCTCTAGTTCTTGTTCTGAAAGTTCTTTTGTTTTATGTATTGCATGTGGCAGTTCCTTTAAACTTAGTGCTTATATATGATAAAACCAGTATCACAAGCCCTAATGCTGTCACATGAAAAAGGCTGCATTTCCCTTTATTCCCAATGAACAGCACTTGTTAATTTTACTCTTCAGACTGTGACGATTCTTGAACAGCGACTTACATTAACAGAAGACAAGCTGCGTGAATACCTTGACAAGCAACAGACGTCATGATTACAGTAAGATCTAAGGTTTGAAAATCCGGAGCAAAACACAAGTGGAATTGAAAGATTAATCCTCTTTTTTGACAGATCTGCTTAATAGGCATTAATTCACACAAATCACTACTCAAAGCTGTGTTAAATAGTTGGTCCTCCTTGAGTTAGTATGTTGCCTGAGTATATCTGGCCTGCCATTTTCAGTAGTGATGTGTATGCTGATTTTTGTACTTTTTGTGTACTCATTCCCTCTGTGAGAGAGTATTTCAAATGCAATAAATTGTTTTATATCATACAGAAGTAGATCCATATGTATTGCTATTTTATACATTCTAATAAAATTGTGATATTGAAGTTTGCAACTAAAATGTGTCATTTCCATCAGATGTGCTTTAATTGTTTATAATGGTTGAAAATAAAGGGCTGGCCTTTGTCAAGGAAGCAATGACCCTGACCACCGATCAGAAAGCCAGGCAACGCAAAAGCCTCAGTAATTTAGAGCATTCCCCAACTGGAATCTGTGGCAACCAGGCTGCCAATGATAAAACTCCACTGTGATACTTTTCTGTTTGCTTATACGTACTATGATCAATGAATGTTACCAGGGATTTATAAGCAGGAAGATAAGCAGGTATAACTTCTGTATAAAAACAGAAAATGCTGTAATTATTCAGATCTGACAGCATCTGTGGAGCAAGTTAACTGACTGGATCGTTTTCCTGTTTGCATGACAGGTGGAGAGACCAAGAAAATAGTAGGAGTGTTGCTCAAAGCATTCCTGTAGCCGGGAAACTTTCCCAGGAACTGGTTAGGAATGGTTTGGCTGCCCGTTCCTTTACAGCAGAGGGCCAGTTATGGTAGTTAAAGTCCGAAATAGGAAAGGTGTCTGCGAGTTGTCCAGCATTTTGTTGTTATCAGAGCACCACTCTGCCATTGCCAGCCAAATGGAGACAGCCTCCTGAGATCAGGCTTTTTGGCCATCAGAACCAGAGGCTTCACACCCCAAAGACAGGGCCACTAGCTAGAAAGGCCCTACCTGACAGTCCAAATATTTATTTTGGAGGGATTTCTCAGTGCCTTAGCCTTGCTAGTTTTAATTTCTGTGAATGCCTCCAAGGACAACTCTATGTTGAGGCATCCTCACAGTACCTGACCTGCCTCAGCAGCACAGCTCGCAGGAAAATCCAGCCTGGTGTTTCAGATCAGTCACCATTTGTCAGAACTGCAAATAGGTTAGAAATCTGAGTATTTTAAAGCAAGTACAAATATAAGACAGGGGAGGCTCAAGAAAATGAGCTGTGAAAGGATAGAAGGAAAATTTAAATGAAAAAAATTCATGGCCTTGGAAGGCATAAAGAGGTGATAAAGGGATAAACGAACAAAAAATGTCCTGAGGAACAATAACATAAATTGCTGGAAAAACTCAGCAGGTCTAGCAGCATCTATGGAGAGAAAGCAGAGTTAACGTGTATTCTGAAGAAGGATCACTGGACCTGAAATATTGGCTGTGCTTCTCTCCATAGATGCTGCCAGGCCTACTGAGTTTTTCCAGAAATTTCTCTTTTTGTTTCTGATTTCTAACATCTGCAGTTCTTTGTTTTGTTTTTCATGTGCCTTGAGGAGCTATTAATTGAAATTAACCATTACAAACAGCTGTTTTCCAAAAGCAAAACCATAAGGTAAAATGGAGGGGAAGAACTTATCATCTAAAATCTGGCGTGGAGTCCAGAAGACTATAAAGTGCCTAATCAAAAGATGAAGTGCAGTTCTTCAAGTTTGCTTTTAAAGTGTATTGGAACAGTATAGAATTTCAGAGTGGGAGTGGTGTGAATATTAAAATGACAGGTGATTGGAAGCTTGGTGTCAAATGGAGGTGTTTCTCAAAATGATCAATCTATGGTTAGTTTCCCTAGTATAAAAGACACTGCATCATTAGTAGTAAATACTGAATACTAAATTGAAAGAAGTGTTAGCAATATGTAGTCCAGCTGGGAGTGTTTGGAATTTTGGATGGTGAGAAAGGAGGGAAAAAAAAGATAGGTGATCTAAACTTCTTTTATCAAACAGATACCACAAGTAATTCTGTAGAACAATATGTTGGGAATTTAACCTATTTCTACCACCACAAGATATTGGGGTGCCTGAATGTGTTCTAGTCCTGTAGGCATAATCCATCTTGGCTGAATTCCAAGATGTTTAATGTATATGCCATGTGTCAAAAATATTTTCGCTACACTGTTTGATAAAGATCATTTTCATTCCCCTGATAAACTACCTGAAATCTATTACAAAACCCCCACACAACAGTTATATCTCCTTGAGATAGATTTAAACCGCACTGGCAGAATTTAAAAATGCACTGTAAGAGCATCTTCAGTGGAGATATGTTGCAGTCATTTCTGTATTTTCAGTGTATACTGCATTAATGCATTTACGAAATGAAGTCTAGAAAATTTCTACCGCCCATCAAACATCAATTTTAGGTGCTAAAATTATATCTATACAAGCCTCCTTACTGCTGCACCGACCTCTGACTTGGTATATTTTGCCTGCCATCTAGCTGTGCTTTCAAAAATGAACAGGATATAAAAGGAGTGACACAGATAGTAGGAACTGCAGATGCTGGAGAATCTGAGATAACAAGGTGCAGAGCTGGATGAACACTGCAGGCCAAGCAGCATCAGAGGAGCGGGAAAGCTGATGTTTCGGACCTAGACCCTTCTGTTTCTGAAGAAGTGTCCAGACCTGAAACGTCAGCTTTCCCGCTCCTCTGATGCTGCTTGGCCTGCAGTGTTCATCCAGCTCTGCACCTTGTTATCTCAGGATATAAAAGGACGTGAGTAGAAACATAAAATAATAAAGCTACTGATGGTTGGTTTGACTTAAGCGGTGCTGTTTGTTTTTGTATCACCAAAACTGCTTTATGAAGAAAGGGGGCACAGGACATGAAGTTAGAATTTATTTTAACTTGTGTAGTCTGGAAGTTTGTGACCCTGCTTAGAATAGAAAGCATTAGAAGACACAAAACAGTGTAGGAAGCAAACTTAACTTCACTCCAAATGAAAACCGTACACTGGATATCCAATCTATTACAATCTACTTCACACACCCACTGAATTGAATCTTGCATTTCTCTATCGGAGATTGACTACCATATAGATAATAAACCAGTGAGGGTCACTTAGTAAAGGCAATAATTGTGGACTATAAATTTCAGTGCAAAAAAAAGAGTAAAGCTTGATCTCTTGTTACAGTATCAATCAATGGTTCCATCTTACAAACATAATTAAAAACTGAAAGAACTGCGGATGCTGTAAATCAGGAACAAATACAGAAGTTGCTGGCAGCATCTGTGAAGAAAAGAAATCAGAATTAATGTTTCGGGTCCAGTGACCCTTCCTCAGTTCTGAGTGAAAATTTTTTCATCTTCTACTAATGACAACAGAAGTTAATATTTCTTGTAACTTTTAAGTATTTTGCAAAATATCACTATCATATTGAGAAGCAATTAATGACATAATAGATAAAACTTCAAAATCAAAAACTGTGCAACTGCTGATCAGTTTCTAATGTACCATAGCAAATTATTATTACAAACCAGCAGAACTAAGCATTTCGTAAGTTTTTAAAACAAAGCACTGAACATAAATTCAATTTTTCTGTGGAATTGTTACATTAGACTGAGCAGTAAAGGGACTGCATTGTTTATTGGTACTTTTAGAAGTAAATTGCACATAAGAGCATTTTCTGATTTCTGTCCTCCACTATGTGTGATGGGGAAGAGATTCAAAAAATTATTTCAGTAAATACCTGGTGAATTAAATTTATTGAAAGTAAAATATGGATGCAAGTCTGACAAGCCATGCCAGTTATGATTTCTTTTTTCATCGCTATGTTCCTCATTTTCAGAATTTCACACTAAGTGCTAAATTGATACTTTGGTGTGCCCATATAGCACTTTAGTATGCACGAACAACCACATGCCTTACAATTTAACTCTTTATGGCAAATTATGTGATGGTTGAAAAAATTGCACTTGAAAGACATTTGCTTTGGTGGATTGTCAAGCAAATGTGTACTGCTGCTGTAAACAGTGCAAATATAGTATGGACTATCACTTAATTCAGTTGATGGACTGTATTTCAATCATTCAAATCCTTAGGTCAGTTAAAATTCAGGGTTAAAATTCAATAATATGTAAACATTTATAAAACTGAATTCTTCTGCTTTCTGATTCCAAAGATTACAGCAAATATCTCAGTAATTTTTTTTGGTTATTTGTAATATTTGTTAGTCCTCGTTGATGATTCAGATACAAGAGCTGTCAGTTTCAAATAACTGCAAGTTAACATGGTATATAAAGCTGTAATTGTCCAGTGAGACAATTGCTTTTATGCTCAAGAGCACAGCTGTGATGAAATCAGACGGTATTGTTCCCATTTTCATACAGGAGATTCAGCTCTCACAATTAAAATCATCTTGATTAGCAAAATATGTTATACCAAGTTTAAAATAAAAGTGATTCCTGGATGGTATATATGTATATTCTAGTACTCTATTAATATTCTGTGTCAAAAAAGAAATAGAGTAGTTTGGGTACTTTTCAGAAGTTTGTGCATAATAAATATGTTGCATTTTGTTCTCCTTCAATCCATACTCTGTTTCCTCCCCATGACTTCCTGCATCCTTAGACATAAACATATTTCTATGCTTATTCTTCACATATTTGGAAAAGAGAATAACATACAGCAGTTTCCTCTTGAATTATGAAGTTGTCGTAGTAGGTGTAAGAAAGAACATTTGCTGTTGTTAATGGTGTGATGTGAGAAATACGACCACACTATCGCAAGCTTAAAATTTCCAACATTTTCACAGATTTTGCTGAAATAACAAAAGATGGTGTGGCGTTTTAAATGACAGAGGTGATCCATAGTTTCTTAACATGGTTTGAAGACAATTAACTGTGGAACTTTAGTTGCAGAACTTTGTGCCTTCTCCCAGTAATCTTTTGTAATTAGTCTTAATAAAAGTATAAGCACTGAAATAACATATATATAACCACAAGGGTTTTGCAAAATTCTTCCTATTCAAGTTGACCTGAGACTCTGGAAACGAGCCTTAACCTGTTCTCAACAAGCTTTCCATATGCATACTTTCTGACAGTATTGTTGAATAGTCACCTGGAATGAGAACTCTGGCTGATTTCACCCCACCTCTTCTCCACTGTCTTACCCCAACTTCTGATCCCAACAAGACAATCCACTTCTTTATCACTAAAGTTTCATAACAAAAGCAAGAAATCCAGATTAGTCAGTAAATGGTAAAGGCATTTTGAGATTATGAAAATGACTGTAGTAAAATATTAGTGACTATGTACCCAGCCTAGCTTTGAATATGCTAAGTGATTTTGATCTGAATACCTTTTTAAAAGGCCATCTCTAATGGAGTATTATTGATCTACAGTTGATTCTACATTCTTTTCGGGTAAAAGATTCATTAAAATGTTGGAATTTTAATTGCAGAATTTAATGGATTATTATTATTATTTAAACTGCATATAGTACAATAGTAAATTTTCTTCTAACAAAACCCAATTTTTCTCAAATGCAATTGCTATCAGAAATGTAATGGGCAGAACTTCTGACTCTTCAGATGCATTAATATTAATCCTGGTGAGGATTGTTGTCAGCCTAATTAATATATTCTAGCTGAGTTCCTAGTGCTTTGAAAATCTGGATCCTTGTCCATATAGGATGGGAAAATGGTGCTCTGTTACACTATTCAACTGTGTTTTAGCAGCTAAAGGCCTTGGGGTCCTCAAATGTTTCTTTTTAAAGTAAATTTTAATTGGACAGTTATGCTTGGGGTGCAGAGATTACAAAGGCAATACTACAGTGATTTGGGACCAATAAAGCATTAAAATAAGACATGTTTGGGTCGATAGCAAAAGCCCTGAAAAATATGTGCACATCCAGTGGAAGTAGATAGCCAGGAGAGTTGAATATGAGTGAAAATGCAAAGAATTCTTTTTATGTTAAAGATTTAATGATTTAAGCGGAGGAGGCAAGATAACCAGAACTAATAACACTTTACAAGAATTCATTGTAGCAAACAAGTCTGCATCTTGAAACCATCTTGCACTGTATTAAATAAAAACTGAAAGAACTGCGGAAGCTGTAAATCAGGAACAAAAACAAAGTTGCTGGAAAAGCTCAGGAGGTCTGGCAGCATCTGTGAAGGCAAAAAACAGAGTTAACGGTTTGGGTCCAGTTCTGAGGAAGGGTCACCGGACCTGAAACATAACTTTTTTCCTTCACAGGTGCTGCCAGACCTGCTGAGCTTTTCCAGCAACTTTGTTTTTGCATTGTATTAAAATGTTTTAAGAATTTGCAACTGATATTCAGAATTAATGTGGGTCTTTTATTTCCATAGTATTCATTTCTAAATCTTTTTCATTGAAAACTCAACTGGTTCCTGCATTTGTCATCTCCAGCATCATGATGTCCTTGGTGGTTCCTGAGTTTCACTCAATCTTGTGGGATTCAAGGGTATTTTCACTTCTCACATCTTTCATAAAGAACAAGACTGCCCATAACACAAGAAAGAGATTGGTCGTGAATGCTACACTCCACAACATCCATCTTCTTGTGGTAGACAAAGTAATTGCTGGAGCTACTGAGGAAACAGTCAGCAGGAGAGTAGATACTAATACCAGATTCATTGACTTTCATTGACAGTCTCCAATCTTATGTCCTTGTACTCTGCATTATTTGTCAGCAAATTCAGAAACACTAGGTCTGTGTTCTTTACAGCAGAGAAGAGTAAGGAAAGGTTACATACAGATGCCCAAAGTTGATGGATTTTGATAAGAATAAATTAAGTTTCCACTCAACACATTTAATAATTGACAAATGAAATAGTGGACATATCTTTAGACTCTTGAGTTATGATTTGCAATATACTGCATGAAAGATTAATTTTCACAATTAAATGACGGTAGAAGAAAAAGGTGCAGGGCTATGGGGATTTGGGGAAATGAGTCTAAGTAGATTGCTCTTGCAAAGAGCCATCACAAACACAACAGGTCATGTCAATGCCTCAGCACTTTAAGATTCCATTATTTAAACCATCTGATTGGGGCTGCAATGCAGTTAGCAACTTATATTTGATACAATATGTATAACATGGACAATTGGCTCAAGTTAACTTGGACAAGTATCTGCTAAGTTTTCACTGATCAGATTGTTACATGTGCTTTCCTAGAGATCAGTATCCACAAACGTCAGTACCTGGTACTAACGCAACCTGAGGTTTCCATGCATGACAGAAAGGAGACTAGTTAAACCTGTTCATAAAACAGAACACAACCTATAGCCTGCACAAGGTTCAACACGTCACAACCATAAAACAAGGGTCATCTCAATTTCACTGGGTTTACTTCAGAATTGAAGAGAGAGCCACTGCATGCACATCCGCTACTAAGATAGTACCTCAATGAAGCATGTCATAAAATTCAGTTCACATTTAACACATTTCAGTGGAAACACGGTGGAAGGAGGCATTAGACCCAAATGCTGAATGGGTTTTCATTAAATTTATGGCTTGCAATAGTGTGTATACAGACATTATTTTTGGCAAGTTTTGGATGCCTCTTTGATGAGGTGGCATCAATGAGAACATTATGAACTGATGCACACAGAAAAATGTCTGTCTGTGAAGACATTTTTGTGGTGGAAGAGACGATGTAGACAAGACTTAATGAGTTGTCAAATAGGGTAGTCAAGAGAAGGTTTCCTGCATCAGATTGACATTGGCAGCAGGTTGTCTTCTACAGCTGTTTCAGGATGTTCTTACTCATCAGGCAGCTCCCACCCACTCCTTCACTGCCCACATATAAGCTAATTGCAAGATGATACCATAATGCCTAAGATGATATTCTGGAGTACTATTCTCTAACAAACCATCCTCACCCGACTCCACCCTCTACCACCTCTATGCAATTTTAGGTAACTGAAGCATCCTGCAATATTACAACTGTGCTTTAAACAAAAACTGGATCTTAATCAGAAATTGTTGAGTCGATGTTCTAGGAAGCACCCATCATTGGCCTTTGCTCCAGAGAGTACCCTTGAATGCAACAGAGTCACCCAAAGATTTCCTTTAATGGGATCAAGGAATATCTGTCAAGTGGGCTTCCTTGTCACAAAAGAGCTACACATTAAAACAGAGGGATAAGGTGTCTGACAGAAATAAGCCACTCAACCCAAAAAGTCACTGCTAGTGTTCATAGTCTGCTGAAGTCAATTCCCATTTTTCTCATCTAATCCTTTCAACAGAACTATCTATTCCATTGTCCTTCATATTTTTGTTCAGTTTGCCTTTAAATGCATCTATACTATTCATTTCACGTACTCAATTGGTAGCAAGTTCCACATGCTTACCATTCTCGGGCAAAGAATTTTGTTGAATTCCCCATGAGATTTATTTGTGATTATCTTATGGTGATGGTAATGGTTACCCGTGGCCAAATTATGACTTTAAATAGTGTGGAGCACATGCAGCAACAACTGAAAATCTCCGTTGCATTGCTGTGCCCAATTTCAGATAGAAACTTTGAACAAGGCAGAGAGTGTCCTGCTCTGGGCTACAACAGCCCATGCCATGCAGTCGAGAGAGGGTCCCGCTCCAGGCTACACCAGCCCGTACCATGCTGGCGAGAGAGTGTCCTGCTCCAGGCTACACCAGCCCATGCCATGCTGCAGAGAGTGTCCCGCTCCAGGCTACACCAGCCCATGTCATGCCGTCAAGAGAGTGTCCCGCTCCAGGCTACACCAGCCCATGCCATTGCTGATGAGAGAGTGTCCCGCTCCAGGTTACACCAGCCCACGCCATGCTGCAGAGAGTGTCCTGCTCCAGGCTACACCAGCCCATGCCATGCTGCAGAGAGTGTCCTGCTCCAGGCTACACCAGCCCATGCCATGCTGCAGAGAGTGTCCCGCTCCAGGCTACACCAGCCCATGTCATAGTGCTATCAGGCTCCAGATTTCACAAACTGATCGGCTGTCTCTGCAGCCACGCTGCCTCTGAAAATACCACTGCCGCTGGTCTGGAGCCCATCAAAGCCATCTCTTGCCAAAGAGCTCTCTTTATCAGGTAAGTTTAAGGAAAGAAAAGATTGGAAGGAAAAAGAGAAAAAGAAAATTGCAGATGAGGAGAACTAGACTGGGCACAGGAGCCTGAATGCTGCCTACTCCACTGCCACCATCATTTCCCTTGTCTTCCCCTCTTGGTGTTCTCTCCTGAGATAGAGCGAGCTGCAGGCTCAGAGCAGAGCAGGGACGGTCAGCGGGCTGGAGGCTCACGCAGAGCAGGGATGGCCAGCAGGCTGGAGGCTCACGCGGAGCGGGGACGGCCAGAGAGCTGGAGGCTCACGCAGAGCGGGGACGGCCAGAGGGCTGCAGGCTCATGCAGAGCGGGGACGGCCAGAGGGCTGGAGGCTCACGCAGAGCGGGAAGGTCAATGGGCTGGAGACTCACGCAGAGCGGGGATGGTCAGCGGGCTTGAGGCTCACGGTCATTGGGCTGGAGGCTCATGGTCAGTGGGGACAGTCAGCGGGCTGGAGGCTCACGCAGAGCGGGGATGGCCAGTGAGGTGGAGGCTCAGATCGGAGTGGGGACGGACAGCAGGCTGGAGGCTCAGAGTGGAGCGGGGACAGCCAGCGGGCTGGAGGCTCAGAGCGGAGCAGGAACAGCCAGTGCACTGGAGGCTCAGAGTGGAGTGGGGACAGCCAGTGGGTTGGAGGCTCAGAGCGGAGTGTGAATGGACAGCAGGCTGGAGCCTCAGAGCAGAGTGGAGATAGACAGCAGGCTGGAGGCTCAGAGTGGAGCGGGGGACAGCTGGCGGGCTGGAGGCTCAGAGTGGAGTGGGGACAGCCAGTGCACTGGAGGCTCAAAGTGGAGTGGGGATAGACAGCAGGCTGGAGGCTCAGAGCGGAGTGGGGACAGCCAGTGCACTGGAGGCTCAGAGCGGAGTGGGGACAGCCAGCGGGCTGGAGGCTCAGAGCAGAGTGGGGACA
>JAHRHZ010000065.1:19113477-19153728 GCA_024137785.1 Ginglymostoma cirratum
CAGAGCAGAGTGGGGACAGCCAGCGGGCTGGAGGCTCAGAGCAGAGTTGGGACAGCCAGTGGGCTGGAGGCTCAGAGCAGAGTGGGGATGGACAGCGGGCTGGCGGCTCAGAGCAGAGTGGAGATGGACAGCGGGCTGGAGGCTCGGAGCGGAGTGGGGATGGACAGCAGGCTGGAGGCTCGGAGTGGAGTGGGGACAGCCAGTGGGCTGGAGGCTCAGAGCGGAGTGTGGATGGACAGCAAGCTGGAGGCCCGAATGGACTGAACTGTTGTGGGACTGGGGATTGGAGTGGGTGGTCGGCGGCTTGCGAGCCTGGGCGGACCATGTGTGGAAGCCCTTGTGCTGATCTACTGAAAGACTGCAATGCTTATCTTTTTAACTTTATTCTCATTTCTCTAACTTCTACTATTTCTGTATTTTGTATAAGATCTGTATCTAAGATGGTGCCATATGGGGTGACGTTGTAAATGTTTTACTGTACTCCTGTACTTCCGTACTTCAGTACATGTAACAATAAAGGATATTCTAATTCATTTGGGTAACATTTGCTAGATACTCCTTGATGTCAAAGATTTATGCTGACAACCAATTTAAGATTGTCAGTCAGCCTTGCAGTGTGCTGCACTTGCATGGCCATACAGGGGTCCTGTTGTTTGCAGACAGAAAGAACACAGTGTGCCTGTTTCAGTTTAACAAAAAAAAAGGGTGACAGCTGCTTGCTGTCAGAGCAATGCTCTGACCAATCATGATCATGCTGCTTGGTTTAAAATTTAAACAAGTCTGGTAGTTAACTATCAAGCATTACTAACTGGTGTATTGTCAATGGCAGTACGTCATAAGAGTCCACTTGCCAACCAACCAGGACTCTCCATTCATCCAATGTAAATGTTGGTTTCCCCTTAAATTGGTATTCTTGTGAATTGTCCTGATGCATGCAAGATGAAAAGCTTTGACCAGAGGTGTTTTCTTTTCAGCAATACTTACATTGTGTACTTCAAGTTAACTATTCAAAGTCAACCTCAACTTCTTAATACCATCCCATAATATTTATAATCCCTGTACTTAGTTAGATACAGGATACTGGTTCTGGGTAGATAGGCTAAAAGCATGCTACCATTTATGTCGAAAGCGATTTACCATCAATTTTCATCTTCTCAGGCCATCATCTAGATGAGAATTGAACACCATGGAAAGTATTAATTACTTTAAAAAGGAGATAAATGTTAAGGATCAAGGTATATTTTATATTAACAACATACGACTCTTTATTTATATGCTGACACTTTTGCACTTCACATAAACGTGACTAAGGTTAGCATCAGCCATCTTTTGTATATTACTTTGGTGCAGAATGGTTACTCAGCAACAACTATGAAATGCTCTATTTTTGTGTTGTTGATTCAGGGAGAAATATTGGCCAGGATACTCAGGTTCTGCTTCTTCAAAAAGCTATGGGACCTTTTAGGGTCAAACGAAAGAACAGCCAGCCAGTTCAATGTCTCATCTGAATGATCGCAGCTCTGAGTTCCTCAGTACCATGTTGGAGTTTCAGTCTTAAATCATATTCTCAACTCCTGGAGTAGATCATACTGAGAGGACAATAGTTATGTTTATTTCTGCTGAAATAACTGGATGACCTTATGTCCACGTACATCATGAACGTTATTGTGCTGTGAATTTCCTTTTTAAGGAAGGTTATCCTTTTTGAGATTTGAAGAATTATATGAACCTGATGAAGTGACATTGTTGTACTGTGTAAATACAAAACTTGTTTTCTTGTGGAGTAAGGTCTGAATTGAATATGAAATTCACTGATTCTTCTTTTAAGATACTGGAATTTAAATTTAACTTCATTAAGAAGATTGCTGCATGTGTAAGTTCTGGACATGGAGTACTGCATTATCTTTGACTGTAGGGATTGCATTTTGGAGATGCAGGTCTTTTTAAAAAAATTACTCTACTCATAACATGAAGAAATTCCTTTAAAGGTTGTTGGTGACAAGCATTTATGGTGTGGGTTTGATTTAGTGCTTGGGAGAATTGAATTGCCATATTACAGAGTCTGGACATAATTACAAAACCTCGATGCTTTGCATTGAATTTAGTTATTTGCTACAACACAAGAGTATTAAATATAGTATGTAAGTAGAAGGCTTCCAAAATTAAACCACATCCTCATTATATTGTAGATTATTGCGCAGTATTTGTTGAAACAGAAATACGTGTCTTTTTCTTAAAAGAGACCTGATTCTGCACACATTGTGATAACTGAGTATTCAACTCCCCCATCCAAGGATTCGTTCATTTGCACTTTTAGGGTAATTAATTATTGGATGTTAAACTCTAATGCACCATGAATTTCCAGTTGCAGTTTTGATAATATTATTGCTGTTATACCTGTTTTACAAATATCAGTGTTTAGGATGTGTTCAAAAACACACAAGTGACATTACCTTAAAATATGCTGACAGAAATAACATTTCTCAGTGGACTGTGTAGGTCTGGAGCACATTTCCTCAACCAATCTAAACGTCTGGGTATTGAAGCCAATGACCTACAAAACAGATGATATTGCAGAAATCTCAGTTTTATGAGTTCTGAGTTGCTTAGGTTTACGCTTTAGTGACTTAAAATAATTGGACATGCTATTTCAAAGAAATCTGATTATTGACTTATTTCCCATAACAAACTAGAAATTGTAGTCAGTGAAACTTTGCCTAAGCTCCCGAGTCACTTTAATGCAGATTTTATTTAGTACCTCAAACATAATTGTGAAGCGTTACCTAGCAGGGGAGATACTGTGATCCAGAAGGTGGTTCTCCCAGGATGAATCTAAGCTGAGAACCTTTCATCATTGGAAGATGTTGAGATCGTTGTTGGGTTGTGATTGTGACAACTTGGAGGATTGTCGGTTGAGCTGAACTGAAATTTGTGGATCTTTATGCTGGCTTCAGCCGAACGTCAATTCAGTGACCCTCTCTATTACGAGCAAAACCTGGTCTCTGTTGTTGTACGTGGCACAACTTTGGCCCAATTCTCAAACCTGTGCCGTTGCAGTCAGCTGAGCCATCTTCCACTTCATCTGGAGGTGTAAGTTGGACCATGTTCACATGAGCACCATGTACAAAACTCTGGATAAGAAGGGATAAGGAGGGGAAAAGAACGTACCCAATGCCGTCCTCATCCTGATGGCCACCTTTGTGTGTGGCTGCATCAAGCTGTGTGTAGATCTTTAGGATACAAACACCAAGTGTCATTACATACAGAGATTATACCTGTCCCCAGTGTTGCGAAGGATGGGTCTGGCCTTGTTGCCACAGAACATTCCAAGTGTTTGGACCACTCCATATGACCTGTCCTTTGTAGAGAAATTTGCAAAGAAAAGCACCTTTGACCACAAGTCCATCAGGAATTAGTCAGCATGCAGCATCCTCCAGACCCTGCAGGAAGAGGAGAGGCTGGATCCTGTCAGGTTATTCCCTGAGCAGGCTGTCAACGTCATTTAGTAGAATGCCTCATCACCAGAACTTTCTAGCAAGCGCCAAGATGTCGCTTGGCTGGTGGTGAGAAGGACACTACCTGTGAGATCCTTCATGTACGCCTGGACTTGCCACCAAATGGTGCCCTTGAAGCCACTGTGTCTGCGTGTGTGTGTGTGTGTGTGTGTGGAGGCGGGGTGGTGGGGGGGGAGCGCGTAAACACAGTCACACATCTCCTGCTGGAATGTGCCTTTGCAAAGGAAGTGTAGAGAGAGTCCGTGACCCAGGACTCTATGCTCTACAGTCTGTCCCCCGGGACGCACACTAAGATAAACATTGACTGTGCCTGGAGGACC
The DNA here is from genome assembly GCA_024137785.1 of Ginglymostoma cirratum. Lineage (NCBI taxonomy): Eukaryota > Metazoa > Chordata > Chondrichthyes > Orectolobiformes > Ginglymostomatidae > Ginglymostoma > Ginglymostoma cirratum. The sequence goes on from JAHRHZ010000065.1 coordinate 19,117,313, forward strand.
ATCAACTCAGTGAATGACGCTCCCTGGTCTGCCTGAAAATAGTTGGTGTTCCAGAGCAAGGAGTTGACCGTGATGAAGTGTTGCAGACTGGCACATTCCAAGGACCAGGACTACGTGCTGATAGACTTATTGAAGCTTGGGGTAGCTGCCGCCCCAGCGCAGTGGGGAAAGACCACTGTCCAACGTCTTTGTGCTGAAATTAAATGGGGTCCCTTCAGTTATTGGTCACTCCCAATGCCTCAAAATATATATAAATATAATTATCTACCAATAAGAAATGGCTTTGTTCTGTTTGCTGGATAAAGTCAAAATCCAAAATTTGCTTCAAAATTGAACTGGTCTGAGGAAGGGTCACAGGACCTGAAACGTTAACTCTGTTTTTTCCTTCACAGATGCTGCATTATCTGCTGAGCTTTTCCAGCAACTTTGTTTTTGTTCCTGATTTACAACATCCGCAGTTCTTTCGGTTTTTATCCAAAATTTGCTTGCTCCTTCATATGCAACTGTACAGAACTGAACTGCTTTAGTGACTATGTATATTAAAGATATTTTTATGAATAAAGTATATTTTTGAAATAAAAAAAGTTTTCCAGCAGCTGGGAGTACACGAAATTATATATAGGTTACCCTTTTTAAAAGAGCGAAACAAGAATGTCGTACTTCAGTAACTCGAATACAAAGCAAGAAGTTGCTAATCCTGTTATTGGATGGTGTTTCAGATTGTTTTACAGGAAATCGCATTATAACCATCCGTTGCAGGAAATCGTTTTGAAACTTCCCTGGAGGCGGGCCAAGAACAAGTTGAGTGGTGACACCAGTCCTTCAGCAGTATCATATTCAGACACTGCATTAAATATATTTACTTTGCGCATTTGGGCTGTAAACGTTTATCTGCGCCTCACTACGATGACACCCGCCTACTGATTTACCCTTTTACCCTTCACAACGATGAGATGTCAGAGGAACCCTTTGGGCACTCTAAGTGACTGTGGTGATGAGCAATAATTAATGGCTTGTTAGTAAGATTGGTTGCTGTATACACACGACCTGATTGATGTGCCCTTCTTGTACTTTCATTAATAAGATCGCACAGGCAAGTTGCTCATTGACTCGCACCAACCCCGCGCTTTCTCCACCCAAACAAGGAGATACAGTCGGACCGCTGCCATGGAGACGTGACGTCTGCGGCTCTCCCATTGGTCCTTTCCCTATTGGATACACACGCTTGGGAATTTAAGGGCGGGGCCACCGCCTCCTACCTTCCTCGCCGCCGATTGAGCGGCGCACGGAGCGAAGCGGCTGAGGACTGGCGGAAGGGGAGAGGCGTGTCCCGGAGTGGGCGGGGTTCGTTCCAGGTCCCACCCTCTCCTCGTGGTTGGCGGGGTCGACTGTCACTCAGGGAGCGTCATTGGAGCAGTGCTCCCTTAATTCGGGGAGTAGGGCGGAGAGAATGAACACACTGGGGCATCACTGACACTGAGCTGCTTCTTTTAACGTTAGCGTTAGCTGCACAGGAGATGGTCAATGAAGAGCAGCCGGACCAGACGAGTACTTTCAGTTGCAAGGACTACTGCTTGATAATTTCTTCCGATCCCTTCACAGAGGAATTGCTCCTGAATGTTCGCCCTTTTGGAGCAGCATTTGTATTAGCTCCTCTTTAAAGGAACACACGATTGCGTTAGGCTTGTGCTTTTTTTTAGGGGGTGGGGGTGGGAGGGAAAGGGGTGGGTTTGTGGGGGCACCGTTCCAGTTCAGAGCAAGACACTGGCCCGTCGGCGATTCCAATAAAGGTTTTCCTCATGAAAAATCAGCTTTTCTGTACTACCTCGGCCATGGCGATGAACAAGAGTGTCGACTGGCTCCAAGAGCAACTGGAATCCGGGGAGGCGAGCCTGCTGCTGCTTGACTGCCGCTCTCACGAGCTGTACGAGTCTTCGCACATCGAGTCGGCCATCAATGTGGTCATCCCGGGGCTGATGCTCAGGAGGCTCAAGAAAGGCAACCTGCCCATCAAGTCGCTGATCCCCAACAACGAGGACAAGGAGAAATTCGTCAAGCGGTGCAGGACCGACACCGTCATCCTGTACGACGAGTGCACGATCGATTGGCACGAAAACGGGGCGAGTTCTGTCCTGGGCTTGTTACTACAGAAATTAAGAGACGATGGCTGCAAGGCTTATTACCTGGAGGGTAAGACTAGAAACATCCTCCTCTCAAAGTGTAACCAAACAAAAAAAAACTCCTGCCAAAGGAAAGAATAACTTCTAAGTTGGTTTTCCTTTCCACGACCATTCATTCCCCCTTCTATATATTCATGATCAAGTACCTTTTAAAAATAACTTTTCTTTCGCAATCAAGCTGTTCTTTTATTCAACGTTGTGGGATAATAATGCCTCAGAAGTCACTCTGATGAACTTTAATCATAAACTGTTTGGAAAAGTCACTAGTTGCATGCCCCCACCCCCCAACCCCGGCTACTCTTGATTTTGTTTTGGATGGAGTGACACATTGAGCATTGAAACTTTTGTTTTAAAAATACCATCACTCTTGTGCCTGTTTACGAGACGTGCCTTCAAACTTGGGTAACAATTTTAGGATACCCGCTTCCACCCCCCCCCCTTAATGTGTGTGTGTGTGTGTGTGTGTGTGTGCGCGCGCGCGCGTGCATGTGTATATTCTTAAAGTACAGTGTTCCGATGCGAATACCAAGTCCGTGTGATATTTGGGGAAAGAGAAACAAAATCTTTCCACTTAAAAATTCCAAAATGGCTCCGCCATGTTGTCTTGGTTGAGTAAAATCCGTGTTTTCATGAATGAAGAACTCTCCTGGTGTTTTGTTTTAAATCAGCAGGCGCAGGGTTGTCATTATAATACCCAAGTATGGGTTTATATCATCATAACCATTACATTTAGAAAGTTGACTGTTTTAATAGGTGCTACTGAAATAATCAGCAGTACAGTGGCTTGGTTCTATTTACAACTCCTGGTCTCTCTCTCTCTCTCTCACTCTTGTTTCGCACACCATAGGGGGCTTTAATAAGTTTCAGACTGAATATCTAGAGCACTGCGAGACCAACCTGGATTGCCCCTGCCCCAGCAGTTCGCCTCCCGTGTCGGTGCTGGGTCTGGGAGGACTTCGAATAAGTTCCGACTGCTCTGACGGGGAGTCCGATGCCGATCGAGAACCCAACAGCGCGACCGAGTCCGAAGGCAGCCCCTTGCCAAATAATCCGCCGGCTTTCCCCGTCCAAATTCTGCCGTATTTGTACCTCGGATGTGCCAAAGATTCGACCAACCTGGATGTCCTGGGACAGTATGGGATCAAATACATTCTGAATGTAACCCCTAATCTTCCCAACATGTTTGAAAATGACGGGCAGTTTAAGTACAAGCAGATTCCAATCTCAGACCACTGGAGCCAGAATCTTTCTCAGTTCTTCCCAGAAGCTATTTCTTTCATAGGTGAGCCTTTCTTTTTAAAGGTTTCCAATTCATAGTCAGTAACGCTTTGTGTTAGGAGGAGCTGAGTTGATTTGCACTTGAGCTCCTCCATCATCCTTCGAACTTGTACTTGCATGTGCGTATTTCTAAATCTCAGATGCCTAAGTTGCCTTTGTCTTCACAGTCTGTACATTACATGTGTTAAGAAATATAATTCAAAAGTAATGTATTGCTGAGGCAACTGACTTGGTGTGTTGTGCGTTCCTAAGAATATCCAAATTTACAATTTGAGTAATATAACCTTACATTTAAAAGAACTGGAACATTGAAGATGCCAGTTCTGAAGAAACCTGGAAATTAAACTTGGTCTAATTGATCTGCTAACCACTTTTCGTGCCATCAGTCTGGTTTCATTTATTTCAATTCTTAAGGTGAAATTACTCAAAATGGGTTACAGTATTGCTGTAAAGGAGCTATATTATGTTCTTGTTTGAGCATGTTGGTGAATTTATTTTGATTCTAAGTAAATGCATAGCCTAAATCTTACACTTTCTAATGTTAGTTGAACTTTTTACTGTTATCTTAATGGAATAATAATTTATTCTCAAATATTAAACATGATGAAATCTGAGGATACTTCTTGGGAAGGGGAAACTTTACAATTGTGTTCAAAGAATACCTGAAAATATTTAACTTAGATAGCCATATTGATGTCTTGTGAGAAGATGTCTTTCTTTTTAAACTTAAATGGCCCAATTACAGTCTGACCTTCCTTCATTTGTCCTCATCTTCAGTTCCACCCTTGGTTTAAGCAGCCTACCTGAGTCAGTTGTATTTTGGATTTAGATGTGTAATCCTACATATGCAAGTTTATCTTGGTTCTCTGCATTGGAAATCAACAAGATTCATTTCAAGCAATGATCCATCCAATGATTTAAAGTAGCATTTTTATCCCTCACTAGATAATGTAATCCCTGTACATGGCTAAAAAGCTAGAGGCTGTTTTGAATATCAGCCACTTAAAGGCCCAGGTGGAAACAACAAATTTTCCCCTTCCTCTCTTTCCTACACCATCAATTTGCTCATCTGTATATCTGCAGTGATACTTTAGAATTATTTGGAAAAACTAATAATTGTTGTTATTGCCTCTATGTATATTTGTAATTAAGCTAATTCATTTTTACAAAATTAATTAATGCCCTGAATCACAAAATGATAAGTTTAAGCTGGAAAACCCATTCACATTTGAACACACCTACAGCTTGCCTGCTTGAGCTGCTCCCACTTATGCAGGAGTGGGGACAGTAAACTGCTTTCTTTAGCCTCCATTTGAGTCAAGTTTGGAAAATTAGTTTTTAAATTTTTGCTGGACTTCTAAAATGTTTACTAACTGAACGTTCAGTTGCAAAATTAACGTTATAGAGAATAGACTTTTCAATTGGTTGGAAGAAGCTGAAACGTTTCTTGATTTTAAATAATGCACTTTGTTTACACAATTTGAAAAAGTTTAAGTATATAGGATACAAGAGTTTTAGATAGAATCAGTATCATTGTAATTAATTTTTTTTTATATTTATTTTGGGATAGATGAAGCCAGATCCAAGAAGTGTGGAATCCTAGTTCATTGCTTAGCTGGGATTAGCAGGTCAGTCACTGTGACTGTTGCATATCTTATGCAGAAATTGAACCTATCTCTGAATGACGCTTATGATTTTGTAAAAAGGAAAAAATCCAACATCTCTCCGAACTTCAACTTCATGGGGCAGCTTTTAGACTTTGAAAGGACTCTAGGACTTACCAGTCCTTGTGACAACAGGGCACCTAAAGAGCAGATGTATTTCACCACTCCTACCAACCACAACGTTTTCCAGCTGGAATCTCTCGAGTCAACATGAAGAACAGAACACGTGCAAGTCTTATCCTAACCGTTTGTTTGAAAAGCTTGTCATCAGGCGATTTTTGGGGTAAACTGGTCTGACCAGGTTGGTACATCTGATCACTGTTTGGAGAGCTCACTATCTCACATCACCCTGATAAAGTAATCGGGGGAAATAAACTGATGTTCATCAAAGAGTGGGTTTTTGGCCTCAAGGTATTAAAGTTTTGGGAGGAATAGATTTCTGAGTGCGGTTATCTTGTGACAGCTGATTTAAGCACAAAAACTGGCAATTAAACCCACTACAAATTTGCTGGCTAAATGTGATGAAAGACCTGGGCACTTGGACATCTCCAGGAAGGTGCCATCCCAGTACTCTTCTGATTTGCATTTTGAGTTAGTTTTACTCTACAAAATGTAGGGTTTCAGTTTCTTTCCCTCTAATAACCAGACTGTTGTACAAGCAGTTATTGTTCAGTCACATTTTTATGATTGTTTTCTATGTTATTTGTTGACCTAATGCAGTTTGCACAGTTGTGAAGCCTTCAAGTCACGGCACTTCACTGGTACTCCACAGAGAGAATGGACACTTCATTGTAGTAGGCATCTAGCAAATGTGAATGGAGCAGACCTGGATCTTGCCTTGAGTTTTGGAGGAGAGTTAGCAGTGCAAGAAGATAGTTTAATTTGTTTCCCTAAAACTTAAAGCTGAAGAAGATGGACTTTTTTTTGAAATCCCAAACCAATTTCTTTACGGCATGCTTGAGGTTGCCCTGGCTGTGTGCAGTTAACAGCCTGTGATTAATGCCAAACAGCTGGGCTAAATCAGATCCAGGTCAGTCTGTCAGTGGGAAGTAATTGTAGATGCCAGCACTTATCTTGCATATTACATATTGAATTTTTTTTTTCCTCTACAGTTGCTGCTACTCTTGAGGTCCCAGAAAGTTGAAATAGAAACCTTTATTGAGCTGCAAATAACAGAAACCAAGGTTATTGTAGTGTTATACCTGGGTGGAAAATTGTCGAAGGCTTCAGCTTTGGCTGACCTCGTAACCTATTTCAGCATTTTTTTTGTATGTTCTCTTTTAATGTATCGAAAATCCACTGAGATGCTTGGTATTAAAAATGACTTTGATGTAATTTGTATTGATGACCGAAGCTTTTGGGTCCAAATTTCTGCAATATTTTGTGCATTCTGTTTCCTTTTTATATAAAAAGAAAAATCAAGAGGAATGTTCATGTGACCGTGTAAGATACAAAGAAAAGGTTTAGCAGTTTAAAGAACACAGGCATTATTTGGGGGAGGGGGAATCGGTTCATTACAAAATGGATCATTTTGCATCTTACCTCACTGAGGACTTTCAGGGATTATGAAAATGCATCAGTTATCGTGTTACAGCTGAGTGGATTTGTAAAGCTTTTGTGCTGTACATGGTTGAGATGCATACATGTTTCAATATGAGCTTGGTAGAGGGTAGTTTTTGCTTTCTGATTATGAAGGAAAAACTCTATATTGTATAGTATTCTGAACCAATACAACACATGTTTATACTGCAAATAAATATTGAATTATTTTTTTCTTTAAATGTTGTGTCACATTTGTGTCCACTTCATTTCTTAAATGAATCTATTTTTGGGACGTGAATGACATTGGTGAGGCAATATGTTTTGCCTCGCCACAGTTTTCTGGAGGGCATGAAGAGTTAACTGCATATTTTAAGAATAAAAGTACAAACAGAGTAGTTTCTGAAAGAGATTAGTAAATCAGTTTTGTTTTTACAGTCATTTACTGGAATTCAGTTTCACAACATATGACCTCTGGGTTGTTAACCTGGTACCGTAACCACTAGGCTACTATCCTTTTTTGTTTTAACAATTCTTTTTTTCTCTCTGGTAGTTCCTGTTTTTGTCTTTTATTTTCGCTGCCTCTTCCTGTTCATTAAGTTAATGTCTTGTAGAAAGTTTTTCTTCAGGATTTCCTCCCTTTTGTTTTGAATCTCTGGCATATGCACTGTTTATTAGTTTCTGATGTTAGCCAATTGAAAATTGTAGCTATCACTTTTTCAGGGATGTGTAGTTTACATTAAATACTCTTGTCCTTGGTAAGGTGGGGCTTTTATCTGCAATAAGATTGTTGCTGACTTTTTTTTTCATAGCTGCACTAAGCTTGGTTTTGACAATTAAGCTCCATTACAGTTTTGATGCCAGGTGTACTTGCATTTAGGCAACTGGCCACTTGTTAAAGTGTACTGTAATTGTTAAGCAGTTTTTTTGGAGGGCTACGCGTGCCTGAATTGAACTTATTCCATTCTCCCTGGGATGGCTCTTTATTTTTAAATTTGACAATCCTATGATTATTTTCAGTGAGTTTAGCCTCTACGATGTCTCTTAATGTCAGTCCGTCCTTTTGGCTGAGTGAAAAGAAGGGAAGATAGAATTGCAAGTAGAAAATGGGTATCAAATATTTGATAGTCGATGCATCCTAAATCCGCGCATTTTTAAAAATGCTTGTTAGCCTTTGGAAATTCTGTAGTATGTTTTAATGTCTTTGTAAAGCAGTTGCATTTCATTTGTTGCAAATGAGCACGTTAGATTGGTGTACATGAATGCTGACACTTTGAAATGATATTTAAATGGGAGTTTAAGTTTTGTATATGCAAGGGTACAGTGGTTCTAACTGTGAGGGTAATGGTGATAAAGGTACTGAAAAAGGAGAAAATCTACCATAAACCTCCCAACAGAATAGACCTTTCTGAAATATATTTCTTCAGCATTAAAATGTTAAGTTCTTTACCCAAGAGCTAGAATGCTGTGTACAAAGGCTCTGAGATATGGAACAGCATCACGGCTGAAGTCCGTAGTTAGAAGGAAATGGTCAGCATTATGACAACTAATGCCATAACGTAGCCCATCGTTTCCAAAAAAAGTGACAAGTTAATTTACAATACTAAATGGGTATGCTATTGAAGCTAAATCTGCGAAACAGCAAACTTTAAAGTTGAACACAGCTATTTTCTAAAATGTTAACTCCTGTCAGAAAGCTAATGATGGTGGTGACAAGAACTCCTGGAGTGCTGAATGGTTTTTGGCTCTGAAAGATGAGGCTTATATCGGCAATGAGACTGTGTCTGAAGGTCAGCTGTGTTGCTATTTTGCTTCCTGTGTCATTTGTGGTTTTCAAAGCATAGCATCATGTGATTGGCGTGCTTCCTATATTTCTCACCGCTAAAGTTTCCCTTCCTTTCTCAGCCTCAAAATGTCAGTGAGTCATGACCAGCACAGATAAGGGTTGTCCTATAAGTGTACTGTGCACATTTCAAATTACTGCTGGTGTAAACATGCATCAATGCATTGTATTTCCTGAGACTGTGTTACAAATCTGTATTTTTTTTTTCATTGTGCTCTAGTACCCAGAATGAATTGTGAACTTTAAACTTCTTTGTCTGGTAGCTTTTTATAAATTCTCAAACCCATTATTTTAATCAACCAGCACCATTGGAGATTTTTGGACTGGTTAGTGTTATTACTTGAGCTTGATAGTGAGCTATATTTTCAATGTATTGCCCATTCCCTCCCTCTTTTTCTCGTACTGTTTGTTGTAATGCCAAAATAATTTAGAATTCTTTAAATGATCACACTACAACATCCCTATCAGTGGTGGTGGTAGTAGAAACACTTTGTCCACTGAAATTATCTCTTTTCCTTTTGTTTCTCCCCAATTCTTTGAGTAACATAAAACAGCTTTTCTGCAAAATTTGTGAATTTCAGAAAAAGTCTTTGCAGATGGCTGCTATTTCTGCTTCCATTCTTGATCAATTTAACAGGCTACTCAGTCTCTTAAAACAAATTTTCTGGCTTGTGACCCAGAAACTCCAGACATTATTGCTTCCAAGTAAAACAGGCTACAAATCCAATTTACTGTCAGCTAAATTTAAAATATATATTTCAGGTGTTGTCTGTACTCAAACTCCAAACCTTTGCAGAGGGTTTTCTTTTCCCCATTTATATTGAGTATATTTTAAGAATGAGGTCAAATGCCTCCAGACATGTTCAATATATTTTAAGTACAAATCAGAGTTCCAGTCTCTATTAAGCAGTGACAGTGTTTCAAGGACTGACATTGGAGCCAGCTAGATTTATATGTATACCCCTTATAAACTGAGTCTGACATAAAAAGATTCAGAGAACTCTTCTGGTTTTTTATCCTGGAGGTTTAAATTGTATTTAAAAGCTTGAATTGGCTTCCCACTTAAAACTTCATTCTCCCTTATACCAAGGAGAAACTGTAGTGTGTGCATGGCTCAAAGAGGAATTGCCTTTTCAGATCATCTTAACATCTACACTGTCAATCATCATGGATGTATTTTTTGTTGCAGAATGACTCCTTCCTGTTTGTAGATGCTCAAAATAATCCTTTGTTTTAAAAAGGAGACTGTTGATAAGGAAATGGCAATTAGTGGATAATGACTTAAGTATAGTTCTTCAAAATTAACCAACAAAGATTTGATTTTAAGTATTGTGTTTGTCAAAATGTTTTGAATTTACATGATCGATCTTCTTGAAAAATCGGTGATATTCTTAACTCCAGTTTTAAATGTAATTCTGCATGTTGGGAAGATGGATGTGAAAGACAATACAAAAATCAATTGAAGAATGCTAAAGTTGTATAATTTTGAGAATGACTATACTTGAAGCTTTTTGTACCATTGACAAATAACTAAGCCAACTGATATATGTTGATGATAGAAGATATTGCTCTTAATTAGAAACTGTGAATGATTAAGGAATTAAAGTTTTTGTTTAGTTTTTTGCCTTCAAAACACTGCAAATCATGTTAGGTGTTGACAATGGGCATGCTGCATCAACATATCACCAACTACTAACCTCCTTTACCTGTTGGCAGAATTGGGGATCTGGAAGTGCCTTTGATTTGCATGGTGATAGGAATTGATATATATAGCTTTTTGTTCCATTTAAATTCATTTTTCTTCCATTCTAAAATCTGCCCAAGGTTGAGATTTGCAGGTACGTATGTAAAAACTTTTAATCAAAATTACTCTCAGATGTTTGGGTATCCAGTTGATGATTTGGTGATGTAAAGTTCTCGACAGGGCTTGCCCGGCATATCAGGTTGTTTTGTTTTTAGCTTGTTTTAACTGTACCATATTGCATTAATTAACTTTGCACAATATAATTGCATCCAACTGTCAAAATACCTTTATGAGGAAGAGCAAACTGAGGAAATAAACAAGCTGATCAGCATCTTTAAAGTGAAAAAAAAGGAACCAGTGCTTTAGTGTAGATTCATGACGTGTGAACAACATGATAAATGAGCCCCTTTCAAAGAACTGGTTGTGGGGTAAAGGGTGAGAGTAGAGCAGCTTTTAAAAATTGAGTCTGCTGAATCCTGTCACAAATGAACTGTTAATAGACTTAACACTTTTTTTTAGGTTTTCTCCTCGCACAGCCTATTTATATAGATACATCTTGATGAAATACTTTGGCAAAAGAGTGTCCTGTATTAAAATCCAACTTTTTCCATCTGAGGGGTCTGTAACAAAATTGCTGTATCTGTTCACTGCTTTATACAAGGTGAAGTATATATTCCACATTGATTCACACGTTTGTATAGCTAAGTTGCACTCCCAACATAGGATATGATTCTTTGCTTTAAACAAGGGTTGGTGTTCTGTGCTGTTTAGCTGTCACGATCTCTGGTAAGAATATTTATAGTGTTATCAACACATTCAGAACTTGGAATAATAATAGAATTTTTAAAAAATAGTGATATTTGGATAACCCAGTGAAAAAAAAATGCTTGAATCACTTGTTTCTCACCTGCTCAACAAAAATGCTTATCTGATTCATCCGTGGAGCAGCTTGTTAATTCCACATCCAGAGCTTTTCATGTTGAAATTCTGAACTCAACCTAACTGTCCAGGGATGCATCAAGCAGTGATGAAGCATCTTTCCAGAGAGATGGAGGAAAGATCAGCAAGAAAATCACTCCTGGATGTTTTATACATTTCCTTGAAGCCAGCAGAGGTCAGCAAGCAAATCAAATGTCTGTTTCTTGTGGTGTGCTGCTATGGCAGGTGGAGGAGTGATGCGAATTTAAGTGTGTGGGATGCATTATGTTAAGAATCAAAAACAACTAAGATAGAGAGGATTATTTTTATCTTCTGTCGATGCAGCAGCTGCATTTAGCATTGGCAGCGCTTATCTAATGTAAGTAATACTTTTGTACCTAAATGTGTCTGAGCTTAGCAAAAGCACTGAGTCACCCCATATGATTAGTATCCATGGTTTTTCTCCATGTACCATGTTGTGCTTATTTCTGGTTTAGCAATTAAAAGAAAAATAGTGCGCCAAAGGAAGTTTTCCAAACTCCAGATCTTGTAAATCTCTTTATTGTATGTATTACAGAAAAATCTGACACAGTAGCAGTTTAGTACTGATCAGGCTTCAGCCTAATGTTGATTAGTACAGAGCAAGCCTGATGGGCTACAGAAGATAAGATTGCAAATTGGCTTTAAAAATTGGCCTGCATTGAGGATTGTAGCCAAGAAAGTCTTTATCAAGTTCTGTGTGTGAATTTCATCTTTGAGCAAATATAATTAAAACGGTAGATGTTGCAATCTAGTGCAATATTTTAAATTATTTTTATAATAGGTGATAAGATTAAACACTTGTAGTTTCCACTTGATGTTTAATAATTGATTTTACTTTAACACGAATAACCATCAGTCTTGAGTTGTCTGTGCCATTGCCACACCACTAAACAGTACCTAATTGAATATCTAGTAAGCAGTGTACTCCTTAAGAACTGCTAGCACACTAATCAGCTACTGATGTATGAATAGGAATGGACCATAAATACTCCATCTCCATTCTTCTCTCTGAATCTGTTATTGGTATACCATTAACATGCTGTTTGGTAGACCAGGCTGCATTGCTAGAAATAACTGATACTAAATATTTTCACTATGTATTCATTCAAATTAATGTTTTATTTTCTGTTTTCTTTGTGTACCTTGTACATATGTACAAGTCCGCCTTGCTTGGATTATTTCTTTTATTTGGGGCTGTATTCCTCTATAATTTCAGTAGAAGATCAGCAAAAACCCTCAGAAAAGACAGACATTTTCACTGAGTTTCTACAGAAAATACAGCAGGAGATCGAGAGAAACTTTGCAGTCATTTTACATCATACTATTCAGCATTGCAAAACCTGGAACATGAGGTGTATGCTCTCTGGGTTATTTCGCCAAAGTGAAACGGGCAAATCCAATCTCATTTTAATTCCGGGCATATGAAGATTGATACTGTATAGCACTTGGTAACTGTTACAAAATGTTGATCTACTTTCAAGCTATAACTTGAACATTGCATGCAGATATACAGGAGACATAAAATTTTCTAATTCTTTTTCTGACTCGAATGGATACAGTTTTTGCATCTAAAATCCTAGCCCTTCATTGTGGAAGGGAGCGTTTGTGTGTTATATTCCTAACATTTTGTTGTGATTTTAATACAAAAGTATTTAGAGCTCAGAAACAGGCCAGCCAGCAAAACCACTCTATTTATGCTCCGCGTCCTGTGTCAGCTAACTATATCTTCATAACCTTCTAATTCTTTCTGTTGTTTCTTTATCTGTGTCTCCTCATCCATACTATTTTCCTGAACTACTCTATACAGTTAATTCCACATTCTAATAAATCTGGATAAAGTTCCTCCTGAATTTGTTATTGAATGAGTGACAGTCTTTTTTTTTTATGACCATTTAGTCTGTTCTTGCCCATATTAAGAAACACTGGGTTAAGTTTTACCTGAAATTGGCTAAGTGTTAATTTTGGTGGGTTCTTTCCATAAGCCTGAGCTGGTTTTCTTGCACTACTCTCCGTGACTTGTCTTACTGGCCATGCATGATGTCTCCATGGCAACACTCCCACCCTATCTTCCCTCTTGCCACACACAAAAGTACTTGCCAGTGCCATGACATCCCCTTGGATTTAGGTTTAGGTCTTATTGTTAAGTGTACTCAAGTACAGGGAACAAGGGTACAGTGAAAAGTGTACCCACAGTGCGCCATCTTAGGTGCAAAATACCTAGGTACAAAATCTTAGTTACAGAAGTAGAAGAATAAAGATATTAGTTTAAAAAGTTCAGCACTACAGTCTACTTAGTATAAAAGTTAAAATGTCAAACATTACACTCCTTTCTTGAGCCGTGGGCCTGCAGAGGCACCAAGTTGGAGTTTTCCCCAGAGGGCTCGCTCTGTGCTGGGCTGGGCATGCTTTCACCCGTGCTGGGCTAAGACCCACCTGTGATCGCCAGACCTCTGCCACTGACCACCGCTGCTGACTTCTATTGGACATGCCAGGCTTTGCCACCATCTTTTGCTGCTGCCTTCAGGGCCTGTGCTGGGCCTCAGCCGCTGCCACACTCCATTGCCACATTAGCAATCTTGCTGCAGAGTCCTGCTCTGGACATTAATGAAGCCCTGATGCTGCTGACACCGACCGTCAGAGCTCCCTCAGCTGCTGCTGTCGCCAACTCCATGAGTTCCAAGACTAAAGGATGAAAAGAAAGAAGGAGAAAAAGCAAGAAAAGAAGAATGAAAAGAAAGAAATGCGTTTGGAGCAGACAAGCTCTGAAAAGCCCTGCTTCGCCATGGTCTTGAATCTATTTTTAAAATGCAGCAATGCACCAAGTCAAGCATGGCCAGCCAGGAGTTGCCATTCACAGCGCACGAAGCAGCAGGAGAACCCAAAAGAAATTCATCTCGGGGCAAAGATAACAAGGTGTAGAGCTGGATGAACACAGCAGGCCAAGCAGCATCATAGGAGCAGGAAAGCTTGACGTTTCGGGCCTGGACCCTTCATCAGAAATGGGGGAGGGGAATAGGGTTCTGAAATAAATAGGGAGAGAGGGGGAGGCGGATAGAGGAGGGGATAGGTGGAGAGGAGACAGACAAGTCAAAGAAGCGGGGATGGAGCCAGTAAAGGTGAGTGTAGGCGGAGAGGTAGGGAGGAGATAGGTCAGTCCAGGGAGGATGGACAGGTCAAGGGGGCAGGATGATGTTAGTAGATAGGAGATGCGGGTGGCGCTTGAGATGGGAGGAGGGGATAGGTGAGAGGAAGAACAGGTTAGGGAGGCAGGGACGAGCTGGGCTGGTTTTGGGATGCGGTACGGGGAGGGGAGATTTTGAAGCTTGTGAAATCCACATTGATACCATTGGGCTGCAGGGTTCCCAAGCTGAATATGATTTGCTGTTCCTGCAGCCTTTGGGTGGCATCACTGTGGCATTGCAGGAGGCCCAGGATGGACATGTCGTCTGAGGAATGGGAGGGGGAGTTGAAATAGTTTGCGACTGGGAGGTGCTCAGGGCACATGGCTGACACTCATTGCATATACAAATGCACATGTGTAAATGTATTTCGACTTTCAAGAACAAAGGTACACAGGTTATCCTTCCTCAGCTTCAGCCTCAGCATCATCCCGTCTTACAGCTCAGTCCAAGGGAGTGCTACCCTTCCTCCCGCAGTGCCCACTGTCTTCTATAGGTTAAATCATTCCAAACCTTGTGGGGCACACGCTCTTTCCTCTACCATCCTACCTCTGCCCCCCCACCAACCAACCGAAACCAGGGCGCTTCTGACTGTTAGTTGCCTCTCCCATTCATGCAGTAAATCATTTTTTATGTTGAATTGACTCCCTTCACAAATATTGCCCTCTCTGTATCCCAGAATGCTGCCTGTAATCCCCACAATTGACTTCTCCAACTTCCCTACCATAAGTGTGGCCTAGACCCCTGACTGTCTGACTTGGATAGACAACCCTTGCTCATTGATGAACAGCCCCCGACTGATCCATGTGCATCTCCCTGACTGACTTACCTCAACTCCTTGGATTGGTCGTACATGATCTGCAGGACTTGACCATGGCCCACGCCCCTGTAGACTGTAGATGTATGCACGTCTTGACACTGTCTGCTCACACAGCTGGTGGACCATGTTGAAGCCTCTGGACTGATAATGGATGATATCTCAACATACTTTGCCCAGACCCCCTGACTGAAGCCTGCCTCTTTTGGCCTAACTGAACACTCTCCAGTGGCTTCTGTATATTATAGAAAAGGTACAACTACTGTTCAGTACTCTAAATATGGTTTGCAAAGCAAAGCGATGTCAACTGCATGGATTAATTTCCGCACACTGGCTGAGGTTGCCAAGAAGGATTTTTCTTGTCCACCTACCACCTTGCCTGAGGTGCAGTGACCCTGTGGCTAGAGACACAGTGCCTGGAGGTGATTTAATGAGAGAATAGCCTGTGGCATAGTAGGGCTATGGCGACTTTAACTTTTCCTTTTATTTTAAACATACTCTAGATACATTTAGTATCTTCTCTGTTCGATCCGTCTAGAAATGAAATCCTGTTGTTTTTTCAATGGACTTATTAACCAGTGTCATTACTATTGAATGATTTTGTCTTTTTGTTTCAAAATTCCTGTTTTTTTGACTTGTATGTAAGAGTATCTACTGTGTCTATTGAAGCCATTAAATGGATTGTTAACTTCAACATCAGGGTATAGCTGTTTCCTCAGTTATAGTAGACCAAGTCAGGGTTAAGCTTTCCGATTCTTTACACTCCAGACTTTTCTGGTGACTTCTGACCGAAAATGAATGGTCAGAAAATTGCAGAAAGTACTTTTACTGTTTTCCCTCCACCAAATAGAAGTCTATTGACTTTGGTTATCTGGCATCATGTGATATTTGGCTACTTTGGCAAGATATTTGGCTTTTGACTGGGGGTGTTTGTCAAACATTGTTCCAGATTTTGAGCAGCATAGGAGAGAACATGTTACTGTTCTCAAGGTCACCTATTTAAAGCTATACAAGTGGTAACCTGAAACTTCTATCTCCCACTTAGGAAAGAAAGCATCCAGCAATGGGAAAGATTATCATCTGTTTTTCTGCCGCAAACCAAGCCAATATTCATCTCCATTCAATAACCTTCTGGGTTACCTAAAGACGAAGTAACTGGAAAGTTAACTATTCCATTAAAATTTGTTACATGTTGTGTAACTATAGGCTTGCTTTTAAAAGGTTGGACATTGAGTAATTAATATTTTTCTCAATTTCCATACAGTTAGAATTGCTACTAGATACAGTTGAGTATTTGACAAAGATTATATTGCCATGAAATGAGTGAACAAGATTTCTTATTGCTACCAAATAAATTCTCTGACTATTGTCTTGGCTATTACTATTATTATTACTAATAATAATGATAATAACTCCATAGAGACTGATAACTCCTGATAAGAAATTTGAACTTTCAATATATTATTGAAAAAATGACACCTCAAGATTTCAGGTTTTGAATCATTCCTTGTAAAAGAGGAAGAGATTGAAAAACTCTTACCTAACCACTATTTTCATGGTATATTTGTACATTTACAGAAAAGAGGTTAGTCTTTTAACATTTGCACAACCAAAAATTACACACATCTAAGGGGACACTTCACCTTCCAAGGTCCAAAATACTTCTTGGCCCTCAATGCTTTGCTTCTTTTTCACTTTTCCAGGCAGGTAAATTCTGATGCCACTGGTGATTTTGTGAAGATTCAACTGCAGTTTTTTTTTCTTCCAGCTCAAGCTAAGTGAATCTTTGTTTAAACTCTCACACACAGACACCTGCATTCTGTGTGTTGAGCAATGCTCTGCATTTTCTCTGCTTCAGGTGCAGGACTAGCTGCCTTTTCTGCTCTACCTCTCAGATGGCTCTGGGCTAAACAAAACAAAGTACTGCCTATTGATTTGTAGTGAAATCTGTAACTTGATCTCATTAAATGGCAACCTCTGACAAGGTGAAACAAATTAACCTTTTGATAATTCCAGACTATACTCATGATATACTCTGAAACTGCTCCCAATGTCTCCAAGTGTAAATATCTCATACCTTCTTATTGGTGAAACAATACCAGCCTTCTTGAGATCTCTATGGGTGGCATGGTGGCTCAGTGGTTAGCACTGCAGCCTCACAGCACCAGGGACCCAGGTTTGATTCCAGCTTTGGGTGACTGTTGTTTGCACGTTCTCCCTGTGTCTGCGTGGGTTTCCTCCAGGTGCTCTGGTTTCCTCCCACAGTCCAAAGATGTGCAGACTAGGTGGATTGGCCATGCAAAATTGCCCAGAGTGTTCAGGGGTGTGTGGGTTATAAGGGGATGGGTCTGGGTGGGATGCTCCAAGGGTCAGTGTGTACTTGTTGGGCCAAAGGGCCTGTTTCCACACTGTAGGGATTCTAATTCTAATATACAGCTTACGAAACAACCCTAGTTTCGTCACCACTTGCACACTGAAACTTTTTTAAGCAATAAATTAATTGGTTGAGTGCAAATGATCCAGTGGAAAAAATGTTAATTATCAGACTGGCTAAAATCAATGTTTTCTAATTTTAGTTTTGTACAAATTATTCTGTAAGTTGTAATATGATGTCTGAACTCTGGTGAATGAAGAGCAGTCAGCTTTATTGAACACAGCTATTTGCTCAAGATGGTAAGAAAGATATTTCTGGAACTCTACAGACCAAAGCTCCAGTTGCATGCAATCGGATGCTACTAAGCCATGCCTGCTTGCACGCATGCTCATTAAGTTTACTTGGAATAGAGGTATAATTCCCTCTTTGTAATCATGTCAAATATTATTCAAAATACAGCTGGACAGTTATAGAGCAAGCAAGGGCTGTGAGTGATAAGTGTTGTTACAGTTTTGAATAACATTATTGCAAAGGCATCACTCAGCCTTAACATTAGATAGCTGATTTGAAACAAGTTGTTGTTCTCGTTTCTTTTCCCAATTGTGCAATGATGAGGAGCTTTTTAAAATTTTAAATTATAACTTAGTGTTGCATATCATTTATTATTTATACTTGCATTGTGACCTCGTGTTTTTAAATTGTGCTGAGTGCTGATAGTTAGGGAAATGCATTAGCACTATCCCACAAATGGGTTTGGCAATTAAAAATCACTTGATTCATATTCTGATGTGACTGATTCAAGCAGAATGTAGGACAGGACATCTGGAGAACGTCCTATCTTTTCAACAATTGCATGGGCTCTTTAACACTTCGCTGAACTATTGAAGCCTTAATTAATATCTCTCTCAAAGACATTGCACCTCTTCAGTACTGCCTGCACTACTTATTTTCAAAAAAAAACTTGCATTCATATGGCGCCCATTACATCTTCAGACTATTGCAAAGCGTTTCACAACAAATTAATTATTGAGGCATTATAACAATGCAGCCACTTTACATGCAGAAAGATGTGACAAATGTCAATGACTTACTAATTAATCATGGATGGTTTGGGTGTGTTGTTTGGAGATTAATATTGACCATAACACGCACAGTCTTTAGTCCTTGCTTTTATTCATTTATGGGCTGTGGGCTTTCTGACTGGGCCAGCATTTATTATTCTTGAGAAGATGGTGGTGAGCTGCCTTCTTGAACTTATGCGGTCCTTGGGGTGTGGGTGCTGCTAGGAAGGGAAAGACTTGTTCTAATTTTGATAGGGTTAAAGTGATGTTGATTCCCGTTTTCATTTATAAGATACCTCCCATGTAAATGTAACGTGCCCTCATTAGGTATCTGAACTTGCTGCCTGAAGTTTATTTTCAAGTGCCCATATTGATACTCGAACCCACAACCTCTGTTCTATTGGGCAAGAATGCTGCTAACTGATTATGACATTGCAATTGCTAGCTTGGCAGTTATTGTGTTTCAGTTAGGAAGTAATTTGTAATCGTTTACTGGCAAAATTGATGAATAATGTCTATTACATCATTTTACTGACGGGGGCCTTTGCATTTAGTAGTTAATGCATAATTGTGCAATTTTATTAAATCCTGAATATAACTGTGCCCACTAAGCTGTATATTTGCATAGTCCAGGAAGATAATTTTCTGACTTTTTTTAAAAAAAAAATCTTTTTTTGTTCAATGGATGTGGATGTCGTTGGCTGGGCCAACATTTATTGCCCATCTCTAGTTGTCTGACAAGGTGGTGGTGAGCTGCCTTCATGGATTGCTGCTGGTCCGTTTGTGCAGGTACATCCACAATGCCATTAGGGAGGGAGTTCCAGGATGTTGACACAGTGAAACTGAAGGGATGGAAATATATTTCCACAGCATGATGATGAGTGTCTTGGTGAGTGCAGTTGGTGTTTTTCCCATGTATCTGCTGCTCTTGTCCTTCTATATGGTAATGGTTGTGCATTTGGAAGGTGCAGCTGAGGGACACTTGGTGACTTTCAACAGTGCATCTTGTAGATGATGCACATTGCTTCTACTGAGCATTGGCAGTGGAGTGTGAGGAAGCTTGTGAGTGAATCACGCAGGCTGCTTTGTCCTGGATGGTGTCAAACTTCTTGAGTGTAGGGAGTATTCCATCACACTCCTGAATTGTGCCTTCTAGGTGCTGGATAGACTTTGCAGAGTCAGGAGGTGAGTTGGTCTCTTGTTGGAGATGGTCATTGCCTGGCACTTGTGTAGCTTTTACGTTCCTTTTCAATTGTCAGCCTAAACCTGAATATTGTCCAAGTCTTATTGCATTTGAACATGTACTGCTTCAGTATCTGAGGAGTATGAATGGCGCTGAATATTGCGCAAACATCAGCGAAACATCCCCCTTTTGCCCTTACAATGGAGTGAAAGTTGTTGATGAAGCAGCTGAAGATGTTTGAGCCTAGGACACCTACCCTGAGAAATTCCTGCTGAGATGGCTGACCTCCCAACAACCAGACCATCTTCCTTTATACCAGGTATAACTAAACCTTGCAGAGAGTTTTTCCTATCCATTCTTTTTTTGCTAGGGCCCCTTGATGCCACACTCTGTCAAATGCAGACTTAATGTCAAGGACAGCCACTCTCTCACCTCACCTCTGGTATCCAGCTCTTTTGTCTATGTTTTATCTGTGAACCTAGGCTGTAATATGGTAATGTGCTGTGAGGTCCTGGTGGAGCCCAACCTGAGTGTCAATGAGCAGGTTATTGCAGAGCAAAAAGTGCTTTATCCGCTGTTGTTGACACCTCCCATCGCCTTGTTAATGACAGAGTAGACTGGGGCAGTAATTGGCCACGTTTGTCCTGTACTTTGTGTACTGAACTTACCTGGGCAATTTTCCATATTTCCAGGTAGATGCCAAAGTCATAACTGTATTGGAACACTTGACTAGGGGTGAAACAATTTCTATGGCACAAGTCTTCACTACCTTTGCTGGATGTTGTCAGGGCCCTAGCCTTTGCAATGTCCGCTGCCTCCAGCTATTTCTTGATACCACATGGAATGAATCAAGTTGACTGAAGACAGGCATTAGTGATGATTGGGATGCCTGCAGAAGATCAAGACGGATCAGCCACTTGGCACTTCTAGTCAAAGATTAATGCAAAATCTTCAGCCTTAGCTTTTTGCAATGATGTGCTGACCTTCCCCATTACTGAGAATAAGGATGTTTGTGGAGCTTCCTCCAGTGAGTTGTCGAATTGTCCATGGTCAATCATGACTGGATGTGGCAGCACTGCAGGGTTTAGATCTGATCGGTTCATTGTAGGATTGCTTAGCCGTGCCTATTACATACTGCTTATGCTGTTTGGTATGCAAGTAGTATTGCTTTGTAGTTCAGCAGGTTGGTACCTCACTTTCAGGTATGCCTGGTGCTGCTTCTGGCATGCCCTCCTGCACTCTCCAGTATACTAGGATTGATCGTCTGACTTGATGGTCATGGTAGAGAGCAGCATATGCTGCGCCATGAGTTTGCACATTCTGTTGGAGTACGATTCCACTGCTACTGATGGCCTACAGCACCTCAGATGTCCACTCTGGAGTTGCTAGATCAGTTTGAAGTCTATCCCATTTAACATTGTGATATTGTCACACAAGACAATGGATGGTATTTTCAATATAAAGATGGGACTCTGCCTCCACAAGGACTATGCAGTGATTACTCATACCAGTACTGTCGTGGACAGTATTGCAGCTATGTCCTTTTAGGACTCCACCAGCTTGGTCAGTGGTGGTGCTGCGGAGCCATTCCTGGAGACAGGCGTCGAAGTCCCCCTCTTAACATACATTCTGCACCCTTGCCACCCTCAGTACTTCCTCCAAGTGGCGTGCAATATGGAATACTGATTCATCAGCTGCATGGGGCAGTACGTGATAATCAATAGGTATCCTTGTCCAGGTTTGACCTGGCATCATGAGACTTCAAGGAGTCCAGAGTCAATATTGAGGACTCCTGAGGCCACTCCCTCCTCGCTGTATACATTATTCTGCCATCTCTCTAGGTCTGTCCTGCTGCTGGGAGATGACATATCCAGGGATTGTGTAGGTGTGGTATTCAAGACGGATATGACTGTCAGGCTGTCTCTTGATTAGATTATGAGACAATTCTCCCAATTTTAGCATTATGTCCCAGAAGCTGCCTCAGGGAACTTTACAGGATTGACAAAGTTGAGTTTGCTCTTGTCATTTCTGATGCCAAGTTAATACTAATCAGGTTTGTCCACTTTCATGACTTTCTTGAGTCTTTTTAGTAGTTCATTCAACTGGCTTGCAAGGGTAGCTAAGAGTCAACCACATTGCCCTGCATCTGGAGTCACATGTAAGCCATATCAGGTTAGGACTGCCATGGTGGGATTAAGATCCAGGTCCCTAGAATGTTAACTTATTAATTAGGTCTTTGGGCTACACGTGCAGTGACAGAACCATAATCACCCCCTAATGCTTTGCACTAAGTCCCCTATACTATATATATCATTTGCATTTGGAGTGATTAGCAGCTTGGATCGAGGGAACCCCTGCAGGCATATAGGGGTTACAGGAGTTTACTGAAGAAGGAAATCAGGAGGGTGAAAAGGGGGCATGAGATGGTTTTGGCTGAGAAGATTAAGGTGAATCCAAAGAAATTCTTTAAGTATATTAGAGGAAAAAGAATAACTAGAGAGAGAGTAGGGCCTTTCAAGGACCAAAGTGGAAATGTATGTGCAGAACTGCAGGAGATGGGCGAGGTCCTCAATTAATATTTCTCCTCTGTGTTTACCATGGAGAAAGACATGAAGACCTGGGAACTTGGGGAAGTTAGTGGCGATATCCTGGGGACATTCCATATCACAGTAGAGGAGGTGTTGGAAGTATTAGAATGTATGAAGTTGGATAAATTTCCTGGTCCTAATCAGACATGTGCAAGAACCCTACAAGTGGCTAGAAGAAAGTGTGGTGGCCCTGGCTAATATATTTGCATCATCATCATCAGTCACAGGTGAGGTCCTGGAAGACTGGAGGGTAGCGAATATTGTGCCCTTATTTAAGAAGGGCTGCAAAGAAAGACCAGTGAATTATAGACCAGTTAGCTTAATGTTTGTGGTAGGTAAGAACGATTCTGAGGGATAAGACTTACATTCATTTAGAAAGACAGGGTTTGATTAGAAGTAGTCAGCATGGTTTCATGCATGAGAGATCGCACCTCACAAATTTGGTAGAGTTCTTTGACGAAGTGACCAAGAAGGTTGGTGAGGCCAGGGCGGTAGATGTAGTCCACATGGATTTTAGTAAGCCTTTGATGACATTCCGAATGGTAGGCTGTTCCAGAAGGCTGGATCGCACAGAATCCAGGGAGAGCTGGCAAATTGGATACACCATTGGCTTGATGGTAGGAAGCAGAGAGTAATAGTGGAAGGATGCTTGTCAGACTGGAGGCCTATGACTAGTGGTGTGCCTCAGCAATCGGTGCTGGGCCCTTCGCACCTATATCAATGGCTTGGATGAGAATGTACAAGGCATGATTTGTAAGTTTGCAGATGACGCTAAAATAGGTGGTATCTTGGACAGTGAGGAAGGTTATAAAAAATTGCAGCGGGATCTTGATCAGCTGGGGAAGTGGGCCGAGAAATGGCAAATGGAGTTTAATATAGATAAGAATGAGGTGTTGCATTTTGGAAAGTCAAATCAAGGTGGGAGCTTCATGGTGAATAATAGGGCTTTGAGGAGTGTAGTAGAACAGAGGAACCTTGGAGTTCAGGTGCACGGTTCTGTGAAAGTGGAATCACAGTCAG
The DNA here is from genome assembly GCA_024137785.1 of Ginglymostoma cirratum. Lineage (NCBI taxonomy): Eukaryota > Metazoa > Chordata > Chondrichthyes > Orectolobiformes > Ginglymostomatidae > Ginglymostoma > Ginglymostoma cirratum. Next base: position 19,140,743 of record JAHRHZ010000065.1, read on the forward strand.
ACAGGGCAGTGAAGACGGCTTTTGGCACTCTGGCCTTCATCAGTCAGGGCATTGAGTATAGAAGTTGGGAAGTTATACTGCAGTTGTACAGGACGTTGGTGAGACTGCACTTGGAGTATTGTGTTCAGTTTTGGTCACCTTGCTATAGGAAGGATGTTATTAAACTGGAAGGAGTGCAGAAGAAATTTACAAGGATGTTGCTAGGACTTGAGGGACTGAGTTATAGGGAGAGGTTGGACAAGCTAGGACACTTTTCTTTAGAGTGTAGGAGACTGAGAGGGGAATCTTACAGAAGTGTATAAGATCATGAGAGGCATTAGTAGGGTAAATGCACTCAGTCTTCTTCCCAGGGTTGGGGAATCGAGGACTAGAGGGCTTCCATGAGAGCTTACAGGGGAAAGAATACATGGGAACCTGAGGGGCAACTTTTTTACACAGGTGATGGTACCCACATGGAATGAGTTGCCAGCGGAAGTGGCTGAGGTGGATACATTAACATTTAAAAGGCATTTGGACAAATACATGGATAGGAAAGGTTTAGAAGGATATGGGCCAAGTGCAGGGAAATGAGGTTGGCATGGATGGATATTTTGGTCGGCATGGGCTGAAGGGCTTGTGTCCATGCTGTAGGACTCTATATGACTATATGATTCATTCCTAATATTATCCTTTATTATATTGTATTTCAGAACACATAAGCTTATAGTTGGTTAATTCTCAGTTCTGAAATGTGATCAAGTTTGATTCTCAGTAACCTACAAGTTTATGGATAGATTACAATAAAGATCTAGTCTTTCAAATCTGAAGGAGTGGGAGAGTGTTGAGGGGACAATAGCAAGGAAAACTAACTCTTGTAATTGGGCTGGAGTATGGTTGTATAGTGGTCTAGCTCACCCAAAGGTCACAGGATTTGCACTTAGGCTGGGAAACAGGCATTACCATAAGCTGTCTGGAATTCCAATCACAGATGAACTCTGAAGTGGTCTAGCAAAAGACAATCACAGCAGGAAGCTCACAGATGTTGATATTTTTCTTCATTCAGCAAGAACTTAGACACTGGAGATGCATAATCTTTGCCCACTCAACCCTGCGAAGAATGGACTGTGAAGATGAATCTTTTAATCACAAGGACTGTGCATTGATGTCCAAGATAGTACTCGCCTCTTTAATTTGAAACAGAATCGCAGAAAGTTAGTACAAGGCAGGCAGCACTCTTTTTGCAGTGTTCTTAACTGGGTTACGACTGCCAAATATATGATGGCCACTTCAGGGCAACTTGATTTTGGTTCAGGATTTTTATTTAGATGCGGTCAGCAAATTGTAAGTGTAAACTGTACTCCTCAATAGGCAGCTTGCCAAATAAACTGGGAAATTAGGCAGGGTTCAATTTAAAAAGAGCCCAGAGCTCCCACTACAAAGACAAGGAATTAACACATTGTACCAAAAACAATTCTTTATAAAAATAAATATCCACATATCATCATTTTTATACTATTCACACAATTCTTTTTAAATAGAATACCACTGGATGTGTTTTGCATTTACCAACGTACGTTATCAATTGTTGAGATAGTTGAAAATAGAACAGAATCTAAGCACCCTGATTTATACTTGCCAATACTGCATGAATTTAACAGTGATTTGTGTGACACCTACGCCAGCAAATACTTCCATTGGAAATTTTTTCTGGCTCAACAATCACTATAAAAACGTGTTCCAATTATCCACCCAGATTACCCAGCCAATAACTTTGGATCTCCTTAAATGATGATGATGATGATGGCTGCCTTCCAACTTGTGCCACTGACAGTTGGTGGGTGAGAAATGGCAACATCAATGTGGACAGAGGAACAAAGAGTAGTCTGGGTCCTGATTCTGCCTTCTGGTCCTGATTAACATCTATGTTTGCGACATCCAGCTACTTAAGCCAGGACCTGGGTTTGAGGTCCACACACAAATTGTGCTGGACCAAAACCTCAGCAGTCCATTATGCTTCCATTCTGTGCACTATTTTGGTATTGCAAAATGAAGCCCTGGGGATATGAGCATTTTCCCCCGTGTGTCTTAATGCACTTAGTACTTCTCTGCAGAAACTGCTAATGTTAGAAAGAAGTAAATTCTTTGAGATTCTGATTAGAAATTATTACATTTATATTAAGGTGGAAATTTTGGTAGGGTGATGGAAATTTTCCTACTTATTGTTGTTCAAGAGTAAAATAAAATTGTAGCTGCCTTAGGGTGCCCTAGGCTACTTTTGGTTGGACATATTGGGCTCTTAAACTGGATAGATAACTTTTTAAATCTCTCTGAAGCTCTGTGCACTTGGTTTTATGCACAATATAATTATAATCCAGCAGGATTAGTACATCTCAACTGTACCCTATAATTAGTGAGTATTCTACAGAACAAGAAGAGCTTGACAAACAAACACATCAAAATAATGAAAGAAATAGTTAGGCACTCTTTATCTACACAGGATGCGGACTTTTTTTTAAAACTAAAACATCTGCACAACAGGATATTTCAACCTTTTTTTTAAGGGAAAAAAGTCAGTATTAGTTATGCTGCCGTTATTGTCTGTTATCTCCTGAAAATAATAGCCTGCCTTCAAAAAGAAGTGGATGCCCTGAGTGAATCTCAGTAACCTGTGACAGTCGTCTTAGACTCAGCGAGCTTCCAGGTCTTGAAGGAGGAAGAAACCAGTGCTCACTTCAAATCCTCATGAAGACATGTAATCAAGCTGTTTATGCCAGAGAAACACCTTTTATTGAGATAATGTCACAATACTGAGGAGTTCATTAGCAGTGCTGAACTATTATAGATCGTTTATCGTTAGTAGAAGACTGCTATCTCCGTCTTCAATTCTTTTATTGATTTTTGCCCAGATGTAAGCTTGACATTGCTGAAATATTTTCTGGATTCATAAAGTTCTTTTTTAAGGGTTGCCTTTTAGGATTTTAAACTGAAGTGACGCTATCGAAGATTTGTCGCCAATAATTTGTACGAATAACAACTTGTTTTTTCAAACCGTGAGTAAAAATTGGAATGCATTAAAAGAGGTTGAAAATTTAAACTTGATTTCTTGTTGAAGCATAATTCGATGACTTGTGTTCACCGAGTTGACTGTTGATGAATACAAATTGTTAACACCTTATGTCAGCATCAAACGCTTCCATGCTGGGTAAGATGTAGATGAGATGTAGTGCTTGCTTTTCCTGTCCTGAAAAGCATCTAACACTTCTTCAATCTGATTTTTTTAATAAACTTTCAATTCCTCTAAGAATTTCAGGGAGGTGATTGGAATCATAGGCTGATGCTGAGAATATTTGTGGTAGAGACTTCAGTCTTCACAGCACATAGCTGGGGAAAGTAATGGGTAATCAAGCTTGAATGTTGAATAAAAACCGAAAGAACTGCAGATGCTGTAAATCAGGAACAAAAGCGGAAGTTGCTGGAAAAGCTCAGCAGGTCGGGCAGCCTCTGTGGAGGAAAGAACAGAGTTAATGTTTCGGGTCCAGTGACCCTTCCTCAGAACTTAGATGTTGAATAACTAGTCTGGTAATACAGAGGCAGAGAGTTCAGAGTAACATCAATTGGCTGAATGACTGGTTTGCAATACAAACTTGGTATTTGGTTCAATTCCAGCACCAGCTGAGTTTACCAAGGAGTACTCCCTTTCTCAACTTCCCCCGAGGTGTGGTGACCATCAGGTTAAACCACCACCAATCCTCTCTTAATGAGAGAGCAGCTGTAGAGTTTGGTAGGGCTTTGATGTTGCATTTTGGAAAAGTAAATCAGGACAGAAATTACACACTTAATGGTAAGGTCCTGGGCAGTGTTGCTGAACAAAGAGAACTTGGAGTGCAGGTTCACAGTTCCTTGAGAGTGAAGTCCCAGGTAGATAGGATAGTGAAGAAGGCATTTGGTATGCTTGCCTTATTGGTCAGTGCATTGAGTATAGTAGTTTGGATGTCATGTTGAGGCTGTACAGGATATTGGTTAGGCCATTATTGGAATATTGCATGCAGTTCCGGTCTTCCTGCTATAGGAAGGATGTTGTGAAACTTGAAAGGGTTCAGAAAAGATTTACATGGATGTTGTTGCCAGGGTTGAAGGGTTTGAGGTATGGGGAGAGACGGCAATTTTCCCTGGAGCATCGGAAGCTGAGGGTGACCTTTTATAGAGGTTTATAAAATCATGAGGGGCATGGATAGGATAAATAGACAAGATTTTTTTTCCCTGGGATGGGGAAGTCCAAAACTAGAGGGCATATGTTTAAGGTGCAGGGGGGAATAATTTAAAAGAGACCTAAGAGGCACTTTTTCATGCAGAGGGTGGTGCATGAATAGTATGAGCTCCCAGACGAAGTGGTGGAGGCTGGTACAATTACGACATTTACAAGGTATCTGGATGAGTATATGAAAAGGAAGGGTTTAGAGGGATATGCGCCAAATGCTGGCAAATGGGACTAGATTAATTTCGGATATCTGGTCAGCATGGATGAGTTGGACCAAAGGGTCTGTTTCCATGCTGTTTATCTCTATGACTCAGTAGGAAGCTTGAAAGAGGTGTTGGAATGGTGGTTGGATATTTATATTCCTCCCTGTGTAAGTGATACCCAGCCTGTTGATGATGTCTCTAAGCAGCAGCACGTAGCTGAGGAAAAGCACAAGGTTAGATCCTCTGCAGATTCCATACATGGTGCCGAGTTGGACGGAGAAACTATTGCTGGATGTACTCTGTATATTATTAGAAAGGAACAAGAAAAAGTTTCCTACAAAGTAAATGAAAGTAAGAGCATTCAGCTGGATAACATTGAAAGAGAATGGTGAGGTTGATTAATGTAAGGTATTGAAGAAGAGTAATATGCCACAAATACAGTCACTGAGGAAGTTGAGGATTTGGAAAGTGAGCGCAAGTTGAAGCTGTTTGGAGAGGAACAGGAGGCTGTAGATGCTGCAGTTGGTCAAGAGAGAGCAGATATGTTTTTTTTTTAAGAGTGTTGGCCTTGAAAAGAAGAGAACAATATCTGAGGACTGGAATCATTTACAAAATCAGCCAACGTGTGTAGCGGTTGGGATGGAGGTGTGGATGTGTATGTAGATGGTGGGTTGCTGGAACATGCAGAAAGGTAAGTAGTGTGATCAGTGATTTATTAGAAAAAGGGGCCAAGAGATCAGGAGGTTGGTCTTCTGGATAAGATGAGCTTGGAGAGGCATAAGTGATGACAGAAGATAACAAAGAAAGAAAGCAAACATCTTCTGGTGAATTATTAGACAGATTCCTGGACTAGACAAACTGGGGTGTATAATTAAAAAGATTTGGCCTTCCTTGGGTGTAGTCAGGCTTTGTGGGATCATAGAACCTGACGGTTAAAATATCTGAGAGGCAAAGGAGCAACTCCAATCTATACAGGGGCATTAATTATCAGTTTTGTCTGAGCAGCTAACCAGCAAATTCCACCCCTGAAGGCAGAAACCTTGCGTGCAAGGAAGTTGTGCAGTGTCAGCTAAAGTTGATGAAACTGACAAGCCAGGTAGATTCACCAAGAAAGTATGTAAAACAGTCACAAGTGAATGCGAATGCAACTGTTTAACAGGATATGCTGGATCCAGATAACGACATAATCTGATTCAACAAAACACTGCTGTGTTATTATTAAAGTATTTACCCTCTTGGAAATTCTCTCAAATGATCTCACAGGATAAGCTTCCATATGGGATGAATTAGCATTTATTACTCCTGTTATTTTGGAGATTTGGATAAAAATCTGAAGGGAATTCAGGAGGGTAAGTTGACTTTTACTCTTAACTTTGGATCATCCCACAACCCAATATGCATTAAACCCAGGATGAAAACATATTTGGGAAAATTTCTTTGCATTATTTGAACTTAATAAGTTACTTTGAAAAGTGGCCTCAACCGTCCCTATCTCTGCAACCTCAGTCAGCCAAATTTCAAGATGTTGCCAGAGTGTGGTGAAATTTTGCGAACTATCTACAGCTGATTTTGTTCATGCATATCTCATCATTCTGCTCTTCTAAACCTCAAGTCTAAGTCTATCAGAATTACTAATATTCTCTTAAACCTACTTTCAGATTTAAAGATTCTATGACCGACAACGTTCAACTACCAATATTGGAATCACAAGGCCAACCTCTTCGTAGAAACACAGATCCAAGGCCTAACCAGCATGGGAACAACACCTGACCTTATGGGGCCTGACTAGACCGACTGCAGGAACCCCACCTCCCCCTCAACCCCACAGAGTGATTGTGAATGAGATGAGTGCCCAGGACCCCATTGAATGCCCCTACTTAACCTTGCCAATCTTGGAACCGCAAGCTCAGAGGACTTTCAACCTTTCTCAGGCCAGATTTCCCCAACCTTGTCTTGATCATTTGCAATTTGCGTACTGGTGCAACAGGTCCACAGCAGATGCCATCTCCCTCACCCCATTCCTATCTCTGGAACATTTGGATAACAAGGATACTAATGTCAGGCTCCTACTTATTGACTACAGCTCCAGCTTCAACATCATAATTCCAACAAACTCGTCTCTAAACTCTGAGACCTGGGTTTCGAACTCCCCCTGTCTGCAAGTGGATCCTTGACTTCCTGACCCATTGAATGCAATCAATAAGAATAGGTAACAACACCTTGTCCACCATAATCTTCAACACCGGTGTCCCACAAGGCTGCATACTTGGCCCCCTACTATATTCCTTACACACTTTCGACTGTATGGCCAAATTCTGCCCCAATGGCATTTACAAGTTTGGTGATGACTCCACTGTTGTAGGTCAGATCTCAAACAACGATGGGACCGAATACAAGAAAGAGATTGAGTGCTTAGCAGCATGGAGTAAAGACAACAATCTCTCCATCAACATCGTCAAAATGAAGGAGCTGGTCATTGACTTCAGGAAGCTGAGTGGAGGGCATGCCCCTGTCTGCAGCAATGGAGCGGAGGTGGAGATGGCCGAGAACGTCAAGTTCCTGGGAGTGATGATCACCAACAATCTGTTCTGGCCCACCCATGCTGACACTGTGATCACGAAAGCACAGCACCGCCTCTACTTCCTCAGGAGGCTAAGGAAATTTGGCATGTCCACAAGGACTGTTACCAATTTTTATAGATGCACCACAGAAAGTATCGTATCTGTTTGTATCACAGCATGGTATGGAAACTGTTATTCCCAAGACCACAAGAAACTACAAAGAGTCATGAACACAGCCCAGTCCTTCTTGCACACCAGCCTTCCATCCACTGACTCAATCTATACTACTTGCTGCTTTGGGAAAGCAACAAACATAATCAAAGACGACTGCCACCCCAGTTGTACGCTCTTCTATCCTTTCCCGTTGGGCAGAATGTATAAAAGTTTGAATGGATTCAAGAACAGCTTCTTCCCTGCTGTTAGCAGAATTTTGAATGGACCTCTCAAATGTTAATGTTGATCTCTCTCTCTGCACCTTCGCTGTGGCTGTAACATTTTATTCTGTACACTGTTCTGCTACACCAAAGCACATTGTATGGTACAATCTGTCTATATAGCATGCAAAACAACACTTTTCACTGTATCTCAGTACTTGTGACAACAATAAATAATCAAACAACCTGACAATGCTTCATGACATCCATGCTCTTTACATTCTGAACTTTGCACATCCTCAGTTGTAACTGCTGCAATGTTGGTGGCTGTGCCTTTTGTTACCTAGACCCAAGCTCTGGCATTCCCTCCTTATAACTCTCCACCTCCCTTCCTTTCATTTAAAACTCTCCTTAAAACACATTTCTGACCTAGCTTTTGATCATCTGATCTATGATCTCCTCATGTGGCTTGGTTGTTAACTTTTATAATATGCCTATCAAGTACCTGGAATGTTTCATTTTACTATATGGATATTATTTTAATATAAAACACTTCTTTAAAAATTTCGAGCGAGTCCATGAAACTGCTTAAGAAAGGGCGAGTGTACAAATGAGCTTAATGAGCTATGTGCTAAAACGGTGAATTGACATTTTATATTAAAAAAAAGTGATGCAAATTATTCTGTTCTTCTGGCTGAAACTAAATGCTTGAGGAATGTAAGGGGACCAATGCTGATCTTTTAATTGGAGAGTAGGCTTATGGATGTGGTTTCAATTCAGCTATCTAAAGGCCATCATAGGTCAACTGAAAGTGTTGGAATCCCTGTGTAGCAAGAAATGTTAAGAAAGCTACAAAAATGGTCTTAATACAGCAACCTTTATATAAATTGAGTAAATTAAATTTGATGGTTTTCTTTTTCCTGTTTCACTGATAATATTTCTCTCTGCCTAACATGCTGGCTATTTCCCCCTCCTCCCCGCCCCCACCCAGAACATCTGATATTTTAACAGATTCTATCGGAGAGACTTTTTTTGAAGATTTGTATCTAAGCAAAAGGATCAAGCGATTCATACTGATGGAAAATACAGATTACTTGCATCCGTGATTGTTCTATCTGAATTGGCTGTTTCGTGCAATACAGGCACACAAAAATTCAAGTAGAATTTGATCAGATCTATCCAACAACAAAATATACAAATTGATTTTACGAGAACATATTCAGTGGAGTCTAATCGATGCAGAATTAACCAACCCTTTGTAATTGTCTTAAGTGACTGGTCAAAAATACATCAGAAAATTTATCAGCAACACTAGTTTTATTTTGGTCATATAAATGGAATTAACTTATTTTTCTTTGAGCTGCCTTGGCTATCTGTTACCATCATTTCCATATTTATTAAGACCAGACTTATTAACTAAATTTTTAAAAATGACGGTAAATTTGAGTTTTTGTGTCATTGATTTGTGTAGATTGTTCTAAATTATTCATCTTATTTTAGAAGTATGGTTAAAATGCATTAGAAAGCTCTTAACTGGAATGGGCTGAAGTGAAGGGGGAGTGGAATTACAGAGACTTGATTGAAATTAGGGCAGTGTAATGTGCAAAGGATCTTTAGTAATTAATGTCTGAAAGCTGTGCAATGGGGGGGCACCAATGAAATACCTAATTTCCCATAAAACCAATGATCGTATAATGACTCTTCCTCCTGAGACTAATAGTCGAAATGAGGTAACTGTAGCTGAGATTTGTCAGTTTCAGGTTAAAGTTTGGCAGCATATCTGTCAATGCCTAGGGTTAGAAATCTCCCCGAATCAGGCTCATTGTCTTTGCAAACTAAATGTTGTGCAATTTGCTTTGTGAACTACTTGGCAAGTAAGTGAAAGGTCCAGTCTGAAGGTTCTGATGCCAAAATTACAAACTGCTCAACACCATTTCTGATATTGTAAATCAGGAACCTTCCCTCAGTCTGTGCTTACTGCCTCATGGATGCTTCCTAAGAGTGCAAACTGGCTTGCAGGTTAACCGCTCCCCTCTAGATGCTAGTGGACAAAATCACTGAGAGAAAGGACATCCTGTTCCCAGACGACTGCATCAGGAAGTCATGTCCTCAGACCTGTTCAGCCTGGACCAAAATTGCAGCACAGGTCAGTGCTATTGGCCCGCATCAAAGGACTGGAAAACAGTGTAGGATAAAAGTCAATGATTCTCTGCACTATTACACAAGTGACACCATCTTCCCTTTGCTACCTCATACTCACAGAGACATTGGTCAACTCTTCCACTGCATTTCCCTGCAAGTTTCAGCATCCAATGTATAATGTACATATAGCTTTTCCTCATGCTTTTTAGTCACTTGCATGCCTTACAACCCCTAAGTTTTACACCCTTTATCTCAGGAAAGATATACTGGCATTGGAGGCTCTCCAGACAAGGTTCACTTGCCAGATATTGTGTATGAAGGGACTACATTCTGAAGAGAGGTGGAATAGCTTTGGCATGTACTTATTGGAATTTAGAATGAGAGGTGACCTTATTGAAACATCCAAATTTTTAGGGGGCTTGACAGGGTATATGTGTGGAGGTGGTTTCCCCTAGTGGAAGAGTCTATTCTAGAAGGTACAATCTCTGAATAAGGGGTCACACGTTTAAGACAGATGAGGAAGAATTTCTTCACACAGGATAGTGAGTCTGTGGAGTTCTTTACAGCAGAGGGCTGTTGAAGCTTAGTTGTTAAGTATATCCAAGGCTAAGATAGACAGATTTCTAATCAGTGGGAGAATCAAGGGTTGGGGGGTAAAGGCAGGAAAGCAGAATTCAGGATTATTGGATTTGCCATGATCTCATTGAATGGTGGAGCAGATTCAACAGGATGTATGTCCCCTTTCCCCCAACCCTTATGGTTTTGTGCTCACATGGTAATGCATGCTCAGAAACTGTTCAGCACCAATTCCCATCATACTCAATTCTCTTTGCCACTTTGCAAGAGAACTTGCCCTACAAGCATGCCAAGAGGGCCAATCCCAACTTTGGTGGGTGGTGTGCTGGCTATAGAAATCCCACCCATTTGAAGATTAGACCATCGAGCTCTCTGAGGAAGTCTCATTTGGTGATGGTGTGATGCCAATGGACCAGCAGTCTAGTGTGCGACATTGCACTCAGCTCTTCCAGATGTGTTCTGCAGAAGGTATTCTGCATCTTCATTGTCCAGATCTTTGTCTTCTCTTCTATAGGCACTGGTCAGCCCAGGACTCCATGCAGTGAAAGAGGCTGCAGTGAACATCCCTTGCACCAGTACTGTTTCTGCGGAGGGAACCAGGGGACGGACTGAGGGTACAGTGCCAAGTCACTCACCTGTGCTCTCCACCAGTACAGAGACTGATGTGTGATGAAGTGCCTCAGTAGGCACTTATTTAGGTTAGATTCCAGGGCACAATCTAGAGAGCACGGCACTGCTGCATGCCTGCAGCTGGTTGGCATAGAAATTCCAATGGTTCTGATGCTGCAAGGTACCGGTTGACACTGGCTTTTTCTGGCAAAGTGTCAACCTGCAGTGTGTTTGCTACATAACTTGCTGGTACATGCACCATGCCTGAGCTTGTTACTGTACAGCACACTGACATATACTTCACCCCTTCATGTTTACTCTATGCAGTCAAGTTTCTGAAGTGTCAAGTACTTTGATTGGACAGAAGTTAATTGGGAAGTGAATGTGAATTCCAGGGAACAGGGGAATTAAAGAGTCATAAGTGTAGGAATATAAGTTGGTTGCCACCTGAAAAGCAAGTGACCCCATCGGCTGAGAAGGAAGGACTCAATTACAAAGGTTTATCTGCTTTTTGGAGTCTCACCCAATTGACCCATCACACATGCCATTACTCTTGCCATTTCAGAGTGAAAGATCGAGTCCTATGACTCTTATCTAATTTTGGTTTCATCTTAACGAGGATTATTACAAACTCAGCAAATGCTTGCCTCTTTGAGGATATATTTATTGATTTTATATGAACCGATTTTATGAAATGCTGGAAAGTTATCTTATCCCTTTTCCATTGACATCTCACATCGACACTTTGAAGCATCAAGTGTTAGGTATTAACCTGGTTGTACCTATGACTTTGACCATTTAGATGGCGTGAGGGTCATTTAGGTAGAAACCGAGTCAATAGTTTTGCACTTTTCAAAAACAGTTGAAAATTCAATCACAGGATTTGGGCGGCATTGGCAAGGCCAACAATTTTTGTCCATCATCTGGCCCGGACCTTTTCAAAGGGCTATAGGGGTGAACAACATTTCTGTGGGTCATTTATAGGCCAGGGATGGTAAAGATATCCGATTTCCTTCTCAGTAGCTAGAAAGGTTTTTAACAATAATTTCATGGAAACCATTACTGATACAATTTATGGCAAAAAAAGTATTTTAAATTTCCCAGGTACCATAGTGGAATTTTATCGCTTATTTCTACAGCATTAGTACAGGCATTAGACTTCATAGTCCAGTCGCATGTTAAAATTCTGTCATAAACCCTAATTGGAGGTTCATCTAAGTATTAGACCATTCTAAAATGCAAAGTGCTGGTGGTGCATAAAGAAAGTAATGTAATATTGCACAAATTCTGAAAGATATCTATGGATATAAAGTGTCTATGAATATAATAGTATTTAAATAGCTTGTCTTTACTCATGCATCCTACAAGAAAACAGCATAAATCCTGTTGTCAACCTTTTCCATTCTAAATTCCTATGTCAAATTGACAGATGAAGCTGCCAATATAAACTTATCAATCTTAAATTGAACAAATGGACTAGTCAACCTGCCTAGTTTAATTTTTTTAAAATCCTGGCAGCTAATTGTCAATCATCATTAATTGGCACATTCTTTTTGGCAACAGCTCTACCAATAAGAGGCCACTTTCCAACCTATCAGCAGTCTCCTTTCCTGCCACATACATATTAGTTTTGCCCTTAAATTAGTATTCTTACAGTTTGTCCTGATGAGTGTAAGATGAAAAACTTCAACAAAACGTAATTATACCTTCCTGGCAATTTTTGTAGTGCCCCAGTTTTATATCTTGCAATCACTTAGCCTGTTCTGCAGAGAAACAATGAAGCTCTTGCGTTACTGTGACCATTCCAGGCCTTGAAAGAGCTGTTGAATTTGGTCCATGTCCTAACTTCCTTCTCATAATTCTGCAAATTACTTACTTTAAAGTACATACTCATTGTCTTTCAAAATCCCTTATGGAATTTGCTTGGACCATTCTTTCAGTAGATTTCAAATTTTAACCCTTCGTGTGAAAAGATTTCTACTCATTTCCATTCAAATTGGTTTTACATTTACAGTTATTTTACATCAATTGCCTTTGGCTACTGATACACTTGACAGTAGAAAAAAATTTCTCCCTATTCCGCTATCAAAATATCAGTATACCAGAAGTTAGCCTTCCTTTCGTCCTCTTCACCCTCAGGAGCAATATCTCCAGTCTCTTTATATAAGTCTTATTTATGGCAATGCTCCTCTGTACTTTCTGCAAAGCTTTGACAAGTTTCCTGAAATGTGATGCCTGGAATTTTATGCAATGCTCCAACTGAGGCCTAACCAATAATTTGTAA
>JAHRHZ010000065.1:19153738-19186244 GCA_024137785.1 Ginglymostoma cirratum
ACACACTCTTTCCTAACTACCTTATCAAATTGACCTCAAATTAAAATAATTCTGAAACTGCAAACTTCAAATTTTATTTTCTATGCTCCACGTCCAGGTTATATATAGACAATAAGGAAACTATTGGCCTTCTTGCTGATCCTTAGGGGATCTCACTGCATACTTCTCTCCAGTCAGAAAAAGAATCTGATCATCACCACTCTCTGTCAAGTCTCGTTTAGCCAAATGCATTACCATCAGTCTTTTAATCCCTTGTGGTCTTATTTTCTCAATATTTACGTCATACTTTATCAGATGGCTTTTTTAAAACATATATATATTGTTGTATTTTGACATATTCTGAACTAATTTACTCATTTCATAACTGACCAAAGAAGCTACAAAAGATGGCTTTATTTGATCCCTGCATTTCGACCACTCCCCTACCCCAAGACAGAACAAAATAAACCTTCCAGACTAATGTTGACTCAATGCTCTTTTCTGAAACTAATTGATAGAGATACTACCAAATGAATGGGATAGGTTTTTGTGGTGCAATGGTAGTGTCCCTATCCCTGAGCTAGGAGGCTTGAATCTCACCTGCTCCAGAAGTGGGTACTAACATCCCTGAACAGGTTAATTAGAAAATATAATTGAATGTGTCATTTGGAATATAAATACACTCACTGTCTCAAATTCCTAATGTGCAAAATCCACAATTTGGGATGTGTAATCAACCTGATCACCTGCTTCATTTAGGAAAAAAGAAGAATTGGATTTCTCACAAATCTCATGATGAATCTGTAATTTTCTTCTGAATGCTTTTAAAACCTGCAGGAAGCTGTTCTGCAGACAGAGATCCATCATAAAGTCACAAGTCAGCAATACCACGAAAGTGGGAGAACTATCCCAACCTATTCTAATTTAGTGTTCCCCTGGGAAGTATTTACCTGAAAATTTGACCATAAGAAACCCTACAGCTAATGGAGAGTCCACTGCTTTACAAGACTGTTGCTTCAATGACAACATCAACTCATCTAAGAAACTATAGGTCTGCCAGATAAGGGACTGAAACAACTATAGCAAATAATCATATTGTTTTACAGGCATCTTTGTGTGATAGTGTTTGTGAGATGAGTGAGATTTTGTGTTTTAAACATCCATGATAAATGTTTGATAGTAAATAATATTCTTTACTTTGAAACTGGCCTGAATGCATTTTTTAGGACAAAAGTGTGTCACCTTGCACTTCTCTGCATTGAACATCATCTGTCACTTATCCAGCCACCCCACCAACTTGTTAGTGCCTTTTGGAATTCCACACTAGCCTTCTCACAGTTTATAATTCTTCAAAGTTTAGTATCCCAGCACTCCAAAGTCCAGTCCATTAATACATATTAGCAAAGACCAGTGTCCCACTACTGATCCCAAAGTACTCCACTACAAACCTCATTTTAGTGCAGAAAAGTCCATTAACCCTGTTTCCAATTACTCATAAATTCTTTATCTACATTGCTATTGTCTCACTTATACCATGATCCATAACTTTCCTCACAGGTCTATTGTGTGGCTCTGTATCAAACCCCTTCTGGAAATTCATGAAAATCACATCAACATCATTAACCTCATTGACATTTCTTCAACCTGTTCAAAAAAACTCGAGCTAGTTAATTAAACATGATTTCCTACATAGAAATCAATGCTGACTCTTCCTAATTATCTCACCTTTTTCCATGTGATTGCCAACTCTGTCCTAAGTAATAGTTTCTAGTTCACTTTGGACAATGCCAACCTGTCCATGTCCTATCCATGTGATCTTATTTTGTTTCTGTATTGTCTCCTCTATTTTGACATCAATGATATCTTCTTTTGTGAAAGTAAAGCAAAAGTAAGCATACAGCAACTCACATATTCCTTTTGCCTTGACAAAATAATATTACTTTTTGGCCATTGTTGATCATTCCTTAACAGCCCTTTTATTGAAACTATCGTCTGTTCTCCTGAGATATGTTTGGTCTGTGCCTGAACTATCTCTGCATTAAAAACCCATAATTTCTTATTGACTGTTTTCTTGGCAAATTGTTGTTTTCATTTCATCCATACAAGGTCCCTTCTCAAAAGACTGAAAATAGCTCCCTTCCAGTTGGGTATTTTCACCTTTGATTTTTTTTTTCTTCTTCCATTTCTCTAACTACTTTAACTGTAGTAATTGTTAAATTATATGTTTCTACTTACTCATGGGACATGAGCATTGTTGGCTGGGCCAGCATTTATTGCCCATGTCTAGTTGCACTTGAGAGGGTGATAGCGAGCTGCCTTCTTGAACCGCTGCAGTCTATATGCAATAGTTACGTAATTATCTTATGATCACTATTACCAGATTCTCTTCCATTGAATCACCCTTCACTTGCTCTACTGCATTCCCCAGGCTTCGATCCAGCACTATCTTCATCCTGAGAAAGCTTTCTTTTACGCTGTTTACAAATTCTTTATCCTCCTTGACTTCCATAATGCTTCTCCTTAGTCTGTGTTAGGGTGATTAAAATCCCATAAATTCACTGCTCTTTTACTTTTTGCCAAAATTTTCCCAAAGATTTGTTTCTCTATCTCTTTCTCACTATTTGGGGGTCTGTAGAAAAAGCCCAACAAAATAATAGCTCTTTCCTTTTCCGCAGCTCTAACAAAATAGGTTCAATCTTTGAACTTTCTAGCAGATTGTGTTTCTGTAGATCTGCAGTATTATTCTTAACCTATATGGTCAAATCTCTCCTTTCCTCTCTCCTTCCTAATCCCTCCCGCATCCATTTTAACCAGAAATATTTCGTTCTCACGATCCCCTTTTCTCATCCAGTCTCCCAATGGAGTCACCATGCCATAAACCCATGTCACATCTTGACTTTTTTTCTGGGGAAGTAATGGCCTAGTGGTATTATCGCTGGACCGTTAATCCGGTAGACCCAGATAACATTCTGGGGATCCGGGTTCAAATCCCACCACGGCAGATGGTGGAATTTGAATTCAACAAAATATAGGGAATTAAAAATCTAATGATGACCACGAATCCATTGTCGATTGTCAGGGAAAAAACCCCCCATCTAGTTCATTAATGTCCTTTAGGAAGAAAACTACCATCCTTACCTGATCTGGCCTACATTGACAGATCGACAGCAAAGAAGTTAACTCTGAACTGCCTTCTGGGCAATTATGGATGGGCAATAAATACTGCCTAGCCAGCAACACCCTCTCCCCGTTAATGAATAAAGAAAGAAAGCTCCTCCTTCTAACACACATGCATTCCAATACTATGTTAGTCACAAAATGGTTTCAACACATTGGGTCCATCATAGCTCCCCAAAGAAGCAATACATCTATCATTATTCCCCCACTTTGAATCTGCATGGCGAAGAGGACATTCTTTTCTGATGGCTAAATCTCTCTTCAACAATTTGACCGACTGTACCCCCAACACATCCTCACACAGTTCATTCCAGATCCTAACCATTCATTGCTTGAAGAAAGTTTACTACATGTCACCATTTGTTTTTTTTAAAACCAATTTCCTGAACTCTGTGCCCTCTGCTGCTCAATCCATCTACTAATGAGAACAGTTTTTGCTTTTTCATTCTGTCGAGATCCCTCATGGTTTTGAATAGATCTATTAAATCTCTTTGCAACCTTTTCTTCTCCCAGGAAAATAGCCCCAAATTTCCTATAAGTTTTCCTGATAGAAGCTCCTCATCCCTCCAGCCATTTTTATGAATCTTTCTGTATTCTGTGTAACACCCGCACATTTTTTGTAAAACGTGCCACCAAAATGGGAAGTAATTGAAAATTATACGCAGATCAATTGATTTTTTTTTCTTCCATCTAATCCTTGCTCTTTCTTATTCTTTATTCAATTAAAATTTGCCTATGTTTTCTGTACAGCTCTAATATTGCAGATTGATTTCCCTCCCACTGCCAAATTACTTAAGCCCTACCTCACGGCACTGGTTAACCTCCCCATGAGATTATAGATCCCAGCCCTATTCAGGTGCAACACATCCAGCTTGTACAGCTGCCTCAGAATTGGTCCCAAAGCCCCATGAATCTGAAACCATTCGCCTTAGAACAGTTTTCCAGCCATGCAATTATTTTTAAAATTCTTGTCAATATTTTTCTTTACCAGTGATTCCCTTTCACTGCACTTTATAAATATCATGTACTGCATGTATCTTTTAACTCTTCAAAATCCTACAATTTCTTCCAGACAGGTCAAATCATGCAAATAGTTAACACTGTGCTCATGTTTGGAATGACCTGCTGCTAAACTCGATGCATTCTTGGGGTTGTCGCTCTTACCTAAAAGATTTGCTCATTTTGCTAAATAACAGAAGTTACCCATGTGTGAAGGAAAGTGTTAACAAATCTACTATTAAAGAAAGCCTTCCATTGCTTGCTGAACAAATTTTGGCATTTTTACAGCGATCAGCTCATTAGTTTATTGAGTCTCAATCCACAGATAAAAAGTATGGACTTATGTTTTGGTTGCTTCTAAAAGCACATTTCCAGGCATCAAATATTTTAGAGACATACATTTCTGCAACAATATTAGCAAGCTGTTAATTACACTCAGAAATAGGCAGCTTCGTCAATGTCATTAGAAGTGGGAAAAGGCCCCATAATCATGGTTTCTGTTAAAATAAATTTTGCTATTTTTAAAGTTGGCCAGCTCGATCTTACTTCGGTATTCTCTCGCTTGCCTTGCTGCAACGCGATTTCACTTCTTGCTTACATAATTGCTTTAAGCAGAGTCCCTGCATAGCCCTGAATCAACAGTGTACTGCTGTGCTGGAGTTAGCAGTTTGATTGTGCATACTTCCTTGAGTCAGATTGTCAATTTATAAATGCTGCTGTATATTAATAGAAACCATATGTTTACAGAGAAGGATATCAACAGCGTTTTTGAATTCAAATGGAAAATATCAGGTTTGAAGTTTGGAACTGATTCCCAGAATATTGTAAATTTCAACTAATTATATGGGTACTTGTGCAAGATCCCACTATATCGGCAGAATTTTATGCTTCTCAACCGGGGGTTGAAGGCAAGAGGGAGTCCAACTCGGAATTATATGGTTTATCTATTCCTATTTCCACCACTCCCCTCCCTTTTGAAGAAATGAACATATGAACAAGGAACAAAATTAGGCCACTCAGCCCTTTGAGCCTGCTTTGCAACTCAGTAAGATCATGGCTGATTTGATTTTAACCTCAGCTGTACATTCCTGGATATCCCCAATAATCTTTCATCCACTTGGTCATCATTTATATCTTTCTCTATCTTCAAAATATTTAAAGATTCCGCATCTACTGCCTTTTGAGAAGGGAGATTTCAAAAACTCTCAACTCCCTGAGAGAGAAAAAAATGCTTCCTTATTTCTGAATTAAATGGGCAACTCCTTATTTTTAAATTTTGACGCCTAGTTCGAGATTCTTCAGCAAGGGGCAACTTCATTTTGACATCCACCCAGTCAAGCCCCCTCAGGATCTTATATGTTGCAAGTAAATCACCACTGACTTTCTAAAAGCTGGAGAATATAGGCCTAACCTGTCCAGCCAATCTTCATAAAGCAATCTGCTCATTCCAGATATCAGTCGAGTAAACCTTTTCTGAACTGCTTCCATAGCCTTAACAGCCTTCTGTATGTGCTGTGACCAGTGCTGTACACAATATTCCGAATGTGGTCTCAACAATACCCTGTATAATAGAGGCATAACCTCCCTACTCTTACATTCAATTCCCCTCGCAATAAAACATAGCATTCTATTAGTTTCCCTGATTACTAGCTCCACCTGCATACTAATCTTCTGCGATTCACGTGCTAGGATCCCTAGATGTCTCTACAATCCAGAGCTGGGCAACCTCTCACCATTTCAATAATATTCCTCAATTTCACTCTATCTGCCAAAATCAACAACTTCACACTTTCTCGTCATATACTCCATTTCCCAGACCTTTTCCCAGTCATGTAACCTATCTACATCTCTTTGTAGACTCCTATATCCTCGATACAACTTACCTTCTTACCTACCTTTGCGTCATTGGCAAAATTAGCTGCCATACTTCCAATCCCTTCATCCAAATCATTTATATAAATTATAAAGAATTGAGGCTCCAGCATTGAAGCTTGTGGCACACCACATTTGATATCCTCGCAGCTTGAAAAAAGCCCATGTATTTATGCTGTCTGCCTCCTGTCAGCCAGCCAATCATCTATCCTCACAAATGTGTTACCCCAACACCATGAGCTTTTATTTGTGATTCTAATCATTGATGTGGCACCCTATCAAATGCCTTCTGGAAATCTATGTACAACGCATCCACTGGTTCCCCTTTATCCACAGCAGAAGTTACTTCTTTGAAGCCATGTTGGTTCTGCCCGATCACCTTGAACTTGTACAAGTACCCTGTTATAATGTCTTTAATAATAGCTTCAAACATTTTCAATTATGAAAGATCAAGGTTAAACTACTGTGAAAATCTCTTACCTACAGCATTATGGTCCAATTGTTGGTTGTAGCTAGATTCTTGTTCTGAGCCTTAATATCTGCCTGTGCAAACCATCTACATGTCTGGTGTGAGCCCCTCATAATTTTTTTCATGTGCTCCCACCAAAAAATGTCATGGACAGTAGAAAATATAAGTTTTAAATGCTTCTTCACTACTTTAAAAAAAATGAAGATCGGGTCCTGATTTCAGTGCCCATTCTACCTCTGTATTATCAGAGACCTCTATGATGTTGAGTCAGCAACCCAACATGTCTGAGATTACAGCAGTCCTGACTTCAAAATATAACACGTACACTATGTATTTGTGTTAAAGAACCATCTGTACTGTCATAAAGTTGTTGTTTTGCCTTAGTTGTTGTCCTGTCCCAATTTAAATACCGGCCTTAGAAAAAGCTAATATTATTGCCTGTGATAATGCATTTCCTTCCAGAGGAGAGGTTCTCGAGGTCAAGCTCACATCAGTTGTGTTTTCTTCTCTGTTGAAGTAGAATTGGAGAGTTTTGCAATCAACTGGTGAATAAGGAGAAAAACACAGAATTCCCATTCGAGAACCATCCTGGATAGATATGGACTTTGGCTGTGAATAGGATTTCATCACGTTATGCAGTCCTCTATTACTAGGCCAGCTTACAAGAGAAGAATGGTCACTTGCATGTAGTTTCAGGATTCCAACATGTGTGGAACTATGACGGAATAAAAGTCAGCGCTTTGTAGAGAAGCAATGACTGATGAGCAGATGGAATTTTTGAAAAGAGGACCTGCATAATTTTAAAAATGACATCATTTCATGAGCTGTTTTGCTTACTGCCGAAATTATTTAGTGCTGTAAAAATAAAGGATAACTTGCTGTGATGCATCCCTTGTGAACACGCAGAGGATCTTAAATAACACTTAAAACAATGTCACATCCAGAACCAAGACACCGTTTAATGTTTGCAAAACTTATGTGCTTTTTAAGCGCAGAGATAAAAAAAAGTGTGTATGTTTGCAGGTAGCTGCTTGAATGACATATGCAATTTGTCGTATAAATATAGTATTACATTACGACATAGGGATTATTCCATGGTTCTTAATGTGCAAGGAATGTTCAGAGCTTGCAGCATTAAGAGCTATTCAGAGTAAGTGGAAAGTATAGAAGCCTTGTTGTGTAGGCGTGCAACATCTAATTTGTGGTCTATTTACTAACTTCATTGTTCTGCATATGTTGTTTACACTACAGGAAAATAATTTAAATGCACAAGTAGATTAAGTGGTCTCTGCATGGCTTAATATGGCGCAGGACGATCTGGTGTAGCATTAGTTGTAAGTGAACTAATTCTTCGAATTATTTAGCTGCACATTTCGGCAGCACTGTAAAGTTCTACGAAATGTCAGGGAATAACCAGAGCATTAGCAACTCGAAGTTATAGGTTTAGATCTCATTTTCTACTATTGCTGGCATGAAACTCATTTTGTGCACTTTCTGTTGCTTTTTTTATAAATCAAGTGATTTCGAATAGACTTGTATTGGTTTGCATCAGGCCAAAAGTAGTCCTTGACTGTGTCCATGTTTATTAAAATAATTAAATTAAATTAAATTAAATTAATTAATTAAAACAAAATATATACAAAAAGATTATTGAAAATTGAAACAAGGTGATCTTGCAGGTAATACAAAATGAACTTCAGTGCGGAACTGGTTCTGCTTTTCTTCAAAGTTGCTATGTTCTCTTTGACAGCTGCACCAGTAGGGTTTTTCTGTTCACTTTATCCTGAAAGGTGTCATTGATTGTATCTTTGACATTCAGTAGTATTTCTATACAGCTTCCTAGTCACGTCTGAATCACTCGACCAAACAATATATTAATGTAAAACAAGGATATGATTTTATTTGTAATGTTCTTTATTGATATGATATTCACTCCCATTATGCCATAATGAAGTTTACTCTCTTCAGTACAAGTGCACTTGTTGTGTGATCTCAAGCTCATTGAAACTTTTCACGAGATCATTGACTTCTTAATTTAGTACTGTCAACAGGCACTGTGCCTTATTGAATTGGCCATCATTTATATATGTAAGTTGTGATGGTGAATGCTTTCTTAATGCAAAGCCATTACTTTCGCTACAGCATTGTAACAAATTTTACAATACTTCCATTTCATCCCGTCCTGGGTGCTGTTCCAAAGGGAAATAACATGATATTAGGTAGCCTCCTCAGAGCACATTGAAGTTTGCAAAAGTGTGGTTCCCTTTCCTCCTCTGGTTATGTTTGAGGACTTTAATGTCTTTCTATTTATGGACCATGCTTTGATGTATGAGTAATGTTTCTGAAGGAATTAATGTTCATGTTACATTAGCTCAACTCATTCTTCTGATGTCACCTGCAGTCTGTGGTGAAGACAAACAATTTTACTCCAGCTTTTGGAAGGAGCAGATGTACCCATACCTGAGCACCGTAAGGTCCTAGCAACTATGCTTGACAAAGCATATTTGTATTTATTGCTGTCAGCTTTTTGTGATGGTGTATTGTCTACCACGAATCACTAGATAAGCCCAGGACAACGGAAGAATAGTGGCAGAAAACTACTTCAAACAATCCTCACCCTATATCACACACTAATAGAGATAGTAAATGCCACAATATGCCGGGAGTGGTCATCTGGGAAAGTATCACATCCTACTAGTGTATTTTTTTCAGCTTGCCTGCTTAGTCTTTCTATTCAGTGTTCAACACAGTCCATAGTGCCTCTAATTCTATTTTAAAAAATCAGCAGCAAGTTGCTTTGTTTCAGTAGGAGTTTTGCATGATGCTGAAACTTGTACCATTCAACATTGCTGCAACAGTAAAATTACATTTGGCAGCAGGAAGACAGTGCAACACATTTAAACATAAATGCAAATCTGACTAGTTACTGGTCAGCACAAGCATAATTGTGCTTAATCAGTTTGGTTTTGATTAATTGAAAAAGACTTTGAATATAATAAAAAAAACTGCACTGTGCTTATTTTGGAGGAGGAAGGCATACATTTCATAACAGCAATTATAATTATAAACAGATTATCTTTGCCATTTCATCAATTAGGCCTCAACAAGCAAGCTCCATGCTGGAGGTGGGAGCAGAGCTGATTAAAGCATGATGTATTGCACTCAAATTGGAACTGAGGCAAGGCTGATTGAAATTCAGGGCAATGCGCACATCCAGTATGATGGAGTCAAATATGGAATTGATTAAAAGTAAAAGTAAAACCCCTAAAGTTCTGAGTTGTGAAAGCTGTAAAGAGAGTCTGACTGCTGGCCATAGCTCCCCAAAAACTGCCTTACCTTCCCGACCAAGAACTTTAGAAACTTGCTGGATGAGCTAAAGTCTAAGTCCAATAATTGGTGCATGAGAGCCTTAGAAAATGTATTTGGGAGGAGGCAGGGTTGGGTGAAACAAGTACTTCTGAATGCACAACTGAAATATATATTAAAGCTGGACTGCTGGTCAAGCTAAATTACACATAGCAAAATTAAGGTAAGGTTCCAATAGGAACAAATAAGAAAAGACAGTATATTTTTCAAAGAGTGATGAAAATGTTGCCCTGACTGAAATTTGATAATTGAGCAATAAAATACTGGAAGCATGCAGCAGAAACCGTCAGACATAAGAGACAGGAGCTTGAGGAAGGATTTGGTCCAGATGGTTGCTGTCAGCTCTCATGACCATGAAACCTTTGTTAATTGTCAGAAAAACCCATTTAGGAAGAAAACTGCCATACTTACCTGTTGTGGCCTATGTGTGGCTCTTAGCATTGGTCCTGATGTCAAGTTAGGCCTTGCCTGACTTCTTGAATGATTCTGCCCCATTTCTCCCCCAGCCCACACTTCTTCGAGATCCCAAACTATTGTCCCCTTAAGTCTGTATGACATCATTATAGTTGGTGATCCTTATGGCATGCCTCAGTGTTAACCCTTTCAGACCCATGTGCAACAGTAATAAATGGTGCTTCCCTTCTATCAATAATGAAAGTTTATTGGTAATTGCTACTGGTGGAATTATGCTGTTATCTGTGTGGCTGCTTCTGACATACTGCTACACTTCAGAAATACACTATTGGCTTAAAACGCTTTGGCATCCTGATAGTGTGAAAGTGATTTCAAATAAACAAGTCTTTCCCCTGACTTATTGACAAAGTTAACTAAGTCCGATGGCAGTAAGCTACTATTTTTATATATACACATATTAAACGTTATAGGCGCAAGACAGTATTAATCATACAATTTCAATAATAAATGGTGAATCAAATGCAGTCCATACATTCCTTCATGGGAAATAATGTCAACCAAGGAGTATAGTGCATTGCATCTCCTTTGGAGGATCATTTTCACTCTCAAAACATGGTAACAGAAATAGCATGGGATGTCCAATAGTCATAAAGTAAACTGGTCTGTGCCCAAACATTACTGACATTCTGTTCTCATGCAGAATGTAAAACATACCAAATTTACAGGAACAACAAGATACAGAAGGAGGCACAATAGACATTTGTCCATTAACCTCGCAGGTGCAGGAGACAATTAAGTTGTGAAGAACTCACTTAACAAAGGCACTAGGAGAAAGAAGTCCTGGATGTTCTAGCACCCTCATTTGGTAAGCTTAGAAAAATTGCTGATTGCATGATTAATACTGTTTGGGGTGTGTAAGGTTTACTATTGCGTATATATAAAAATAGTTGCTTATTGCCACCAGCTGGAAATGAGGTCCACCTCTGTTGCAAGGGGCTTATAATGTTAAAAACCAGCTGTCTAAATATCAAACCTTAGACCTCAGAAGGTAAATAAAAGAAATGTTAGACAAAGAAAAATTGACAGTGAAGGGCAAGCAGCAGGTAGAGGTTCAAACAAGTTAAAATTTGTGTGGGGGCGGCTGTTTGAGATACTCGTGATGATATTCAAAATGTCAAATTTTGAGGTAATAAACACGTGGTTAATGGTTCAGGTGAGGTTAGGAATGGAGCACATGGGGAATAGGATCGGGAGTAGACCTTTCGGCCTGTCTAGCCTGCTCAGCCATTCAAACACAACGTGGCTGATCATTTATCTCTACACCATGTTTCTCCAATATCGACATATCCCTTGATGTGTTGAAGCCAGGGTACTGATAGAACAAAGTATACAAAATATAGCCAGTTAAAACACATAGCGAGTGGGCACCTTTACAAATGCCTCGTCATGTGATTTGATGGAGTAAATGATGAACTGCAGTTTGCTTAAGTGATACCGTCTAATGTAGCTTTTGGAATCTATGATAATGAAGATTGGTAATTGTATTTTAATTGCTGCAAATGTATGCTTCTTTTTGTATGACATTATGGTGATGTCTGTGGAAATATTATTAAAAATAAGAAGCTACAAGTTGTTCGAAGTTGCACATTAAATGCATATAAAATAAACTTCCATCAATCTTTTATGGCTTTCCATACAGAGAGTGAAAACCATATGCTCATTTTAAATCTTGAAGGTTAGTGTCAAATATGAGGTAGTAACTCATCCACCTGGTAAATGCTACTCTTAACTTTGAGTCTAAATAGGGAACAGAATTTAATGGATTGCTGTTTTGATATTGTGCATTTTACATTACTTTTCAAAGTCTCAAATTTCCACCCAAATACAAAGAACAGGTTAAAAGGACTCAGAGGACAGGAAATAATCAGGACTGGTGGATAGATGTAATACAGTTTCAATTTTAAAGTAATTAATCCTTATGTCCATTATTTAATATTTCCATTATAAATCCTCATGATCACATTTAAAATGTCTATGTCAACTTATCTTGTGGTAAGTGTTATCACCAGTGTTGGCACTGCAGTACCTGATTTCAGGGGAAATGGTGCATACAGCTTAGTAAGTTGACGTAGGCAGTTACCATTACAAAAGGGGCAAGACTGCTTATAATTTTAAAAAAAATGCCAGTGTGTCTGTACAGACTGCAAAAATCTGGCACATACTAGTTTCTAAATTTTAAGATTATTTAGTTTTTTTAATTTGAAGCTCAAAGACAGGATGATAGCCAAACATCAACAAGCGATTACTGTGCAGAGTTTTGGCAAGTAAACTGGGCATAAACAAGTTATGTTGAACTAAAATTATGGGATTCTGAAGTTGTTCATTGTAAGATCTGTTGATTCTAGAAATTAGTGATGTTGGTATTTTACATTCCTGTTAATACCAAAAGATTGGCAATTTAGTGAAATTAGTGAAATAATCTGAAAACTGAGTCAAGTGAAACCTATCTTGACTTTGGGACATTGGGACAAATCAGCTTAAAGAGGTTAAAAACCTCTGAAAACCAAAACTTTACTAGCAAATAAACCAACACCAACAACACCTCATTCCTTACTAGCAAAATGACTCAAAATATTTCACAGATATGTTGAGGAACAGCATATAGATCAAGTTGATAGACTTTAGGAGGGGTATCTAAAGCTTTAGGCATAAAGTAGGTTCTAAGAAGATCTTGAATGGAGAAAAGCAGTGGGTAGCCTATCAAAATATCTTAGTCATGTAGATGTGTTCTCATTCGTTCTATCAACATGTGATGCAAGCCTAGTTTGACAGCCAAGTTCTTCAGGATGCAATGACATCCGGTCCTGATGGAACCAAAACTGGGAATCAGGAAGTACTATGGTATAGATAGTATTTGGCCAGCCCAGTCAGTAGTGGTGCTACCAAGCCATACCTGATGATGAACATTGAACTTCCTCCACCCACAGCATATTATGTACCCTTGGTATCCTCTGTCCCTCATTCAACTGCTGTTCAATGTGAGGAATATCAATTCATTAACTGAGTGATGCCAGTCAATCGTGATCAGCAGAAATCACAATCACAGAATTGTTGCAGAGCAGATGGAGCCATTTGGCCTATCATCTTTGCATTGGGTCTCTGAGAATTTTAACTTGATGCCAATCCCCTGCCTTTTTCCTGTAAACCTGCACATTGTTTCTAGCTTGGCCATGTCTGGAGTCAATTTGAAAATATCCCAAGACCATTTCCTTCTGATGCACCACAGAGGTTTATAAAATCATGTGGGGCATAGATAAGAGTCATCTCGCTAGGGTGGGGAGTTCAAGGTTAAGGGTATTATTTTTAAGATGAGAGGAGAAAGTTTTAGAAAGGAAAAATGAGCATGTTTTTCACACAGAGAGTAGTTTGTGTGTGTAATGAACTGCCGGAGGAAGTGATGCATGCAGGTACAGTTACAACATTCAAAAGACATTTGGAGAAGTACATGAATAAGAAAGGTTTGAAGGGATATAGGCCAAATGCAGGCAAGTGGGACTAGTTTAATTAGAGAACACGGTTGGCATGGACTAGTTTGACCAAAGTGCCTTTTTCCTTACTGTATGACTCTATAGATCTTTAAATCTAGTACTTACCATTTCTCAGTTTTAATACCACCAGGACCACTTGCCTTCAGACTTCATTGCATTCTTCAAATAAACCTTGTCAAAGGAGCTGAACTCCAGAGGTGAAGTGAGATGAGAAGAGAATAAGTGGTTTGGACAGCAAGGCAGCATTTGATCAAGTATGGTACCACATAGCCCGTGTTGGGACTTGGCAATAACTCTTCACTGGTTAGAGTCACGCCTACTGCACAGGAAGAGGGTTATAGTTGTCGGAGGCCACTCATCTCAACCTGGGGCATTACTTCATCAGAACCCAACCATCTTCACTGCTTCATCAACAACCTTCCTCTCATCATAAAGTCAGCATCGGAGATGTTTACTGATGACTACAGTGTGTTCTGTATTATTCACAACTCCTTTGATGCTGAAGTTGCCTGTGCTCACATCAAACAAGGCTTGGTCACCATCCAGAGGAAAGCAGCCCATTGTCTGAAATGTCATCTATCACACTAAAGAGTAACTCCTCCATCTTTACTGCACTGTGTTATAATTTAACCTAACTTCAGGATGCACTAGAGCAATTTATCAAGGCCCCTTTGTTGCAAAAGTGGTAAATATAGATGATCAAATTCCGACTTCTATCATTTGACTGTTATAACTGAGACATTTTGCAGACTAAAATGTCTTTTAGAAAGTTGGAAACATGGACCTAAAATGGCTACAGTGGTTAACCCATGTGAAATAACGAAAGCCGTCTGCACTGAAATTGCTATTTGATGGAAAGCTATTGAAACCAGGCAACTGAATCAGTTTCAATGAATTCATCTCTTCAGTTTTAATTTACATTGAGAGATGAAAGATTCACTTGTCAGTTAGCCAGCTTGGAGAGATGATGGAGCTAGATTTAGATTTATACATTGAACTATATTTCAACATATTTTTTCTGAAGAAAGGTCTCGACCCGAAACGTCAACTTTCCTGCTCCTCTGATGCTGCTTGGCCTGCTGTGCTCATCCAGCTCCACAACGTTTTATCTCAGATTCTCCAGCATCGGCAGTTCCTACTATCACTATATTTCAGCAGTTACTTTTGAGCAGAAGAGCAGAAAGAAGGAAAAATGGATTTTAAAACAAGATCCGGAAGTCTCTGTGCACCTGCCTGTTTCTCCCATCAACTTGGAATATGGTGCCTAGTGAAAAAGCAAATTGAGACAGCACAGTCAACACAGTGGCTCAGTGGTTAGCAAGTTCGATTCCAATCTCAGGTGACTATCTGTGTGGAGTTTGCATGTTCTCTCCATGTCTGCGTGGGTTTTCTCTGGGTGCTCCAGTTTCCTCCCTCAGTCCAAAGATGTGCAGGTTACGTGGATTGACTGTGCTAAATTGCCCATAGTGTCCAGGGTTGTGCAGTCTAGATGGATTAGCCATGGGAAATGCAGATCTATAGGGATAGGGAAAGGAGTGCATGTGGGTGGGATGCTCTTTGGAAGGTTGATGTGGACTTGATGAGCCAAATGGCCTACTTATGCGCTGTAGGAATTCTGTGAGACAGCTATACACTTAGAACTCAAAGATACCTACAGATTTCACCACTGCAGGGGTAACCAATCCTCACATACCACCCCACCAACCTCCGGATCCAACGCATCATCCTCCGACACTTCCGCCATCTGCAGTCAGACCCCACCACCAAAGACATCTTTCCCTCCCCACCCTTATCTGCCTTCCGGAGGGACCACTCCCTCCGCGACTCCCTTGTCCGCTCCACACTCCCCTCCAGCCCCACCACACCCGGCACTTTTCCTTGTAACCGCAGGAAGTGCTACACCTGCCCCCACACCTCCTCCCTCACCCCAATCCCAGGCCCCAAGAAGACTTTCCACATCAGGCAGAGGTTCACCTGCACATCTGCCAATGTGGTATACTGCATCCGCTGTACCCGTTGTGGCTTCCTCGACATCGGGGAAACCAAGCGCAGGCTTGGGGACCGCTTTGCAGAACACCTGCGCTCAGTTCGCAACAAACAACTGCACCTCCCAGTCGAGAGCCATTTCAACTCCCCCTCCCATTCCTCAGATGACATGTCCATCCTGGGCCTCCTGCAATGCCACAGTGATGCCACCCGAAGGCTGCAGGAACAGCAAATCATATTCAGCCTGGGAACCCTGCAGCCCAATGGCATCAATGTGGATTTCACAAGCTTCAAAATCCCCCCTCCCCCAGCCGCATCCCAAAACCAGCCCAGCTCATCTCCACCTCCCTAACCGGTTTTTCCTCTCACCCCAAGCCACACTCCCATCTCCTATCTACTAACATCTCCCGCCCCCTTGACCTGTCCGTCCTCCCTGGACTGACCTATCTCCTCCCTACCCCGCTACCTACACTCACCTTTACTGGCTCCATCCCCGCCTCTTCGACTTGTCTGCCTCCTCTCCACCTATCCTCTCCTCTATCCATCCTCTATCCACCTCCCCCTCTCTCCCTATTTATTTCAGAACCCTCTTCCCCTCCCCCATTTCTGATGACGGGTTTAGGCCCGAAACGTCAAGTTTTCCTGCTCCTATGATGCTGCTTGACCTGCTGTGTTCATCCAGCCCCATGCTTGTTATCTCGGATTCTCTAGCATCTGCAGTACCTTTTATCTCTAAACAACTATGGTCTCAGGTTATAACACCTCAGTGATTCTGAGGTCATTAAAACTGCATGACTTGTATTCTCCCTATCTATACCAGACACTCAGAGATAGTAGGAACTGCCGATGCTGGAGAATCTGAGATAACAAGGTGTAGAGCTGGATGAACACAGAAGGTCAGGCAGCATCAGAGGAGCAGGAAAGCTGACGTTTCAGATCTGGACCCTTCTTCAGAACTATACCAGACACTCTCCTTTTTAAATGTATTAAGTATATTTGCAGGTGTGTTTTTGATGTTGTATCTTAATATTGTTTTTCTTTGGGTTCCTGGGTGAAAGATTCCTCTTTCCCTGGCTCAAGATAATGTTTGGTATTTGACTCCTCATCAGGTCATACCACCTATTACAGCATCTTCCAAACCAGTAACCTCTACAATCTAGAAGGACAATAGACAGGCAGTAGATGCATTGCAAATTTCCTTCAGCGTCCTGACGTCTTTCACTAATGTTTGGTAAAAACCCTGGCACTCCATCCCTAATGGTGCTGTTAGTGTACCTATACAATACAGACTGCAGCGTTCCAAGAAGACGGCTTGGAATTACGTCTCAAATGCAGTTAATGATGGAAGTTAAATGCTGCACTTGCCAGCAATACCTGCATCCCAAGAATGAAGAAAAGAAAGTGGGCCTTATCAACATTGATCTTGCTGTCTTCTTATAATTTGATTCTGATTCCCAGTGTTGCACAATATCCCACTCCTGCCAGCTAGTTACTACTGTCTAACAGCATGCCCTCAGCTCTCGGTTCAGGCAGAACACTGATGAGGGTCAAGCCGATGAGAGTTAAAATTTCCCATGCTTTATGCTGTGAATTCTGGAACATCTGTTATCTACCTCACCCACCTATAGATCGAGAGCACAGGCACAGGCAGTGACCCGTCAAGGAGGCAAATGATTAACTATCAACTGCAAGATCTTGAAATGTTTGCAAGAAAAGAAATATGGTTTTGCAGAAAGTTGGACAGAGTTGCAGAATTTGATCCCAGGAGTCTTGGCAAAAATCCAGAAATAGCATTAGAAAGGAATTTCCGTTAATCAGCCAAGCTAAGACAGCGACATTGACATTCGGCCCACATGGCTGTTACATAGGGCAGCATGGAGGCTCAGTGTTCAGTGCTACTGCCTCACAGTGCCAGGAATCCAGGGTCAATTCTATTCCTGGGTCACTGCCTGTGAGGAGTTTTCACACTCCCTTTGTGTCTGCGTAGGTTTCCATTGGGTGCTCTGGTTTCCTCCCACAGTCCAAAGATGTACAGGTTAGGTGGATCGGCCATGCTAAATTAGTGTCCAGGGATGTGCAGGTTAAGTGGATTAGCCAGGGAAAATGTAGGGTTACAGGGATGGGGTAGGGGGCTGGGTCAGGGTAGGCTGTTCTTTGGAGGGTTGGTGTAGACTCATTGGGCCAAATGGCCTGCTTCCACACTGCAGGAATTCTATGATTCAATCAAAAGTAGTGCCATAGGAGGTCTCGAGATACATGCTGCTTGCACTTCCAGTCAGTGTAACATATATTTCTTGCAATATCACGAGGTCAAGCTTTTTCTGTTCTATACTTTAAAGAGTTTTCTATTTGTTAAAATGTTTAAGAAATGGTATTCTGCTTTGACAGGAGAAAAGAGTGGCAGTGAGTGAAAATAGACTTGACACCTGGACAGATGCAGCTTCAGCTGTTGACAGTGCTACGTGACTGCTTGAAGGACTGCAGCCAAAGTAGAACTACTTACAAGCCTGGATTATGCAATACACACTGAAAGGTAAACGCTGCCTCAAAGCTGAAATGTTTAGCAATATTCACAACGTTTTCAACAGCTGATAAAGATAAGAAGTTGGGAATTCAAATATTAAAATGTAGCAATACTGCGTGAGTTTGTATATTGTACTATCAGCAGAGTTTCACAACTGCCCACATTCTGATACATTATTCCAAACCACCTACATATATTAAGAACCAAAACATACCCAGAATTGACCCTTGTGTTCACCACATCTTTGACCCTTCTGCAGTTGGAACATCTTTCATTTGCTCTTTACTTCCTGTGCGTCACCCAGTATTCTATCCACGCCACAGCAGTTTCTCTTGTATCTGAAGTTGTGAGATGACCTATCCAAAGCCTCCTGAAAGTCCATCTACTACTGTATTCCTCCTTTAGCATATACAATCTGTCACTTTGTCACTCTTATTAAAATTATTAAACAGGACCTGCCTTAAACACACCCAGGCTGTGTTTGAAAAATCGATATTCACCTAATGCTCACTAACTTCATTGCAACTTATGAATGTTATGGGTTAGTCTGTAGCTGATGTTGGACCAACTACTTTTTAATGTATAACACCATTTGTCCCATCAAGACCACTCTGCCTCCCAACAGTACAATCCAGTCTGTTTCACTCCGAGCTTATTCTTTACTGCCTTTGACAAGCTGTTCGTACATTTTGCATTTTAAGTAAATGAAGAATAAATATTGACTGCTCCAAAGACTATAATGTAGTGATCTTCGCCGCTCATTTGCTCTCACATCGAACCTGCATTGCTAGCTTTTATAATTCTAAAGACAGGATAGCAATTCAAACTATCTTATCTTTTTAAACATTTATCTTTTTTTAAATGGCATCCTTTGTTTTGGAACATAATATCTTCAGAATTTCTTAAGCCTTATTCAAACACTCTAGCAGACTAAGTTATAAAAGCGTATTTATTCAAAGAGGTTTCAAGGGAAATCTAGTGGGAGCTGAGGAGCAGGCTGGGGTACAAAAACAACAGCAAAGCATTTATTTGCATCTAGTCTGTTCCATGTTGAACATAGAGACCTTCTAATGTCGCTTCCTCTCAGAATTGGCAACAGTTGCCTCTCAGAGGTTTTCATATCTTCCGGAAGGCAAGCCAAGTTAGAACTGAACTTAATTTCTTTAGTGCTGGCCCTTTTTTTATTCAAAAGCAAGATATTTATTCAAATGTCTTATTTAATTTTAACATCTGTAATGATAAAACCTGTACTGATTCAACACTGAACATTTTTCTACAAAGTTATACATTTTTGACACCACATTTCCCAGGTTTCTTATAATGATAGTATATTTGTAATCTAGGATTTTTCTTCTCCTGGTCCTCCCCTCCCCAGAATTTGAGAAATTTAATTTGATGTCTTGTTTTACTGACGCATTGTTATCTCCAATTTTATTCAGACACTGAGCCTCCTTTGATGGTTTGTTGTCGACAATATAATATGCACACACAGGTAATTGCAACAAAATAGTGTTTTTTTAAAAATAAAATTACATAAGTACAACATCAGTGTGAATTAATTATTAACGTCTTTCACAAACAATTGTTTAAAAGAAGGAAAATTGCAGCCTGTAAAGTTCTACAAGGTCAGAATATTTCCACAGCAGACTGCAAGATAGAGTTATTCTCTGATAAACCTTTAGCCTGTCTCAATATGCTTTGAAATGGAAAATTGTGTAAAAGGACAAGCTCCACAACAGATAAGACTTGGCACATCCGGTGATAAGTTACACAGTAATAGGTTATTACACAATTATGGTGATGTTGACTGAAGTACTGGCCAAGGTCTGCTGATAAGTAATGTAATGTATCCCAATTCAATCACCATACCCTGTTCGGCGAGAATATTAATGAAAAAGCACTGCTAATTTATATTTCTTGTTTAATAAAACATTAATTTATTTGTGTCAGTGTCTTATGTTTTGGTTGTTGCAGAAGTCATCTTGATATTGCAACATTAATAGTTTAGCAGCTCCTAAGGGATAGTGAAATTAGCAATATTCACTTCTTGATCCATTCTCTGTCTGTTTTGATTTGTGACTTGGGAATGCTTTCAGTCTCTGCTGCTTAATTGGAAAAAAAAAGAAACAGGAAACTTGCCCATGTTAAAACACAGTTTGTAAATTTAAGTTTGTAAATGGAGAGAATTGCAGATTAATGTCAACACCAACAAGTGACTTATATTTATATACTAGGAAAACATCCAGGGAACTTCATAAGAGAATCATCAAACAAACTTGAGGAAGAGCTTTAAATGAACCAAATGGCAAACTGTCAGCTCAAATAGGAGAGTGAATTATACCATTGGAACATAAAGCACAGGATTATTTGGGCTGAACCACTAAAAACTAGCTCAGTATCAGTTTCAGGGGGTTTCATGGAGGGTTTCTCTCCATGAGCTCCAGCGAGTTACCTCATGAAATTATCTGCTGCTCACCACATTATGTATGCACCGTTCCTCTCTGGCTCTTCTGCCATTATGCACTCACCAGTGGCTGCCAGGACCATCTGTGATTTTTGCTGCTGGTGCCAATTTAGGACCCAGCTGTGCAGCAGGCCAATCATTGCCAGCCACACACTGCCCTTCACAGATATGTCATGGGAGCGAAACAAGAAAGCACAAACCTCTGAGGGTGACTCAGTGGCAGTTCATTGCAAATACAAACTCACATTCATAAATGTTTTGCCATTTTATATTATTGCCTGTCTTATCAACTGTCATTGCAGCTACAAGAATCAACAGCACAGGCTACCTATTCTTCGTGCCACACCATGTCAGAAACCTTTCTGAAGGAGAGTTGCTCTTTCCCTAATGCACAGCATAGCCTAACGTTCAGTCATCATTCAATAATCAAGTATCCATGCTGGAAATTCTTCTACTGTTTTAAAAGTTCACCTTTGTTGAACAACAGCAAAAGTGAAGATTACACAAATAAAAGAAGGCTGCATTTGCTTCTAAGAACAAACAGGGAACAGTTGCTTTTCAAGGAACGACAAATTTTCAGTCAATGAATGATCACTTCACCCAAGTCAGATCTATTGGAACCAGCTGTCAATTAAGTTCTTTCCGGTTTATAGCAGCTGATGCTGTACCACTGCAGTGTCCATCAGATCACCTCCATGCCTGCTCTAGTTGTACAAGGTGCAAGGATTATGCAGCATTATATCTACATTCAGCCTCAGTCAGCGGGCTGCATAGCAGAATCATGGACAGTGGTTGAAGCAGATAGACCTTGTCTCCCAGCAACCATCTTGCAATGAAACAGGAACATGACAGTTCTCAAGGATATAGGCATGACGGCAGCTTTGTGCATTGATGGAATGAAATCATTTCTGTTGAAGAACTCAGTCATGATGTGATATGGTCCTCTCACATGATGAGTGGATAGTCCACAGTATCTTACAGCTAGGGGAAGCCAGCGATGTTGGCATTGCCTACAGCCTGGGTTGCAACACGAATCTTGCCAGGGGGAAACAAGATGAAGCAGTGTGATCCAGCGCAAATTGCCTTGATACATTTTTGGGTCAAAGATTGGGAGAACCCACACAGATCCCCAGTGGATCCTGGGAAGCAGCTAGTCGCATAAAAATTTAGTGCAGCTGTCTTCTTGATACCCACCCCTTCAGGCCGCAGGTGCCACTCCAGCAGTTGGCATAGTTCTGTCAGACATCCTCAATCTGTATCTCACTCATCCAGTGGAAATCACAGAGAAGATAGTAGTCTCTGGACCTCTTGTACATCCTGCACCTCCTGAGGGGAACTAAAACTGTGACATCTTCATGTGGAGGCTGGTCAGCAGCTGCTGGAGCTTGCTGCTGGTCTTGCCTTGCTGATGCATTTCTTCCTCATTAATTTCCCTGCACTATCATTGTCCAGCTATAGCTGGGTCTGTTGGTTACGGTTCCAATGTGAAGTAAGTTATCAAAAACAGAACAGGTCCTTGCTAATGTGAGCAGTCAGCGTTCACATCATATACCATCTGGAGCTGGATCTGGGGCTACCAGAAACACTTCAGGCACCCACTCTGATCTCATCTCGGGAATGGTCTCCATCTTGTTTCTCTCCGCTGTGTGGGACAATAGCAAACTGCATATGAATAAGGTAAGAAGAGATAATAAAGTGATGGGAATACATGCCAGCAGGACCCCTTCTTGCTCATGATTGACACCTCACTGTCAAAACCATGGGTAGAAAATTGGACTCAGTGTTGAGAACCTTATTTTCTGATCTAACCATATTTTCCCAAGTGAATCATCAATGCCCATGTTGCTTAGGGATGGAAAGATCCTGTCCTTCGTTTCCAAACAGTTGATTCATACTTGGTGAGCTAAAGGATTACAGTTTTGAAATAGTTAAGTATTCCTAAGGTTTTAATCCTTCTCATTCCCAAGCTAGATGAGACAAAATCTCCTCTAAGAAGAAGGTTAAGAAATGTGATGCCCTGATTTATTCATGACTTGAAAAGTTTTTTCCCTGAAGAATTTCTGTCTTTGTGCACAGCAGCTATAACTGACACAACTTCATAGTGCTCATTGGAGCATTTTAACTATTTTCTATGTAAAATACACAACCATACAGGAGTTGTCAAATAATACCTTGCTAGATATTCTGGATGAACATAATGTAATGGTGTCACATCATTCAGCCTACTTTGAGTGCTACTGCAAAAATATATGTACTGTTGGTAATATAAGTAAATCCAAAATTGAGTTAAATTGTACCAAATGATAAATGGCGAATGATGTGATGCCCTTAATAATGATATGATGCCCTTAATAATCTAACATAGGGGTTCAGTGGATGTTCATACATTGATGGTTCATGTTGTCAAGAGAATTCTTTCATGTCATCACTCTCTTGTGACCATTTACAATTAGCTATTTTCTCCTCGCAATATCTAAATTGTAAAAGCTGATTTTCCTCAACAAGCTGCAGATTATTTTTCTGTAAATCCCTGATAATGACATCACAGTGCACTTCCCCCTTTAATCCTCTCTATTCATAGTTTGCTGCAAAAACCCAGCAACACCTCCAAAACTATTACAGGTGCTGCCAGGAAATAGCATTTTTATCCACCAATATGAGAAATACAACAGGCTCAATTAAAGTTCCCAGCTGCCAATTGGAAACTTGCACACAGCTTTACTGCTTGAAGCAACAAGGCTGAAAAATATTGAGTGCCATAAACAAAATGCACCCTCACAAAATGGAACAGGAGGTACCAGAGCATAATCAGATGTTAATCTTCATGTGACAATTATATAATAGTGTCTGAAACTGTTTGTAAATCTATGGCTTTGCATATCCATTATCCCATGTTGATCCATGTAATAAGTTGAGGAAGTAATGAATGTGACTTAATGCCAAAATGAAAAGAAGCAAAGTTTAATTGAGGTGACGTTGCATTCTAGCATGTTGTACCATGCAGTGACTGGTCTTAAGTTCAAAACAGCATTCTAATCTCGATCTGAGTGGAGCAGAGATGGATTCAAGATGCTATTAAGCGTTGAGCAGCTGCTAAAACCCTATCCTGCATTCTTAGTGTTGATATCAAGAATGCAGTCACTTTTGCTGCACTTTCAAGTGCTGTGTTTGATACTTCTTTCTCCATGTTCCTGGCTGTTGCCTTCCCTGGAGATTTGCAAAGAGTGTACTTGCTTACTGAGTATAATGGTTAAATTTATGATCCGTCCAAACAGAAAATGGAGATAAAGAAAGCAGCTTCCACTTCATGAAATGCATGGAATAACATTAAGCTTACTCTTGGGACCAAGATGCTGGTTTATGAGGCATGTATTCTCCGTGCGATGTTGTATAGTTGCACAGTGTGGATGACTTTTCACTTAACAAGAAAGGAAGCATGAATATTTTTATATAAAACTGCAGCGCATTCTCTGCATTCCATAGGAGAAGGAAATCACAAAGACAACAGTCTGCTTAAAAGAAAGTTTCCTAGGTGTGGTAACACTCTTCAAGCAGAGGTGAATTCACTGGCTTGACATATTTGCAGGTTGGGAGGCAGACACATTCCCAAGGATATTATGGATAACAAGACAGAACCAAAGGATGAGTAGGAAATCCAAATCTCCACTGCAAGAAACCTTACCACCCCCAACTAAACAGTCCAAACATTGATGTTCATATGTGTTAGAGACTAACTAATACCAATTGGAAATTGCAACATTACCTATGGGGCAGTGTGCATTATCAAGATGATTGATAGCTACAGCAGCCCACATCAAAAATGATAAGCCGCAACAACATCCAACAAAGATATTACATGTGACATAGGTAGCAGAACCTGCCTGTCTGGTTTGGTCTTTCTAACCATTAGCAGTCATACACCAATGCAATGTTGGCATTTATTTTGAGAGGACTTGAATATAAAAGCAGGGATGTACTCCAGAGGCTTTATAAGGCTCTGGTCAGGCCACATTTGGAGTATTGTGTGTAGTTTTGGGCCCCACATCTCAGGAAGGATGTACTGGCCCTGGAGCGGGTTCAGAGGAGATTCACGAAAATGGTCCCAGGAATGAAAAGCTTAACATATGAGGAACGTTTGAGGACTCTGGGACTATACTCATTGAAGTTTAGGAGGATGAGGGGGGATCTAATTGAAACTTACAGAATACTGAATGGCCTAGACAGAATGGATGTTGGGAGGATGCTTCCATTGGTAGAAGAGACTAGGACCCGAGGGCACAGCCTTAGAGTAAATGGAAGACCTTTTAGAACGGAGATAAGGAGAAACTTCTTCAGCCAGACAGTGGTGAATCTATGGAATTCACTGCCACAGAAGGCTGTGGAGGCCAGGTCAGTGAGTACATTTAAGACAGAGATAGATAGGTTCTTGATTATCAAGGGGGTCAAGGGTTACGGGGAAAAAAACGGGAGAATGAGGTTGAAGAACTTATCAGCCATGATTGAATGGCGGAGCAGACTCGATGGCTGAATGGCCTAATTTCTGCCCCTATGTCTTATGGTCTTACATGAGGCTTCTAATTCAGCAATGGATTTGCTGCATGTCCCTCACCCCATATAAATGGAAAGATGCTGATGGCAGCAATAGTGACAATGTAGGAGTCCCATTTACAATGCATTGAAGCTCTGCCTCTGAGTGACCATCTCATAACTCTTAGGCATGACACCACATGCAGTTTGGGCAAGGTTATGAGGTGGGAGGCTAGGGATTATGCTTACAGGGAGTATGGATGTTGAATTGGCATCACAGTTTGGCAACATTAGCTCTTATCTATGATTCTTTCCAGCATAGCTCCCTAGTAGCAGCACAAGATCAATCAATGTATCCATTTCAATTCCACTGCACTACTTATTCGAGTTTGAAAAGTATTCTCAAGATAATTAGAATTTTTGGACTCTTACACACTGAGATACTTTTTTAAGTTTTAAAAATGTTTTCACTTATACTGTGAGTCATTGAAGTCTTTTACCATACACACGGAGAACACTGTCTTAGTGAATGAAATGCAAGTCTAAGTTCATACCTGCTACTCCAACAGCTTTTCCCCAGGGCCTCAGCACTGAAACTTCCTAGTCTCCTTCAGCCTTATTGTTGTAAACCACCAAGATTAAGCCTCAGTTAATATCTATTTTCTGATTTATCTTGCCGTTTCCTTCAATATGCAAAATGTTGATGATTTGCAGGTCATATGTTTGACTCTTCACCTACGTTTCTCAAGAATAAAAATGCACAAATAAGCAAGTGATCAAGAGCAGCATTGGGAGCAGGATATCCAGCTGCTCTTTTTGGTCAAAATTGGTATGTAGCCTGTGGCATCTACAGAAGAAGAGAAAATAAACCTCATGTCAAAAAAGAAAACTGATAACGTCACACAACGGAATCCGGAATTGTTCCCTTTAAAATGATACAATTAATAAACCGTTAACTAAAACCATTGTTTTGTCATAGTATTTTAATTGGATTTACTTCACTTAAAATTATTCTACTATTAAAAAGAAATAAGTAATTTGGAGAAAAATGTAGCTGAAGATATTCAGTTCATAACTGTTCTGTTTCATTCATTTTACCTAGCAAGATTAAAGTCATCACATTAATTGACACACTACAGCAAAAGGGAAGGTGATTTATTTGTTGTAACATTTATTCAAGGGAATGTGCATTTACATAAAATATGTGATCAATTGACATATTAAAGGGGTATAAATGTATGTTTAGTTTAAATGTACAATTAAAAAATAGGTTTAAAGAACCTAGATATGTCAAAATCATTATTGTAAAAGGAAGAATAAAATGTCAATCACATTAGGAAAGCTTTTCCTTAAAAAGAGAAGGATCACACTAAAAGCTCTACAGGAACATCTGAAGTTTTTTTTAATGTAAGGCTCCTCACGTCCATGCCCTGGTAGCAACATTTTAGAGCTGATCCATAGAATTAATATGTAACCCCGTATATCATACATGAATGTAACCATTACTGCTTTGCCAGCTAAAAGTGCGGAATGTGTTCCCAACAACTTGTGTTACTCAGTACCATAATTAGTCATCACACCATTCTATTGGTAAATCCACCAAATAGCTCTTTATAAACTAACAAGAGTTGACTCATTTACAAAACTACTTCCTCTAGTTTATGGAAAATATTTGTGGGAAAAAGGCCAGAGAAAAATCATTTACCAGAACAAAGTAAATGAATGGGTTCTCAACATCACAAATGTGCTTCAAGTTCCAACACTTAGTGAGAAAATGAAGTAAAGTTCGAACTAAGTACTGAACCATTGCAAACATTTGGATTAAGAACAGTATAAAATGGAATTACCCATGTGCTTTTTGTCATGGCAGCAATACATCATTTAGTCACATCAACTTGGTTCTTTAATGTTTTTAAAGTTTTGAGTTGGAGAGGTGTAAACTCAAATTTTGCCAGATTGAGCTTGATTGGCTACAGTTTGCTATTCTAATATGGCCCATGGATTATGCTGTTTTTAACCACTGTGTTTTTATATAAAATTTGCCACTTCTTCAAAACAATCATGTACTTAGTCACTTTTTGGCATTAGATTTACAGTATTTCAGTGTGATTTAGATAAAAGACTTAGTCACAAGTACGAATAGCATGGTTTATGGCCATGAACAAATTCCATGGTCCAGAAGCTGGCACTATTTTGTTGAGATAACAAGGTGTAGAGCTGGATGAACACAGCAGGCCAAGCAGCATCAGAGGAGCAGGAAAGCTGATGTTTTGGGCCTAGACCCTTCTTCAGAATTTCGGAAGAAGGGTCCAGACCCGAAACATCAGCCTTCCTGCTCCTCTGATGTTGCTTGGCCTGCTGTGTTCCTCCAGCTCTATGCCTTGTTATCTCAGATTCTCCAGCATCTGCAGTTCCTACTATCTCCAAAAAAACGGTTTTACCTGGTCTCCTTTTATCATGTTAAAATTTTCTTTCTATAATAATTCAGGAGGAAATATTTGATGGCAAACAATACGTGAGGTTTTGGGATGAGTTAAGATCTTTTCATATTCAAATATATGTAGTTAGTCTCCCAGTTGTCTACTGATTTCTCTGTTCTACTGGTGTAAAGGTTTCTGATACCTGGGCTCCACAGGTGGAATATGTGTCATTTTCTCCACGCTCCAGGTTGAGTGCATTGTTTTGGTTTATCCTTATTTTCTGCTGACTGAATATGTCTGTTCAATGGGAGCTGAAGTTGAGTTGTGGCTGATGCCTGATTGCATAGGAGTCTGATGCCTAGCAGGCAATACTAGTTTGTGTGAGCACTGCTACACCAGCTATCAAGGGATATTTGTAGGCTTTATATAAAGTGAATACCAATACATACAAATATTGGAATATATTGATCTTGTTTCCCAAAACCAATAGATGTACTGAAGACTTTTTACCTCCATTATTTTATTTATAAATTACACCACCCTCACACTTAGTACATTCTTTCTGTCAGGAGGCAGAAAGGTTTTTTTTTAATTAACTTAAGTTAGAGCTGTTAAAGTAAATCTAGTTGACTTGCATAATCTAAAATTACAGTGGCATGCCAGTAATGCATCCTCTCAGGATTCTGTTCCAGGCTTGACATAGATTTCCTGGACTCCCTTGTTGAAAAACTTTTACTTCTTTTCTCGGTTTAACTCACAGTTTTAAGGTGACTGCTGCTGATTTGGGCAGATTGAGGAAGTTGACACCCCAGTTCTCTGGAGACACTGCCAGGAAAACAAGTCACTCAACTGTTATAGAGTCATAAAGTCAAAGATGTACAGATTGGAAACAGACCCTTTGGTCCAAATCATCCATGCTGACCAGATATCCTAAATTAATCTAATCCCATTTGCCAGCATTTGGCCCATATCCCCCTAAACCCTTCCTATTTATATACCCATCCAGATGCCTTTCAAATGTTGTAATTGTACCAGTCACCACCACTTCCTCTGGCAGCTCATTCCATACACGCATCACCTCTGTGTGAAAAAATTGCCCCTTAGGTCCCTTTTAAATCTTTTGTCTCTCGCCTTAAACCTATGCCCTCTAGTTTTGGACTCACCCATCCCACAGAAAAAGCTTTGGCTATTCACCCTATCGAAGGCCCTCATGATTTTATAAACTTCCATAAGGTCACCCCTCAGCCTTCAACTCTCTAGGGAAAATAGTGTCAACCTGTTAGCCTCCCACTATAGCTCAAACTCTTCAACCCTGGCAACATCCTTGTAATTCTTTTCTGAACCCTTTCAAGTTTCACAACATCCTTCCTACAGCCAGGGAGACCAGAAATGCATGCAGTATTCCACAAGAGGCCTAACCAATGCCTTTTACAGCCGCAACATGACCTCCCAACTGCTATTTTAACGCACTGACCAATAAAGTCAGCATACCAAACACCTTCTTCACTATCGTATCTACCTGTGACTCCACTTTCAAGGAACTATGAATCTGCACTCCAAAGGTCTCATTGTTCAGCAATACTCTCCAGAACCCTACCATTAAGTGTATAAGTCCTGCCCTGATTTGCCTTTCTAAAATGCAGCTCCTCACATTTATCTAAATCAAACTCTATCTGCCACTCCTTGGTCCATTGGTCCATCTGATCAGGGTCCCGTTGTGCTCTGAGGTAACCTTCTTGGCTGTCCACTACAGCTCCAATTTTGGTGTCATCTGAAAAACCTACTAACCATACCTGCGATGTTCACATCCAAGTCATTTATATAAATGACAAAAAGCAGTGGAGCCAGCATCAACTCTTGGTCACAGACCTCCAGTCTGAAAAGCAACCCTTCTCCACCACCTTCTGTATCCTATCTTTGAGATGTTCTGTATATAAATGGCTAGTTCTCCCTGTATTCTCCCCCTGTATTCCATGTGACCTGACCTTGCTAACCAGTCTACCATGTGGAACTTTGTCAACTTCTTACTGAAGTCCATATAGATCATGTCCACCACTCTGCCTTCATCAGTCTTCTTCATTATTTCTTCAAAAATCTCTATTAAGTTAGTGAGACACAATTTCTCACGCACAAAGTCATGTTGGCTATCCCTAATCAGTGTTTATCTTTCCAAATATGTGTAAGTCCTGTCTTTCAGGATTCCCTCCAACAACTTGCCCACCACCAATGCCAGGCTCACTGGTCTATAGTTCCTTGGCTTTTCCTTCCCACCTTTCTTAAACAGTGGCACCACATTAGCCAACCTCCAGTCTTTGGCACTTCACCTATGATTATCGATGATACAAAATATCTCAGTAAGGGGCCCAGCAATCACTTTCCTAGCTTCCCACAGAGTTCTCGGGTACACCAGATCAGGTCCAAGGAATTTATCCACCTATATGCATTTTAAGAAAGCTAGCACCTCCTCCTCTGTAATATAGCATTTTTCAAGATGTCACTATTTAATTCCCCAAGTTTCATATCTCATATCTTTCTCCACAATAAACACTGATGCAAAGTATTCATTTAGTATCTCCCCATCTCCTGTGGTTCCACATATAGGCAGCCATGCTGATCTTTAATGGGACCTAATTTCTCCAAAGTTACCCTTTTGCCCTCAATGTATTTGTAGAATCCCTTGGATTCTCCTTAACCCTATTTGCCAAAGCCTTGGCATGTCCCATTTTTGCCCTTCTGATTTCCCTCTTAAGTATATTTCTACCGTCTTTTTACTCTTCTAGGGATTCACTTGATCTCTGCTGTCTATGCCTGACATATGTATGCTTTTTTTTCTTGGCCAAAGCCACCATTTCTCTAGTCATCCAGCATTCCCTACACCTATCAGCCTTGCCCTTCACCTTAACAGGAACATACTGTCTCTGGACTCTTGTTATCTCATTTTTGAAGGCTTCCCACCTCTCAGCAGTCCTCTTACCTGCGAATATCCCATCAAATTTTGAAAGTTTTTGTCTAATACAGTCAAAATTGGCCTTCCTCCACTTTAGAAC
Source organism: Ginglymostoma cirratum (assembly GCA_024137785.1). Classification (NCBI taxonomy): domain Eukaryota; kingdom Metazoa; phylum Chordata; class Chondrichthyes; order Orectolobiformes; family Ginglymostomatidae; genus Ginglymostoma; species Ginglymostoma cirratum. The sequence continues at coordinate 19,184,531 of JAHRHZ010000065.1, forward strand.
TTTACCTTTTAGATCCAGTCTATCCTTTTTCATTGCTATTTTGAAACTAATAGAATTATGATCAATGGCCCAAAGTGCTCCTCCACTGACACTTAAGTCACCTGATCTGCTTTATTTCTTAAGAGTATGTCATATTTTGCTCCTTCTCAAGTAGGTACATCCTCATGAATCAGAAAATTTTCTTGTACAGATTTAACAAATTGCTCTCCATTCAAGCCCTTAAGTCTATGGAAGTCCCAGTCTATGTTTGAAAAGTTAATATCCCTGACCATTTACCACCCTATTATTCTTACAGATAACTGAAATCTCCTTAGAAATTTATAACAAATTTGTTAGCGAAAAAGAAGTTTGATCGCCTCAACTAAATTCAGTTTTCACTCACCCAAAAACGCATGATGTTAATATTAACCAAAGCGAGCAAATCACAGAAAAAAAACATCCATGCTAGTGATGCAAATGAGAAGGTGTTTAGTGGGTAGCTATAGCTGCAACTAGTCACAACACAAGGGAAAATTGAGTGAAAGAAAACAGTAACACTAAAGTTCCATTTTGAAGTTTACAGGACGAGTTGGGCCAGTTGTGTCAATTAAAAGATTTACTGGTTTTCCCTTTTGGGAAAGTCCTGGATGAAACAGGAAATGCTGAGAATGGAGTAACTAAGGGTACTTTCCAACTTTCTTCTGGTGCAGTCTGAACAAAACTATGGGTGAATGCTATCATTTATTAGAAATTTTGCAGCACTTGAATCTCTTTGCTTAGTTACAAATGCACTTTTATGTGACATTCTATGTAAAGTATTTTGTTCTTTGTTTTTGTTAAGGATACAGAGATCACTGGGAGGGCTAGCATTTGTTCCCTGTCTTTAATTGCCCTTGAACTAGGAGACTGTCTTGACCATGTCATAGAGCAGTTAAGAGCCAACCACGTTGTTGTGGGTCTGGAGTCACAAGTAGACTAGACTGGGTAAGGATGATGGATTTCATTGTGGTTTTGCAATGAGACTGCAGTTACAGAATACATATTGCTTGAATTTCCCATTAGGTCTGATCTGCCATAAGAACAGAGGAAGGTAAAACTCCCTAGGGGATAAAATCTCACACCACATTCCATTTGGCAATTAAAACTGATCTGGATAATATTGCTTCAGATGCCGCTAGAAAACACTAGGGTACTGTTGGAGGCTGCTGTGCCCATTACCGCTGTGTTAGCTCTAATGAAAGCTGAGTGTTGTGTGTGTTCTATCCTGCATCTTCCAGAGCATTTAAGTATTCTTTCCAGCAAAGGCAAACAATTCCAGAAGTGTCAATTACTTTGAGAAGGCAGATCTTTCCTTCCTTTTGGTACAAAGATGACAAACAAACATTCTGGTAAGAGGTTATGGCTTCACTGCCTCGCTTCCAATGGCAAAGCAGGCACTTTAGAATTTTGAGTTCTCTACTTCTCATATTTTAGGATTGTTAAAAGGGTTGGTTCATCACGAGATGAAATCCTGTGCTCATCAGAACCAGGCATTCTCCTAATGGACCTTTTCCTAACCAAATGGGCTTGATTAGACTCTGAGGATAGGCTCAGTCCCCATAGCCCAGCACAGTGTTAGGGGTTAAATGTCAACAGCTCCCAGGTCATGGTATTTTAAAGCAGGCGAGACTCATAGAATGCTTTTTAATGTGAGATTTGCCCATTCCTATCACTGTTCAAAAGATCAAAAAAGACA
>JAHRHZ010000065.1:19186644-19250136 GCA_024137785.1 Ginglymostoma cirratum
CCTGGTCCTATGATGCTGCTTGGCCTGCTGTGTTCATCCAGCCCCACGCCTTGTTATCTCGGATTCTCCAGCATCTGCAGTACCTTTTATCTCTGAAGTAATATTCTAGGTATGGACCTGTTTCACTTTAGAAGTCAGCATTGCTGAACTGACTGGCATTCATTCAGAGACCTATGTTATAGCCCAGGGGTGAATTCTGTGCAGGGTGTGTTGTCTGGAAGTCAGGAAATGAAGGAGAAGGTGTTTCCTGAGAGTCCTACTACACGACCCCTTTACGTTCATTTCAATTGACTTCCTGCCCTAAAGCAGCCTGACTGATAGGCTGGAGGCCAGACAGGAGGGAAATACTGCAGCAACTGAAGAGCACAGCTGGATCTTGAGGTGGCAAGAGGTTATGTTGAGAGAGATTGTGGAGAGCTGGTAAGGTTTTGGGGATTTTTGAGGGTGGGTTGTGGGAAGAACAAATCCCAATTGCAGGGGAAGCCCCAGTTATTGGGTGGTGGGTGTCACTAGGGAGGAGGTGGGAGGAGCACATTTATTGTGGGATGGGGAAGGGGCAGTGTTTTTTGGGCAGCTTCTTGATGCCGTTTTCAGGGGAGGAATAGGAACACTCCTCTCTCCCTGGCCCAAAAGCAGATCGACAAAGGCATTTAAAAAATGTTCTCATAGGAACTTGGATTTGCTGACAAGTCCAGTATTTATTGCGGATACCTCACTGGCCTTGACAAGGTGGTGGTGATCTGTCCAATCTATGCAGGTGCTGCCAGAGATGCTATTAGGAAGGGAATTCCAGGATTTTGATCCAACGAGAGTGAAGTTCCAAGTCAGGATGGTTTGTGACTTGGAGATGATCTTGCAGGTGCATCTGCTGCCCTTGCCTTTCCAGGTGGTAGAGTTTGTGGGTTTGGAAGGTGCAATTGCTGCATTGAATCCTATCTGTCGTAAATACAGCTTCCACTGTCTATTGATGGTGGAGGGAGAAAATATTTACTTTGGTGGATGTAGTGTTGATCAAGTGGGCCACTTTGTCTTGGATGGCCTTGAGCTTCTTGAGTGTTGTAACCACACTCATCCAGGCAAACAGAATATTTTATCACTGCCCTGATTTGCATCTTGTCAATGGTGGGCAAGCATTGCAGGAATTAGGAGGAGAGTTACTTGCTCTATTATTCCCAGCCTCTGACCTGCTTGTGGAGTTTAGAATGTAGTGAGCTGTTCTAGTTCAGTTTCTGGTCAATAGTAACATGAGGCGTGTTGTTGGTGTGGGCTGTAGCAATATAAGGCCATTGGATGTTGAGGCATTTACTCTTGTTGGAGATGGTCTTTGCCCTGCACTTATGTGAGGTGAATGTCTCTTGCTACTTATCAGAACAAGCCTGAATGTTGTCGAGGTATGTCTGCACATGGATGTGGAATGCTTTGGTCTCTGAGGAGTTGCAAATGTTACTGAATATTGGGCAACTAGTGAACATTTGTACTTCTGATCTTATGATCAAGGTAAAGAAACTGATGAAGCAGAAAATGGTCGGGCCTATGACAATATACTATCATTAATTTCATTTATTAGCCATGGTTGGCCACTTTTCCTGTTGTATTTTTTGCACCGGAAAAGAATGTGTAACTGTTGAAATGCGTGATTTAATTGCTTAGATCTTAGCTACTGCCTATCCTTGTTAACTTAATGAAGCTATTAAATCTATCACAGCCAATCTATGTCTCATAGCTTTGTAGTTTATTTTGTTTAGATTTAGGACTCTAACTTCAGATTGGATCATTTCATTTTCTGTACAATGAAGAATTCGCTCATGTAATGGTTACTCTTCCCTATAGGACCTTGCACAACAGGATTATTAATTAACCTCTTCTCATTGCACAACGCCAAACCCAGGATAGCCCCAGTTAGTTCCTCATTGTACTGATCAAAAACTATCATATACATACTCCAGGAACTCCTATACCACTAAATTATTGCACAGGTCATTTGCCTAGTCTATATGTCGATTACCATGACACCCCCTTGTTACATGCATCTTTTATTTCCTGGTCAATGCCATTGCCTACTTTACCACAACTGTTAAGAGGCCTATAGAAAACTCCCACTAACGTTATCTAACATTGTTGCTTCACAGACTGATCCTAAGTCGAGACTTTCCCAGGCAATATCCTTTTTCACTATTGGACTGATTTCACTACTGTTTTGAGATTACTACTGTTCGGGTTCTTCTTTTTAATTATTTTTTCTTAGCTCTCCACATTCCACTTGCAGGACCCCATCCCTCTTTTTTACCTATGTCATTTATTCTGACGTGGAATAACCTTTGGTGGCCGCCCACACCGCATCCCCCCCCCCCACCCCCCCCAACTTCAGAATGTCTTGAAGCTGGTCGGTGACATCTTTGAGCTTAGCATCATATCCTGGTATCATGTCTTTGGCTGCAGAAACATCTATCTGTACGACAGATCTCCTATCACCTTTGCTCTTTCACTTCGTTTTCTCACTCTTTGTACAGTTGAGCCGCTAGTGGTGTCACAGAGTTTGTTCTTGCTGTGTTGACCTGAGAAAGCATCTTCCCCAACCATATCCAAAACAAACATTCAGTTAGAGACTGAGGCGAACCCAGGGGTCTCTGGCGCTACCTGCCTAGCTCTTCAAGTCTGTCTGACAATCACCAATTCCCTTTCCTATGCATTCTCTACCTGCAGCATGACCACCTTACTCTATGTGCTAGCCATGAAGATCTCAGCTTGCTGTTCCACATCCAAAATGAGAATTTTGAGTAGCTGCAATTGAGAATCCTTCCTGCACACATAGACTCCCTGGACACTAGAAGTGTCCCTGAATTCTCACACTGTAGAAGAAGGACATTCTTCTTTGCCAAACTGCCCTGTCATGATCTATTCTTAAATCATTGCTTTGATGTTTACTTCCTCTAGTTTAATGAGTGTTAGATATACTTTACCTTAATTCTGTTACCTTAAGTATTACATAATATAAACTAAAAACCAAGTTTTACTCTAAAGACTGTGTAGTAGGAGTACTCACCCATGTGTTCCTGCCTTAACTATTAATTTGAACAGAAAAGGACTTGCAAGAAAATGATTGTAACAGTTATGATACTTATCAAATGCATCCCACATCAGGTATGCAGCCCAAGGGCGAGACACTTCAAATTTCAAAGAGTGCAATTGATATAAAGTTCTCTACATAACACGTTTCCCCTTTTAGGTGCCTCATTACATTTTCAATACTCTTGATTTACAACATACATTCTTAAATGCACACAGAATGAGGGGTATTACAGTTTCTTGTCCACAGTATACTATGGCTGAAAGGCCTTAGGCAGTGACCTTTTCCCATTGTACTTCAGCAACAGCTGGCATGTGTGCATTAGTGCATTCATTAGCATGTAGTCCTGGACCTTGGAATGTGCTACTGTGCAAATGAGGACAACTCTTTACAGACCAAGCTTTGGACAGACTAAAGAACATATAGCACCAAATGGATTGTCTTCCGGTCACAGTTGATGTTTGTCTCGGTTTGCATCCCTCAGAACAGCATTTAAGGCATAGAGTCCTACATCATTGAGCTGCTCAAGGTCAATCTTGGCAGTAACCACCACAACTATCTCAAGGTGAAGCTGATTCTTTCCAGATGCTCCTCTTGTCCACTCTTCAAGGTGCTGCTGACTGTGTCCAGGTGCTCTTTTCAAAATTAGTGTACGGCAATAATCATGGATCATAACTCCAAATTACATCTGGACATATTGAACTTGTAATTACAATGTGTTAATTTTAATAGGGGACAGACAATCAAAAAACTGGCGGCAGATATAATTTCAGTGGTTGTCTGACAAATCCTTGTGTGAACTCATGGAATGCCCTTGAACACTGTCAGGGAAACTTCAAACAGAGAGATTTAAAAAGAAGAGATAACAAGGGCTGATTAACCCTCAGCAGAATGTCATCCCTCATGGATTATGTCCCAAACTGTCGAAATGCCTTTGTTTCATCCTTTCATGAGTATACAAGGAATTATAAACCAAATATAGCTTGGTTTGAGTGTTTCATTGGGCTGATGTGCCAGTGTGGACTAATGTGTTATGAGGCCACTGCCTGAGGATAGCAATTAGATACATCTGCACTTCAAGGAAAAGAAAGTCTCCCCCTTGCTCTGAGTGTTGGAAGCCAGGCAAAGCCGCCCAGTCACTCTTAAGAAGGAAACAGGATAAAAGCCTATCAACTTGCAGGGGTAGGAATCTCTAAATCATCTGCTTCACAACTAACATCAGTGTAATTGATATAATCCAACTTAATGTCCACTACATTTCACCATCCACTCTTCACGGAACCCAGAGACTGATTCATATATATTTTCTGCTTTTTTTGTACTCAATTCATATTTCTAATCTATGTGTACGTGGACAAGTTTTATAATTTAAAGTCATGTTTTGTAGCTACTAAACTCACCCTTTATTTAACTTAAGAAAGCCTGAGTAATTTGGCTCCCTATAAAATGTTTGGATTTGGAAAAGATATCCACGAAAGAAGGGATTCTTTCTAAACTAACCTTGTTGTGAACAACAAAGAGGAGCTGAATTATGGAGAAGAAGCAGTTCATTCCTCCTTTTTCCTATTCATTTGTGGGATGTGGGCATTGCTGCCTGGCCAGCATTTCTTGCCCATCCCTAGCTGCCCTTGAGAAGGTGGTGGTAAGCTGCCTTCTTGAACCACTGCAGTCCTCCTGCTGTTGGTTGATCCACAATGCTATTAGGGAGGGAATTCCAGGATTTTGACCCAGCGACAACGAAGGAGTGGTGACATATTTCCAAGCCAGGATGGTGAGTGACTTGAAGGGGAACTTGGAGGTGGTGGTGTTCCCATATGTCTGATGCCCTTGTCCTTCTAGATGGAAGTGGTCGTGGGTTTGGAAGGTGCAGTCTGAGGATCTTTGGTGAATTTCTGTAGTACATCTTGTAGATGGTGCACACTGCTGCTACTGAGTGTTGGTGGTGGAGGGAATGGATGCTTGAGGATGTAGTACCAATCAAGCGGGCTGCTTTGTCTGGGATGGTGCCAAGGTTCTTGAGTGTTGTTGGGGCTGCACTCATCCAGGCAAGTGCTGAGTATTCCATCACGCTCCGGATTTGTGCCTTGTAGATGGTGGACAGGCTTTGAGGAGTCAGGAGGTGAGTTACTCGCCGCAGTATTCCTAGCTTCTGGCCTGCCCTTGTAGCCACTGTGTTAATGTGGTGAGTCCAGTTGAGTTTCTGGTCAATGGTAACCCCCAGGATGTTGATAGTGGTGGATTCAGCGATGGTAACACCATTGAATGTCAAGGGGCGGTGGTTAGATTGTCTCTTATTGGTGATGGTCATAGCCTGGCATTTGTGTGGCGCGAATGTCACTTGCCACTTATCAGCCTATGCCTGGATATTGTCCAGATCTTGTTGCATGTAAATATGGACTGCTTCAGTACCTGAGGAGTCAAGAACGGTGCTGAACATTGTGCTTTCATCAGCAAACATCCCTACTTCTGACCTTATGATGGAGGGAACATCAATGATGAAGCAGCTAAAGATGTTTGGATCTCGGACACTACCCTGAGGAACTCCTGCAGAGGTGTGCTGGAGCTGAGATGATTGACTGCCAACAACCATGACCATCTTCCTACGTGTCAGGTATGAGTCCAACCACCAGAGAGTTTTCCCCCTGATACCCATTGATTCCAGTTTTGCCAGGACTCTTTGATGCCACACTCGGTCAAATGCGGCCTTAATATTAAGGGCTGTCACTGTCACCTCACCTCAGCAATTCAGCTCTTTTGTCCATGTTTGAACCAAGGCTGTAATGAGACCAGGAGCTGCGGGGCCCTGGTGGAACCCAAACTCGGTGTCACTAAACAGGTTATTTCTGAATACCAAATTCTGAATACTCCTTACCAGGGAGCATAACCTTTTGGGGGAATCCCATCCGAAACCGTAATGAGTTCAGGAGCCTCACGCAGAGACTGGTCATAACAGTAGCAATGGGATGTTTTGAATAATAATTTCCAGATGTTTGTATTTAACAGTGCCTCTGCTTTTGTCTGAAGTTGCTGTCCGGTTTGCACATACATAAATAAATATCACTAGCTTCACTACTATTGTGACAGTAATTTTTGGCTTGCTAACACTGTTTCACTCTCTGCAAATGCTAGCTTACCTGTTGAGTGTTTACAGCTTTTCCTGTTTTCATATTATAATGATTATTTCCTGTTTATGTATGACACTATGCTGTAAAGTTGTTTAGTTGTGCATAAAGATAAAAAATACTCTTGAATTTATTATAGTGACTTGTTCAGTATTGAAATGATGACTGTTCAAGTTCAATCAATTTAACTAGCTACGTGACATTTATCACATTTCTTTTATTACCACTGGTAGATAGTAATTTGCGAAATCCGGCATGTGACTTGCCTTGCCGGTGATGGACTCTTTCCTCGCCTGCTATCTATCTAATTCTTGTTTTAAAAGATTTTATTTACTGTTCAAAGTTTGTCAAGTTATGAGTCATTGACAAAAATGGTGATCATTTCAAAGTTATAAATTACTTGATTGGATTACCAATTTCCCAGCATTGAAGAGTCATTTTTAATAACATTGACAGCTCCATTGCTTGTTGATATACTTGGCAAAATACATTGTTGAATTTTGAGGAAATAATGAGTGGATTTTCCTCGTGGTGGTGATGTCTCAGTTGTCAGATTTCTGCTTTGGGTTCTATTGGTACTCCAGGCACAATTTAAATTGCCCCAAAAATATGTGTTCCTTTCTCTCACATTTCATCTTAAAATCATTGGCACATTGCTGGATGATGCAAAGCCCATCATGAACCAATGCAATTAGGCAGTGTTGTAAAATGTAACATTAAATGTAATTGCTTTGAAAATATTCCTTGATATATTCAAGGTGCTATCATTTGATTTAATAGAGCTGAAAATTGGTTTATCATTTCAAAAGAAGTATGGTTAAGCACAGTGTCAATCTACAGCCGTGACTCACCCAATTTTAAATTGATGAAAATTACTTCCAAAAAATGTGCAGAGCAATATAGCAGTGCACTGAACGAATGTTGGAACAGTCACATTAACAAGCTTCTACCAGAAGCCAAAGGAACACCTCAAATTGAGCCTTGGCCTAGTTATCATAATATACATAAGATGCCAAGTGCTGGACTTGACAACTCTTCTTAGTAGGTAATTATATTTGCGTGTGCTCCTGTGTAGTCAGTAGCCTTCAGGAAAGCCCAAATTATTCTTTTCATTCAGTGGGCTCTCCTTATTTGACCCATTTCAGTCATGATGACAGTACCAGATGTAAAAGTGGTCTTTGACTTGAAGGTGGTTTGATTTGATGTATTATTGTCACATATACCGAGATACAGTGAAAAGCATTGTTTTGCTTACTATCCAGGCAAATCACGCCCTACATAAGTACCTCAGGGTAATAAAACAGAATGCAGAATATAGTGTTACAGCTGCAGAGAAGGTACAGAGAAAGATCAATGCTAACGTATGAGAGGTCTGTTCAAAGTCTGATAACAGCAGGGAAGAAAATCTTCTTGAATCTGTTGGTACGTGTTTTCAACTTTTGTATCTTCTGCCCAATGGAAGAGGGTGGAAGAGGGTGGAAGAGGGTGGAAGATAGTATAACTGGCGTGGGAGGGGTCTTTGATGATGATGGCAAGTTCTTTGCAGGCAGAGATCATGGGAAGGCTTGTCTCGATGGAAGTTGACATAATTTTTGGTGACTGGAGAAAGCAAATTTTTGATCTATATGTTTTCAGCAATTGGGCCAGAGGACCTTTTGTTTTGTAAAGGTTCTGATAGAGGCAGACTCTATCTTCCTATCAATGTCTGTCCTCAGTAGTTACATTGCTTCAAGATTGTAGGTTGTTTTCCGGGTTGTTATGTGCCAGATGTCTCTGTTGCTGGCCTCCTGTTTCCAAAACCATTGGACATTATCAGAGCTGCTTTGGAGGTATTTACAATGTGCCCCAAGATTGCACATATCAGAGCGTGGTTCACTATATACCACTGCTTTCAGTACCTGGAATAATCTGTGTTATGCCCAGGCACTTGACTTTGTTGAGGACTTCATTGTCTATGATGTGGTCCTTCAATCCTCATGATATTCACGATGAATGGAAGACAGCACTGATTGAAACACAGGCTTTTTCTATCCTACACTGAGATTCTGATCTGTACAAATGGATGATAATGACACCTGTTCCCTATACTTCACTCAGGGAAGTAAAAACTGCTTATGGACTTGCCTCTGATTCATCATGAATTGATTTGAAGTTGAACACAGTCATGTTATCTGCAACCCTTTTTCTATTTGTTAGAATTTAGCTCATTGGGAAAGGATGCACAGTAAAATTCATGTCGTCCTGTGGTCTACCGATCCGAATACTCCACCATCTGGAATCTCCAACAGTACCACCTTCCCCCTCACTCCCAGGTGTCACTGTTATTATATAAAATGCTGGTGTTGTTAGTCTGAATTGATTACACAATGTCATGATGACAGATCAGAACCCCAAAGTACTTACAGATGTATTGAACTTTTAATTCTGATGCTTTTTTTTTTGAGAGTGAGATCTGCTACAGCTAAGCAATAGCTGTAAATTCAGTGCCAGAGTCCTGTGAGGATCCATCAAGTGTCCCAGCCATTCACAATAAGGGAAACTTTGAGTGGAAAGACTAACCAGCAGGAGATAATGAGAGGCTGATTACCCAACCCTCTCTCAGTAAGAGGCCACCTCCTGCAGATAAGTTTGTGTTCTACCTTTCCAGGGATATACAAAAAGCAGGGGTTAAAGCAAACTTTTACCCTGGTCTATGTGTCACCTGACACCCTCGTGTGTGTGGACTAATGTGCTGTGAAGGTTACAGCTTTGAGAACAGCCATCAAACACCCCCATACATCAGGTTAAGAAAGGGAAAAGGCTCTTTCTCAATGCTGCCAGCTAGTCATTTTTGAAAGGAAACAAGACAAGCAAATTTCAATTAACCTGCAAAGCAAAGAATTTCAAAATTAATGCTTCAACCACCAATGCTAATGCTACAGGTAACATCTATTGTAATGGCCTCAAATTTTGACTATCTGGAATTGTAATGAAATGTGAAACCTTGACTGGAAGTGGAACAAAAGGTGGTTAACAGTTGAAGTATATTTTCTTCCATGTTTACAGTAATGAGTCAAAAGCTGGTCAGGCTGTACATCTCTACGGGGTGTAGTATATGTCAAAACATACTTTCATCCGCTTCCTGCAATTTCTAATGACTGTCATAGAATCAAACGGTCATAAAATTGCACAGCAGGGAACAGATCCTTCAGTCCCTCTTGTCCATGCTGACCAGATATCCTAAATTAATCTAGGCCCATTTGCCAGTATTTGGCCCATATCTCTCTCAACCGTTTCTATTCATGTACCCATCTAGATGTTTTTTTAATTTTCCTGAACCCTCTTGATCCCATTTCATGGTGGGGCAATAACTTTTACTGTACAATATACCCAGCAAAAATGGGTAGTCACATGTGGAAAATATGTCATGTGACATGGCATATTTTGTGCAATTTTACCTTGTATGACATTGGCTACCCAAAATGTCCTTGCAAAATAGAACACAATGCTATTTCAACGTTGGAGTCAGTTAAAATAAAAAAAACCACACTTCCTCTTGCACAATTAATTGTTCACTCTCTGGGTTTGTCCGTTTACCCTCTGGGAAAGCTTCACTGCTAATTTCCTTCCCAGGGATATTCCAATTGCTCTGTAACTGGACCAACTTACAGCTGACAATGTGTAAAGCCCCTTTAGCCTCATCATCAGGAATAGAATCCATAGAGAGTGGGGTTTTACCAGCTTGAGATCTGTCCCAAAGGGCTTTTGGAGCTCTTGGCCCATGGTCTTTGAGTGCAGGTGGAATCAGGTTCAAATGGGATTGTTTCTCCAGCCAAACACAATGCTGACATACCGACCAAGGTCAAATGTATAGGTAAACCATGAGTGCAAGGCTATGAATATTGGCAGTGTTTGTAGTGTTAAACTCAAGCCATCTATTGAGAATGGTGGAACGGTTAAAAGTAGTGTGGGTACTGGGAGATTTCAGGCTACGTCAAATCTGTGGCCTTACCATTCTGTAAAATCTTTATCTGCTTAGAGATAGAATGGGATAGAGAGACTGCAGACTCAAGAAATATGGTACACTGTTTGGTCCAGTGTGGTTAAGGCCAGTAAAATTAATAAAATTGCTTGCTTCACATTGAGACAGTGGGGAAATCTGGCTTCTTGGCCAGTCTCAGCAGGTGGTTGTTAATACTTCACACAATGATGACCAGAGCAGTGTCGGAAGAACCACAGTGCTTAAGCCAGGCCTCAAGGTTCATCTGAAACATAAGAGCTGTTGCAATTATGGCCATAAGTCAACAATTTGAACCACTATAAAAAAGTCTGCATCGAAGGTCAGTGGTTGTGGATCTCTCTCTGTCTCTTTCTCTCTTGCACAATTTCATCACTTAGACTTTGCTCCTGTTACAAAGTTTTTCTAAAAGAGAAGCGTTAGGGTATTTGGAGACTCTTCCACTTATTGCTACTTTTGCAGGTCTTTGTCAGTACTTTAATTTTAAGGAAAAGAATCTCTTATCAGTGCATTGATGTAATGGGTTTAGGTTCATAGCTGAGATCATCCTGTTATTAAAATAAAGCATGATTCTCTCTCAAAAATGGTGAGTTAAATTGGAAGTTAATTGTCTTCATTATAATACACAACCTTCATTATGGGAATTCAATATTGAGAAGCAAGTTGCCCTATCTTTTAGTATGCTAATTAGTATAGAGGTCATTAAACACAATAAGAAGATTTCAAATCTGCCTAAATATGTGTAAGTGAGGTTGAAAGAATAAGGCAAAAGTATTTGGTATAATTTGGAAATTTAGCATAACTTTTGAAATGTAACATTTTGTTGAGCACAGGGACTGTTGAAACGCTACCTAATATGAGCTTGTTTCCAAACGACCTACAGTCCGATGTTACAGATAGCTATTCAAAATGCCATCATCACTAATGGTATCAGGTAGCAAAGTGATATCATTGGATTAGACCCAACATTGAATTAGTCAATGGTGACTGTCCCTTGAACCCACAGGAATTAGATTAAGGCGGCTCAGGCTTGGCTGACACACTGATAAAAATATAGATTGTGTTACCTTCAGCTCCCTCTGAGACAGGCAGAAAACTGTTCATCCTTAAGGTGGTATTACACTCAATTTAATTTTGTCCTGATCCTCACTGGACTGATATAACATTTGGACTTACCTTTGTTCAAATAATATAAAAGATCTGACAAAGATAATGCATATTTATGACACAATATTTTGTCTCAAGGTAGCACTTTCTTTGCACTCGTCAGTAATTTTTACTTACTTTGGTATTTTATTTGATATTGTCTTATTGGTAAGAAGCACTTTTTAATTGAACATAGGGATCTTATTAATTAAAACTTCAGTGAGATGAACGGGTGAAATCCATGTCTTCCGGAGTGATATAAGAGGTGAATCATGTTGCCATAGTGACTGCTACTGTTTTTCTTGTCATCTTAGCAACTTTGGCATTTTGTAGGACAGGGCTGCGCATAGCAATGAAAATCTTCACACTATAGATCATGTCATTAAGAGGAAAACATTGACTGATTAATTAGGGAACGAATTTATAAAGTGATTAATGTATATGCTTTCTTAGCTGCTAACTACACTATTAGTCACATTGGGAATCTATGCCAAATGTCATTCATTAAATCTGTAAATGTGTAAATTTGTTCAAATCAAATTTATCCCTGACTAATGGTTGCATCGAAACACCAACTTGTGGAGTGTTTGGGAAATAATTTCTCATTTATGTTTTGTGAAGTAATGCTAAAATTTATTTTACGTTAACTGAAATTATTGTATCAAACGTGCATCAAACATGTACTCATTGAAAAAACTCCCATCTAGTTTTCATTCTTGGTATCTGTCTCACAGTGAAATAAAAACATCAGTCTGACTCATTTCATAATGATACTTGTATATTTAAGAATTTTATACTTTATTCATAGCTTTCAATTTTTTGTCCCGTGTCTATTCATAAAATGACCCTATTAATCCACGCAATGTAATTACCTATACATTGAACAACTTTACGGAGAGTTCTGGAAATACAGGTCATTGGCCAGAATTGAATTGATATTAAGCAAGTCTTCATTCTTCTTTTCACAATGCATGCCCCTCAGTTTGGGAGTGGTGTCCATTCAGGTTTGTGGGTTCTGCCATATGTTTTCATGTAAATGGACAGGCCAGTACTTGATGCCCAGATTTTTGGATATATGGGACAGGACCTCCCATTATGTAGTGATGTTTGGAATGCAGGATTTCCTTCCTTTGCTTTCACTTTTCTGTTGGTGTTTTGCCTCATTTGGTCTCAAAGCATAATGGAACTTTATGAACAAGCTGTTGGAATTTTAAACAATTGGTGGTAAGTTCTTTCTGGTCTCGTCTTAATGTCAATGGTGCTGTGCTTCAAAGAGATGTTCAGATTATCTTTATAACATTTAATTTGTCCTCCCCTGGAACACTAGACACTGAGAGTTGAGAAATAAGACCTGATGGAGGAGACACTTAATGACCATCTGGACAGTGCCCAGGCCGTCAGAGTCGATTTTGCAGGAGCTTGTAGAGACAGTGCGGTCCCGGTAATGTCACTGGACTAGTAATCCCAAGGACCAGGGCAATGCTCTGGGAAATGAGCAGCTTGTGGAAATTAAATTCAAAGAACAAATTCGGAATTGAAAGCAGGAGACTGTTAGAAATAAGACCATAAAGAGCAGAATTAGACAACTTGGCCATCGAGTCTGCTCTGCCATGAGATCGTGACTGATATCATTCTCAGCCTCGTTCTCCTGACTTCTCCCGGTAACCTTTGATCCCCTTATGAAGCCACCTATCTCTGCCTTAAATACATTCAATGACTTGGCCTCCACAATATTCTGCAGCAATGAGTTCCACAGATTCACCACCTGCTGGCTGAAGAAATTCCTCCTCATTTCAGTTTTAAAGGGTCATCCCCTTACTCTGAGGCTGTGTTCTTATGTCCTAGTCTCTCCTAATAATCAGAGTATATCCACCTCCACTCTATCCAGGCATCTCAGCTTTCTATGTGTTTCAATGAAAACCCCCTTCACCTTTCTAAACTTCGAGTACAGACCCAGAGTCCTCGACTGCTCCCTGTATGACAATCCTTTTCTCCCCGGGATCATTCTTACAACCACTCCCCCCTTCATTACCAGCATATCCTTCCTTAGATACAGGGTCCAAAACTGTTCACAATATTCCAAATGTGTTCTGACCAAGTTCTTATACAGCCTCAGGAGAACATTTCTACTCCTGCATTCCAGCCCTCTTGAAATTAATGTGAACATTGCTTTTGCCTTCCTAACTGAAAGCTGAATCTGCATGTTAACTGTAAGAGGATCCTGAATGAAGACTCCTAAATCCCTTTGTATTAACATTTATGAAGCATTTCCCCATTTAGAAAATAGTCTAAGCCTCTATTCTGCCTATCAAAGTGCATAACTTCTTACTTTCCCACATTGTATTCTATCTGCCACTCCTTTGTCCACTCTCCTAGCCTCTCCAGGTCCTTCTGCAGCCTCCCTACTTCTTCAACACCACCTGTCCCTCCATCTATCTTTGTGTCACCTGCAAACAAAGTAACAATTCTCTCAGTTCCTTCGTCCAAGTTATTAAAGTATAAAGTGAATAGTTATGGTCCCAACACAGACCCTTGCGGAACTCCACAAGTCACCAACCGTCATCCTCAAAAAGACATTGTTTATGCTCACTCTCTGCCTTCGACCAGTCGCCAATCCTCTGTCTATGCCAGTACCTAACACAATGGACTTCCTTCTTGTTCAGCAACCTTCTGTGCAACACCTTGTTAAAGGCCTTCTGGAAATCCAAAGAGACGATGCCCATTGGCTCTCCTTTGTCTAAATTGCTCGTTTAAAGTATTAGCAATCATTGCAAATGTCCATTTGCTTCACTGATGTCCTATAAGTAAGGAAATCTGCCAACATTCCTTTGTCTGGCCTGTACTTGATACCAGGCCCACAGCTCTGTGCTTGTGTCTTAATCTGCCCTCTGAAGTGGTCCACAAGTCACTCAGTTTCAGGGCAATTAGGAATGAGCAAGAATAAAAGAAATATTTTGCTTGAATGGCAGATAGCTGAGGTCTCACTGCAGTACAGGGGTGTGGTGGCAACAAATGCTCTGAACAATAGGACTGTTAGAGCCATAGAGTCATAGAGTTGTCCAGCACAGAAACAGACCCTTCAGTCCAACTCATCCACGCTGACCGGATATTCTAAATTAATCTAGTCCTATTTGTCAGCTTGCACCCATCCAGATGTCTTTTAAGTATTGCAGTTGTACTAGCCTCCACCACTTCCTCTGGCAGCTCATTTCATACTTCAATTCTTGTTGACTTGTAGATATTTGTTGTCTGACATTTTCTGCAATAGAAGGCTATCCATCAATATCTATTTATGTATCAAAATATTAAAATAACTAAAGAGGAATGATAGAAGTATATTCTGACAACTTGACATTTTTTCTCAGTGATGACTGACGTGCGTATGGTCACACTGCTAATAAATGATCGATGAGCTGTGAACTGTACAAATCTCTGGGGTGGAATATCTTGTGCACTTGCATTCAGATTGTTGCTAATCAGAGTGTAAAGCATATATTCAGTGTAAAATATTAAGCAAATTCAAAAACAACTGGCTATCTGTGATATATTATTGTGAGCTTCCTTGCTTCTTCACATTGACAATTACCCCTGCCCCGAATGAATCTCATTCGTCATAATCGTTCTGACATTCTAAGCTAAAGATCAGGTTTTGTGACTGTGCGCACAGATTTGATCACTGAAATAAAGGGAAAAAAATTGAGAACTTGGAAGAAATCATATTTAAGGAAGAATTCCAAATGGCATTTCAGTAACTCTTAAGATTTACTTAGAAGAAATTCAAGTTTTAAAAATCAGACAAGCTGCGGTGCTGGCCTCTCATATCTCACACAGACATGTGGGGAAATGATCAGATGGGAATCAGCAAAGAAATAAAGAACAGGAAGTTGGTATTGGAAAAAGTTTTAGTCTTGTGGAACAAACAGAAGGATGCCTAAATAATAAACGAAAAAGGTGAGAACCTAAAATCAATAGAAAATGATGTGCTTCAATTGCAGTAAGTCTGAACATACTAGAATTGCTGGAAGTGGAAACACATTGCAACAGTAAGGACATAAAAGAAATCCTCAGGTAAAGGTGAATCAGAAAAGGAAGTGGATAGTAAAATTGTTGAAGTGTTACAGGTGAAGCATGTTCCCTGGGGACAAACAAGGAAGGGAGAGGTGATTTAAGACAGTCAGAACAATTATTCCTTAAATATTGGTTAAGAGCCTGAGACTATAGGAGATCCTGAAGATTTTCTTCAAAAGGAGAGATAGTTCAATTTTTTTAAGAAATGAGGAGGTAAACTGGTGTTAGCTGATTATACAGTTTTTCTTCCAGAGAGGCTAATACAGGAGAAAATATTAATTAGAAGTATATATGAAAGTTAAAAATTTGCTCTATTATAGAGAATTGGATAAAAGAGTGAGTTGGTGAAAGGAGTTGGTGAAGTAGTGTAACAAATCCCTACAGAAGGAATTGGTTTAATTCTGCAGAATCGCCTGGCTGGTTCAAAATTATCAACTTCACTGACGGTTTTGGAACAACTAGTAGAAGTAAAAGGCTCTGAAATGTTAGTGGAGGAACATTCTGGATCGTTTCCTGACTGTTTTGAGACTAAACCTTGTGCTCATAAAATTAAACATGAACAGGAGGAACCTCTGACAAAGGGAGATGGCTTGAAAGTTCAATTATCTGACCTATTTTCAAAAACCTGAGTCAATGATTTGGAGGTATTGTGAATGATATTTATTTATCTTCTTTAATTGAATTGTAACAGACGGCTCGTGAATTGAAAGCGCTGTATCAAACAGCCTACAAATTGACACAGATCAATAGCTGAGTGATATTATTTAAAGGATGCAGTGTACTACAGGAATGGAGATCATACTAAGTGCTAGCTGATGAGGCAGTGGTCCATCAGATGGTTGGGCTATCTGAGTATCATATTGACATTTTCTGAGCGGCTCACAAAATCCCAATGGCAGGTTGCTTAGATATTAGGAAAACCAGGCTAAAATATTTTATTAGCCAAAATTAGAACAGAAGAACAGCAATTTATTGTTACTCGTATTTTTACAAAAAATGCAGTGAAAAGTGTTTAAGTTGCCATACTTCAGCACCTATTTTAACAGTAACCGTACATTAAACAATTAAGACAAAGTCTTTCTTTGTTCAATTCACAGCACGTGGTTTCCCAAGGTTGAGGAAAAGACTGGAATCAAATTCAATCAAACCTGTGTCTTTAATTCCTTTCACAGCTGTTGAAGAACTGTTTAGAAAGGTCTGTTCCATAAACCATGAAGTGGAGTGGTGGGAAGAACTTTATAGGGGCATGGTGAGATCGCTGGCAGTATCCCGTGAGAATTTCAATGAAGCCTATCTCAACTTTTGGAGCAACTTACTACAAGTTCCAGGTGTTGAGTTGAGACTATCTCTAGAGAGTGCAGAGTTACCTATTAAGGCAGATTATTATTTGTTAACAATCTTATTACTGTACAACTTGCCTCATCAATATACTGCTTCCCATCCCCTCACCAAAAGCAACATTGAGAATTCTTGTCATGGAAGGCAGAGCGAGTACTGGGCAACTTCAGCTCACGCAGTTTATGGAGAGCCTCCATGTTGCTCACCACACAACATCAGCTCAGGGTATGATCCCTGGGCACCAGTTGCATGTATCTCTCGTCCACGGACATTGGCAGTCAAGATTTGCCAACATTTCAGGATCCATATGACACCTCCCGAGTCCATTTGCAGATTACTTAGGAAGCACAGACCTAGATTGCAGGACATACCAGTAACTAGCAATGAAAGGCTGATCCAAGTACACCATGTGCATGGAGAAGTCCCCAGTTCATAGAGTAGGCCATTCTGCATTTCAGGGCTGCTTGTTTGCTCTCTTAGAGTTTGTTTACTTAGTGGCTATCTGTGTGCTCACAACAGCCGTGCCATCCCTTCCCTTGCCTTGCTATATCTAGCACCTAGAGCCTAAAAGCTATTGGTGCTGCTACGTCAATGTGCTGTTTAGCACAGATACACAGGCATGTTTATCAGTCGGAATCTGTCCGGGTCTGGAGGAGTCACCTAACTGTATGGCAATCTAACACCTACAGTATGTGCCAGCTGCCTGTGTAGCATTCACACTTCATGTCATTACCACCAAATGACCACTTCAGAAAGTGGATGTGGGCTACTCTTCATTTCAGTCAAGGGTTGAGGTGGAGGCCACTGTCAGTCTAGAAGTCCTGGTTGTGTGAATCATGGACACAGTTCATACACAGTCCAGGGGCCATGGTCAGTTACCAACTTGAGCTGGGCATGGTCAGGAGATATATCTGGCTATATGTAGGCGATGGTCAGTGCTTTATGGCAATCACCAGCTGTCAGTAAAATTGCTCATGGCTGGTCAGGGAGCTGCAAATATCGCAGTCAGGGCTCCAGTCAGTCATGCCAAGGGACTCTCCATCAACATCAGTCAGAGGTTTGGGATGGATACAGTCCGTACAGTTTTGATGACAAGGGTACAAGGGTGGGGGCAGACCAAGCATGGATCATTGTCAAAAACAGAAGTTTGAAGCTCTGAAGCTGAAAAAGGGTCAAGGATGGTGATGGGAAAAATTCAAGGTTTAAGCTGAGGTAGGCATAGGGTAGTGGAGGGTGCTCTACTACAGTACAGACAGAGTGTACTGTATCACCACAATATATTGTGCTCTGCACAACTGGAGCAACAAGGCAATACGCGAAATGCTGAGGAACCTGAAGAACAAAAAACGACTTCCAAGGAGGAGGACAAAAACATGTGGAAGGAGGAAGTTCTCCCTGCGTATGACAGCTCAGCTGCATTGGGTGCTGGAAAGCAGACCGGACTTGATTGAGGCCCGGTTCCTGGCGATAAGAGCTGGGTGTAGCAGACCATCATAGAATGTTCAACAGTGGTTTGTCATCAATGTCAACATTGAGGGTGAACTTCAGCCTCTATTTGTGTTTGATTTTGCTGTCTGTTTGGAATTATCTGATAACATGCCTGTAAGAGATGTTCTGCACAATAAAAAGATACGGGTCTACAGTGGGCATTAGAGACAGAGTAGTAGTGACCTAGAGAGGGTGTTTAGGTGGAATGTAGTTAAGGACAAGTAACCTGTATGGCCTGGTGGTTAAACAGTGACTACGGTGAGAGACTAGAGTTGTAGGTACAAAGGGGTTTCGATCATGCTGGCAATGTGCCATAAGCAGTGTGGTTGCCATGCGACTGTGTTGCCAGTGAGGGGCATCACCTTGTCTGGGTGCACAGTGGTCTTTTAAAGGTGGCACAAGAGGCAGAGATGCTGGGTTTTTAACAGCTATCTGCTGACTGGCTAGAATTTGGTGAGAGGGTCGAGGGTAGTTAGTTAATGAGGTGAGTTGGCAAGGTATGGCAAGATCTTTCGCTAGGTCTCATGGCAAGAAACTCTCTAACTACAGAAGCCTGCACTTAGTAAAAAAAAAGTCATATTCACCCCAATATCTTTCAACATTGTGGATGATTTAAACAGAATTTTAAGGTAATTCCTATTAAGGGAAAATTATAGCAAAATTGGTACTGGAAAAGTTAGACCAATTTTCTTACAGGATATGGATTGCCCCAACAAATATAATCAAGTTAAAACTTATTCCAAATGTATATAAAAAAATAATGAACAGCTTGGAATAAAACAATTTATGTCCTTAGTTTATCACTCATAATCTCAAGGGGGATTGGAAAAATGGCAAAAAAAATTAAGACCATCATTTGAGCTTATTATCAGGAATGTCCTAATGTTTGGGATAAAAGAATTCCTTTGCTATAGTTTGCCATTATGGATGCACTTAATGATTGCATAGGATTCAGTCCTTTTGAACAGATATACAGACATTAGGTAAATAAATTAAACAAATATTTGGCAACCAAAGCTATTATCCAAAAAGCTATCAAAGTGACTTACAATATCTATTGGAGACACATAAATTTATTTTTGACACTAGGCCAGGAAAAACGCCTTTGGTTATACAAAATGTTAATAAAGGGGATATGTTATCCATAAAACAACTGAGTCATAATAACTGGAGCTCACTTTTGTGATATTGTCAAAATCAGGTGGGCCTCAAAGATTGTATAGAAATTATCAAAAAGTTAATGTGGTAACAAAAGTGAATTCATATCCAATTCCGTTGTTGGAGGATTCCATTGAGAGGACTGCACAAGCAGAGCTTGTTATGAAAATTGACTTCGTAAAAAGATATTAGCTAGTGCCATTGACTGATACAGTGAAAGAAAGACTCAAATTTTGTCGCATTGGATGGACAATTTCATTGTAACTTTATGTCATTTGGAATTAAAAATGCACCAGCAATTCTTCAACAATTAACCAGCTAGGTCCTTGAACAATTATCCAACGTTGTGGTATACATGGATGACTTTGCTGTGTACGGCCAAACCTGGGAGAACATCTACAACAATTGCTTGGACTGATTGATCAGTCATAAAGAGCTAATTTGGTCATATATTTGGCTAAAAGTGCACTTGCCTAAGCAAAGATGACTTATCTGTGCCACTTTGTGGGTCAAGGCCAAGTAGCACATGTAAAGCAAAAATAAAGGCTCTTTTGGATTTTTCCTTGCCTAAGACAAAACACAATGTGTTATGGTATATCAAGATGAATAGATTTTACCACCGGCTTATTTCAGATATCAGCGCTCTAGTGGGTCTGTTGATAAGTTCACAAAACAAAGACAGGAAAATCAAACAGCACTGCAATGATAGAGTATACTCAATGACTTGAAAGCTGTGTTGACAAATTCAGTGGTTTTAGCAGAATCACCTTACGATAAAGGAAGTAGTGACATAATGGCAACGTCACTAGGTTAGGAAATTCAGAGCCTCGGACTAATGATCTGGGACATATATTCAACAGCCACCACAGCAGATGGACCCAGACCAACATTTCTGTCTCAGACCTGTTGTAGAGCTCTAGAGAAGCTCAACACAAGCTGGAGGAACAACACCTCACCTTCTGTTTAAGCACCTTCAGGACTCAACATTGAATTTAACAATTTTAGAGCACCTCCTTCGTTTTCTGTTACCTACCCCAATACCTCGGGTCCGATCATGACATAGGTTGCTTTCAGTACAGCGAATCTACTTTCAACTACTCATAAGCCCCATTATCACCTGTCTAGCTTCTCTTCATCCCTGACACATTATGGAAAAGGCCTTTGTCTGCCTACCCTTTTATCTCTCCCTGGGCTTCCTGTCTATCTCTCTGCTTACTCCATCCCCCCAAACCCCCATCCCCTCAACATCTACTTAAATGCCATCATTTTCTGGCTGCTTCTGGTTCAGAAGAAGAGTCTCAGGACTTGAGATGTTTTCTCTGCATACATGCTGCCACACCTGCTGAGCTCTCCAGCGTCTGCTGTTCTTTCTTTTACTTTACTTGACCAACATCTGGAAATAGTCTTTTATGAAGATAGGTTGGACAGGATGGGCTTGTTTCCACTGGTGCTTAGACGAGTAAGGAGTGACTTGATTGAAGTGTTTCAGATCCTAAACAGTCTTGATGTGGAAAGGCTATTTCCAATGTGGATTAATTTAGAGTGGGGGGCATTAATTTAAAATTAGGTCAAAATGAGAAATTTTTTTCTCTCAAGGGCTGTGTAACTTTGGAACTCAGAAAGTCGTTGAGGCAGGATCATTGAATTTTTTTAAGGCAGGAGTGGATAGATTCTTGTTAGACTAGGTAATCAAGGGTTGTTGGTTGAGGGGGGGGAGGTAAATGGAATCACAGGATCTGAAGCACAATAAAATCAGCCATGATCTTATTGAATGGTCGGGTGACCAAATGGTCTACTTGTACTCCTTTTTATTTATGTTTGTATATTTGTAGGACAGAATCACAAGAATCCCAAATCTCAAAGGGAATAACAACTTACGCTGCATGGGAAGAAATTATTGATTCGTTGGCAAGTGGATTTTAATTTGATAATGTGTTGCCATGGAGCACACCAGGGAAGAGTTAACTGCCAGGATTCTGTTTAAATTCAAAATCAGGCCAATTGGCTATGATCAGTCAAGACATTGCAGTGGGGAATGCACTGGGGAGTGACAGCCCCCAACATTTTGATGAGTTGGAAAGGTGCAATATGTGGACTTGTTCTTTCTGTTTGCAAAGGACAGGGCATTATGTGCGAATATTTGTAGCTTCCAGTAAGAGTAAGGGAGTCATACTGTGACCCCAACTCCTAATCTTAAATAGTGCCTTGGAACCTTTTCTGTCCAGTTGAGAAAGCCAATGGTTTAACAGCTAACTGGAAAGACAGCACCTCCAGCAAAGCAAAGTCTATCATTATGGTCGCTGGCAGCAAAATGTAAGAAACGACTTATAGTTCTGATGTTGAAATAAAAGTACAATAGTTGGCTTCAGAAAAGAAAACACAATGAGTGATTAGTTGAAATTATGCTTCAGATTACGTAAGCAAAAGTTTTTGGAGTGTTTTGACGTTGTAACATGAGAGCCAGTGAGCAGACCCCAGCTTTTGACATATTATTTCTACTTTATTTGAATGTCACATGCGTTGTTCCACAGGACTGACTGCTCAACCCCTGCTTTTCTTCTTTGACAGGGTGAGCTAGTCTAGCCTCAGGCATTGACAAGATTAATAAAGTCAGATCCGTCTCCAAGCCATAAGACAAACTGCTTTACCAATAAATTGGTTGTAAAATCAGATAGAAAAACAGCACAGGACAAATTGGTGCTATTTCACCAGCGAAGTTTGTAAATGTGCTATGTAAATGTATAATGTGCACAATTTATACTTTTGACTGTGTTGACAGCAGACAGCCAGAATCAAGTAGCTGTCAAATTAAGTGTTAAAAACGTTTTACCTCTGATGGGGAAAAAAGATCATCGTGACTTCATTCATCTGGCTTGAACTGACATTGTTATTATGTTATTTGACAGGCAAATACTCTTCCTGTAATACAGAAGCCAAGATGATTTGACTACAGCCACCTGACTGCCATTTAATTTCGATGCAATTGCACATGCGAAATGTCACATTTGCCGCTTCAGATTTAACTATAACCATTTATTTTCTTCACTAATTATCAATTTAAAATGATGTTTCGTGGAAGAGGACCTGATTCCGTAATATTGGAGTGATCTGTAGACAGTCAAACCACGTCTGGGTTCAATATTTGAAATCATCATTTTCTGCAATTGGGTAGGATATAAACTGGACACTCATTAACGTGATAGACTCACATGTAATCGCATTATGGCTTATTGTACTCATTGTCTTCTCAAGATCCAAGAAATCAAACCATGTTTCTTGGAATCAGCAATAGAATATATTTGATAAGTAAGTTTGGAAAGGGTGAAAGCCATTGACTGAAACAATTGAACATCAGATTGATTAATGTCCAGAAACCAGTTACATTATAGATAATTGTGGAGCTTGATATTACTTTGAAAATGAAGTTGTGTGGTAATTGCAAGCAAGAGTGCTTGGCCCACTGTTATGGATTGGATTAATTTAAGGACATTTCTACTTTGTACTTTGGTCAAAGGATAAATTGATTATATAACCAAACAGCTCTGTAAGAGCATCAGCAACAAACATAAGTAACTTTTGCATCAATCTAATCCAGACCTGTAACCTTAAGAAGCTGAGAGATCCTTAAGCCCCTTCTGTAGAACAGATGGATCTGTGAGTGAGATGTTAAGCGATAAGCTGTGAAATGGCTGGATTGTTGATGAGGGGAAATCAGACATACTTTGCAGTCTGATGATGCAGAAAAAAACCCAATGATATACAGAATCATGTAAGATTCTTGGTGATAGCAGTCAGTGTTTTCTGTTGGTTGGAAGATTTGAATAAAGGATGTCCTCAGTATATTGAAAATTGGTTTCGAGAGGCCACAGTACTGAAAATAAGATACGTCGCTTTTCTAATTTAATGAAGCACAGTTGTTGGGAACATGTTTTTGATAAATCTTACAAATTTGTGGTGTGGTGCGGTACAAGCTTTTGAAGTATATCAGATGTTTAGAATTAGGGCAAAGTCACTGGAAAAGAGGTTTCATGAAAAGGAGATTGACGAACAATGGCAAATGTGAAATTGTAGAGGAGTTGAATAGATATTTTGCATCAGTCTTCACTGTAGAAGACATTAATGGCTTTCCAAAAAGGGTGCGAAGGAGAAGATAATGGCCCAGTGGTATTGTTACTTAGCTAGTAATCTAGAGAACCAGGTGATGTTTTGGGGGCCTGGGTTTCGAATCCACCATGACAGATTATGGAATGTGAATTCAATAAAAAAACCTGGAATCAAAAGTGTAGTGACAACCATGAAACTATTTTAAAAACCTATCTGGTTCACTAATGCTCTTTAGGGCAGGAAACTGCTGTCCTTATCTGGTCTGGCCTACAAATGACTCCAGTCCCACAGAAATGACCTCTATTTGCCCTCTGAAATAAGCTAGCAAACGAATCAGTTGAATCAATTGCTACAAAAGATTAAAACAAGGCCGACCATCTGGCATTGACTAAACAGTGGCAAACATGACCCTGTTGATCCTGTAAAGTTCTCCTCACTTTGAGCTGGTGCCAAAATTGGGAGCGCTGTTAAAAAAAACAAAGGAGACAAAAGTGCTGATAACTATGAGCTAGTTATCTTAAGATCTGTCATTGGGAAAACGTTAGAGGCTATTGTAAAGGATGTAATAGCAGAACATTTAGAAACACATAATATAATCAAGCAGAGTCAGCATAGCTTCATGAAAGGGAAATCATGCCGAAAGAAAAAAATTGAATGAACTGAAGATGTACCAAGCAGGATAGATAAAGGAGAACCAGTAGATTTGAAATTCTAGAAAGCGGTTGATGAGGTACCACATGTAGGGTTACTTAATAAGATAGGAGCCCATGATGTTGGTGGCAATATTTTAGCATTAATAGAGGATTGGCTAACTATTAGAAGACAGAGAGTTGGGGTAAGAGGGACATTTTCAGGATGGCAATGTGTAACTAGTGGAGTACCACAGGGATCAGTGCTGAGGTCAGAATTATTTACAATATATATAAATGGCTTGGATGAAGGAAATGAATGTACTATTGCCAACATAGGTGGGAAAGCAAGTGCTGCAGATGACATAAAGAGTTACAGAGGGATCGTGACAGTCAATTGAGTGGGTAAAAACTGGGCAATTGGAACATAATGTGGGAAAGTGTGAGGTTATGTACTTTAGCATGAAGAATTAAAGAACTGACTATTTTTAAATGGAGAAAGACTGCAGAAAGCTGCGGTATAGAGGGATTTAGGAGTCTTACTGCGTAAGAGATAAAAAGCTAGCAGACAGGTTTAGCACAAAGTAAGAAAGGCAAATGTAATGTTAGCTTTTATTTCAAAGGGTATGGAGTGTAAAAATAGGGAGTTCTGAAGAAGGGTCATTAGATCCAAAATGTTAACTGTGATTTCTCTCCACAGATGCTGCCAGACCTGTTGAGGTTTTTTTTTCCCAGCAATTTCTGTTTTTGGTTATGATAAAAATAGGGAAGTCTTGCTAAAATTATATGAAACACCACTCAAATAACCCTTGGAATACTGTAAACAGTATTCATCCCCGTATCTAAGGAAAGATTTATTGGCATTGGAGGCAGTCCAAAGAACGTTCACATGGTTGATCCTGGGTATGGAGGGACTGTCTTACGAAGTGAAACAGAGTAGGTTGTGCTCTTTGGAGTTTAGAAAAATGACAGGAGACCTTATTGAAACATGTTAAATTCTTAGTGAGCTTCTCAGGGAAATGTGGAGAGATGATATCTCCTTTTGGGAGAGTCTAGGACCAGAGGGTATATCTCAGAGTAAGGAGTCACACATGTAAGACTGAGATGGTGAGGTTTCTTTTCTTTCAGAGGATAGTGAATTAGTGGAATTCACTACAAGGCTTTTGAGGTTGTGTCATTAGGTATATTCAAGGCTGAAGTATACAGATTTTTAATCTGTAAGGCAATCAAAGGTTTTGGGAAAAGGCAGGAAAGTGCAGTTGAGGATTATCAGATCAATCATGATTTCACTGAGTGGGAAAACAGATTTGATGGCCCATTGGCTTAATTCTGTTCTTACATCTTATGGTTTTATAGATGTAATTTGTGCTTGATGGTTGTATGACAGAAATAATGAACAGTGGCTTGAGCTTGCAATTTTAATGAAGGCGGAATGTTTGTAAACAAATTTCACTTTTTGTCATGAATACATGATTTTTAACAAAATCCATTCAATTAGTAACTGTTTGTCATGCCACTTACAATTAATCCATTTCCAACTTTTTCATTCCAGACACACATGTGTCCTTCACAAGAAATTCTTGTAAAAAATTCCCATTTAATTTCCCTTGGGCTAATTGTGAGTCTATTCACTGCATTGTGGTTACATTCCTCTAAACAAGGATTGGAAAGGGGTCAGCAGCCTACTGAAAATTTAAGCTAGAGAATTTAATTTGAAACAATCTATTGGCCAGTATTAGCTTGTAAATTCTGTCAAAACACTACCACCTATATATAAAAACTGTGCAGCCAACTTAAAGGTAGTAATATTGGACAAAGTAACACTTCTGAAGGAATTAATGTTGATGTGACATTGGCTCCACCCATTCTACTGATGTCATACACAGTCTGTGAGTGGAGACAAGGAAATTGACTCTATGTTATGGAGGGAGCAGATATGTCAGGATGGAGGAAATATTCCTGATAAAATTGTACTTATTGCTATTTTGCATGAAGCCTTCTGGTTTACTTAGAATAGTGCCTTTTTCTGCAGATTCTCTGTGGTGGTGTATCCTCTATCACTAATCACCAGGTAGGTCCAAGCCAAAGGAGGATTGGTGACAGTGAACTACTGTTGAGCCTGAACACTGTGGGCCCTTCTTACATTTCAATCTTCAGGACTTTGGAATAATCCGAAACTGAAATTTAAGATTATGCACCCACAGAATTACAGGATTATTATGGTGCAGAAGAAAGTCATTTGGTCCATCATGCTTGCACCAGTTCTATTACCTGGTGCCAATCTCCTGTCTATTCCCCGTATCCCTGTATACCATTTCTATCCAAATAATCATCCAATGCCCTCTTGAGTGCCCAATTCAACCTGCCTCCACCACTTTTCGAGATAGTACGTTCCATACCCCAACTATTCACTGTGTGAAACAAACTTTTCTCACATCACCTTAGCTTCATTTGAGCATTTCTTTAAATATATACCCCTTTGTGCTTGTTGCTTTTACAAACAGGAACAGCTGCTCCCTATCTACCCTATCCAACCAGCTCATGATTTCGAACATCTCTATCAAATCATCTCTCAACCTTCTCTTTTCCAAGGACAAGAGTCCCAACTTCTTCAATCTGTCATCATAACTGAAATTTCTCATTCATAGAGTTGTAGAGGTTTACAGCATAGAAACAGACCCATCAGCCCAACTTGCCCATGCCACCCAGTTTTCACAGTCACAATAGTCACATTTGCCCACATTTGGCCCATATCCCTCCATACTTACCCTATCCGTGCACCTGTCCAAATGTTTCTTAAATGACAAAATTGTACTCGCCTCCACTACTGCCTCTGGCAGCCCGTTCCAGACACTCATCATCTTCTGTGTGAAAAAAATACCTTTTATACCTCTCCCCTATCACCTTAAACCTATTCCCCCTAGTTTTAGATTGCCCTACCTTGGGGGAAAGCTGTTGGCTATCCTCCTTATCTGTACCTCTCATATTCCTGGAGCCATTTTTCTCAATCACTTTTGCAGTGTCTCCAATGCATTCTACTGGCACCCACAACTGTACAGAATACTCCACTCCTTTCTAGTGACAGAGTTTCCTCGTCTGTCGCAATGGCTTGAGCAGCACAAAGCTTTTTGTATCTATTTTTTCTATTTATTTTGTGGCATGTGGGCGTCACTGGCTGGCCAGCATTTGTTGTCCATCACTAGTTGCCCTTGGGAAGGTGGTGGTGAGCTGCCTTCTGGAACTGCTGCAGTCCTCCTGCTGTGGGTTGACCCACAATGCTATTTGGGAGGGAATTCCAGAGCTTTGACCCAGTGACAGTGAAGGAACGGTGATATATTTCCAAGTCAGGATGGTGAGTGACTTGGAGGGGAACTTGGACGTGGTGGTGTTCCCATATGTCTGAAGCCATTGTCCTTCTATTTGCAGAAATGTCTAAAATATATAGTGACAGAATGCCACATTTTCAGGTCAGTATTTAAACCGGGGACCTTTAAGTTTCCTCAGGTGACTGTAAAAGATCACAGGACATTATTGCACCATTCTAAAATAGGTTTAAAAAGATCTTCTAATCCAGTTCACTCTGTGATTATTTTAAACTTATGTCTTATGACTGCTGATTCACTGACCAGTTTTCCCTAATTATCTTATTTCAGGATTTTGAACACTTTTATTAGATTATCTTTTGCCATTCTCCATTGCACAAAAAGAGCTCCAGCGTTGTCTGCTTTCCTCTGTTCGCTGCTGAGTTGAATTGATTCAGCAGCAGGAGTGCTGTTACCATTGACCAACACGCCTGTATGTAGAATAGGAACAATGGGGTTCCCACACCTGACTGTTCTTTTGAACTTTCGCATCGAAGACAGTATTTGAAAGAGAATTAGGTGGTTGCAGGAGGCAGGAAATTAATGAGTGTAGGAAGATAGCAACAATTAGTGTTGCTGGTCGTGTGGAGAAAGGCTTGATGGGACAAAAGCTCTATCCGTTCACTGAAAACCGCGAGGCTGTGGGATGAGACTACACCCCCATAGTCAAATAAACAAACCAACACACGCTGTCAAGATCCCTGTGTCAGAATGACTACTTGCAGCAAGTAGAAACAACCACTCCCTAGTTAAATTTATCCCATGAGGAGAGGTTGGAAGGGGAGAGGAGAACAGTAAGTATTATATAAGATATCTTGTTTAAATAGATGACCAATGGTTCAATCATAGTATAATATCCAAATAAATTGCATCCCTGTTATTTTCATGTAGAACAATATACGCATTTAAAACAACATTCTTGCAAGGGACTGGAAAATAATTTGAAGATTTAGTATTTGCTCAGAATATTGTGTGTAAGTATCCATCCAGTTTTAGTTCTTTTCATTTCCTGCTGTGTAAGGATTATGGTTAATCCTATGAATCACTGCTAAAGCCATTAGCACCGCTAGGGCATCTTAATAATGGATTTCCAGGCTTTGACAATAGAGGATTAACATTAATTCACAAATGTCAAATGAGGAGGAGCAGCAGGACTTTGAATGTAACAATTCTGTCCAGACGAATACAATCCAAAATAAATCTAGTTTTAGTTTTGTTTCTAACAGGTGTTCATTTTATAAAAATAACATCAGAATGAAAAAGATATTCAAATCATTAGAAAAATGCTATAGGTTGTATAGGATTGTGAAGAAGAAATAAGGATTCAGCGATCCCATTTAGGAATCATCTTCTTTCTACCCCATCTATGCTTTTCTTCTTTGTTATTCAAGGCATTTTTCTGCAATATATCATTCCTGGATTATCACTGGTTCTCAGGGCACCACTGAAACTATTTCTAAATTCATTTCTGAGGCTCATATTCTTTATTCCTACTCCCTCAGGGGAAGGAGATCATCTGAATTCTCAGCTTCTCACTGACCAAACTGTAAATAAGAATGTACAAGCGGAGACATCAAAGGGAAGAATTGAAAACTTTTCATTGCACTGTAACCACGGATGTATCATAACTTTCTCATATGATTTCCATGGAACAACAATGAAAATCTCAGTTTTTCAATTGAGATAGTGGACTTCATGTTTTAGTTTACCTTTTCATTTTTCATAGATCATAGAATGATCTATTTCTGTAGGGTTTGTTTTGCTAATATTGTTTTGCACTTCCAACTGCACCCACTTTAAATGCTTTCAGCAACGTATTGCCTGAAAAACCTAAAAGGTTTCTTGGTATATGATAAGTCTGAACTTTGTTGAATGATGTGAACTTTTCACAAATGCAAAGAATTGATAAAATTGGACCAAAAACTATTCTTGGTTTGTTTTGATGCAATTCTGACAAGTTACGGCTGATTTGAAAGTTGAAATAATTCTGCTGTTGGCCTTTTCGGGATTAATTAACACTATTTTATGAGGTGAACAGTGACAAAGTAGAAGGAAAAATATATTGGCCCATTCTGTTTGTATATTTTTCATGAATGACTCACCAGCACGAGAGCAGCATTAGCTCTGTCAAACACGTTAAAACCAGGATGCTCTGATCAGCAATTTCCATTACAAGCTATCAAAGACAAAATGTACATGTAAGAGTTATAACTCTTCTAGGGTGGACTATAACCATAATCATGACTCTGAGTTTTCATCCTGTGACACTTGTTAAAATGATTTAGTTTGTTTTAATCCTCATTGTACGAGTCATTGGACGTTTTTTGAATGAGCCCATTTATGAGACTACATGTTGCTGTATGCTTGTAGAAAATTTTGGAAAATCTATTCACTTTAATTTTCATTGATTAAAGAAGGTCTTGTTTCTTAATAGGCAGTGTGAGTGGGAAATTGAAGACAGTGTTGTCTGCATAAACAATCTTCTACAAGTATGATTATGAACATTATAAGCACATTACAATAGTAAGCAGCATTTGCATTTATGGGCTTCTACTGAGAGCAAAGTGTAAGCATGACAACGCAAGTTTAAGGTAGGAAAATTATGACTCATAAACCTAACAACATAAAATTAGGAGCAAGAATAAATCAATCAGCTAGTACCTGCTCCACCATTCAATAAAACCAAGCCTGATCTGATTATTCCACAGTCCCAACTATCCCAACTACCTTTCACCCTTTTATCAAGAATCCATTTACCGCTGCTCTAAAAATATTCAGCCTCTGCTCCTAATGCTTTTTGAGGGAAAGACTCAAAAAACTCTCTAACTTCCATGAGAAAATAATCTCCTTATCGCTGCTTTAAGTTGGTGATCATTTAATTTTAAACAGAGACCCCTAGTTCTAGAATCTCCCACAAGAGCAAAATCTTTTCTACATTTATCCTGTCAAAACCCCTTAGGATCTTATATGGGTCAATCAAGTCACCTCTCACCCTTCTAAACTACAATGAAGGCAAAACTAGCCAGTCCAACCTTTCTTCAGAGACCAACCCAACCCTTTTACTGAACCTTTTCTGAAATGTTTCCAGTGCATTTAAATAAGGAGAATAATACCATACATAGTGCTCCATATGTGGTCCCACCAATGCCCTACATATCAGAAACATACTCTCTGTATGTTGTATCTAATTTCCCCTACAATGGAGTTGTTGTTTCATTTGTTAAAACATTCCTTACAATAAATGATAACTTTCTATTCACATTCCTAATAACTTGGTGTAAATGCATACTAGTCTTCTGTGATTCATGCTCTGGGACAGCCAGGTTCCTCTGCATTTCCAAGCTTTGCAATATCTTACCATGTAGACAATGTACTTTTTTTATTCTTCCTGTCAAAATGGACACTTCCATATTGTTCCACATTATTCTCTGCTTGACCACTCACTGAATCTATTGATACCCTTATGTCCTTTTCGCACCTTATTTTCCTACCTTTATTTGAGTTATCAGGAAATTTAGCAACCATGCCTTCAGACCCTTCAGCTAAATGATTTTTATAAATTGTAAGAAGTTGAGACCCCGATACTGATTCCTTCGGTAACTTATTGGTTACATCTTGCCATTTAGAAAATGACACATTTATAATCATTCTCTTTCCGGTTAGCTTTCCAATCATCTATATTGTGTCACCCAACACCAGATTTCAGATTCTGTTGCGTTATAATTAAAACCTTTTAGAATTCTTGGAGGATGTAGCAGTCACTGAGTAACGTGAAGGTGACAAATATTTTATATTAAGGAAAACAAGTAGTAAGATGCCTCAAAGAATTTTCATTGCTAAAATAAAAACTGATAGAGCACAAACTAAAGTTGTGAACTGTACTTTTAATTGCATTGGAGGAAACTAAGGGTTATAATCAATCAGTAGCTATAATGGAATAGTTGTGACTGATGATAGCTCTCAAGGAAGATTTATGGGAATCCTGCTTATAATTGTATTTAACTGTCTCAAATGAAGGTATTATGGTACAATATCTGATGATGAGAGGAACTGGTTTTGGGAGGAAAATATTAGTTCGTGCTGCAAAGAGGAGGCAATAAAGGGAGACAGTGGCCTATCGGTATGATCACTGGACTGTTAATCCATAGACCCAGGTAATGTTCTGGGGACCTGGGTTCAAATCCATCCTCAGCAGTTGGTGGAAGTTGAATTCAATAACTATCTGGAATTAAGAATCTAACAATGACCATGAATCCATTGCCGATCATTGGAAAAACGCATCTGGTTCACTAATGTCCTTTAGGGAAGGAAACTACCATCCTTACCTGGTCTGGCCTACATGTGACTCCAGACCCACAGCATTGTGGTTGACTCATAACTGCCCTCTGAGCAATTAGCGATGGCCTAGCCAGTGATTCACCCCATGAATGAACAAAGGATAAAAAAAGACATTTAGAAATTTTGAGTTGATACACTAAATACGAAAGTAATACCAGCCTACTGATAGGCTAAAGAATCTTTTGTTTTATTTAGGGTAGCCTGTGGTGTGGGAAAATTGAGAGAATTCTTGTATGACGTGTGTAGCTATGATACTAGGTTTGTCGGGGTTTCTTTGGAGAAGCATATTAAGGTCTGTTTTGAAAGAAACATTTACACGCAGCAAGCTTCACTCTTGATCTCTTGTATTCCTACATTTAGGTACCATTGCTAGTGATTCTTGGCATTATTCTTACCTGAAAGAAAAGAATATTAATTATGGAGGTGTGCTATTAATGCCTTCATGGAAGCATTAAAAATCTTTGAATCAATAGGTCATGTTGTTGGCATAGAGATCTTTCATTTCATTAGCACTGGCTCTATTGTGCTCCTTTTGTCTTCAGTGAGGAAAATCAGAGGAGACACATGGAAATTGTTAGCTCTAACCTTCATTACCACATCTAGGTGATGGTCTGTCACAAATTTGATAAATATTGGGTTAAATATTTGAAATGGGCTAATCTTCTGGATTTTAGTAATGGGCTAGGCTAATTGGA
Organism: Ginglymostoma cirratum; assembly: GCA_024137785.1. Classification (NCBI taxonomy): domain Eukaryota; kingdom Metazoa; phylum Chordata; class Chondrichthyes; order Orectolobiformes; family Ginglymostomatidae; genus Ginglymostoma; species Ginglymostoma cirratum. The sequence continues at coordinate 19,219,157 of JAHRHZ010000065.1, forward strand.
CAGCTCTTCAAAGAACTGCCACAGGTTTTGATGGACTGAATAGCCTCATTTGCTGCTGTAATTCACTGATTTGAACCTACAGTTTGTGAGGGCAAGTGTTCAATTGTAGAAAGCATTACAGCTCTGTTTCTGTCCTTGTCTAAAGTTCATGATACTCATTATCAGCAAGCACATTGCCTAGAATTCTTACCATGTCTCTTCACCCGTTCTCTTTCCCATTCACACCCACAACATCCCAGGGGCAACTAAGGCCGAATGTAGCATAGAATCATAGAATTATAGAATCATAAATTCCCTACAGCATGGAAGCAAGCCATTGGCCCATTGAATCCATACCAATGCTCCAAAGAACATCCCACCCAGACCCACCCCTCTACCCTATCTCTGTAATAACTCTGCGTTTCCCATGACTAATTCACCTAGCCTGCACATCCGTGGATACTATAGGCAATTTAGCATGGCCAATCCACCAAATCTACACATCTTTGGACTGTGGGAGGAAACCAAAGCACCCGGAGGAAACCCACGCAGACCCAGGGAGAATGTCCAAAGTCCACATGAATAGTTGCCCAAGGGTGGAATCAAACTAACGTTCCTGGTGCTGTGAGGCAGCAGTGCTTTGAACATGTTGATCTAAGGAGCTGCTGCTTTGATTTGATAATTCATGAGGAATATTATGTAACAAACTCTATAGGAACAAACAAAATGATACACCCAAATTCCTGCTGATGGAAGTATGCTTGGTATCCAATTTGGAAAAGAGATGGAAACAGTAGTACAAGCAAACTTAACTAAGTGACTTTCTCATTAAAAAAATCCTATCATCTTCATATCATACCTTTAACATTATAAAACATCCCAAGTTGCTTTGTAAGAGCATTATTGGACAGTATCTTAGACACAGGAGTTGTTCTCCTGGATTAAAGAATTGCACATACCAATCTGCTTTTTAAGAAGGGTAAAATAGAAAAACTAGGGAATTACAGACTCGTTAGGCTAACATCCGTGGTGGGGAAATTGTTACAGTTTATAATTAAGAATGGGCTAGCTGAACGCCTTGAAATTTTTCAGTTAATCAGGGAGAGCCAGTATGGATTCATGATGGGTAGTTCATGCCTGATAAACTTCATTAAATTTTTCTAAGCGGTAACTTAGATAGTGGATAGAAGAATGTCAATGGAAGTTGTTCATATGGACTTCCAGAAGGCATTTGATAAAGTCCACATGACTGTTAACTAAGGTAGAAGTCCACAGAATTGAGGGCAAATTGCAAGTCTGGCTGGGAAATTATTTGAGTGGCATGTGACAGAAAGTAGGGACAATGGAGAGGTGCAGAAATTGGCAGGATGTGACCAATGGTTCCGACATGGGATCTGTGTTAGAGTCTCAATTATTCACATTATTTAATAATGACTCAGGTGAAGGCATAGCTAGTCTTACATACAAATTAACATTGCTAGGCAGGATTGTAGGCAGTGTAGATGACAGCGTAAACTACAAAGAGACATTGATTGACTGAGAATGTGGACAAAACTGTGGCAGATGGAGTTCAATGTAAGCATATGTGAGGTTATCCATTCTTGACTAAAAAGGGATAGATTAGAGTACTTTTTAGGAAGGATAATTGACATGGGAGGGAGTATGTTTACAAAATGATACTTGGACTTCAGGGGTTAAGTTATGAGGATAGATTATACAAATTATGCCTGTTTTCTCTAGAATTTAGAAGGTTTAGAAAGGGTGATCTGATCAAAGTTTTTAAGGAGTTAATAGGAAAAGATTTGGTAGATAAAGATAAAGTATTTCCACTGGTTTGGGATTCTACAACTAGGGAATTTAGACTAAGAATTAGGGCCAAACTGTTCTGGAAAAATGTTAGGGAGCATTTCTAAATACAGAGGATGATAGAATTTTGGACTTCTGTTTCACAAACAGAGAATGCAGGATCGGTTGTTAATTTTAAATCTGAGAGAGATAGTTTTTTGTTAGGTAAAGATATTAAGGAATATGGGCCAAAGGCAGATATATATGGAGTTAGGCCACTGATCATCCATGATTTCAATGAATGGTGGAACAGGCTCAAGGGGCTGAATAACCTACTCCTGTTCCTATGTTCTGAAATTAGACACTAAATTCTATAAAGAGATGATCAGACAGATGACCAAAGGCTTTGTCAAAGAAGTAGCTTTTGAACAGCTTGCAGTAGGAGAAAGAGATAGAGATGTTGAGAAGTTTAGGGGGAGATTTGCACATTTTAGTACCCAGCCAGCTGAAAGTATGGTGCCAATGAAGAACCAATTAATATAGAAGATGGAGAAATGGTCAAAATTCAATTGGAATTCCGTGAAAATGAAACTAGTGGAGTTGACAAGGGGGAGCTGTTCGATGTAGTGTACTTGGACTTTCAGAAAACGTTTGACAAGTGCCCACATAAGAGATTAGTGTGCAAGATTAAAGCGCATGGGATTGGGTGAAATGTATTGTGATGCATAGGAAGTTGATTGGCAGAGAAGAAACAAAGAGTAGGAATTACTCTTTTCAAATTGGCAGGCAGTAACTAGTGGGGTGCCACAGGGATCAGTGCTGGGACCCCTGCTATTCACAATATGTATTAATGATTTGGATGAGAGAGTAAAATATAACATCTTCAAGTTTGCAGATGATACCAAGTTGTGTGGGAGGGTGAACTCTGATGAGGATACAGAAACCCTTCGGGATGATCTTGACAGGTTGGGTGAGTGGGCAAAGCAATGGCAGATGCAATACAGTTTGGATAAATGTGAGGTTATTCACTTTGGAAGCAAAAACAAGAAGGCAAAATACTATTACTGTTCTGAGGAAGGGTCACTGGACCCAAACCGTTAACTCTGTTTTCTCCTCCACAGATGCTGCCAGACCTGCTGAGCTTTTCCAGCAAATTTGTTTTTGTTGTTGTTGTTGACGGCAAATTACTACCTGAATGGCTGTAAATTCGGAGAAGGGCATGTGCAGCAGGACCTGGTTGTCCTTGTGCACCAGTCACTGAGTGTAAGCATGCAGGTGCAGCAGGTGGTAAAGAAGGCAAATGGTATGTTGGCCTTCATTATGAGAGGTTTCGAGTACAGGAGCAGGGATGGGTTGTTGCAATTGTACAGGGTCTTGTTAAGGCCACACCTAGAATATCGTGTGCAGTTTTGTATCTTTTTCTGAGGAAGGATGCTCTTGCTCTTGAGGGAGTGCAGCAAAGGTTTACCAGGCTGATTCCAGGAGAGATTGACTAGATTAGGATAGTTTTCACTAGAGTTCAGATGAATGAGGGGTTAATCTCATAGACACTTATAAAATTCTAACAAGACGAGACAAGGTAGATGCAGGGAGGATATTCCTGAAGGTGGGTATGTCCAGAATCTGGGGTCACAGTCTGAGGATTTGAGGTAGCCAGTCTGAGACGGAGATGAGACATTTCTTCACCCAAAGAATAGTAAGCCTGTGGAATTCATTTCCACAGGAAGTAGTTGATGCCAAAACATTGAATGTATTCAAGAGGCAACTAGATATAGCAATTGGGGCAAATGAGATCAAAGGTTATGGGGAGAAAGCAGGATTAGGCTATTGAGTTGGATGATCAGCCATGATCATGAAGAATGGTGGAGCAGACTCAAAGGGCTGAATGGCCTCCTCCTGCTCCTATCTCCTATGTTTCTATATAAATTTAAAGAACACAGATGTTTATACAGGTTGGAAGATAAGAGGAAGATTAAGAGTTTAAATGGTCAAATGTGGAGACAAAGACATAGATGAGAGTTTTGAAAATTTAAAAGTATTACCATTGCAGAGACCCTGTCAGCAATATTCTGGCATTACAGTTGATGTGAAACCTAATCGGACCAGCAACAGAAGTGCTGTGTGTTCAATCGCAGGTCAGAGGCTGATAATTATTTGGCAAGTGATTCACCTCCGCACTCCCAAACCTTGGCCCTTCCAGCATTCAATAAGGTCATGGCTGATCCAAATTTAACATCAGCTCTACATTCTTGCATACCCTGATAATCTTTCATCACCTTGGTCATCAACAATCTATCTATCTTAAAACATTTAAAGAATCTGCATTCACTACATTTTGAGGAAGGGAATTCCAAAGATTCACAACCGTCCAAGGGACAAAAGTTTTCTTCGTTCCTGTCTTAAATGGGCAACATCTTATTTTTGTACTATGACCCCTGGTTCAAGGTTCTCCCACAAGAGGAAACATCCTTTCCACACCCACTCAGACAAGGATCTTATATGTTTCAATTAAGTCACCTGACTCATCAAAACTTCAGACAATACAGGCCTGTCTAGCCTTTCTTCATAAGGAAGTCCACTCATTCCTGATATAATTCTAGTAAATCTTCTCTGAACTACTTCTGATTCTTACATATCTTTTGTAAGTATGGTGATCTGTACTGTCCACAATACGACGGATGCTATCTCAAAAGTGCCCTATATAACTGAAGCACAACCTCCTACTCTTGAAATCAATTCCCCTCACAATTAAACATAACATTTTATTAGCCTTCCTGGCTATTTGCTGAGAGGTTGACAAGGTTTGAGGAAGGATGTAGGTGCATTGTAAGCAGTTCAGGGAAGTTTTACCAGATTAATGCCTGGAATTAGTAGAAAGATAGGATAGGCTAATTTTGTATCTTCTGGCATTTAGAAAACAATGAGATGTTTTGATTGGAACATACATAAGAACTTAGCTACATAAGAACATAAGAATTAAGAGCAGGAGTAGGCAATTCAGCCCCAGTATGATCATGGCTGATCTCATCTCAGCCTCAAGTCTACTTTCCTGCCCATTCTCCATAACCCATTAATCATTTACTAGTTCAAAATCTATCTCCTCCTTAAATTGATTCAATGTCTTGCCATCCGTCGCACTCAGGGAAGTAAGTCCCACAGATTTACAATCCTTTGAGAGAAGTAATTTCTCCTCAACTCTGTTTTAAATCTCCTATCCCTTATCTTAAAACTATGACCTCTCATTCTAGAGATAGTAGGAACTGCAGATGCTGGAGAATCTGAGATAACAAGGTGTAGAGCTGACCTCTCATTCTAGATTGCTTCACAAGAGGAACTGCCCCCAGTGCAATTACATCCCTCCGCAAAATAGACGACCAAAGCTGTATGCAATACCCCGGGTGCAGTGTCACAAATGCCTTGTACAGTTGCAGCAACACACCCCCACTTTCACACTCTATTCCTTTAACAATAAAGAACAAATTTTCACTCGCCTTACCAGCAATTCATAAGTGGAATACCAGTTCCATATAGAAATAGTGGAGTAAGTTCAAATGAAATAAATAATTGTTCTTATACATTTATAGCTTGGCATTCTCCAGAATTCTACTGATATGAAGAAACATATTTTCTTCATGGCATAGTTTGACAGATTTGAGAGTGGAATCCCCAAGCAGGGGAAGAGAAACTAAATTCTGGAGGGTCATGTCCTGATTAATTGAAAAAAAATTGCATACAAGATCCTGAGGGGTCCTGTCATGGTAGATATGGAGATGATGTCTCCTCTTAGTTCTCCTTTAAGAACTAGACACCACTGAGAAAAAATGTGATCACCTATTTAAAACAGAAATAAAGGAAAACAATTTTCTTGCAGTGGGTCTTGAGTCTTTGGAAAAATCCTCCTTGGAGAGGTGGTTGAAGCAGAGACATTGAACATTTTTAAGGCAGAGGTAGACAGATTCTTGTTAAACAATGAGCTAACAGGCTGTCAGGGACAGGCAGGAATGCAGATTTGAGGTTACAATCAGATCAACCATGATCTTGTTGAATGGCGGAGTGGGCTTGAGGGAATGAACTTGAATGACACAATCCTGCTCTTTGTTCATATGAAGCAAAGATTTACGTAACTTTAACCTTTTAGGTGTGAAATTTATATTGCAAAGTTTAATGCCATCTCTTGTGTTATTAACTGTCTCAATGTCAGCTTTGAGACAGAGTAGTCAGTCAGGCAATTGCCGCTTCAATTTACTGATCCAAAAACAAACAAACCAAAAAATTATGTAGGAATGTGAGAACTGCTGTTGAAAATGGACCAATATCCATTCAGTTCACCTACCCATCCTGGCACTGATAATTGAGGAAGTGTGGTAATAAATCTCTATTAATTTATTTACAACAAAACCAGACAGCATATGAGTAAAAACCCGTTGGTGAGAACCATAGATCTTCTTCCTCCCAAGCATGCTACACTTGCCACAAGTCATCTCTCAAATTACTCATATGCATTGTAATGGTGCCGTGTAACACTTCTTTAGGGTAATAGGGTGCCAGTTCTCATTCAAAATTCTTCAAGTCATTGAGAGGCTGTGAAGTACCTCAGAGGTATGGGGAAACCCAGAGGTATGAGGATTATGAGGAGAGACTGAGTAGACTGGGATTATACTCATTGGAATTCAGAAGAATGAGGGGAGATCTTATAGAAACATATAAGATTATGAAGGGAATAGATAAGGTGGAGGCAGGGAGGTTGTTTCCGCTAGCAGGTGAAACTAGGACTAGAGGGCATCGCCTCAAAATAAAGGGAAGCAGATGTAGGACTGAGTTCAGGAGGAACTCTTCACCCAAAGGGTTGTGAATCTATGGAATTCCCTGCCCAGTGAAGCGGTTGAAGATACCTCGCTGAATGTGTTTAAGGCAAGGCTAGATAAATTTTTGAACAGTAAAGGAATTAAGGGTTATGGTGAGTGGGCAGGTAAGTGGAGCTGAGTCTCAAAAAGATCAGCCATGATCTTATTAAATGGCGGAGAAGACTCGAGGGGCCAGATGACCTACTCCTGCTCCTAGTTCTTATGTTCTTATGTAAACCCCAGTAGCATGTGGGGTGGAGAAAGGCTGGAATATTTTCCAGAGCTTGTTCTTGGGTGTACTTCCCCCTGAGCCTTGTAAATGTTCTTTCGTTTCCTCTCAAACATTAGCATCAAGATAACCCAAAAAGCAGGGAAGAAAGAAGTACGCTGTTTCAAACGATGGGGATTGCTGCCCTGAAAGAAAAAAAAAGAGATCAAAGCAATTTTTCAAAGTATTCACTATAATTTCCTTTATGCCAGTGAAATCAGGCACTGTGTGTTATTTGTTTGTAACAGAAAGAAGTGTGGTATTAAAATCAGCTTCTGATGTTCCTGCTCTCAAAGAAACAGCTGCTGAAGTGAAAGGACGGAACTTGTAATCTCCATTCTTAACTCCACACTTTGCTTCACCTGTGCAGAATGTATCTTGTGAATGAAGAGTGTGTGCTCATTCACAGCACTCAGACAGAATGCATGAATAATTGATCAACTCATGAAGCAGCCTCTCCTGAATTGCTTCAGCTGTGGAATTTTGCCTGAGCTCTGACTTTATGACTCACTGTAATATAATGCTAAAGCAATGCAAATTGTACAGTCCTTTCCTAAAGATATAGGAGAACACCTGGGTCTCACAGCAACAGTCACGATCATGTCAAAATAAGTCAAGTCATTGTGCTCCAAAAATGAATGCAGACTTGTTTATAAGCATTTATTCCTGTGACAGGGGTATAATTAGTTGACTCGCAGAATAGGGTAGAATTCTTAATACGCTTTGAAACGAGAGGCATTGCTTAGCTTCTAGTAACGTGTTCTCAAAGGCTTTATGGCCTGAACATTCTTACAACCAATACTCTCCAAGCAAATCTTAACACAGATTTGTTTTCCAGCATTGGTAATATTGCAAGATCTTTTACTAAATATTAAGCTACACTCAGGCTAGAAGCACAACAACTGCGGACACAGAAGAGAAGATCAGAAATCTGGCTCTTGGTAAGTATGAGATTATATTACAAAAGGCCTCTCCATCCCAAGAGTACAAACTTCTTTATTGCAATGTTGTTCCTCATGGTTTTTGAACACATTAGTTGGAGCTCGACCCCACTGAGAACAGGTGCTTCGGCATACCTAAAAGAGAAGGCAAACACCATTTCAAATAGAAATGATTTTAACAGTGTGGAAGTAAAATTTACTCCTGGTTGATTTTATCTCCAATGATTTATGTAAAATGTAAAATTAGAAGGACGTGATTAAATCCAGCTTCCTGCTTCATATTACATTATTTCCATGTATGTAAAAATGGATTTACATGGTAATCACTGCTATTGCTGGATAAAAATTCTTTAAATAAAACAGGGCAAGAGAATCACAGGCTTAGAATAGGCTAATCTTGTACAGCGAGAAGGTAGCAGCTAATACCATGCTGCTGACAGCTTATTCAAAATCATGATATAGGTACTGGTCACTTTCTTCTATGTGATTAGTTCCAGTTCCATGTCATTACTATTATTTACTAACCATGGAAGGTGCCATTTTTAAAACAGCTTGCAAAGACTTTATTTCGTACCTAACTAAAAAAAAAAAAATTGCATGTGTTCTCCAGAAATTCCAGTTGAATTCAGATTATTTATTCAAAAGCAGTCATGATATCTAAGCTCTGCAGGGCAACTATTCTGGTCTATAACGGAAGTTAAACATCCAGAATGTAATCATTAAACTTAGGTTGGGTGTGGTTGATTTGTTGACAGCTGAACATCCGATCTTCACAGACCAATGAAAAGGAATGTTGTCTCTTTACATAAGTTGAATAATAGATAATGCATGATGTTAATTGACCAATTTTTTAACGTCCGGTAAGAATAACAACAACTGTCCTCTAAGTGCCAACCCTTTAGTACAGAGGAGGAAGCCAGCTTCAGTAAATTAAAATTGAACTCTATTAAACTGCAATCTAAATAATTAATTTACTGCTCGGCACTTGCTGAAATCATATAACTAGCTACAGGTATGCCATAGCTTTGAGTGAAGGATTTAATTGTAGATGTGTACGGACATTCCTTGGCAGTGGTTTTTGTCAAGGTTCATCCTGAGCAGTTCTTATATTCTCATGTAGTGGCTCAAGTAATTGTACAAGATCTTGAGTGGCTTGAGCAAGTATGCGCATGAATGCTGAAGCCGCAAACAGAAGTAACAGCCCAGAATGCCCATGCACATCTACTTTTTTTTAAACTTCACAGTATACTTTATTCACAAAATCTTTGTATATATACAATGTTACAAATGCAGCTCGGTTCTGTGCAGTTTCATATCAGGAAAACAAACAGAGCATTGGACTTTGACTTTGGCTCTGCCCAAAGAAAGAACCCACAGACCTCTCTTATGCATGCAATACTAATATTTACATATATCTGAGACACTGGGAGAGTCTAATAACTGAATGGACCCGCATTTACCTTCAGCAGAAAGACCTCAGACAGTGGTCTTTCCCCACTGCGCCTTGTCGACAGCTGCCCCAAGTTTAAGTGCGTCCCTCAGCACGTAGTCCTGGACCTTGGAATGTGCCAGTCTGTAACATTCGGTCTTGTTCTAGAAGACCAATCAGTTTCGGGCAGACCAGATAGCGTCTTTCACCGTGTTGATGGTCCTCCAGGTGCAGTCAATGTTTGGTGTTCCTCCAGGGGAACAGGCCGTGGCGCATAGAATCCTGCGTCACGGAGCTGCTCGGGACAAACCTCAACAAAAAACCACTGCCACAGAATGTCCATACACATCTACAATTAAATCAACTTTTCTCTAACTTATTTCATTTTTAATGTTAGTTATATAAACAAGGTAGGTTGACCACAGAGGTACACAATTATAATGTTGTGGTCACATAACAGATGCTGATACACAAGTAAATTCAGTGAAAGCAATCTCTACATTCTCATTTACTGGGACAAATAATTTACTGGAATGTAATATTCAACAAATACCTTGAAGACAAATTACTTTGCAGCTATTTTCAGTATGTCCACTCATTTTGCACTTCCTTGTATCAGTTGGAATTGGTGGTCACACCTATGTCCCTGAGTCATAACTTGTGTTTCACTGTACAATATAAGTATGTTACCTAAACTGACAGTGTTGTGCTGCAGAATTACTGCATTACCAAAGACAGTGTCTTTTAGGTGAGGTTGTTAGCCCGAAGTCTTGTTTGCATTTTGAAGCTTTAAAAGTTATTGTGGCATAATTCAGAGAAAAGCAAGAAAGTTCTTCCCATGACTTGGCCCACCACAAGAGAAGATTTGGAATAGTTGTTTATTTCATTAGTTGTTGGTTTTACATTGACGTTGCAAGTCACTGTATGCTTAAGAAACAAAAATGATGGCACTTCATACCTCACTGGATCAAAACAATTTAAGCAGTTCTGAGGTATGAAGTATGCTATATAAATTTAAGCTTTTACTTATTATTTGCGCATCAAGCATCTGTTGTGATATTAAATTTGACACTCTAAATTTTTTATTCTTCATTACTAATAGGTTATGCATCGAGGCAGTTCATTCCCCCTGATGTAAGATTGACCTCTCTACATTATTGACAAAAACAACTGGAGAAATAAACACTGAAAGCACAATGGAATTTCATTTTAGGCTGCTTTTTATTTCATTTTGGTGAACTTACAGCTTTCATAGCTTTATGGAACTTAGATTAATAAAGTTGCATTGTCTTCCCTTCAGTTCCCCTGAGAAAGAGCAAGGCTCTGAAAGCTTGTGATTTCAAATAAACCTGTTGGACTATAACCTGGTGTTGTGTGACTTCTGACCTTTCTTGTGAAAGGGTGGTTCTCGACATATGGCAACCAAATTGTGCTTAGGTTTACTGCACAGAATTTGAAGATGGCTTCAAGTGTTGTGAAGGGTTTTCTGGAAGTGGAATATATAAATAGTGGAATAAAGATAAACTGAAGTGTTTAGCAGATAAATTAAAGGCAGAGGTAAAAGCAGGACATCCTATGGATGAGGTACTTCAAATGATTAAAAAATATTTACAGTTGGAAGAAAAGATGACACTGGAATTAGATGGAATTAGCTAAGATGCAGTTAAAACTGGATTGAGAGAAAAAGAGAAATTAAAAGACTCAAAGTTGTGGAAAGAGCAAAACAGAGAAACATCAAGTTGAGAAACCCTGAAATCAACTAAGAAAAATAGAAGGAAATGAAAATGAAAAATCTTGAATTCCGAAGGGATAGAGAAATTAAAGATCATGAGTAAGACATAAAACAGCTTATAGAAAAGAGAAACAAAATATTTGCCGATAGGAGAGGTCCTAGTTTTGAGAATGGACAGAAGAATATTGAAGTGTTAGGGAGAAAGGCTAGAACTGTGATGTAAGGTGATATAAAGAAATTAAAGTGTTTTTGTTGTAATAAGTTTGGACATACCAAAGCCTATTGCTAGAAATTAAATCGGAGACTGATTACAAGGAAAGTCCAAATGGTCTTCAGAAAAGTAAGCATTAAGAAAGGAAACGACAGCAGTGGTACAAAGAGAGTAAGTTTTCTTCAAATGTATTAAGAAGGAAGAGAGCTCTGGACAGGCATGAAAATTCTTTTTCAAACATGGTCAAGGAACATCAGACTACTGGAGATTCTAAGTATTACATAAGAACATAACAATTAGGAGCACAGGTAGGCGATTCAGTCTCTCATGCGTGCTGCATCATTTCGTATTATCCTGGCTGATCTCATCTTGGCCTCAACTCCACTTTCCCGACTGCTCCCTAAAACCTTTAATATCCTGCTAATTAAAAATCTACGTATCTCCTTAAACTTAATCTGTGTCCTGGTGTTCTCTGGGGTAGTGAATTACACATATTCATGACTTTATCTTGATAGGGAGATATTTTCGGATGCTTTGAGGCAAGGAGGTAAACCAGTAAAGTTATTGAGGGACTCTTGAGCAGTTCAGTCATTGATGCTGGCTGATAATGCTAATTGTCTTCCAGCAGTATTGGTGAAGGAGAAAAAAGATAATTTGAGGTTACATGGAGATTACAAACCAGTTCTATTTTACATAGTTAGATTAAAGATTGATTTGGTAAATGGAGAAGTAATGGTTGGAGTGAAACAAATTCCTATAAAAGGAATTGACTTTATTTTTCAAAATGATGTTGTACATTCAAGAATACTGGCGTCAGCAAGGGTGATGGAAAAACCAATGAAGGTAAAACAAACTGAGATGCTATAGAAGGAACATTCTGGGTTGTTTCCTGACTGTGTAATGACTAGATCTCAGTCCTGTAAATTTAGTCAGGAAGCAAAGGAATTTATGAAACAGGTAGATGATTTTGAAATTCAGTTATTGGATGCAAGTTTTGAATATTTCATAAGAAGAATGAAGGCGTAAAGGATGAGGCTGAGATGTTTAGCCCACCTCCTGCAGGAGAAATACAGCAAACAGATTTGGCATTGACAGAGTTATCCAAAACCGTCTACTCAGAAACTGAATCAAAAAGGATACCTGAGCATCATTATTTGAAAAACAAAATATTACTGATGATATAGAGACCTTAACTACCAGCCATGGTGAGAACAAACCAAAACAAAATATGAGCAATCAAATCAAATTTCAGTTTGGGATCTCACTTGTCCAATAATATCATTAGCTGGGATCATAACAATGAGGAATAGATAAATACAGGATGCAAGACATGTTCCCATAAATTTATTGAATAATCTTTTGGCCAACTCTGATTTGAATCCATGACCTCTGAAACAGTGCATCGATTTATCCAATGTCCGTCATTAGACTTAAGCCTTCAGAATTTGCAGTGCTTCTCAAAGTTGTTATTTATGTCTCTGGGCAAAAATGTACCATTTATTTTAAAGAGACTTACCTTTCAAATTAATACAGTTCTATATTTATACTTTTCATCCAGCTTTAACCTTTTGCTGCTTGACTAGTTAATGAAATTAGTAGGAATGTAGGATGTAGGAGCAGGATTAGACCATTTGGTTGTTCAAACCTGCTCATGTTGTATGAGATAATGTATCTGAACGAGTTAATGGTGGAGACTGTATTAGGTTCTACCAGTTCTGATGGTATCACATGTTCCTGGGTAGAGAAAGAGTCCAGCTTTGTATCTAATGTTATTATGCAATAAACTACATCTCCTTCTTCATACAAAGTAATTGTTTTGAGCCTCATGAGAGTCATGCTGTCCACTTAACTGAACAGTCCCTTACACCCACACATAGTAACATAGAAGATAGAAGCAGGAAGAGGCCATTTGCCCCTTTAAGCCTACTCTGCCATTCATCACGATCATGTTAGAAATCACACAACAACAGATTATAGTCCAACACGTTTATTTGAAAAAACAAGCTTTTGGAGCCTCAGTCCTTCTTCACACCTGTTGTGTGATTTCTAACCTTGCCTACCCCAGTCCAACACCTATGCCTCCACATCATCACAATCATGGCTGATTGTCCAACTCAATAGCCTAATCCAGCTTTTTCCCCATAACCTTTGAGCCCATTCACCTCAATTGCTATATCTAGTTGCCTCTTGAATACATTCCATGTTTTGGCATCAACTACTTCCTGTAGTAATGAATTCCACAGGCTTACTACTCTTTGGGTGAAGAAATGTGTCCTCATCTCCGTCCTAAATGGTCTACCCCAAATACTCAGACTCTGACCCCGGTTCTGGACACACTCACCTTCAGGAACATCCTCCCTGCATCTACCTGCTCTAGTCCTGTTAGAATTTTATAAGTGTCTATGAGATCCCCCCTCATTCGTCAAAACTCCAGTGAAAACAATCCTAACCTAGTCAATCTCTTTTCATACATCAGTCCTGCCATCCTTGGAATCAGCCTGGTAAACCTTGCACTCCCTGAAGAGCAAGAGTATCCTTCCTCAGAAAAAGGAGACCAAAACTGCGCACGATATTCCAGGTGTGGCTTCTCCAAGGCCCTGCATAACTGCAACAACACATCCCTGCTCCTGTACTCAAAACCTCTCGCAATGAAGGCCAGCATACCGTTTGCATTCTTTACTGCCTGCTGCACCTGCATGCTTACCAACAGTGACTGGTGCGAAAAGACACCCAGGTCCCACTGCATACTCACCTCTCCCAATTTAAAGCCATTCATGAAGTAATATGCCTTCTTGTTTTTGCTTCCAAAGTGAATAACCTCATGTTTATCCAAATTATACTGCATCTGCCATTGCTTTGCCCACTCACCCAACCTGTCCAGATCATGCTGAAGGATCTCTGCATCCTCGTCACAGTTCACCCTCCTACCCAACTTGGTATCATCTGCAAACTCAGAGATATTACATTTTGTTCCCTCAACCAAATCATTAATATAGGTTTTGAATAGTTGGAGTCCCAGCACTGATCCTTATGGCACCCCACTAGTTACTGCCTGCCAACTTGAATAGAACCCATTAATTCCTACTCTGTTTCCTCTCTGCCGACCAGTTTTCTATCCATCTCAATACACCTCCCCAAATCCCATGTGCTTTAATCTTGCACAATAATCTCTTATCCGAGACTTTGTCAAATGCTTTCTGAAAGTCCAAATATACTACATTGACTGGCTCCCCCTTGTCAACTCTACCAGTTACATCTTTATAATATTCCAACAGATTTGGCAAGCATGATTTCCCCTTCATAAATCCATGCTGACTCTGTCCGATCTGCCACTGCTTTCTAACTGCTGTAATGGATTTGAGAACTTTCCCCACTACCGATGTTAGGCTTATTGGTGTAAAATTCCCTGTTTTCGTTCTTCCTCCCTTTTTGAATATTGGAGTGACATTAGTTACCCTCCAATCTATAAGGGCTACTCCAGAGTCTATAGAAGCCTGGAAGCTGACCACCAATGCATCCATTATTTCCTGAGCCATATCCTTAAGTAATCTGGGATGTAGATTATAAGGCCCTGGGAATTTATCAATTTTCCCAGCACCATTTCTCTACTGATATTGATCTCCCTCAATTCTTCCCTCTCAGTTAATCTTGCATTCTCCAACAGTTCTGGTATCTGATTTATGTCCTCTTTTGTGAAGACAGAACCAAAATATGTATTCAGTAGCTCAGCTTTTTCTTTGTCAGCTATTATACATTCCCCCATTTCTGTCTGTAGGGGACCTACACTTATCTTAACCAATTTCTTTCTGTTCACATACCTGTAGAAACTCTCAGTGTCAGTCTTTATGTTCCCTGCAAGCTTACTTTTGTACCGTATTTTCCCCTTCTTTATCAATCCCTTGATCCTTCTTTGCTGAATTCTAAACTGCTCCCCATCCTCAGACATGTTATTTTTCTTAGCCAATCTGTGTGCTTCTTCCTTGGATTGGATACTATCTCTAATTTCCTTAGTAAGCCACGGATTGGCCCTCTTACCCATATTGCTTTTGTGCCAGACAGGAATAAACAGTTGTTGCAGTTCCCCCATGTGTTCCTTGAATGTTTGCCATTGCCTTTCTACTGTCATCCCTTTAAGTAACTCTCCCCATTCTATTAAGGCCAACTCCTATCTCATATCTTCATAGTTTTCTTTAGTAAGATTTAGCACCCTAGTCTCCAAATCAACTACCTCACTCTGCTTGTTGATAAAAATTCTATCATGTTATGGTTGCTCATTCCCAATGGGTCTTACCCAGCTAGATTGGCAATGATTCCCTTCTCATTACACAGTACTTAGTTTAAGATGGCCTACTCTCTAGTTGGTTCCTCCACATATTGGTCAAGAAAACCATCCTGTATACACTCCAGGAATTCCTCCCCTACTGTATTGTGGTTAATTTGATTTGCCAAACCTATGTTCAGATTTAAATCACTGATGATCACTGATGTTCCCTTATCACGTGCATCTCTAATTTCCTGTTTAATGCCATTCCCAACATTACCACTGCAGTTTGGGGGTCTATATATGACACCACAAATGTTGTTTGCCCCTTGATATTTGTCAACCCTACCCACATTGTCAGAGCTAATATCCTTTCTCACTGTTGTGTTAATTTCCTCTTTAACCAGCAATTACACTCCACCACCTTTTCCTTTATGCCTGTCCTTCCTAATCACTGAACACCCTTGGGACATACAGTTCTCATCCCTGGTCACATTGCAGCCATGTCTCCAAAATCCCAATTATATTGTACCCATTTACATCTATCTGCGCAATTAGTTCATCCAGTTTATTGCAAATGCTCCGTGCATTAAGGCACAAAGCCTTTAAGCCGGTCTTTTTAACATTGTTTGTCTCGGTCCTATTTTTCTCAGAAGCCCAGTGTGAATTTTGACCTTGGTTTCTCCGCCTAGCACTTTTCTTATTCCCTTTTCGACCTTTCATTTTGGTCCTTGCTTCCTCCTTCTCTGACTCCTTACATAGGCTCCCATCCCCCTGGCATATTAAGTTAGACCTTCCCAAACTGCTCTAGCAAACACTCCCCCTAGGACATGGGTCCCACTCCTGCCCAGGTGTAACCCATCCAATTTGTACAGGTCCCACCACCCTCAGAACTGGTCCCAATGCCCCAGGAATCTGAAACCCTCCCCCTGACGAGCACGTGGCTCCGGTAGTAATCCTGAGATCACTACCTTTGAGGTCTTATTTGTTAACTTTCTTCCTAGCTCCCTGTATTCTGCTTTTAGGACCTCATCCCTTTTTTTTTACAGAATGGAAGATTGGAGGCAGCACTTTATCTTCACCGCAAGCTGTTAGTCATTGCTTCCACAGACACATGACAACTCCACCATTCTAGTTGACCCCCAATAGCCCTTGTGTCCCTTGTCTATCAAAGATCAATCTAATTCTACTTTGAATATGTTCAGTGCCTCTATTATTCCCTGGGGAAGAGAATTCCATGAAGTAATGACCTTGTGAGTGAAAGTAAAGTTTCTCCTAATCTCCATCTTAAAAGAGCAGCATCTTTTTATTGAACTGTGTTCCCCCGTTCTAGTTTCCCCCACAAGAGGGAATATCCTCCCAGTATCCCCCAGGATGCGCCAGCGCTGTGTGCTCTGTAAGGAAGAAACAGGAGAAGGAAAATAACAAGCAGTCCACATTAAATTCCACATGAAATGTGGTTGTAAGCTTTAAATTGTCCAATTTATTTCAGCTTAAATTTCAGAACTGCATTTTATTAATTTTTTCCAAGGATGTTATTATCATCAAAATGATCAAAATTATCAGCAGAGACTAACAAGCTAGGGCTTTTCATTCTGTAGACCAAATAAGGCTGAAGTGTGATCTGATAGAGATTTCTACAATTCTTCAGGTGGTTGGTAGGGTGGATGTAGAGTAAACATTCCTATTTGCGGAGCAGTCATAAAGTAGGGGACATAAATATGATAGGCACTAATAAATGTGACAACGTATTTTGGAGAAATCTCAATATCTAGAGTGATAAGAATGTGGTGCTTGTTATCATCTAGAGCAGTTGAGATGAAAAACATGGATATATTTAAGTCAAGCTAGGTACATATATTAGGAGGAGAGGACTAGATTGAATAGCCAAAAGGGTGAAATGCACTAGGATGGTTGGAGGTTCATAATGAACATAAACGTCACAGAAACTAATTGAACAAACCAGTCTCTTTCTGCGCTATAAATTCTAAGTAATTTCTTTTTGACAGCAGAACCAGAATGGCTTCATTCTTCATAGTATTTGCTTCGTTCGCTCTTAATTTACCTGTGGCACGATTGACAAACTAATTTTTTTTATTGCAAATATTCCCTGGTATTTTAAAATGAACAATATTTTGCTTCGTGCATGTCGTTTTCACTGCTGCTTGTGTTGATTAACGGCACATGGTACAATATAAGATACCGAGAACTGTTTTTCTCATCACCTCAACTTTACATCCGGTGCAGTACCAAGATTAGAGAGATATAAAGGAGCACTTCTATTTGGTGACTGCACCACCCCACATCAATAACAGTGAGTGTTGCTGAGAGCTATGAGAGTTAGGAAAGGATCCTTCCTGCTTTTAATTGCTATTAATGTACATGTGCTTTGAAACAGATGACTCACATTAATGTACTTCTACACAGGGATTAGCTGGACAATGGAAAAAATTCAATTCTGTTCGTAACTGAAGCTGGTGGAGAGAGTTCAAATAATGTTACTCATCTTGTGTCTAATATACACAGGCTTTAGACTTTTACTTGTTTCAGTGCATAAACAAGGTACATTATCCTAGAGATTACAACACTTTATCTTTTAAATCCCAGTTAACTGCTCTTCTGTTTGTTTTGACAACTGTACTTTACTATTCACTGTTGTGTCAATCCCTGCTAAAAGTCATCTACCAAAGGTTTTATTGCTTTAGACCTTTTCCTATTTTGGACAATATTTGCCAGTAAAAGCCACTTCCCACGTATAATAGTTTTCCTTGTTAGCCCTACTAATTTCTGTGGGGTGCCTTGTCAAGTGAATCATTTCTGTTATCATTTTTCAATTACCCATTGTTTTCTAAAAATAATGGCGGGCTAGTTTAATTCAAATGTATCTTTTACGTAAATTTACCAATCATTTTCCACAGGGATTTTTAATTATAGTGAGGGCTCTTTGTTGCCAGGTTTAGCACGACTGACTTTAGGTATTGAAACATGTTCTAACAGTCGTGCTGTTAATAAATCGAGACCGGAGCCAGGCTATTATAATTACTGTACATTTTCCATGTCATTTCAGCACGTCGTGACTGAATTCACTAAGCAGTAGTGTTGTGTGGGTGTACAATGAGGAGGAAATAAATGGAAAATTGGCATTTGTTCTAGTGAATGTGTTGGCGGATGGCAGACTGCAAGGGTGATGCTAAAGCAGGATAACTAACATAAAAGGAATCTCTTTACTTATCTTCTTGGACATGTTAAAGGTGGAATTGTAAAATCTGTAGCTGGCATACATTAGCAGGGAGATCTAGTGCTCCCCTTACACAAATATCACGAATATTGCAACACTTAGTTGTGTTAATATTTCATCTATGTTGAATAACATTAAAGTTTTTTTTAAAAAATTGAATTTTAAAGATAAAAGCATACTCAAAGTACACAGTAGTTAATATGTATACTGTTTTCACTGGGTCATTGGATAAACCATCAGTTTGTGATGCTGAAAACTAGATGGTTTCCCTTATTCTGTAGTAAAGATATCCACTATATCCATCAGTTTACTCTGTCACAAGCTTTTAGAGAAAGGCAGCCCTAATATCTTGCTGCAGTTAATTACATAGATACAATTTATTCACGTTTTTGCAGTACTAATAGCAAAGGATGATTTACAAGTGGAAAAATACAGATTTATTTATTAACGCTGAGCATGGATTAATGTGGTTAATTTTGGTATGACCTAAAAAGCTTTAAAACAAATCAGTGAAATTGTGACAAGTGCCATATTACAGAGCAATGTTACATTGTATGTTAAACAATGGAAAGAGTTGAAAGTGGGAATGATATTATATCTGCGGAAATAATTAACGACATCATTGATCGACAATAGGGTGCTATGTTAACCTTTTGCAGCTACACGTATTAACACAAAATATGAAACCTGTCCATGCCACAGTAGCAGCTGTTGTGATATTTAATGCCATGTGCTTTGGATGGTTTATTAATGGAGTTCCTTCGCCTAGGCTTACTGAGTTCAGGCTCATCTGTGGTTTGTGAAGGGTTTCAGGGCACTTCAGGTCAACCACAGTGGTTGGTTAGTCTGGTATTACAGACCGGGCTGTGCTAGCTGTACTCACCTGGCTTCAGTCCAGTGTTGCCTGTTTTAGGTTTGATGACTAGCTTCCCCGCTGTTTAGAATAAAAGCTGGAGACTATTAATAGGAACATGCTTGTGGGCAGATTGTTCAATCACTATCTTTGTGTTTCCCTTGTTACTGTGCCCATAGATTTCCTGATCTAATCCATTGGACAGATTTCACTCTTGATCTGGTCTCAGGGTAAGAGGGTTTTCTTGTGTGAAATGGTCTCCTCCATGCATTGAATACTTTTATTCCAGGAAAAATGTAAGCAGTGTGTAATGTCCCAAATAGTTTTTAGGTAGAACTTGAATTTTGTGTGAGCTGGATGACAAAGATCATATTCTAATAGTCACCTTTGAGCATGGAACCTCTTTATTTGCAGAACCTCTTCTTTCTGTAGCAAGTATCCAAATACTGGATTAGAAGTAGGAAATCAGATTAGCTTTGGAAAAGTAGCGCCAACCGAACACATGACTCCACATAGACGATGTGACAAGACAGAACTTGAACTTAAATAAGACAACTCTCCCAGGCTTATTGTGGTGCTTTGCTGTGTAGCTGTTTACAGCCCTAAAAAAAAACCCATTTCTTTTGTATAGACACAGTGAAGGAAACCCTGCTGAAATTTAGCATTCTAATGTATGAACAGCATTGAAATCAGAATCACAATGTTAGAGGTGGCACATTGCACTCACAAAGTGAACCATTACCTTCCAGGATCATAAATTTGTAGCATTGGGCAATTATACGTGTTTTTGAAAACTGCCAAATTCAACAACCTGCAAAGATTCCCTATTTTTGAATGCTACAAATCAAGTGCATGAATCCCTGTGTGCCTCATATACATTTCATTCTCTTCATCCACTTGTGTCTTCAACCATCTAGGACCGATGCCCCAGAATCCCTTCCTTTAACCCTTCCACATCTCTACTATCTTTTCCTCCTTTAAGATCCCGGGGTGACATGGTGGCTCAGTCGTTAGCACTGCTACCTCACAGCACTAGGGACCCACGTTCAACTCCACCCTTAGGCAATTATCTGTGTGAAGTTTGCATGTTCTCCTTGTGTCTGTATGGGTTTCCTCCCACAGTCCAAAGATATGTAGGATAGTTGGATTGGCCATGCTAATTTGCTCATAATGTCCAGGGATGTTTGGATTAGGTAGGGGAATGGGTCTGGGTGGGATGCTCTCCAGAGGGGCAGCATGGACTTGTAGGTCTGAGTGGCCTGTTTCCACACTGTAGGGACTCTATGACTCTAAGCTGACTGAAAACCAGCTTCCAATCTTTGGCCACCTTTCTTCATAACTGCATCACTGTTCCAGGGAACTCTTCTTTCACTTTTGTAAAGCCTATTGAGGCATTTTATTTAAGATGTAATTGTTAATTTTTCTTTAATCAATTGCTTGTAAACTTGTTTCAACCTTTTTCATCTGTCTTTTCTTTTAGTACAATTCATCCAATTAAAAGATGTACTGCTGGGGTTTCCTGTTATGGCATGATACTGAAAAATCTATCAACATTCTAATGCTGTGGTTCAAGTTGATTTTCCTTTCGCTTTTCCAATCATGTTATCTGCACTATCTTTGGTGAACTGTTTGATGTGTTTTTTTCAGTTGGTGAGCTGTTTTGATGCTGTGTATGTGCCCTGAATCTTTCTTTGTTCAGGTATCTTGTACTGCAGCACTTAATGGCTTTTTTGTAATTCATTCACGGGATGAGGGCGTCGCTGGCTAGGCAGCATTTATTGCCCATCTCTAATTGCCCAGAGGGCAGTTTTAAAGTCAACCACATTGCTGTGGGTCTGGAGTCACATGTAGACCGTACCAGGTAAAGATGGTAGTTTCCTTCCCTAAAGGATGTTAGTGAACTAGATGGGTTTTTCCAACAATCGACAATGGATTCACAGTCATCATTAGATTCTTAATTCCAGATATTTTATTGAATTCAAATTCCACCATCTGCCAGAAAATTATCTGGGTTTCTGGATTAACAGTCCAGCTTCTTTCTACTTCATTAGAAGCAATATGCATGGGGAATTTTGGCAAGCAGTCGAACAGCAATGGGTATGCTGCAGGAAGCGGAGTCCGCTCAAAGGAAACAGGAACGTATATAACTGCAGCTCAGGCATTGGCCACCATTTATTCTCATCCCGGGAGCTCAGTCTTCAACTCTAGGCATTACTGTCTATCCCTTTACAAATTCAACTGTCTAAGAATTGTGACATTTTCTCAATCCAATACATAAGAAAGAACCCTGCCTGTGGTGTGGTTGCCTTAAGAGTCATCGATGATATTTGCCACATTATAAAAAAATAAGAACATAAGAAATAGGAGCAGAAGTAGGCCATCTGGCCCAATGAGCCTACTCAGCAATTCAACAATACTATGGCTGATTTTCTCATGGATTCAGCTCCACTTATCCATCCACTCACCATAACCCTTAATTCCTTAATAAAAATCGAAAGAACTGCGGATGCTGTAAATCAGGAACAAAAACAAATTTGCTGGAAAAGCAAGGGTCACTGGACCTGGAACGTTAACTCTGTTTTTTCCTTCAAAGATGCTGCCAGACCTGCTGAGCTTTTCCAGCAAATTTGTTTTTGTCTCTTAATTCCTTTACTGTTCAAAATTATGTCTATTATAGGTTGTCAATTTTGTTTTCCAGATGAAGCACTTTCACCGTTTTCTTCACAGAGGTGAGGTGATAGGATGAGAAAGTGTCACACCTTTACCGGGAAGCAGACTCTCCAAAAATGCAGCATCACATTGATGATACAATCCCGGGATATTTGTGAATGGGAAAGGGTTTCACCCATTAACAATAACTCCAACCCACTCACAGTGTGCTTCTGCACTTTAGTGCTGCATCTTGGGTTGCACTAGCAACTATCCCCGTAAAGCTGCAGCAAGGGCACTGTGCCCTCAATGATGTGCACCCAGCTCATGACTGGAACAGGCTTGATGTCAAGCCTGTTTGCCCACTTCCAGGCTGCTCACTCTCTCTGAGACTACCTAGATGCTCACAGCATCCCTACTTTACCAAGCCTCGTCTTTTTGCCCTCTAAGCCAATGATACAAAGCAGACACTATAGCTGTATTGCCATGCCATTTAGCACAAACGCAAAGCCAGGGAGCATGTCATGGTTATTAGCAGTCCTCAGAAAAGTCAAGGGAGATCACCTTCACCTCTGATACTAATCCAGGGGCCTGGAAATGGTTAGTCAGCTGCTCAAGGAGGTCAGAGTCAGGATCCTCTCCACATAATAGTTGAGGAACCAAATGTTAGGCAGTCCACCATCCATGTGGACTCTTCCAGCCCTGTTATGGGCTGGTTTCTTCCTGAAATGATAGAGAGGCAGGTTTTAAGGGAGAGGAAAGTGGGTGTTACAACTGTTGCTGTTGCAGGTGGGGATGGGTCCCAAGCGAGTGAGTCGGCATCAGGGACGGCATCTTGGATTAGTGGTGTTGTAAGTTGTGGGTGGGTGAGAAAAAGTGACGGAAGTTTCTATAAGCAATATGAAGAGAGTTGCAGGGCCTGAGCTTTGGTGGGAGGTTGGCACAGCAGCACATGAAGATTGAGTATGTTAGTGGCAAGAAGAGTGAAGCACTCACAGAATGAAGAATAACGTTGACCTTTTCCTACATTGCTGCGCACTGCCCCATGCAGTTGTGAATGTATTGACCTGGATGGCAACCTTGTCCAGGCTGGCATGACATGACCCGGTGCCGTGGCCTCCACTGCTGGTTGTGGGTCATGATGATGATATGCCAACTGTGCACCAATATATCTACCATGTCTGGAGTTGATGCATGGCAGCTCCAGACTGACAGTAAAAGCAAAACACTGTGGAAGCTGGAAATTTGAAGTAAAAATAGGCAATACGGGAGAATTTCAAATTTTTTTTCTGTCTTCAATGATGCTGCCAGACCTGCAGAGTTTCTCCAGCACTTTCTGTTTTTATTTCAGACTGACAATGGTTGTCTGAGTGAACAATAGACTTTCAATGATGGCGCTGGCAACTGGGATCCCGGTCAATACTGGGGTATTTGCTGTGTTGTGAGTAGTTCCCGGAATACCACACTGTAAGACAGGGCTGGAACTGGATGAGAAGAATATCTTTGTGAGGAGGTAGGTGGTTCATGAGGCACATTTGGTAAGACGCTGTGAAAAAACTTGCTAAGCTTCGCAGCAAAAGAGCCCTCCAAAAACTCAGTGTAACAGACCTTAGCCAAATAATGTAAGATTCAGCCCCTCTTTTCTGCTGCAATTAACTGTATAATTCCTACGGTCACATTGATGCCTTTGACCAGGAAGTGCTTGATGCTGTATAGTACCATTTTTGATGGTCAATACCTCGTAGAATGGAATAGAAGGGGGATACAAATTATGCTATTGCTGTACAAAGCCCTGGTTCGGTTATACCTGCACCTTCTGCATAAAGAGAATACATTGAATTTTGAGGGCAGTTTTGAGGGGATGCAGCATTGATTTATCAGAATGTTAATTGGAATGCGAAGGTTAAAACACAAGAAGTGAATACATAAATCCAGAGATAGTAGAAACTGCTGATGCTGGAGAATCTGAGATAACAAGGTGTAGAGCTGGATGAACACAGCAGGCCAAGCAGCATCAGAGGAGCTGGAAACCTGATGTTTTGGGTCTCGACCTTTCCTCAGAAATGGGGGAGGGGAAGAGGATTCTGAAATAAATAGGGCGAGAGGGGGAGGCGGATAGAAGATGGATAAAGGAGAAGATAGGTGGAGAGGAGACAGACAGGTCAAGGAAGCTGGGTTGGAGCCAGTAAAGGTGAGTGTGGGTGAGGAGTTAGGGAGGGGATAGGTCGGTCCAGGGAGGACGGACAGGTCAAGGAGGTGGGATGAGGCCAGTAGGTAGGAGATGGTGGTGGGGCTTGAGGTGGGAGGAGTGGATAGATGGGAGGACAGGTTAGGGAGGCGGGTACGCGCTGGGCTGGTTTTGGGATGCAGTCAGGGGAGGGGAGATTTTGAAGCTTGTGAAGTCCACATTGATTTCCCCCTCGTCCTCACATACCACCCCACCAACCTCCAGATCCAACGCATCGTCCTCCGGCACTTCCGCCATCTGCAATCCGACCCCACTACCAAAGACATTTTTCCCTCCCCACCCGTATCTGCATTCCAGAGGGACCGCACTCTCTGTGACTCCCTTGTCCTCTCCACACTCCCCTCCAGCCCCACCACCCCCAGCACTTTTCCCTGCAACCGGAGCAGGTGCTACACCTGCCCCTACACCTCTCCCCTCACCCCATCCCAAGCCCTAAGAAGACCTTCCACATCAAACAGATGTTCACCTGCACATCTGCTAATGTGGTATACTGTATCTGCTGTTCCCTTCATGGCCTCCTCTACATCGAGGAAACCAAGCGGAGGCTTGGAGATCGCTTTGTGAAACACCTATGCTCGGTTCACAATAAACAACTGCACCTCCTAGTCGCGAACCATTTCAACTCCTCCTCCCATTCCTCGGACGACATGTCCATCCTGGGCCTCCTGCAGTGCCACAACGATGCCACCCGAAGGTTGCAGGAACGGCATCTCATATTTTACTCAGGAACCCTGCAGCCCAATGGTATCAATGTGGACTTCACAAGCTTCAAAATCTCCCCACCCCGGACCGCATCCCAAAACCAGCCCAGCTCGTACCCGCCTCCCTATCTTCTCCTCTATCCATCTTCCGCCTCCCCCCCTCCCTATTTATTTCAGAATCCTCTTCCTCTCCCCCATTTCTGAGGAAAGGTCTAGGTCCGAAATGTCAGCCTTCCTGCTCCTCTGATGCTGCTTGGCCTGCTGTGTTCATCCAGCTCTACACCTTGTTATCTCAATACATAAATCCAGTTGTATTCCCTGAAATTTAAAAGATTAAACGATGATTTGGTCAAAATTTTCAATATAGTAAAGAGAAAGATAGAGTAGATTTGGAGGAATTATACTTGCATTCTGGAGCACAAGGACTAAAGGACACAGATAATAAAAAAAAAGCTAAGTTTTTCAGGAGTAATCTCTTTACCAGTGACAGAGCAGAGGTGGTAGAAGTTTGAAAGTCTAGTCTACAAATTGATACTAGCTCAATTGCCAATTTTAAATTTTAAATTGACAGAGTTTGGTTAAACGAAAATATAAGGGATATGGTGCAAATGTTAGGTTGCAGATCAACTGAATGCTGCATCAGACCTGAGGGGTTAAATAGCCCGATCTTGTTCTGATGCGCCCGTGTTCCAATGTCCTTCAGGTCTTTGGTATCAAATTGAATGAAAATGGTCAAGCTCAGTATGTTTTGGACTGAAACTGGAAAAACAGGTGGGACTTGCTGAGTAGCTGTTAGAGTCAGCAAGCAAGGACACAATGAACTGAAAGACCTGCCTTCTGTAAGTCTGCGTGCTGACTCCGTGGCTTTCACTAAAGAAAATTTATGAATCCTTTTAATGGCATTTAGATAGTGGGCAGTCAAACAAATGGGAATAAATATTTAATGCTAGGGTTCAAGAATTTTACTGCATCACTATGAATCCGCTTTCATGATAGCTGAACAATCAACATTTTCAGCTAAATGAAAAAGGACGGTAAACCAGTTATGAAGTTGTGTAATGGTTTGACTAAAGACAACAGTGTGTAAATACATTCAAAGTGAAGTGTTCATGATGTTGTCATGCTTGACCTCAGAACAACTCTTTCCTCATTGTGCCAGTTGGCTGATTTTTATTTGTTCAGTAAGCACTGTGCCACCCATTTATTGCAGAAAAGAAATTTGGCCAAAGATCTTTAGGCAAAGAAGATAAAGATTGTTTGCAGTTTATTTAACTATCCTTAACTATAAGGCACATGACATACTTTTATTTCTATCAATTTTTCACATTGTCATGCAAGATATTAATCATAATTTTGTACCAATGATTTCCTGAGTACTCCTTTGTGTAATCTATCCCTCTGTGATGTTGTTTATTTGTCCAAAGGGGTAGGATGTGGAAAAGAAACCATTAACGCATATAAGACATAAAATTTAAGCACCATGATTATTAATTTTGGTACATTTAATAAGAATTCATACCTTAATTGCTTTCATGGCTGTAAGGAAATTACATCGATTGGGTTTCAGTGTATTAAATAATAAATGTTGAACCAAGCCACTGTCAATTTTCTTCATAATTTTATATTTGTATGTATTACTGAATGAGGGAATTTATCATTGCTAATTTGAAGTCAAAATGCACAACATCTATTAGTTCTGCAATAACACCCTGTAAATGGAAAGAATTATGTGAGTAAAAGCACAGTGTAACTTTTCATATTAGTATTGATAACACCCAGTTCTATCTTACCACCACCTCTCTCACAACTGTTGCCATATCATCAAACTGTTTATCCAATATCCCGTATTAGAATAGCAGAAGTATCCTCCAATTAAATATTGGGAAGACTGAAGCTATTATTTTAGGTCCCTTTTCTAAATTCTGTTTCTTAGCTTCTCACATCATCTCTGGCTCCAGTCATAACCTTGGTACCTCAACTGAACCCAAGTTGAACTCACAACCTCAAACTTGTGAAAACATCTCTGTGACATTGCTTGATTTCATCCTTGTCTCAGCGCATCTGCTGCTGAGTCTCTCAGTCATGCCTTTAGTTTCCTCTAGACTCAACTGTTCCAACATACTCCTGGCTGTTCTCCCATAGTCTACACACCATAAACTTAAGGTGATCCAAAACTTTGCGACAATGTCTTAACCCACGGTAAGTCATGTTCCCATATTACTCTTGCACTCATTGGCCTACATGGGAGATTGATTAAGCAGTGTCTATATTTTAAAATTCTCATCGTTCTTTTCAAATCACTTCAAGGCCTTGACTTTCCTTATCTGCAAAACCCCCTTCAGCTGCACAACTCTCTGAAATATCATTTCTCATCTAACTATGGCATCTTGCGAATCCCCAGTATTTATTCTTCCACTATTAATGGCAGTGCCTTTAATCGCCTTGGCTCAGCACTCCGGAATATCCCGCATCCACCTCTCTGCCTTGTTTTCATAAAAACTGTGATAGGAGTAGGCAATTCAGCCCCTCGAGACTGCTCCAATATGATCATGATTGATCTCGTCTTGGCCTCAAGTCCACTTTGCTGCATGCTCTCCATCACCCTTCAACCCATTGGTAATGAAGAAATCTGTCTGTCTGTCTCCTCCTGAAATTTATTCTCAGCATTCACCATACTCTGGGTAGTGAATTCCGTAGATTCATGACCTTTTGAGAGAAGTAATCTCACCTAATGTGTGTTTTAAATCTATTACTCCTTATCCGAAAATTATGATCTCTCATTCTAGATTCCTCTGCAAGTGGAAACATCCTCTCAATCTTTTTTGTCAATCCTCTTTAGCATCTTGCATACCTTAATTAAATTTCCTCTCATTCTTCTAAACTCTAGGCCTAAACTGCTCAATCTCTCTTCATAAGACAAACCCCTGATCAATCTAATGATCCTCCTCTGAAAATCTTCCAAAACAACTACATCCCTCCTCAAGTAAGGAGACCAAAACTGTATACAATACTCCAGGTATGGTCTCACCAATGCAATGTACAGTTGCAGAAACACTTCCCTAATTTTATATTCTTTTCCTTTAGCAATAAATGCCAAAACCCCATTTGCCCTCCTTATTACCTGCTGTAGCTGCGTACTAATTTTGTGTGACCCATGCATGAGGACACCCAGATCTCTGTGCACTGAAGCATTCTGAAGTTTTTGTTCATTAACATAATATGTTGCCTTTCTATTCCTCTGACCAAAACAGATAACCTCACATTTAGCCATATTAAATTCCATCTGCTGAGTTTTGGCCCATTCACCCAACCTATCCATATCCACTTGTGAATTTCTTATTTCTTTATTGCAACTTACTTTCCCACCTATTCTGGTTATCTGAAAATTCAGCCATTCTATCCCTGCACCAAAGTCATTGATATAGATTGTAAATCGTTGGGTCCTTAGGACCAAAGTCTATGACATCCACTAGTTACATCTTGCTAACCCAGAAAAAGACCAATTTGTCCCAAATCTCTATTTTATGTTGGTTAGTCAATCCTCTGTCCAATTTAATAAATTACCCCAACCCTATATAATCTTACCTTGTGCATCAACCTTTTGTACAGCACTTGTCAAATACCTCCTAGAAGTCCAGATACACTACACGTGCACGATCCACCTCATTCATTTTGCTTGCTACATCTTCAAGGAACTCTAACAAATTAGTCAAACATGATTTACCCTTCATAAAACTATGCTGACTCTGATGGATTGTGTTTTGACTTTCCAAATGTCCTGTTATTACTTCTTTAGTAATAGATTCTAACAATTTCTCAACGACAGATGTTAAATTAACTGGTCTACAGTTTCCTACCTGCTGCCTTCCTTCTTTTTTGAATAAGTGCATTACATTAGCATTTTTCCAATCCACTGGAATCTTTCCCACACCAGGGAATTTTGGAATGTTATAACCAATAGATCTACTATCTCCTGTCACTTCCTTTAAGACCCTAGGATGCTCCTTTGAAGCACTCTACAAAACCTGTCTCTTTGATCAAGATTTTGGTCATATAATATAGTATCTCCTTTTGTGGATAAGTTAGTACTGCTTTAAATTGTTTTAAAACACTCTTCTGAGGGACCTTGAGATGTTTCATTGTGTTAGAGGTACTACACAAATATAAGTTGTTATTGTGTTCAAGCCTGGACATACACCCAAGGGCTGTGCTTGTAAAATAAAATGACTTTCAGCATGTTTATTTAGATGCCAGCTTTACACAGACCTATTTGAAGGTAACCATTCGACATATCACATTTTAGCATTGAACCTGGAACTGTTTCACTTTACCATAGCTGGAAGTTCATGAATGAAGGACCTCTTGCTTCAGGAGAAAAAAAAAAAATCTCACTTTTCTGTTGAAATTAATAGCTAGAGCTTTTCCTTTTTCTGGTGATTCACTGGTCTCTGCTCAAGTCAGAGTCAAATGTGAACCATTAAACTTGCTGTTCCCAATGGCAAAGTGAAAACTTGGCTCAACTCCAAGCTTGATTTAGCCATTCATTATTTTCCCCATTTTATTCCATGACATCTGTGGAATGCAACTGCATTTATTAATGTTAACATTGATATCTTGGAGGCATTTTACTTTGTTGGCATGGATCATGAAGAAATTCCACTATCTACATTTGGATTTTATATCTGTGGCTAATTATCCTTGCTGTGAGATGGACAAATTTGGAAACGTCCATTCCTATATCAATTGCATTTATCTGAGTGGGAACATAGGAATGTAAAGACCATTGGTTTTCTTCTGGACAATTCAAAATTTCAAAAGATACTGCAGTGTATATTGAGTATGGGATTGGACATGGATTAGAATGCACAACTGGTAACATTGTGTCAACCAAGATAACAAGCATGGGGCTGGATGAACACAGCAGGTCAAGCAGCATCATAGGAGCAGGAAAACTTGACGTTTTGGGCCTAAACCCTTCGTCAGAAATGGGGGAGGGGAAGAGGGTTCTGAAATAAATAGGGAGAGAGGGGGAGGCGGATAGAGGATGGATAGAGGAGAGGATAGGTGGAGAGGAGGCAGACAAGTCGAAGAGGCGGGGATGGAGCCAGTAAAGGTGAGTGTAGGTAGGGGGGTAGGGAGGAGATAGGTCAGTCCAGGGAGGACGGACAGGTCAAGGGGGCGGGATGATGTTAGTAGATAGGAGATGGGGGTGTGGCTTGAGGTGAGAGGAAAAACAGGTTAGGGAGGTGGAGATGAGCTGGGCTGGTTTTGGGATGCGGTTGGGAGAGGGGAGATTTTGAAGCTTGGCTTCCAAGTCTTTCTCTAATCATTGTGCATGATCTTTCTCTTGTTACTTTTCACATACAGTATCCAAAGTTTCATTAAAGCTGCAAAAGTCTAAGAGCAACAAGATTATGCTGAATTTACACAAGATACATGTTAGACCTCTTCTGGAGTATGGTGTACAGTTCTGGATGCCACACTTCACAAAATAAGTGAATGCATTGAAGACAGAGTGGAAAAGTTTTACAAGAATGGTTCTAGCCATGATAAATGTCAGTTATGTGGATAGGCTGGAGATATTGAGACTGTTCTCCTTAGAAGGCTAGGAAGAAGGTTAAGATGAGATCTGATAGAAGTTTCAAAACCATAAGAGGTCTAGACAGACTAGATAGGGGGAAAGTATTCCCATTCATAAAAGGGTCGAAATCAAGAGGACACAGTTTAGCAAATATAATATTTGAAAATCTTTTCATGCAGCTAGCAGTTCGGGTCTGGTATATAATGTCTGCAGGTGTAGACAAGGCAAGTTCAACTGAGGTATTCATGAAGGCATTGGGC
>JAHRHZ010000065.1:19255136-19288728 GCA_024137785.1 Ginglymostoma cirratum
GGCAATTCCTACTATCTCTGAATAGTTCTGTGATTGCTTTTTAATTTTAAATTACTTGGAGAAGGATTTGAGTACTTCCTGACCGCATCCCAAAGGCAGCCCAGCTCGACCCGCCTCCCTAACCTGTCCGTCCTTTCTCCCACCTATTCACTCCTCCCACCTCAAACCCCACCCCCTACCTACCAGCCTCATCCACGCCTCCTTGACCTGTCCTTCTTCCCTGGACTGACCAACACTCACCCTAACTCCCCACCTACACGCACCTTTACTGGCTCCATGCCCGCCTCCTTGACCTATCCGTCCCCTCTCCACCTATCTGCTCCTTTATCCATCTTCCATTCGCCTCCCCATCTCTCTATTTATTTCAGAACCCCCTTCCCCTCCCCCATTTCTGAAGAAGGGTCCAGCCCCGAAACGTCAGCTTTCCTGCTCCTCTGATGCTGCTTGGCCTGCTGTGTTCATCCAGCTCCACACCTTGTTATCTCAGATTCTCCAGCATCGGCAATTCCTACCACCTCTGAATGTCTCTAGATTGCTAGCCCTGTGATATTGCCACTAAGTCACTGCTCCTCCATGACACAACTGAACCTGCCCTCCATAATGTAACTTAGGTTTTGAGTTTGTGTGCATGCATGTGTGAATGAGGGAGGTGGTGTATTTTTATGAAATGATTTTTATGCACAGTGTTAGATTCAATAAATATTATCTCCTTTTGTTTCAAAATCTGACACTCCTTGCCCTTAAACATATACAGTGGCAAAGCAAGCTGTCCTAAGCATAATGACACAAAACTCATTACAAATATATGAAAATAGAAAATCAGATGATCCTGAAAGGAACATCCAGTGGGATTAGTGTCATTTTGTTTCAGAACATTATCACTGTGCTGTCAGTGGGGAGAAAATAGCCTTTCAAATTCTTGAACTCAATCCACACGTCTTCTCTCCGGTACTAAGCTTTAATGTTAAAAAAATGCACCACAGTGATTTTTTTGTGCCCTGATGCACAGATTATATTTAGCATCACTATTAACGCTGAGACAAATTGCATGAATCAAATTTAGTCCATAGTACGTCCATTGAGTGAAAGCTGAGCACCTTATGTGAGTTCTTGTCCATCCACTATTATGCATCGATAACTCATTTCCTTAATCATATATTGATGTTACTGTAATCCTCTCTGCTCTTGGTATCAGGTCCTCGAGTACACTCTGAAAATAGCAACATCATTAAAATTCAAGATGTCAACAAGCCATTTCCTGCCAGTGAGGCCCTGAGTGCTATGTTGCAGAAAGTAATTCTCTGAGAGAAATTGGGCAGCACCTTGCACTTCTAATGAGCTATAAATCCCATAATCACTCATTCTTAGTGCATTATAAAACAGTACTTCATTTAATTGTATCAGATGTTAACTGACATCATAGAATAGGACGGCACGGTGGCGCAGTGATTAGCTGCCTCGTAACAGGAACCTGGGTTCGATTCCAACTGCGGGTGACTGTCTGAATGGAGTTTGCACATTGTGTTCATGTGGGTTTCCTCCCACAGTGCAAAGATGTGCAGGGTAGGTGGATTGACCATGCTAAATTGCCCATGGTGTCCAGGGATGTGCAGGCTAGGTGGATTAGCAATAGGAAATGTAGGGTTACAGGGATAGAATAGGGGCTTGGGTCTGGATGGGATAGTCTTCAGAGGGTTGGTGTGGAATTGATGGGCTGAATGGTCTTCTTCGCCACTGTAGGGATTCTATGACTTTGTGGCATCCATTAACATTGATTTCTAATTTAAGCTTTAGCGCTGATTTCATCATGTGGATCAGACATTTGATAGTTTAATTATTAAAATAACACACGGAGAGTGGATGTAGAATTTCTCCAGATTAAATATTGAATTGTTGATAATTTATGCTGCAGAATGTTAATTACTTTCATGAGGTTATCTCATAGAAAATCTATTTTTCCTGAGTCATCCAGGAGGATTAACAATAAGTAATGATGTCTTAGTTTTTTTCTTTATTAAATCACCGGATGAGGATGTCGCTGGCTCGGGCAGCATTTATTGCCCATCCCTAATTGCCCAGAGGGCAGTTAAGAGACAACCACATTGCTGTGGGTCTAGAGTCACATGTAGGCCAGACCAGGTAAGAATGGCGGTTTCCTTCCCTAAAGGAAGGAACTTAATGAATCAAATAGGTCTTTCTCAACAATCAACAATGGATTTATGGTCATCGCTATTTAATTAAATTCCAGTAATACTTATAATTTCAAGAAAATACCATCTTCTCTACTCAAACTTGGATTTAGCTAATAAAATGTTTGGGTAGTTCTCCCGTGGAAGCTTACAATTCACTTCGATAAAGGAAATGCCTCCAGGTTAGACAAATCGTCTGGCACCTATACTTAAGCTTTGTTGTCCCATGCTAGACACATTTCCCGATGACTCTTTCTGTGATCTGAGAGAGAGAGAATTCTCATGAGATCATTTTATCGTGAAGTTTAATAGCTGCTTGAAGAGCCTTGATGTTTTGCAAAATTAATTGCACAGATATATTTAGGTAAATATTACCTCATTGACGAGGCATCACTTTTATAAAGAAGAGATTGGCAAATCAAATTTTCTGCCTAGAAGTTTACAAAGTGTGCCATATGAAACCACTTCTTTCAATCATGGGATTCAGGTATCAGTGGCTTGGCCAACATTTTTGCCCATCTCTTGAAAAGGTAGCTGCTACCTTGATGCGTTGCTGTCAATGAGATAGAGGGTCATCATAACGTTTGAAATAACCACACAGAGGCCAGTATCCTGTCTCCAAGTTATCCTTTATTTATGTGACCGCAGTACAGTGTGACTAGCCAACTCAGACTTAGTCCCTAGAATGAGGAAACTCACTAAATCTCCTGTTTATATCTGTCAGCCAGGGCTTCCTGATTGGCCCAGGTTAACAGCGCCAATCAAGGATCTCTGGAATGAGGGCCAGGTGAATGTCATTGACTTTTAGGGAGGGGGTCCTGGGTTTTTGACTGAGTCACGGTGAAGGAACAGTGATGATATGTGATTTGGAGCGGAACTTGCAGGTAGTGTTCTCATGTATCACTGCCCTTGTCCTTCCAGATGGTAGAGGTCAAGCGTTTAGAAGGTGCTGCTTCAGGAACTTCTGTGAATTGTTACCATAATTCTTGGTGGAGAAAGTCAATGTTGAATGTGGTGCCAAACAACTGCCTACTTTGCCCTGAATGTTGTTGAGCTTCTTGAGTGTTGTTGGAGCTTTACTGATCCAGGCAAATGAGGAACATTTCATCACACTCCTGACTTGTGCCTTGTAAATGGTGGACAGAGTTTGATGAATCTAGAAATAAGCTGCTCACCCCAGAATTAATCTGACTGGTCATGTAACTAAAATAGGTAATATGGTTAATCCAATTCAGTTTCTGGTCAGCAGTGAAACCAGAATGTAGACAATTGGGGATTCAGTAATCACATTGCCATTGAACGTCAAGGGTGATGTTAAATTCTCTTGTTGGAGATCGTCAATGTGGTAGAACTGTTCTTGCCACTAACCAGTCCAAGCCTGAATAATGTCCAGGTCTTGTTGCATATGGACACAGACTGCTCCATACAAATGGTGCTGAACATTATGTGATTGTCAGGTGAAATCCCAACCTTTGATCTTACGATGGAGGGTAGGTCATCGATAAAGCAGCTGAAGATGGTTGAGCCTAGGGCATTACTCTGAGGAACACCTTCGGACCTGCCTTGGAGCTGAGATGGCTGACCTCCAAAAACCATGACTATCCTCATTCAAGTCAAGAATGATGCCAACCAGTGAAGAATTTTCCATTGATTCCCATTGACTCCAAATTTTGCTAGAGATGCTTCATGCTGAGCTTGTTCATATGCAGCCTTGATGTCCAGGGCAGTCATCCACATTTTGCTGTTGAATTCAGATCTTTTGTCTATATTTGATCCAAGGCTGTAGTGAAGTCAAGGTTTGAATGGGCTTGGGGAACTCAAAGTACCAGTGAGCAAATTATTATTGTGTTAATGCTGTTTTAAAGCCCTGTTGATGATATCTCCCATCACTTTGCTGATGGTCAAAACTAGTTTGATCAGCAGTAATTGGCCCGGTTGGATTGATCCTGCTTTTTGTGGGCAGGACAAACCTGGGCAAATTTCTAAGTTGCCGGATAGACACCAATGTTGTAACTATACTGGGACAGTCTGGGATGCATAGGTTCTGGAGTATAGGTCTTCAGTGCTGTTACTGGAACGTTGTCAGGGCCCATAGCCTTTGCAATATCAAGTGTTTTCAGCCATTTTGTCATATCTGAATTGGCATCAATAATACTGGATTATCAGCTTGGCGCTTCTGGCTGAAGATGGATGCAATTGCTTTAGTCTTCAATGTATGTTACACTTGTGTTCTAAGCTCTCCTTCTATTATGAATGGCAATATCTGTGGAGTTCCCTCCTAAAGTGAATTGTTTAATTGTCTACCTCCATTCACAACTAGATGTGGCAGGATGTCAGAGCTTAGATCTGATTTGTTGGTTGTGGGATTGTTGAGCTCTATCTATCACATAGTGTTTATGCTGTTGGGCTTGCAAATTGTCATGTGTTGTAGCTTCACAAGGTTGACATCTCATTTCTAGGTATGCCTGGTGCTGCTTCCAGCATGTCCTCCTGCACATGCCCTTGAGCCAGGGTTGATTCCCATTCTGATGGTGACAGTAGATTGGGGGTATCTGCCAGGCCATGAGATTGAATACAATTTTGTGGTTGCTCATGATTCTTTGATTCATAATTCAATGGCTGGGGGTAGCTGGTTGGTGGAATCAGCAGGAGGTGTCCTTGTCCATGTTTAACCTGCTGCCATGTCACTTCATGGGGCCCAGAGCTAAATTTGACCACAGTCAGTGCAACACCCGCCAGCATGTATATCATTGTGCCATCATGTCTGCTGGTTGGTGTGGGACACGGCGTAGTCAGGGATGCTGTGGTCTGGAAGCTATGATTCAATGAGAATGACTCTGGGAATAACTTCACTACTTTCCTACAGAACGGTGTCGTGGGATCTTTTATGTATGCCTGAAAGTGACCTCACTTAATGTTCCAGTGGGTTTTTAGAAGAAAAGAAAAATGGAAGGATGTGGGGTTATCTACAGTTTTATGATCCAGGAAACTGAAGTTAGAGCTGGGAAAAAATGCTGAGTCTGAATTATTCTTCTTGCAGTTGTAGTAAGATAGAAATGAAGTGTGTAAATTGACAGCAGGATTGCAGTGCATATTAAAAGAAACACAGAATGCAAATTTATTAAATTGTTCACTACTGACTTAAAATATATGGTAATATGCAAATAGGAATATTATGAGCTATTAAGATTGGCATATCCACAGACACAAGCTGATAGCTATATTGCAAATCACGCTGCTTTGAGATTTTCTTTTCAGGTTTGCAATGCATGCTTAGTTTTTCTTTTACAAATCTCTTGAATAAATCCTGAAATGCAAAGCCACAATTCCCTTAGCAGATGCTCATGCATTTATTGGAGGTAAAATGAAAACCATGGCTGCTAAAAATCTGAAATGAGAACTGAGAATTATTTAACGACAAAGCACATTAGCAGCAGAACCTGAAGAGAACAATTTGGCTTATTTATTTTTAATGTTGTAATCTTAAGTGCCATGCGTTTAAAACGGCAACACTTTTCACAGTGAAGCTTGTTTTTAGATATTTTATATCAGTCTATTCAGAAATGTGATGAGATACTTTGGGGAGCAGGTTGGTCTTGAATCCAGGCCTCTTGACCCAGAGGTATGGGCACTATCACGATGCCATAATAGTCCTGAAAGCTTTCTCCAGCAAATCACTTTCTGTCTGAAGTCATTCGCATTCAGTTATGAAACATTAACCTCTTGAGGACTTGAGGTCTTCACCATATCCTTTTAATGAGTGGTGTAATAGTATTGTCACTGGATTAGCGTTCCTGGGATCAGGGCTAATACCCCCTGGCAGATGGGTTCAAATCCGAACACAGTAGCTGGTGAAACTTAAATCCAGTTAATAAATGTGTGATTATGTGACCATGAAACAATTGTTGTAAAAGCTCATCTACTCACTATGGAAAATCCGTCATCCTCATCTGGAATGTTTTATATGCAACTCCAGAATCATAGCAGCGTATTTGATAGTTAAGTTAACTGTAAAATGGTCTCATAAGGCTCAGTTTTATCTTGTCACAACCAAGTCTCATAAAACTGGACAGAACCACACCCCCGCCCCTGCTTCCAGCATTAACCAAGGGACTGGGAATGATGGTGGCATACACAGCACTATCAACTCAGCAAAGCGCTCCTTGCTAACTTCTGGGGGTTGTGCCAAGATGGGGAGGAGTGAACTGCACCAGTCACTTTAGTTCCAAGAAGAGGTCAGTGGCTTAGAATTTTGCGGAGCCTCACTAACTTCCTGTACCCACCATCTACAAGGCCTAAATCAGGAATGTGGTGTATTACCATCCACTTGCCTGGTTGAATGCAGCTCCAACAACCCTCAAGGAGCTTGACACCTTTCAGGACAAAATAGCCCCCATTTGGAATGTAACAACCTGATTTCCAAAGACGTTCCTTTGAGGACTATTATGACCAGGGAGATTATGGAAAAGTTGAGTAATCTTTGACTCGTTTGGACTACCAGTTGAAATATAGTCAGATCTGAGTTCTAACTTTATGTCTAAACTTTGTGTCTATGTCTAAATGTTTCCAGAAAATCATTAACATTTTGAATATAAAATAACTTAAGTCAACGGCATACTGACTACAAATACAGGGAACTTTGGAGACATACCATTAGACTCTTAAAACTAGATTACATAGATTACGTAAAGGAGAAGAAGGATGAATGGATATAAGTGTTGTTGTTCTAGTTCTACATATTTTGTAATGCAATGCATTTTCGAGCTGGTGTTTCATCATACAAGTGTGGAAGCATGTAAACAGCATATGTTTTCATTGAGTTTTAATGAAGGGTCATTGGCCCCAAAACATTGACTATGTTTTCTCTCCACAGATGCTACTAGACCTTCTGGGTTTCTCCAGAAAATTCTATTTTCCTATCTTTTATTGTTCTGTCTTTTTGATCATGGGCTGAAATAGGAAAAGCACGCATTTTTTAAGGGAAAAATTTTTTTAAAGCAAGCTTTCTACACTTACTATCTACAGTAAGTCCTGTTCACACTGTTGTTTGTTTAACCAATGCAGGAAGTTTGGTAGAAGATGAACCAGGGCCAAGCAGGGTGTAGAAAATATATTTTGTCTGGCAACAAGTAGCTGATTGGTCTGTGGAGTGAAAAACAGTTGCTGATGATAAAGACCTTCTGCATACCAACATATATGTGATGGCCTCCAAGGCAACTGAACAGCTTGTGGGTGTGAATGAGATATCAGAAATCTCTGGACCTCTGGATGGCAGGTGATATCTTTGACTTAGCGGTTAATAATACCTAAAGCTTGAAGAAAGCCAACTTTCATTCCCGCATTTGGTGCTGTAAGCTGTTTCTTTTATCTAATATGTCAGAGACTTTATAAATTGAGAACCAGTTGCTTGTGCCTCTTGCAAATAAGAAAAAGTACCTAGAGGAATAAGAAATTGATGAACACCAGTTCCCAGCAAGCCAAAAGAATCATCTCAACAAACCATGTGGACAGGGACCATTTGAATTGCCTTCACAGTTTTTCCTTTCACACATGGCACCATTTTTTTTTGTTGTCTGTCAGTGTCTGTGCATGTTGGGGGATTTTTATATTGGGGTTAGAATTCTAATTTGCAGATTTATATATTGACAGTTTGTAGTCATTTACTTGCAGCTAGAATTTATTTATTTGTAAGAAATACTAATTCTTGTTATGTCTTGAAACTTGTTTTATGTTTTCTGTCAACCTCGATCAAAAAGCCAGGTAAATTAGAGAATTTTATGTACTTTTCTGAAATCTTTAATTTTCTTATGACTCTGAGAACAGCGAGGCTTGATTTCCAGCATACTACCATCGATCAATTCCCTTCAACATTCACTCCCTTCACTAACAAAGCACAGTTATAGCAGAAACACTTCGGTAACTCATAAAGGCTCTTCCAGCAGGAAAATGAAGGACAAGGCAACTCCTCAAGCGCATAAGATGCATGGGATGCATTGCCTGGAAACTGTTGGAGGCTAGTTCAACCGAGACATTCAAGATGGCATTAGATATTTTTTGGATAATAATGGGGTGTGCAGGAATAAGGAGTAACAGCAAGAAGTTGGCACTAGATAACAAAACTAGACTAAATAATTGTCCCTGTGCAGGCATGATGAGCCAAATGGCCACCTTCTGCAATCAAATAATTCTGGGATTCTGCCTTCCAATCTTACACCATTCTAACTCACAACTATACCCTGATTCCTTCACTGTTGTTGGCTCAAAATCTTGGCAGCCTTATTGATGTATCTACACCCCAATGATTGCATTGGTTCAGGAAGGCTGTCACTGCTGGCTTCTTCAGGGCATTTGGGGATGGGGTTATTGAAGTGCTGGCCTAGCCAGTAACATCTACATTCCATGAATGAATAAAAAAGGTAGAACAGTGAGTTAACTTCAGAAGCACTGTAAAATGCTTTGGACTGTTCTGTGGTCACAATAGGTGCTCAGTAGAAAAAGCGTCATAAAAGGTTTACAATACAGAACAAAACCACTTGCTCAATTTGAGTTGATAATGTCCTTTCTGCAAAAGCAACATATGTAGTTCCACTCCTCTGTCTTTTCCTTGTATCCACATTTCTTTTCCTTTATAGATATTGACCAATTGTGTTTTGGAAGTCACTGTTGAATTTATCTCTACCATACTCTGAAGCAGTGTATCCCTGATCTTAACTGTTCACTTGTAAAATAGTTTTTCTTCATGTTGCCACAGCTTCTTTTACCAATTGCCTCAAATCAGTGTCTTCTGGGCAAAACTGCTGGCCCATTCTTTATCAGATGATGAAGGGATATCACCTTTTCCAAGAGACATGTCTCAAATCCTTCACACAATTACGGCTCTCCTCAATTTCCTGGAATTTTCCCAGAAAAGGTAATTGATTTTCTGGGTGCTGCTGCCTCGAGCCTTGAAGAAAAATACTTTCTCATTCCATTTTAATGTCTGTGCATCAAGCATTTGAGAGATAGATTTTAGCACTCCATATACTGTCATTGTGTGTTAAATTATGTTTATCTTTACTACTTACAGTTAGATGAGCAAAATCACTGTTGTTGAGGTGTTGGGAAAGGTGATCAT
Organism: Ginglymostoma cirratum; assembly: GCA_024137785.1. NCBI lineage: Eukaryota > Metazoa > Chordata > Chondrichthyes > Orectolobiformes > Ginglymostomatidae > Ginglymostoma > Ginglymostoma cirratum. Next base: position 19,264,440 of record JAHRHZ010000065.1, read on the forward strand.
TCTTTGTTCTGTTCAATTTTATCTTTTATATTTTTCAAGTAATTTGGAAGAATCTATTTTCATAAACAACAAAAGAATGATCACCATTTATCTTTATATTCTTTGTTGTTCTTTCCACTAACATTTTCACAGGCTCTTTTCAGGATTAATTTTATGTTTCATGTCCCCTTTCAAGTAATTGAACAATTACTGTTGCACTGGTACAAGTTATTAGATGGGTTTTATCACTCACATTTGTATAAGTGCCTGTGTTTGCATCATAAATTATGGGCTGCATCATTAACACATGCTACCATTGTAATAACTTGAACACATTTGTTCTCTAGTCTCTTTTGCTCCCTGAAATAGAAAAATAATAGGTAACTAGAAATGTTCACTGTCTCTGGAGGCTCTTTTCAAACAGAATTTTCCCTCAATTGTGAAAAATTCAAAGAGATCTGGTTGACAGATATTTTCTACCAAATCCCTAAAACTGAAAAATGTTGGTAAACATTTGGCTTTACCTTTAAACGCATACTGTGTAGTCATGCCAAAGCATACATTTTTCAGCTTTTTTAATGAAAAAAGAAAAAGGCACTTTAAAACAAAGCTTTAAGGAAAATTGAGAATTTTGTTGACAATGACCTAGGTTTATGATAATTTGTCTTTCATTTTATATTGGTGTCCTATTCACAGTTACAAACTCTCCTCAATTTCCTGGGTGTTTCCCAGAAAAAAGGTAATTGTTCTTCTGAATGCTGCTGCATTTAGCCTTGAAGAAAAATACCTTCACATTCCTAAATAAAAACCGAAAGAACTGCGGATGCTGTAAGGTCAAAAATAGAAGTTGCTGGAAAAACTCAGCAGGTCTGGCAGCATTTGTGAAGACAAAATCAGAGTTAACGTTTCGGGTCCAGGTTCTGAGGGAAGGTCACCAGACCGGAAACATTAACTCTGATTTTGTCTTCACAGATGCTGCCAGACTTGTTGACCTTTTCCAGCAACTTCTGTTTTTGTACCTTCACATTCCTATTTGAGTATCTGATGGTCTGAAATTGAACCACGCATCAAATCTGCATTTTTCTAACCTTCCTTTGAAAAGTAAGGATAATTCATAGGTGAGAATCCACAATCAGGTTTTCTCTCAATTAAGCAGTTGGAGACACCCAAATGGTCCAAGAAAAAATGAAATACTTAAGATATATTCAGCTTATTCTTTTCCATGGCCACAACTGTCAAGAACATTTTCAACAGCTTCCTCAATGTTGTGGAAAGCAAGGGATTCAAATTCTCTGAATGTTCCCCTAAAAAAATCCCCACTAGCTTTGCATGAAATAGCATAATGACTAATAGTATCATGCAGTTTTTTCTTTGTTTTTGGTTTTGTACTTTATATGTTAAAGATTAGCTTGTGCTTGCACTAACCATGCCATGATTAGCATTGACACTGATGTAGGCAAGGCTAAAATAAACCAATTCCTGTTACCTCCCCATTTCCCACCTTGAATTTATTGTCAAAGGCATTTTGTACCTGATCTTTGACACTGGACATTGGTTATTCACTAGACATTTGAATCAGTCTGATCTAATGATCTCAGCTGCATGCTAGCCAATCACTAGAGATGCACTGTAAACACCATCTGTAGCTGCTTCATCTGCCAAACATGATGCAAGTAATGATTCAAGGCTGATTAAATAGATTAGCAGGTTTAAAAACGCCAATAGGAAGTACTGCTACACATGCTCAGTTGATAATATAATTAATGGGGCCTGTTTTAGAAATCAGAGTGTTCCAACATCACTAAACCTCACATTTATTATTGTAATTGGTCCCTGAATATTTAGTATCATCAGTATGGTTCATAGCTAATAAATACTGTTTTATGTTAGATTAAAAAAAACTAATAACTAAAAGTGTTTAAGAAAGATAAATTGCAAGTATATGTTTATGAAAAAAGACTGTGTCTCTGGTTCATTTTGCTTAAGATGGTGTTTCTGTTACAGCATTATTAGCTGGATACCTGTCTATTAAATCTTACTCATATATCATTCCATTTGCTTTTTTGCTCTTACCTTGTCCAAAAAAATCAATATCGCACAATAAAATGTCATTGTATAATGCCTGTTTTTACCGGGTTAACTAGCTGAAAACCAGTTGGGGAAATGTGAGCAGGATGGTTGAATAGCCATGTTGGACTTTTCAAACGTCTTGCAGAGTACGATTCTGAAATTTTAGCTGTTTAACATTCATTCAATTATTGCACAAAATCTGCTTTCGTATTACATATTTCCTTGAGAAAAGGGAGCAATATTATGCTGATGTTAAAATGTCTGGCAATTTGCTAAGTTAAATAATTTGAAATGGTCACTTGCTGTAATTGATGCTCTGCAGGAGTATCTTTAAATACTTTATGTAAAATTATATAAAAGGCAGGTTTGTCTTTAGTGTTGCCGATTTTCTTCAGAATTTTTCTTGAGAGTAGTATCCACATTTATACGTGTGCAAATCAGAAGGTGTGAGGTATACTGCTGGCTTGCAAATTCATAATTAAATCCAAATTGACAGAAAGTATAAGATTCGTTTTTGCCTTCTCTGTTAATAGTATCACGGTGCATTGCAGAAAGGAAAGCAGTTCAGAATCTCCAAAACATGGAACACTTGTGGACAGTATCAGATTTCCTAAAGGCAAACATTTTTGACTAGCTCTTATGCACATTAATGCACCCACATCCAAAGGCTGGAGCTGGAAAAACTGGATCCATGCTTTCCAAGCCTGAGTATCTGGAGCTAAATTTTTTGATTTGTGTCCGCGGTGAGGGTAGTGTTTAAAATCAGGAAAAAAAACTTTTTAAAAACGCATAATGTAAATAGTATGGACTATCCTGGTGATATTGATTCTTGACATCACTCATTTTCGGAAAACACAGTTAACCTTAAAGCCTAGATTAACATGAATATTAATTGTAAAAAAATGATCTTGTTTTCTGGGGAACTATCTTAAAGAGCTCCATTATGAAGGCTTTACTAAAACCTCTCTTATTGTAATGAAATAAATTCCTAAACAAAATCCTGAAAATTATGACCTTGTGGATTGAGAAGTAAAAAATGTCAGAAATCAGAGTCTATGGTGAAAAATCAGTGTGGAAGTGGTGTTTCACCATGTTAAGCCAGCAGTTATAAATTCTCTGGATCATCGTTATGTACCAGAAGCAGCAAGATAATGATCAAAAGTGGAGGATATCTCTGGTGTCAGACTATGGTTTGATTATACAGCAGACAATAGGAGGACTAAAACCACTTTGACTGCTCGGAGACCCAATCCTAAATGTAAATCTACAAGCAGCAGTAAAATTCTGGTTTTCTGTAATTCCGGAGTACTGTAAAATCACTGAGGGATTGAAACCAGGATAGTGATATTTGCAAGCAATTAATTCCCCAGCAATTAAAAATTGCATGTTCGAGTTGCCTAAAATCTTCTTAATACAGTATTCACTTTCATTTTCACTGCATACTTTTAGTGTGATGTTGTGGAGGTGCCAATGTTGGACTCGGGTAGATAAAGTCAGATGTAACACAACACCAGGTTATAGTTTTGGAGTTTGTGTGATTTTGAATAAACCTGTTGGACTACTCATGCGTTTACAATGTTCACTGATATCATAGCTGTTCCTCTGTTCCTTGATCAGCATAGGAGCACCATGTTATGCAATGTTAGCGCATGAACACATTTTCACTGGGTGTGCACATCACACTAATGTCAGAAGTCACACAACACCAGGTGATAGTTTTGGTGTTTGTGAGATTTCGAATAAACCTGGTGGACTATAACCTGGTGTTGTGTGACTTCTGACATTAGTGTGATGTGCACACCCAGTGAAAATGTGTTCATGCGCTAACATTGCGTAACATGGTGCTCCTATGCTGATCAAGGAACAGAGGAACAGCTATGATATCAGTGAACCTTGTAAACCCATGGGTCACCATACAGTTTTGATCTGCAGAACATTATGATGACAGACTGGGAAATGTTGATATTCAGAGAGAACTGGGTGACACAATCAGATAGAATTAACATGCAGGTACAGCATTCAGTTAGGAAACCAAATGGCATGTTAGCCTTTCTTTCAAAGGGTTTAGGAGTATGGAGAAGTCTTATCAGTATTGCATCAGGCCATGAGAGACTCGACTTTGAGTCCTGTGTACAACATTAGCCTCCTTTTGAGGAAAGATGTACCAAAATCGGAAGGTGTTTAACCAAATTCCACTGGACTACATGCATGAGAGGATTGCCCTATGAGGAGTTATGGAATAGATTGGGACTAAATACCTGGAGATTAGAAGAATGAAACATATATTCTTCATGTTTAAGATCATAATTCCTAAAGGAGTCAATAGGGTAGATGTCTAAAGAACTTTTTCTTCCTGTTGGGGAAATCTAAGGGTCTTCATCGCAGACTAAGGGTCTGGCCATTTAGAAGTGAAACAAAGAAACAGTCCTTCACCCAGAAAGCTTGGGTCTTTGGAATTCTCTATCCTAAAAGGCTGGGCAAGCTCAGCCATTAAATTTTGCAAGAGAGAGATTGATTTTTTGGGGGAATTAAGAGTAGTAAGTGAAATAATATAAGACAAATTAAAGGCAATAGACGTGAAATAATTAGGAATAGTTGAACGACTGACATCTAATGAGGATGTTTTGCAAATGTGAGCATATAATCAGAACTTTTATAAGTGATCACCAAGAGCCAATTGTATCAGACAATTAGGACCTGAAAGTATTAACTGATATCACAAGACAAACTCTAACCATCAGGATATAAAGACAGGCCAGATGAGATGCTAACCAGATTATGCTTTCAAGTCTAATCATTTGAGGTACCCACTGAGGTGAATGTCCCTGAGGCAGAGACTGGAGGAGACAACCTTGCAGTGCATCATCTAAGGTATCGTTAGCTTCCTCCTCAGATGTGAAGGAGGACTGGTGTCCAATGTGCTGCTCTGTTCAGGATTGAGGTAGCGTGGGAGCAGCTGGTGCCTGCAGAAGAGAAGAGAATGATTGAGTTGCACTGTAGAGGAAGAAAGCTGAGCATGCCATGAATATTTTCACGGTGGTGATAATAGGAGAGTACTGTAGCACAGCACACTGCAGCTTACTTGGCTGATGAAACATGGAGTTCTTGGTTTCCAACCATGAGTGCTCTCTGTCCTCTTCCACTTAATCAAGAAGATTCTCTTTGAAAAGAATGGCCACTTTGACACCCAGCTTTGCTCTTCTAGCTGCAGAGTGGGAATGTTTCTTTTGCAAGAAGACAAAGGCAGAGATGAAAGTGACTGGAAGAGTTATTAGTGTTGGTACAGGAGCAGGAAAGATGATGATGTGTTCCAAGGGAGTGACTAGGAAGAAAGGAGGAGTGCTTAGTAGTTTGGGAGGATGTGATGCATATGAGTGAGTGGGAAAAGATGTTGTATGCAATAGTGAGAAAGGTAAGTCATGGTCCTTAGAGGGAAGTGTGTGCAACAGCAGAGTTAGAGTGAGTGTGAGGTTGCAGAGAGAAAATGATGACATTTTACAACACAGGTCATTAATTAACTTGCAGAATTTCTGCCCATTTTTCTGGATAAAGGTCACTGCACTGACAGAGGTTGCTATCTTCAACCAGGCTGGGAATGTTTGGTGTTATGCTCTCCTCTGGCAGTCCCAAGGAAGTAATACAATTTTCCTTTCCATCATCCCATCCACCAGGACCTGCAATAATTCCTGGTTTGCAGCATTTGATCTGTTTTGTAGTTGGAGTTTAGATATGGTGTTAATAATATTCAAGCAGCAATGGCAGTTCTGACTCAGCGCACACAATTCAACAAGAAGTTGGTAGAAGCTAATTGTATAATTCATGAGTTGCGTGCTGTAGCATAGGTGGGAAAAATTGACAGGTTCACAAAGGGAAACCCCCCATTAAACTCCTTGAAATTCACAGCCAAAAGATGAAGACATTTAGCCCCATAATTTTGAAGGGAAAAACATTTCTGCAACAGCTTTGAAGGAAATTATTTAAATAAGTGTCACACGGATAGCATGGATGTGGAGAAGATGTTTCCCCCAGTAGGAGGGACTGTAATGACAATGAAGAAAGATTTTATAACTCTAAGCAGTTTAAGATCACAAAATCCTCAGATATAGAATTAAGTTGGTCTATTTGGAAGAGACAATTTGTTCAATATAGAATTGTTTGATCACACCAATGCAACTTTTGAAAGGAAGGTGGCCTTTGAGATACAAAACAATGCAGAATCGCCGAACAGAAACTGATTGCCAAGTTCCATACCCACGAAGACGGCCTCAACCATGATTTTGGGTTTAGCGCTACGTGTGCCCCACCACACCGTTCTGTATCTGTAAAATCTTTCTTACTGTCCTGTTTTGTTACCATCACCTTGACAAATTATGATCACTCTACCTTAATTAGTTTGTACAGTTTTGAATAACTTACTGCTTTGGTTAGACCCTCGGCATGCAACTCTTATACCTATCATCTTATTCCAGTCATTTAGTTTGTCTTCAGCACCACCTTATTAATTTTTTGTATTATCTCTCTGTATCATTTAATTGGATTATAGGTCATCCCTTCACTTGTTATTCAGTTGTTGACACCTTACTTACACTGTCCAACATGTTTGATCATCTACAGAGGCTTGTTATTTGACGTTGCCCTTGCATCATTTGTGTGATCTTTTGATCTCCCTGCCCATAAATTCTGTGTCTGTGCGCTTGTCTCGCACTTCACCTGACGAAGGGGCTACGCTCCAAAAGCTTGTGATTTCAAATAAACCTGTCAGACTATAATCTGGTGTCATGTTACTTCTGACTTTGTCCACCCCAATCCAACACCAGCACCTCCACATCATACTTATTTGAAATAATTGCATAAAGAATTCAAACACGAAAAAAGAAGCTTGTGGGGAAATACTCTTGGACAATATCTGAACAAATTTACTGACAAGATAATCAGTTCTGTGTTTGTTACTAAAGTTGTATATGAATGTTTCAGTTGTAGTAATATGATCGTACTCTTAAGGTGAGCATGTTGTCTCACAAGAGACAATCATGTATCTTAGATGTTTTTTCTTTATTCTTTGGTTGCAGGTGTTGCTTGCAAGGCTGTATCTAGACATCAAGTTATATGACATATCATATTCCATTTATGAAGACTGTGCCTACCTTCTGCTTAAACTGCACATCCATTCTCATTGGGTTCAGTAATATAAACTAATAGTCATAAGAAAGATTGGTGGAACTGAATGTATCAAACTACAATTCCTTGGATACATACTTGGGAGAGAAAAACCAGAACATCCGGTAGAGATCAGTAAAATTGTGCGCAGCAGAGCAAGAAGGAGACAAGACAGGAATTGTAAGAGATAATGTGGAAAAATGGAGCTTTGGTAGAAGATCAACTGTGGTCATGCTGAATTCACAAGAATGATCCTGGGAATGAAAGGTTTGTCATATGAGGAGCAGTTGAGGACTCTGTGTCTATATTTGATGGTTTAGAAGGATGGGATGGGGTGGGGGGAGGTGGGAGTCTCACAGAGTACTGAGAGGCCGAGATAGCATGGATGTGGAGAAGATGCTTCCTCTAGTAGGATGGATTAGGACCCAAAAGCAGATGCTCGGGGTGAAGAGATAACCCTTTAGAACTGAGATGAAGGGGAATTTCTTCAGCCAGAGGGTGGTGAATCTGTGGAACTCATTGCTGCCAAGGACTGTGGAGGCCAAGTCATTCAGTGTATTTAATACAGAGATAGATCTAGATGAGAAAGGAGATCAACGGTTATGGAGAAAATGCAAAGAATGGAGCTGAGTAACATGATCGAAAGATGGAGCGGGCTTGAAAACCAGATGGCCTGTTCCTGCACCTTTGCATTACATAGGATTACACAGGATATAAAACAAAGTTACCGACCTTTCAACCCCACTGGTCATACTTTATTTCTTACTTTCTTAAGTGACAGGTCACAAGCTACAACACGCAATGTATCTGTGTCCCTTAAGGAGGGCAAAAACTTAGATGAATTGGTGAAAAGTAACAAATATGTTTTTGATCCTTGCACTGCCTGTTTTTGTGCTCCAAACTGGAGGCAGGTTTTGGCAGATTACTGAAAGGTGTACTGTTGTTGCCTCCACTTCTCTCTCTCCCTCTCTCTCTTTTTGTGTTCCTCTCACGCTCTCTCTCTCTCTCTCTCTCTCTCTCTCTCTCAAAGAAACCAGCCTGGTTCCCATGGAAGCAACCACACAGAAGAAGCATCCAAGAAACCAGGTAATCACGTATCAGGGAGTTGAGAACTTTAAAATAACTTTAATATTTGTTACACCTGACTGCAACCAAGAAACAAGCTAATCAAACTTGACCTCAAGTTAAAGTCCTACATCTCAAAGAGAACGAAAGGATGTAAATTGTATATCTTTTATCTGCCCGTTTACTGGAGTGTGTGTGTGTGTGTGTGTGTGTAACCTATGTGTGTGAGCACGTGAATGAGCACGTGTGTGTGCGTGTGCATGCACGTATATGTACTTCTGGGTGATTCAGTGAAGGCCTTTTGCTTGACATCAGGTCTTTACTAATTTTCTCAGACTTCGCAGGTCATAACATTGCTCTTCCGTTAATTCAAGAAAACCTTGTACTGGGTTCATTTGTTGACACGAAAAACGTCATTAACTACATTTTACTTGGTGAGAGACTTAGCCTCGTGCTACAAGAACTTAAACATTTGTTGTAACAAATTGAGGGGAATCAGCTCAACCCTTGTCTCCTTGTTGTTATAGTTCTGAACTAAACACTATCTCTAGGCAATTTATACTGCAGCAAGGTCGGTCCCTTTCGTTTTCAGAAAACTAAAAAATACACTCCACAGCGATAAGTTACACTGTCTTAGAATCACAGAATCCCTACAGTGCGGAAGCAGGCCATTTGGCCCATCGAGTCCACACTGAGCCTCTGAACAGCATCCCACCCAGACCCAACCCCCTACCCTATCCCTGTGACCCAGCATTTCCCATAGCTAATCCACCTAGCCTGCACACCCCTGGACACTATGGGGAATTTAGCATGGTCAATCCACCCAACTTGCACACCTTTGGACTCAATTCTCCCAAAATCAGTACAAAGAGATTCTCCTCTGCTGAGGGTTGGTTTTATTCTTTTTCTTTCTTAATCCAATAACATCTAATGGGGATGTGTGGGAGACTAGCTGGTCATGCTGCTCTACCCTTGGGTGGCAGTGCAGGGTTTGCCTGGGCAAGGACTGCCTGCACCCAACCCGGTGTTACCTCTACAATTCACTCCTTCCTCCACTTTGGGCCATGCCACTATCATGTCCCCATCCAAACACATCCCTTCCCAACCCCAACAACCCCGCAGCCCTCTGATGCCCCTGTTTCGGCACCATCCACTCACCTTTCGTTCAATTCTCTACCTTTGGTTTCTGGATTCAGTCAGATTGGTTGGTGATGGGATCTCCTCCACCATAACACCACAACCCACACCATCTCACCAGCCCTGACCCACCCCTCGGCGAGGAGGGAAAAAGCCCGTCACTCGACAATGCCCTTCAGACTGTTAGGGTGGCCATTCAGAACAGGAAAGAACAGGGTGGGGTTTCCACAGACTTTTGCAGTGGTAAAGCAGAAAATCACACCACATCCTGCCCAAAGCATTGGCAAGAAAAATGAAACCAGCATGCAAAGTATCCAGCAGCATGAAAACATGTGGTTAATGCATACTAGGATCAGTTTGGACGTGTGGGTGTTCCTCGATGTCTGAAATAAACCTGAGGTGTTTGTTTCAGCAATTAGCACCTAAAGGTTCAAACTGAGTGTTGTCATTACAAATTCCTTTACACTACCATTTTTAGACAAAGAGTAAAACAAAATCTTCAAAATTACCAACTGGGTGAAGGGACCAGAAATGGCAAATCTTTCTGGATTCCTTGCTGCAACATTCTAGCCACGACCCTCCTGTCATTTAAGTCCCTTTGCTGCCTATCTGCTGATGAAGGGGGACGTTGAGACATTTTGTAGGTAACTAGACCTAATCATATCATGATCATTGGTTTAAAATCAAAACAATCAAAAGAATGTTGGGCAGCACAGTGCTTCAGTGGTTAGCACTGCTGCCTCACAGCACCAGAGACCCAAGTTTGAATCTAACCTTGGCAACTGGCTATATGGAGTTTGCACATTCTCCCTGTGTCTGCGTGGGTTTTGTCTGCATGCTCCGATTTCCTCTCACAGTCCAAAGATGTGCAGGTTAGGTGGATTGGCCACGCTAAATTACCCATAGTATCCAGAAATGTACAGGCTAGGTGGATTAGCCAAGGGAAATGCATGGTTACAGGGACAGGGTATGGCGTGGATCTGGATGGAATGCTCTTTGGAGAGTCGGTGTGGACTCGATGGGCCTAATGGCCTGTTTCGCCTCTGCAAAGATTCTATGATTTCAAAAAAGTACTTTTACACTAAAGGAATCAGTCCCTCAGATCCATCAATATTCTTCTGCTTTCAAAGATGGAAGTTGAACTACTCGACAACATTAAGGTATTGTGTTCATCGGGCCAGCGAAGTTAAATGTCTTAATCTTGAAATGTTTAAATTCTTCAAAGTGAAGGGAAATTGCAGACCAGTTGTAGATATGAGCCTTGATTTTGTTTGAAAGAACAAGCTCACTGATGCCAACAGTGATTGCAATATTGGATACCACTTTTTAAAAAGTGCAGAAGTCCCTCTTAGATCAATGGAATATATTTTCCATCAATATATGGAAAACCTTTGCCAAAAAGAACTGTGTGAACAATATACCAGAGTAGCCAATGTTTCAGTACAAACAGTTTTTAGTACTTGGGTTGCACCTAAAACACAGACTCCTCTTTGTGTGGGATGACCTGCTGATTGGTGCTGATCTGAGGCTCGTGCATTTCTTTCCTTTGCTCCACAGTTTCTCCACCTTGGGAACATGATGATCACAGCACTGTGTTGCATGCTTTGAACTCAATGTTGCATTAGAAGAGAGGCTCAAGCAATAGTCATTACAAGTTTTCCCTTCATGGTCTCGAAGGGATTATGTGCAAAATAGAACTCAGATTATTTTCAGATTAAAATTGTTATGCCATTTTATAGCTTTTCCCCATTCCTTCATATTATTCCTTGAGTGTGGCAGCCTTCTGGTATCTCATTTAAATAATCATGTGTGAAGTTAGGCAACAAGGTTACAAAACGGACTGAATCTTAACGTTTGTGTTAAGTGTGAGTTTTGTCAAGTTTCACAAACGGTCTCCCACTACGAGGATCAGCATACCTCACCATTTGTCACAAAACTTATCTCGTTAATGACCTTCCCTGCCCCTAGTGCATCCCTCACACCCAATTCTAGCCCTATTCTACTATTCACGGTATGAGGAACAGCTCTCCATTGTCAGAATATCTTGGAATGGACCAGCAAACCTAGTGTTGGCACCAGCTTTAAAAGCCCATTATCCTTTGGGCTTTTAAACAATCAAGCACGGTGAGTCTGGAGCTGCCTGCAATGTTCCTGGCATTTGGCTCAGACCTGGCAGTCAAGGTCACCCCACTTTGTGGGTAGGGACCTGGTGGTTCTTGTGGATGGGGTGGTACAGATTGTGAACCTGCTCTTCCCCATACCTGGCAGCTGAAGGCCACAACTATAGACAGCTTAGTCAGTGCAGTCTTAGCTGTCTGAGGGAATGCCCTGTACTGTAGAAAGAAGGTCATTGACATTCTCTAATCCACCAGTGCAAGTGCCACCATCTACGCTCTGATACCTCACACTTGTGCTCTCTCTACTTCTTCATCCACATCTCATCAAGGCTCATGCTCTCACTATTGCCTGCAATATCCTCCCTCACTCCACTGTCACCCACTCTAATCCTTGACAATGCTACCCTTGCCTGCCCTCTGTTCTGCCTACTGACATGTTTAGGACACCTCCCCACCTGAACCAACAATAACAGATATGCCATCCACTTTCAGCACCTCTATTTCCTGCTTCTCTCTTAGTCCAGGAGGAAAACTTAACAGGCAGAAAGAGTCAAGATGGAAGGTGCATTGCCCAACATTCAGCTCCCTACACCTTATGAGGAGGGGATCTGATTCTGATCTTCCTGAATGGTTGTCTGACCGTGCCTGGAATGGAATTGGAGGCTGCCCTTGGCTTACTGTGCTGGGACCTGCAGCAACAAAAAGACACGACCAATACTCACTCATCTCCACACATACAGAAAAGGAGTTCCACTAATTTGATTGGGACAACAACAGGATCCCAGGACAAGCCAAACAGAGACAAACGTGGGACTTCCTAGAAGCCTGGTTCTCCATCAAGAAGGCCATCAATAAACACATACAGAATTAAACCCTACATACACACCACTGCAAAGATAAACTGGAACTCCAATGGACCCCAGAGTTCAAATAGCAAGTGGGAAAATACACCAATGCTTTGTCGGAGGCTGCACTGATGATGTTAATCAGCAGGGTCATGAAACATCTGCAAACTGATGAACCAGCTCAGTGAGCAAACCGACTACAGCATCCACAACCTGAGCTACAAATCTACTCAAGAATATTATACGCCTACAGGTGCAACACGCTCAAACTGGCCTGGAAATGGGGAAACCTACACCAAATGACAGAGAGCTACCCATGAGCAACTCTACTTCCTACACAGATGCCTCAGAAACCAGGTAATACTGTGAAGTGTGTGATACAAACCTCCCATCAACAACTCACAGGCATATAGGACAGCAGAGCACAATGGCTGCAGAATGGTGAAGGTAATGATTAATGACACTCAACCAACTCTGCAGATATGACAGGGAAGTTACGTGCCAAAAATCCCTATACCTAGACGCTATCAACCTACAGTGGACAACAGACTTAGATTGATCCATTCACATCAGTCAACAGAAAATCAAATCAGAGAAAAGACAAATCCTACAAGAAAAACTAGCCAATCAAAAAGATAGCCAAAGATCAGATACTTGGATAAGAAATCTATCCGACAGAAAACTAACAGATATAGAGAAAGCTGTACTAATACATGGACTCCATTACAACCACAGAGACGCTAACAAGACAGAATTCCTAGTCACACTAGAATCCACACTGAAGACAAAAGGCATCAATGAGGAAACACAACAAGGTATGAGGCAAACAGTTGTCCAGACACTGACTAGAAGGAATAAACTTAACATGCTCAACACAACAGAAAGGAAAGCCCTGGAAAGACTGAAAAAAACAAAACCATCATAATCCTACCAGCAGACAAAGGGCGCATGACAGTAATTCTTAACAAATGAGACTACGTCACTTAAGCCCAGATACTACTAGCGGACACAAATACATACTGACAAGTGGAAACAGACTCGGCACCGCAACTCAGAACCAAAATCATCTACACACTAAAGAGGCTCAAACAGACCAGACAAATCAACAAAGCAGGCTACCTGAAAATGAAACCTGAAGGGACAAACACCCCCCCGATTCTACGGCCTCCCAAAAGGTACACAAACCTGAAGTGCCCATCAGATCCATAGTGTCCCTCCCAGGCACACCAACACACAGGTTAGCCAAGGAATTACAAAGGAGACTAAAGCACCTCATCAACAACTCAACCCACTCTATCCACTCAGCCCAGGAGTTCCTCAAAACCCTCAAAGACATCAAAACAGACAAGGATGAGACCATGGTATCCTTTGACGTTATCGCTTTATTCACCTTGATCAAAATACCACTAGCAAGAAAAACACTAGCTACACTACTAAAGGAACTGGGCTGGAGTGACACCATCTCCATAGACAACATGTTGAAATTACTGCACCTATGCCTTACGATCCACTTTACCTTTAATGGCCAGATCTACATACAATATCAACGGGACACCTATGGGGTCACCCAGCCTTGGGCTAATAGCAGAACCAGTGATTCAGAGACTTGAAAGCATGGTCCTTTCACAGATCCAACCCAAACCCTGGATCTGATACGTGGATGACACTTTTGTCATCATCAAGCGAACTAAACTAGAAGAAACACACCAACTTATAAACAACATTTTCACCAGCATCAAATTCACCAGGGAAGAAAAGAACAAACAGCTCCCATTCCTGGACGTGACGGTAGAACGCAGGGCCAGTGGGGAATTTCTGACCAAGGCATACAGAAAGGCCACACACACATGGATCAAGTCCTAAATTTGAACAGTAACCACACCAAAACCCACAAACAGAGTTGCATGAAAACACTATTCAAATGAGTCACAACACACTGCAGCAACCCAGAGCTACGCCAAAATGAAGAAGAATACCTCCACCAAGCATTTTGAGACAATGGACACCCGAACAGCTGGGCCTGACGACACCTGTCTCACAAATTACAGGGAGATACAGTTCGCCCCGACACACTTGTCACGTTTTCATACATCAAGAACACATCTGAACTGACCACAAGTCTCCTAAGGCCACTGGGCATCAGAGTAGCAGACAAACCCACATCAAACCTACGCCAACTGCTAACAAGAACCAAAGACCCCTTACCCACAATGGATAGAACCAACGTAACACACGAGATTCTGTGCGAGGACTGCAACAAACATTACATTGAACAGACAGGATGAAAACTGGCTACAAGAATACAAAAATACCAACTAGCAACAAAAAGACATGACCAATACTCACTCATCTCCATACATACAGACAAGGAGGACCACCAGCTCGACTGGGACAACGTCAGAATCCTGGGACAAGCCAAACAGAGACAAGCAGGGGAAATCCTAAAGGCCTGGTTCTCCACCAAGAAGGCCATCAATAAACACATAGAATTAGACCCTATATACACACCTCTGCAAAGAAAAACTGGAAATGAGGTAATCAACTCCAGTGGAGTTCCAGAGTTAAAATAGCAAGTGGGAAAATACAACAACGCTTCATCGGAGGCTGCATTGATGATGTTACCCAGCAGGGTAGTGAAATGTCTGCGAACTAACAAACCAGCTCAGCGAGCAAACCGACTACAGCATCTACAACCAGAGCTACAAATCTACAAATATTGAATGGAAGTCAGGCCAGGTTATGCCTACTGAGCTAGACATGGAAGAGAAGCCATAGGGAGAAAAGTGTTATTATCCTATCATAGCTTGAAGGCACCTTGATTTTGGTTACTATTTGCTTTCTAAGAGTCATAGAAACACAAAATTGTTACTGTGCAGAAGGAGGCCATTTGGCCCATTATGTATGTACCAGCTCTTCAAACAAGCATTATTACTTAGCGCCATTCTCCTACTTTTTCACTGTATCCATATATGTTGTTTCTATTCAAACAGTTGCCCAATGCCTTCATGAATACCTCAGTTGAACTTGCCTTGTCTACACCTGCAGACATTATATACCAGACCCGAACTGCTAGCTGCATGAAAAGATTTTCAAATATTATATTTGCTAAACTGTGTCCTCTTGATTTCGACCCTTTTATGAATGGGAATACTTTCCCCCTATCTAGTCTGTCTAGACCTCTTATGGTTTTGAAACTTCTATCAGATCTCATCTTAACCTTCTTCCTAGCCTTCTAAGGAGAACAGTCTCAATATCTCCAGCCTATCCACATAACTGACATTTATCATGGCTAGAACCATTCTTGTAAAACTTTTCCACTCTGTCTTCAATGCATTCACTTATTTTGTGAAGTGTGGCATCCAGAACTGTACACCATACTCCAGAAGAGGTCTAACATGTATCTTGTGTAAATTCAGCATAATCTTGTTGCTCTTAGACTTTTGCAGCTTTAATGAAACTTTGGATACTGTATGTGAAAAGTAACAAGAGAAAGATCATGCACAATGATTAGAGAAAGACTTGGAAGCCAAGCTTCAAAATCTCCCCTCTCCCAACCGCATCCCAAAACCAGCCCAGCTCCTCTCTGCCTCCCTAACCTGTCCTTCCTCTCACCTATCCCCTCCTCCCACCTCAAGTCCCACCCCCATCTCCTATCTACTAACCTCATCCCGCCCCCTTGACCTGTCTGTCCTCCCTGGACTGACCTATCTCCTCCCTACCCCCCCACCTACACTCACCTTTACTGGCTCCATCCCCGCCTCTTCAACTTGTCTGCCTCCTCTCCACCTATCCTCTCCTCTATCCATCTTCTATCCGCCTCCCCCTCTCTCCCTATTTATTTCAGAACCCTCTTCCCCTCCCCCATTTCTGATGAAGGGACTAGGCCCGAAACGTCAAGCTTTCCTGCTCCTATGATGCTGCTTGGCCTGCTGTGTTCATCCAGCTTCACACCTTGTTATCTCGGATTCTCCAGCATCTGCAGTACCTATTATCTCTGAGAAAGACTTGGAATTATTTAACTAACTTACAAAGTGTTTCATAAGGTTCAATGAGACATGGCATGTTATATATATTTTTAAAATATTTTCCTAAAAACATAAGTACAGAATGTGCTGGAGAAACTCAAAAGGTCTGGCAGCACCTGTGGAGAGAGAAACAGAGCAAATGTCTGGAGTCCAAACACTTTTCCTTTGCACACATTGTTAGAATTATATTGAAAGAAAATCACTAACTGTTGGTAACACAAAAATATGACCCTACTGTCATTTGCATGTGGTGCTTTAGAGACATTTTGTTATTCATCTTTCTGATGACACTTATGACTCGGCAGGAGAGTGAGACAACCAAAGAGACAGAGAGTCAGAATCAGCTTACAAAAACATTGCTAACTAATTGAAAGGAATAATAATTTTCTTATATTGCATCTTACTAGAAATATAGTCCACTTGATCATATTTTGATTTTTGCATCTCTTTTCTTACATCAGTAATTGACTACGAAACAATCTATGAATGAATTACTCCTTGAATATGGTGCAAGTGTTCTGCAAAGTCATGAATAAAACTATCAGGTGTCAGCATGAACAATATATTTTTTGTTTGGGCAAAGATAGTGTGGAGCAATTTAGCTTCTGTTTCAGTTCCTGAAATTTGAACTTTTGAAATACCAGAACTCGTGCTCCAGTTCTACTGGGTGAAATGGAAACCTGCATTGGCTACTCTCCTTTGCTCATTCTAATTCATTGAACATGCTAGTGTATTGCAAACTTTACATTGCTGTGGAACTCAATGCAGAACCCTCATTTTAATCAGCTCATCAACAGCACAATGAAGAGTTACATCTCTTCTACCTTCATTCTTTCAAACCCTCCATATCAAAGTGTTTACAACCATAACAAGCAGATATTGCCGTCTTTAGACTTTGTAACAATCAATGCATACTCACCATCAAACAGATGAGGATCAGATATTTTGCAGAATCTTGGGAAACTGACGCTGAATCTATGACTGGAATATCAGACACTGGATGCTCCACTGATCTCACCCCCACCACCCCTTGCATTGGTCTGACTAGAAATGAAATGCTTTTTGACAGAGAAAAATCACACTGTTTCTGTTGCTCTCCCACCACAGAGGACTGTAACTGATGGAAGAACAAAATGACAGTTTGTTAATGTGGAAACTGAGGCAATTTCAGATTTTTGTTGCAGAGACATGAAAATAGCCCAATTGGAGAGTGTCACCTTAGAATTCAGTAGGTGTTCATATCTCAGCTGTGTGGCAGATAGATTCATTTCTAGGTTGAAAGGCTTGCGTAGGTTTTAGTTCAGATGTACGCTGCATTGTTTATAACACACTATTATTAATCATCATAGATAACAAGCATGGGGCTGGATGAACACAGCAGGTCAAGCAGCATCATAGGAGCAGGAAAACTTGACGTTTCGGGCCTAAACCTGAACTCGGATTCTCCAGCATCTGCGGTACCTTTTATCTCTGATACATTATTAATCATCAGTCCAGATTAAAAGATGGTCAATTCTATGTTCTCATCTGAAGGCAAATATGTGCTCCAAATCTTGCAAAACAAAGAATGAGTGGGCGAATCGCAATATCGCAATTCTCACATCATTTTTGGAATGCTGCTGGCAAGGAAATGCAAATTATAACTTAGAACTTAGAAACTGGGAACAGGATTAGCCCCTCGAGTACATTACACTGCTCAATGAGATCAATGCTGATCCGTAACCTAAGCCCATGTATCTACATCACTCCGTATCCATTAGTACCTTAGATAACAAAACTTTATTAACCTAGTAACTGACTCAAGTGGTGAAGTTCCAGGCTTCAACATCCCACAAAAAAATCTGGAAAACCCTCAAGCACTTGAAGATTGACCAGGAAAGATGTGGCCACTTCCTCCATAAAAGGAACATGAGGAACGGCTCAATTTGTGACTGTGGCTGTCTGAGTAGATCATCACCCACACATACTGAACTCCTGCCCTGAGAAATTCATTCCTGCCAGCACCACAACCATTCACACTGACCGATCTAATTGTTAACCTTGACATCGAACTATAACTACTTCCCTAGCCGTGCAATTAAATAAATGTGAAAAATTCATAATTAGTGTAGCATTCAATGCTGTTTGCCGAAGTGAGTTCCAAACTTGAACCACCCATTGTGTACAAATATTTCACAATTTCTCTCCTGAGAAGTTTAGATGTAACTTCCGGACTAATGCTCCCTCGGCCCCAGACTCTCCACTCAGCAAAAATGGTGTCTGCCCTTACTTTGATCAAATCACCACTAACATTCAAAATTCCAGTGAATGCAGCCTTATTTATGTAAAATTATCTCCTGATTTAACTCTTGGAGTATAGGTCTTGTTCTATTAATTCTACACTGTACTCCCTCTGAGTTATAGATATTTTGATCAGCCTGTTCAGACATGTTATGGCACACCTTTATAGCAGGAGAGACTTGAACCTCAGCCTTCTGAACCAGAGATGGGGACACAACCACTAAACACAAAAGCTTTTCTCGTGAAGCTTTATTCTTTATAAATTGTGGTGCCCAGTACTGTTCCCAGTACACCAGATATGGACTAATCAAGGCTTTATGCAGCTAGAACATAATTTTAACCATCCCTCTCCCATATACCCAATTCTCCTCAATATAAAAAGTGAGCAAAACATTAATAATGAGGAATTTAATAGAACTAAAGAACAGACCAGTTACGCTAACACCTGTTAGAGTGTATAATCAGGGATGAAAATTTCTGTTAGTCAGGAAGAGCTAGCATGGATTCATGATGAGTATGACATGCCTGACAAATGCCATTGAATTTTTTTTGAAGAGGTGATTGAGGTAGTGGACAGGGGAATGTCTGTGTATGTTGTTTATATAGACTTCCAGAAAGTGTTTGATAAAATTCCCACATAAGAGACTGTTAAGTAAGGTAGAAGGCCACAGAAGTGAGGGCAAATTATTGGACTGGCTGGGAAATTGGTTGAGTGGCATAAACAGAAAGTTGGGATAATCAGTAGGTAGTCAAATTGGCAGGATGTGACCAGTGGTATCCCACGAGGATTTGTGTTCAAGCCTTATTTTTCACACTATTTATTAACAACTTGAATAATGGCATAAAAAGTCATATACCCAATTTTGCTGATGACATAAAGTTAGAAGGCAATGCAGACAATGTAGATGATAGCGTAAAACTACAAAGGGATATTAATAGACCAGATGTATGGACAAAACTGTGGCAGATAGAGTTCAATGCCAACAAGTGTGAGGATATCCATTTTGGACTGAAAAAAAGGTAGATCAGAGTACTTTCTAGATGGTGTTTTGTTAAATATGGTGGAAGTCCAAAGAGATTTGAGGTTTCAGGTACATAGATCTTTAAAATGCTAAGAACAGTGGCAGAAAATAATCAAGAAAGCTAATGAAATGCTGGCCTTTATGTTTAGAGGACTGGAGTACAAGGATGCAGAAGTTATACTGTAGCTATTACAAAACCTGATTAGGCCCAACTTGGAGTACTATGAGCAGATCTGGGCACCACACCTTAGGAAGGATATATTGACCTTGGGGGGAGTAACTCACAGGTTTACAAGACTGATACCTGAACTTCAGAGATTGTTTTATGAGGACAGATTGTACAAATCAGGCCTGTTTCTTTAGAATCTAGAAAATTAAGCAGTGACCTGATCAAAGTCTTCCAGATGTTAACAGGAAAACGGGATAGATAAATATAAACTATCCCCATTGTTTGGAGATTCCAGAACGAGGGAGCATAAGCTGAGAACTAGGGCCAGACCATTCAGGAGAGATGTTAGGAAGCACTTCAATACAAAAAAAGGATGGTAAAGGTTGGGACCTCTCTTCCACAAATGGCAGTTGATGCCAGATTTGTTGTTAATTTTAAATCTGAGATGGATAAATAATTGTTAAACGAAAGGTATTAAGGAATATGGGCCAAAGGCATGTATATGGAATTAGGCCACAGATCAACCATGATCTCATTAACTTTTGGAACAGGCTCAAAGGCCTGATTTGACTACTCCTGTTCCTATGTTCCTAAAACTAGCATACCATTAACTGTTTCATTTTGAGCCTGTTCATTGTTAAAATCAGATCCAAGCTTGTCAGTCAGACAGCAATGAAACCACCTTTATTTGTGGTACAGCTTACTAATGACTCAGTCAGACACCGTCTCCCATTCACTCTTTTTTAATCTACCGAGTCAATGAATTAATCAATTAATGACAAGCGTCTGTTTAACAACTTGCTAAACTAACATTTATTACATATTAATAATCTTTGCAGCGCTGTCCCCAAGTTCCTTTTAAGCTGCTCTGTTTCCAGTTTTCCACCACAAAGTTACCTGTTCATGTTTAAGTGGATGGCTTTTGTTTACTTACATTGAAATCCATTTGCCAGATCTTGACCACTTCCATGTTTCCAGCTACTTTCTTACAATGCCGCCTACCTTTACAGCACAGAAAATACTGCAAATGAATCTTTCTATCCTACCGGTGAAATAAATATACTGAAAAGTTAAGACCCCGAAACAGATCCCTGCAGCATAGCAATAAGCACATCCTGCCAATTACAGGACAATGTACAGCTTGTGTAATATATTTCTGAGTTGTCTTCATTTATTTGCAGGACCTGGTTAGATTTTTAAAATAATTATTTTCAACACATTCTATAAATGTTCATAACCTAGCACGTTATTTTGAATTGAAATATTTTCAAGAACTATGAAAAGCAAACAGGATAAGACAATATGAGTAAATACTTTAGTTTACTTCAGTTTTCAATGGAGACAATGGGGGACAAGGAAAGGGGAATCCAATGCTTATATAGCTTGGTTAATTATTTGAAGCCGGTTCCTTTCATGTGCATGTTCCTGTTTTTATTTTCTAAGTGGAAGATAGAACAGATTAGTGTTTCACAAAGGGGGTTGTCTCCCTTTTTAGACAGCTCACATCTGCTTGTGGGAGGAAATGATTCATTGTGTTACAGAGAATTGCTAGGATTAATTGTGTTTCTTTGCACCACCTTTGTGTTATGAAAGACATTCCCAGATCTTTTAACTAGAACAGACTTGACTTTAGACACCTGGGACCAAAGCCCTGCACCTTCTAAAGGACACATTGTTTTAGCTAGGAAGATAGCTGCCAAGTTTGATTCACACCATCTTGCGCTGTCATGTTTGTCAGTGTCTATTTGAACTGATGAGCTATATTTTATGATCCCGGCATTAAGGCTGACTGGCTGCAAGTTCAAGCTTGCCTAGAATATCAATGGCTAACCCTAATGAATCTTTTAGGGAAAGCATTAGTTGGGTATGTAAATATGTTGCAGGACTGTTTAATGCCTCCTGCAAGGATACAAAATCCGGCACAGCTGCATATCTTAAAAAAGACTGGTTAAGATTTAGGATGCAGTTCCTGAAAGGTAAGTGTCTACATCGAAGATCAAAATATTTTTGCAGCTCTTAAAAAGACAGTGAGGTTTCAAAAAAAGTATTTTAAGACCTGTTCAAAGGCTTAGGGGCCTAAGGAATGTATTATTCAAAATGTATGCCTTGTAAAACATGTGTGATTGTAAAATTTGGACTCGACTGGCAAGAAATATCAAAATTTCGTCACTGGTAGGGGCATTGCTTTGTTAAGCATACATGAGCCATATTTGCTGGCAAGAAGGCAGTAATACAGTCTATTAGGTGATAAGAAAATGGAACCAGGACCAATACTTAAGGACATGCTGCAGAATACTATCTCCCTCATTCAAACCTCTAAGCCTTTAATTACTTACCAGGCATATGTGTTCTGGGGCAGGGTACACAATCAAGTATTAAGTTACAACTGATATTATCGGCATCTCAATATATTTAAAAAAAGCCCTACTCAGCAAATATCTACAACACAACATATCTGCATCCTGAATGGTCAGCTACAGGATTGGTTCATGGTTGGACACTCCAAGTATTCTGTCAGGTCACATTTCTGGACCTCTTTCTTGCTTGATCAACAAGATGGCACCCAGCAAACTGAAACAGATCTAAAAACTGAAGAAGGAGCTTTGTGGAGGACTCTCAGATATATGATCCCCATTGGGGGGTCCATAAACTGAAATAACCATTATTTACCAAATTACTGCCCAATGAAGAAATTACTCGATAAGATTTTCCTTCTAGTAATACAAGCAAAGTACCGAGGATGCCAAAGATCCGTAATAAAAACAGACAGTGCTAGAGAAACTCAACAGGTCTGCCTGCATCTGTGCAGAGAGAAAATGAGTTAATATTTTAAATGTAATATGTTGGACTCAAAAGGTTGACTCTGTTTTATCTCTCTATATAGATGCTGCCAAGTCTGTGGAGTTCAGCCAGCACTTTCTGTTTTTATTTCATTTTTTATAACTTTAACTTTAACATGAATGAAAACCAACATAAAGTAAACATGAAGGAACAGGCAAATCATTGTTGGTCAGGACCATAAATTAGACTTGAAATAGCAACAAATCAGAGATTATCTCATGGAGTTCGCAGGCAATCCGTTCACCTGTGTGATAGCAGTTTCAGCCACAAAGTTTTTCCAGTCAGAATTCCAGTTCCTTTCCTTCAAGTACTTACCAATTCTCCACAGGCCACAGCTTCTGTATAAATACAGTTCAGCCAGTGCCTTTGCAGTAAACTTTTTCCAGAGCCTTATTCAACCTTCAATTACCATCAGTAATGGGTAGAATGAATCTACTAGAAGTCTTCTCTCTAGTTTTTCCCTGTCTTATCAGTGTCCTTGTGTTACTCAATTTATATATATTAACTTCCATCCTGTTGGCACTGTTTCCAGGTTAAGGATTGTCAGCTCACACATTCCATTATTTATTATTACACAAAATTATAATTAATCTTAATACAAATGGCATTTAAAAGTTCCTTTTATTTTTAAAAATGATTACAGATACCCCAAACAATTCAAATTAATTGTAGATTTTCCTTACTGTTATTGCTCGTGGGTCAAAGGACATTGCAATGTTGCCTTTAAGAATATTGAAGGAGTGGGGAATGTGAGATTGGGCCCTTCTCCAAATACAATGCTTCAGTCATCACTTCTGGTAATGCTCTTTCCCCTTTTCATTCTTTGACACTGTCTCACTCAGACATCACATTCAGACTTTGTAATGCAAATAATTAATGTTCAGTCCTCAGAGAACGTGGATTTTGGAAGAACTAGCAAATGCAGCTGCTGTCCAAGCATTTTCTTCTTCATTTTTATTCCTAGAAGGATAAAATTAGGAAGTTGTGGGAAACTTGCATAGACACCTGTGAGACCACACTTAGAGTACTGTGCACAGATCTGGTTTATACATTACAGAAAAGGTATAGAGACACTAGAATAGGTGCAAAAAAGATGAACAAAGATAGTGTTTGAAAAGAGAAGGTATAATCATCAGGAAAAGTCGAATATTGGGCTCCTTCTTTAGAAAAGAAAAGCTGACAGATGACCTTTAAAATAACAAGAGGTTGTGACAGGATAAACATTGGGAATTCTTTTTACTGATGAGTTAGGCCAAAAACAGAGGCTGTATAAAATAATATCAGAGATAAAAGGTACTGCAGATGCTGGAGAATCCGAGATAACAAGCATGGGGCTGGATGAACACAGCAGGTCAAGCAGCATCATAGGAGCAGGAAAACTCGACGTTTCGGGCCTAAACCCTTCATCAGAAATGGGGGAGGGGAAGAGGGTTCTGAAATAAATAGGGAGAGAGGGGGAGGCGGATAGAGGATGGATAGAGGAGAGGATAGGTGGAGAGGAGGCAGACAAGTCGAAGAGGCGGGGATGGAGCCAGTAAAGGTGAGTGTAGGTAGGGGGGTAGGGAGGAGATAGGTCAGTCCG
>JAHRHZ010000065.1:19293728-19370279 GCA_024137785.1 Ginglymostoma cirratum
AAAGAAGGGTCTAGGCCCGAAACGTCAGCCTTCCTGCTCCTCTGATGCTGCTTGGCCTGCTGTGTTCATCCAGCTCTACACCTTGTTATCTCAGATTCTCCAGCATCTGTATTTCCTACTATCTCTGAATTTGATCTGTACCTTCTGTTTGATTTACATGTTTCTGGGAAAAAAGACTTACTTGAAGATTATCAAGTTTGGAAAAAAATATGAAGCTGGACACAGCTATACACATTTCAGGCAATGGCTTTTGAGCAGAGCAGAGAGAAATTGATGGATTTATACCAGCAAAATTGGAAGGGTTGCTATCTGTCTTTATGAAGTAACACCATCCAGTGATAAAGCAATTTGGAGAAATACCCATTCACCAAAAGCTGAAGGATATCCATAAATTTTATCACTGCTGAAGACACGAGGCCTCAACTTAATAACCAAGATTAAGACACATTAAAGGTGCTGAAGTTTTTTTTAAAAATTCCTATTTTTAATATTTTTTTGAATGTTTTTTGAAAAGACTACTCTTCTTAAGTTTCATACTTCTGAGTTTGATGTTATATTTTTGTTACTTTTTCTTGGGTTTAGTAAGTAATAAAATTGCTATTTGTTTCATTCAAGAAAACCTTGTATTTATCATGCCACTTGATTCACACAAACTACATTTTCACTGCTGTGTGCTCAAAAGTATTAAAAACCTTTGTCATGATCATTCAAGGAGATTAAAAAGAGGGAAACTGAATCAACCCTCTTCACCCGGTCTTAACAAGCTTTATGCCAAGTTGGTGCCAGATTCCTCTTTATTGCCCAGACAGTGACAGCATGCTTTCTGAGAGCCCTACTAATGCATCATGCATTTCTGTGTGCCTGCCTTTCAGCCTTTATGTATAGGTCTCCCCATCATATTCCTCTTCTGCGTCCTCTATAGCAGAACTCCTGTCTGGCCTTGCAGTTTTGGGAATGGCACCCAAGTAATCTTGGAATTTCTGATAATCACAGGATAAGCTATCTCACCTATTGCTCTCTTTTTGGAGGCTCTTCAAGTTTTTTTTTAAGCAGCTTTAGCAATTGTCACAGCCAATGGCCTTCCAATAGTGCAACTGAGTTGAAGTATTCCAGGCTGCCTTTAACTGGTTGTAGATTTGTGAAATAACTGCACAGAGGCTGGCATCCCATCACCAAGTCACTGTTTATGTATATGTGCACAGTACATTGTCTCTGACCAACCAGTTCAAAGCCAGTCCCTAGACTGAGGAGACCATCTGAATCTCCTGTTTATATCTGTCAGTCAGGGCTCCCTAATTGGGCCAGGTTAGCAGCCCCAATCAAGGATCTCATGGTCAATGTTTGCATGAATAGGGCCAACTATTTAGCAATGTATTCGGCTCTAGTCCACACAGCACAATCTTTATAATAAACAGGCTGGTGTTTGCGTGTTGCCTGTATCAATTAGGACAGGTATAGGCTCATCGAGCATTGTCATCCCCTTGTCCAGTTTTGGGGCTGACCAATTTCATTGCTGGCGTTTCCCACCTTATCTCAACTAATTTTGAAATTGACATAAATAAGTAAAACATTTGATTTGCCCACACAATAATTGTCTGCAAATGTTTGCAATAGTGGCCAAAAAGTAGATGAATAGTTAAATCAGAAACAAAGACCGAAATTGCTGGAAAAGCTCAGCAGGTTTGGCAGCATCTGTGGAGAGAAAGCAGAGTTAATGTTTCGGGAACTGACTGTAGCTGGGAAAAGGCTGGTATAAATGCTGAAAATGGAGAGGGAGCAGGAGGCGAGGAGTAAACGATAAGTAGAGATGGGGGCCTGAGAGAAAATCAGTTGGGCAGACAATGGAATGGGCAAAAGTTAAGTTGGAAGAATCAATGGCTGCTAACAAGGGGATGTTTGTGGTTGTAGCCCATGTGACAACAAAGCCCGGTGTGTGGGGATTGAGTAAGGACATGGGAGAGGTGCTCAGGGACTAAAATTATTGAACTTGATACTGAGTCTTGAAGGTTGTGGGGTCCTTAAGTGGGCAATGAGGTGATGTTTTGCCAGCTTCTGCTGAGCTTCACAGGAGCATTGTAGCATGCCTGAGACGAAGATGCTGGCCAGAGAACACAGTGATGTGTTGAAGTGGCAGGCAACAGGAAGTTCAGGGTCATTTTTTCAGACAGAACATAAGTGTTCCAAAAAGCGGTTGCCCAGTCTGCATTTCATCTCCCCAGTGTAGAGCAGACCACAGTCTGAGCAGTGAATACAGTAGACTAGACTGAGCGAAGTACAGGTAAATTACTGCTTCACCTGGGAGGTATATGTAGGGCCTTGGATAGTGAGGAGGGATGTAGTAAACAGGCAGATCCCTGTCAAGTCAATATAATACACTATCTTTGAGCTATAATGTTCAACTTTAATGTGACAATACATAGGAAGTTCCTAAACTAATCTCCTATTATCTGAAGAATAGCTGCACCTGTGCCTCCTGGTAAGTGGAACGTTGCCTTGTTCCAGTCCAGTGCGAGTAGGCACCTCTCCCGTGTTTCTATTAACAGAAAAGCAACAAATGCTAAGAGGCTGGCTGCGAGGTACCTTCAGACTTTACAATACAATGAAAAGAAGCGTCCAGATTTAATTTAAAACCTAACCAAACACTTCTTTATTCAGGCTGATAGGAGTTCCCAGTATGTTTGTGTCAGTTTTACAGTAGAAGTGCTTCTTTTTTCTAAATAGAATTACAAGGAATTACATTTAAAAAAGCTCCAGCATATTAATGCTTGTTTGCTGGTATTTATGTTCAACCCAACTCTTCTCCCATTCTGCTTCATCCAAATTTTTAACATGTCCTTCTATTAATTTCATGTGTCCACCTAGATTGCCCAGAAATGCATCTAGGCCTTTCCCTTCAATTATTCTTTGTGAAAGCAGACTCGTATTTTCACCACCCTTTAAGTAAAGACTTGCTCCTGCATTTTCTATTAGATTTATTAGTGACTGTCTTATTTTATGTAGCCACTATTAATGGCTTAACCAATGACAGAAAAAAATGATCAATGTTTACCCTATGACAATCTTTCATAATAAATGCCTCTACCACGTCACTCCTCAGCTTTGTATTTTCTCCAGCAAGGAGCCTGATATTCAACTTTTCCTGAAGAGTAAGCCTTCTCTATTCTAACAGCATCTTTATTCATCTTTCTTGCTTCAGTGTCTCTATAGCCTTTCTGCGATGCATAGACCAAATCTGTACACATAACTCTAAGCGTAGCCTCACAGATTTCTACGCAAGTTTACCACAACTTCCTAATTCTATTCTTCTAGGAATAAAAATGAAGAACAAAATAGTTGGCAAGCAGCTGTATATCCTAGTTCTACCAAAACCCACATTCTATCATTCTGTTAAGTCACTTTCCTTGTGTAATTCTAGCCCCATTCTACCACTCACCATACCCAAAACAAGTTGGCATTGGCAGGATGTCCTGGAATGGACTAGCATTTCCTGACACCATCTTTAAAAGCCCACTATTATGCCAATCAAGGACTGTTATCCAGAGCTGCCCTGTACAATTCCTGGTATTTGTCGCAGACATGGCAGAGAAGGGAACATTGGTGCCCCACTTTGGGTCCTGGACGTCCTGATGGATGGGATGGTGCTGATGGCATATGTCCTCTTCCCCAAGGACTGGCAGTGGAGGCCACATCACCCAATCATTTGAAAGGTTGCCCCCGGGTCACTGCTGTCTCAGCCATTTACGTAAATGCACAGCAACATAGGAATGAGGTCAATATTTTCCTCCACTTTGTCATTATAAATGACACCTCTTCTCTCTGCTACTTTACGCTCACTCTGTCTCTGCTACTCTATTCTCCTCCTGCCAAGGCCTATTTTCTACTGTTCCCACTATTACCTGTAATATCTTCTCTAACCCCTGACACCACTAACTATGCAGGCTCCCTGTGCAGCCTATTCACTTGCTGAGGATACATCACCATATGCACCAAAAGTAATGGCTATACCATTCACTTTCATCTACCTAATACCTTCCTGTCTCTTACTCCAGGAGTAAACAGTCCAGAACGGGCAGAAAGAATCAAGACAGGAGGTAAGTTCTGTGACGTTCAATCCCAAATCACTTACGAGGAGAGGATGCTGACTCTGAACAGCCCGAGCAGTTGGCTGACCATGTCCACGCTCTCAGACTGCTATTGGAGATTGCCCTTGACTCACTGTGCTGGGACCCGTGAGCAATAGCTGTCTTCATGGACTGGGCTGAGCATTTCTGACAACCATGGCAAGCTCCTGGTTTTATTATTCTCGCATTAAAGAGCAAGCCCACACTGTTAGCCTGTATCTTTGGTTGAGATGCAAAGCGCAAAAAGGGAAAGCAAGGCAGATTAGTTGTCAGCATTCAGGTAGGTTCAAAGAGTGAGCACTAAGAAAAGAAGTGAGCAGGCCAGAGATACAACCTGGTCCAGTGCATGAGCTGGGTATGTGTCCCCAAAAGAGAAGACAAGGTCCTTGCTGCAATATTACAATGGTAGTTACCATTGCAGCATTGAAGGGCAGTAGTCTACTATAAAAAGGTCAGAGATATGCCATAATGATTCATAGAAGGTGGCACAAGTCATATGCCAATGTCTGTGGTTGCGGGATATGTGTGGCTGGTGCCCATGGTGCATGCCCTGAGGTGTCAAACATGTAGGTCCTTTGGAACAAATGGTGAGGTGAAATCACTAGGTACCTTCTCGGATTTCTACATCAAAAGGGTTCAATGTTTCGTTTGTTCTTGGCCGCTTCATATTACTGGGGAGAGATTTGTGGTTAATAAGGTATCCAACAAATAATGATACCCCTCAATGTCCTGAATGTAGTTAAAAAATGCAACAGGTTGGTCCCGATGTCAAGAAAAGCATTGCTAGGCTTCTCGGACAAATTTACCAGATTTTCCACCATAGCCCACATTGCTCAGGCCCCCATAAGATTTCACTGTCAATGTTTGGCATTAAGGCATAGTTAACAAACAAAAGATATTTAGGAATTCATCATAGATTCTTAGACAGCACCTTCCAAGTCCACAACCACTTCCATATAGAAGGACAAGGCCTGCTGATACATTGGAACGCCCCCGCCTGCAAGTTCTCCTTCCAGCCACACAGTATCCTGACTTGGAAATGTATTGCCATTCCTTCACTGTCACTGGGTCAAAATCCTGGAATTCCCTCCCTAACAGTATTGTGGGTCTATCTCCAGCACATGAACCACTGCGGTTCAACAAGACAGCTCGCCACCACATTCTCAAGGGGCAACTGGGAAAGGGCAATAAATGCTGGTCAGCCAGTGACACCCTCGTAGTGAATATGATAAAAGACATAGCCTCTGATGAACAAAAGAAAACTTGCATGGAAGGATAATCGTATCCTGGGACATACAAGCATTCTGATTGGCATTGTTTTCAGTTGAGATACAATATGACAGTTTTAACTTCCATTTAAAAATTACAATATATCCTTTGTTCTTTCCAACGAAAACAACTTCTGATTCTATGTCACAATTCCAATATAATTTAGAACCTTTGGGGCGTGTACTCTCAAATGTTACAGTTGTTAGAGATATCACATAAACTGCAATCTGTCCACTGTGTGCAAGGTGTCAGTGCCATATCAACATGTGGGATTGCTTGTTGACTTCAGCCTTCTTTGATGATTGGTTTATAGGTTAATGTTATACGACCAGGCTATACAGTAGTGAAATTAAAAGTGTGCATAGGGTTAACTGCTGTAGACTCCTTTCTCAAATCAGACCTAAAATTGAAGAGCAGTCAGAAATTTAGACATTTTCAGCAATACATTCATGCCTAATGAGCCACCAAGAAAGCCAGTATACTGTGATACAGGGACAGTGTAGCTGCAGTGAACTAGCAAGCAAACAGGTTACAGCAGTCTGCCGGCATAAGCCCACTTGAACACTCCATATTCCAGCATTGCCGGGTCAAGAATCAGAGCAGAAAGAAGTTTGAATGATTTATGTCATCTTTTTCTCTCCTTCTCAGAATTACATTTTAGCTCCTGCCTAGAGAGAGCGAATGCAACTCTTTCCAGTCTTCAGTTTACTATATGGACAACACAAGGGCTTGGTTACACATAGCGTCCTACTGAACGGAATAGTGCCAGGATTCATGCAACAATTCACAGTTCAGTGGCACAGAAAGGCAGGGCAACAGTGTCAGATAGCTAACAAAGGAGTCTGTAGAAATTGAGCACTAGAACGTGAATGGAACGTTCAGTAACCTCTGCATTCTTACATATTTAACACCAACCATGTCCGGGGGTTGCCAATTTTAATGAATATCATAACTTTGTCATTGTTTAAATTTTTAAACAACGTTATGGCCTGTGAACGAGCGCTATAGCTCACCCCACTGCAGGGCAGCCTAGAATGTAGACAGAATAATGGAAAAGCAAAGGGGGATTTACAAGGTAGAACTACATCTGACTCAAATGCTATCCTAAGCTACAAGAACAATGTGTTGCACTAATTTCCTTCTTCCTATCAATTATCCTGCCTCCATTATAAATACTGCAAATACTAACAAAACTCAGATCTTATTTTGACTTCTGTGTTTACATCACTTGTGAAATTGTGCCGATAAAATACTGACTTGCTCAAATTGTTTCCGTAATAAATTTGTCCATTCTCTACGGAGGCAATCTTCCTGAAAAGAAGATGGCTATTAATTCCAAGTTTGTGTCTCCATACATTCCATTTGGAAAGTATAAGTAACACAGAATGTTCTTGTTCTTTTAACAGGAACTGTAGTAAAAGAGAGGGTACAATGCATTACCGCAATATAGAATAATATACTTCCAGTGATTGAGAGAATTAGAATGTTACAACTACATCAACCACTCAGGGGAATGTACAATCAGGATAAGTCATATAGCATTTTGATATTAAATCTTTAAGTAAACCTGCTGGACTTTACATTTCCTTGGTACTTCACTGAATATAACTCATTTGTCATCACTTAACCCTCCAGTCGCTGCAGGCGCTTTACTTGTAAACTTTGTGAAGTCTTATATGAACTCCTGGCTTTGGCAGTAACCTAGAGGGAGCTCACGACTATCAGACTTTCATACATTTTAACCACAGATAATTGGAATACCTCCAAAGAACAAGTAGGAGCAGGCATAAGTACCTCTTAAAAGAATTGCTGATTTTGAAAGTTTCAAGCTTTTAGAGGAAAACACTTTGTTTCAATTTTTGTGTGTGTGAGGAGGAGATTGCAAAGAACCAACAGTTGCTTGGTACGTTACAAGGCAGGTCAACCAGCAGTTCAAGCTGCTAAGCATGATGTTCATTATCAGAAAGTTACATAAATTCCTAGCAGCGTAATTCTGGTGGTCAAAACAGCGTATTCAATATCTTAGGATACAGCCAGTCAAGTGAGGTAAAGAGTGATGATGCTAAACTTTAGTAAATTGAATGAAAATGGAATGCTAAATGAGCTTAACGTATATAATTGAAGAACCATCAACATTTTAACTTTTGAAATCGCCCTCTTTTTCTTTAATGATGTCCCGATACAATGTACATCAAGCCTGTGCTGTTCATGTTACCTGCATGGGTGCTTCTTAGCTTTGAAGTGAGGTTGGGTAAACTCAGGTTGTTTTCCTTGGTGCAGAGAAGGTTGAGAGGGGATCTAACATAGGTGTAGTAGTTTATGTAGGGGATGGACAGAGTGGATAGAAAGCAGCTGTACCCCTTTGATGAAGAGTCAAGAACAAGGGGACATAATTTTAAAGTGAAAGGCAGGAGGTTTAGAGGGTATTTTAGGAAAAATGTTTCCACGCTGTAGATGGTGGGAGTCTGGAATGCACTGTCTGGGAGAGTGGCTGAGGTGGGTAACCTTAACCTTTGAAAAGTACTTGGATGAACATTTGAAATGTCATATCATTCAAGTTATGATCCAAGTGCTGGGAAGTAGAACTACTGTAGATTCAGCATACTTTTGTTGTTACAGACTTGATGGGCCAAATGATCTCTTCTATGCTTTATAATTCAATGAGCTGACTATGAGTTAATTTATTTTGGCTGTTCCAAACCTTTGACTAGTTTTACTTTGCCAGATTACAAAAGCAATATGAACAGGACTTTTTTTCTCCGAGAAGCACGGTTGAGGTCATGAATTCAGACGACTAGGAAGACATGATGTCTCTGTGGATTGAATTGTTGGGGATCAAACATACTGTTACACTGCGTTGTACAAATTTTGATTCTCTCCAGATTGTTCAACACTCTCCCCCCTCATTCATTTATGTATAATTCCATTGAATCATAGAATCCCTACAGTGTGGAAGCAGGCCATTCACCCTACTGAATACACTTTGGCTGTCCAAACATTAACCCAAACCAGGCCTACCCTCCTGCCCTATCCCTGCATGCTTACATTTCCTTTGGCTAATTCACTTAGCTTGCACATCTTTGGACACTATGGGCAATTTAGCATGGCCAATCCACCTAACCTGCACATCTTTGGACTGTGAGAGGAAACCGGAGCACCAGGAGGAAACCCAGGCAGACTCAGAGAGAATGTACAAATTCCATCACAGACAGTCGACTGAGAGTGGAATGGAACCCAGGTTCTTGGCGCTGCGAGGCAGCAGTGCTAACTACTGTACCCCTGTGCTGCCCAAAATTTGAAATTTCAAGTCTTGACAGGTGGGATTGCATAATGGCGTTTAGCAGAATTCTGAGATGTCGGTGTGTAACAACACCCAGGGATGTTAATTTTCACCAGCACTCTGAGAAGCTTATTCCTGTACTGCTGCCAAAAATAGGAGTGGCAATTAGTATCTGTGTGTGACAGCCGACTTAATTCACATACCTGACATATTGAGGTGGTGTAAACTGAAGTTCACTTTGTGAGCTGTGTTTTTCACAAGTCAAGTCTCATCTTGACCTTCCTTTTGGAAACCTAAGTAGTAACACAGTTGCATTTCATTTTCCAACATAATACAGCGCTCTTGCCATGCTCAGTTTTTTGTTTCACATTTACAGCGCGTCCCGTACCACACAAATGTGCCCATCAATGGCCCTGATTATTGTTTGCAGGTCAAGTATGTAATGTCAGGGGAATTCGTGGCTCCATGAAACTGGTTTTTAAAACATGGCTGCTTGCACCTTGATTTTCAGTTTGCTGGAAAATGTCTGGATTGGGAGTCGGTCCAAGAAACTCAGGAACAGTCTGAGAAGCTGCCAGTTCCAGAGACAAGCTGGGTGGAAAGTCTGCCTCAGGGCTCCAGCACTGCAGTGAAAGTTTAACAATAAAGTTTAAAACAAAATGCATCCCTCTCGCTCACGCCTACTCATTCGCCTCGCTTTCAATGCTTTATCCATGCCAACCCATACTCCTGACCCACTTCCACCATGGTATGTAATATTATTAATGCCACCTTATGACCATCTAGCCAATGCCCCAACCCCTTGTGCCCTTTATGCCCCCCATCATCACTATGACCCTTTATAGCCCCTGTTCAACTCAACATGTGCTACATCTCCCTTTGCTCTTCCAACTCCATGCCAACTCACCTCTTACCCATAGGACCATTAATCAAGAGGCATCCTAACAGAAAATAAAGTTACCTGTCTACTGATGATATTATTATTGAGGAAAGTACTTATTGATATAAAGACCTAATCTGACACATTGAAATGCTGCAAACAATTTCTCATGAAAAGAACATTTAACTTAAGTGCTCAATGCCTTATGTAGAAAAATATCTAGTTAAGTATTTAATCACTTATTCCATTTGATAAGCTATCGATCTGACCACTAATAAGCATAGTTTTAGAGAATCAGTCACGCTGCACACATCCTACATGAAAACAGAAAGCACTGGAGAAACTTAATAGGCCTGGCAGCATCTGTGGAGCCCATGGTGTATATTAGCATGGATAGGGGACTGGCTAACAAATAGAAGACAAAGGATTGGCATAAAGGGGGGTATTTTCAGGACAGCAGTCAGTAACTAGTGGTGGACTGCAGGAATCAGTTCTGGACCCACAATTATTTACAATATATATTAACGACAGATGAGGAACGTGAATGTACCATAGCCAAGTTTGCAGATGACATAAAAATTGGTGGGAAGGCAAATGGTGACAGTGACATAAAGGGATACAGACAGGATTGGCAGGTTGGAAAAAGTTGTCAAATAAATGTAATGTGAGAAAGTAGGAGGTTATGCACTTTAACAAGAGGAACAGATGAGCTGAATATTATTTAACTTTACAAAGACTGTAGACTTGGGAGTCATTGTCCATGAATCGCAAAAGGCTAGCATCCAAGTTCAGTGGGTAATAGCGAAGGCAAACAGGGAAGTTTATTTCAAAGGAAGTTTAGAAGTAAGGAGGTTTTGCTAAAACTATACAAAGAACGAGTCAAACTACAGCTGGAATACCGTGAAATCTTTGGGCATCTCATCTATGGAATAATACACCAGCATTGGAGGCACTCCAAAGAAAGTTCTCTAGGCAGGTACCAGGTTTGAACAGACTGTGTTATGAGGAGAGGTGGATTAGATTGGGCCTATACTCATTAGGATATGGAAGAATGAGAAATGACCTTTTTAAATGTACAAGTTTTTTAGAGCACTTGACTGGATAGATGATGAAAGGTTGTTTCTTTTTGTGAGACAGTCTAGAAACAGATGGAGTAATTTCAGAATAAGGGGTTGCACATTTATGGCAGATGAGGAGAAAATTCTTCTCTCAGGCTTTTGTGAATCTGTGGAATTCTTTGCCAGAGAGGTTGATTGGGGTTGGCTCATTAAGCATATTCTAGGCTGAGATGTTCAGATTGTTAGTCAATAAGGGAATCAAGAGTTATACAAAAACATAGAAAGTGGAGTTGAGGATGATCAGATCAACCATGATGTCACTGAATGACAGAGGAAATTTGATGGGCTGAATGGTCAATTTTTAATCCTATGTCTTATGGTCTTAGCTTTGTAATTTGAACATCATTCTACGGAAACAGATTGAAATGCTTCAATTTGATCAGTTGAGCAATAGAATGAAATTCAACGAAATCTTCAGTCGGTCATTATCTAACTACTTCAAGATGTGGCAATTGAGATTTTTGTCTGTTTATGAAATTATATTTCAGTCAGTCATCTAGCCTCTTGATAAACGACATAATTAAACAAAGTAATTTTGTTGTTTTTGGACCTTTGACACATTTTAGTTACTTCCTCAAACTCCTCTAGTTCCACAGATTATGTTTGTTGCCAAAACTTACTTCAGAATTAATCTTTGGTTACTGTGTGGGTGTATTTGAGTTCCTTTCTTTCTCATACTACTTTTTCTTAATGCAATGGCAAATGATATTATATAATTTGGCCCCACCTCAATTATTAGTCTGTATTTAGAAAAGTGTACATGGCTTCAGTCACCAAAGCACTGAATGTAACATAAGCAAAGCTGACACACTCATTTTAATTCTATTTTTCACATTGGTGGATTTACATATTTTGACTTCCATTGTTGTTATCTCGCCTCAAATTTTAGACTTTCATCTCAAATTGTAAATTAGATGTAGCATGGTGGTCCCCACATAGCTGCTGAAATCAACTTTCCACTTTATTTTTGACCCAAGGCAACATCACGGTCTGAACTATTAAAAGGATTTGCTGAAATTTAGTATGAACCTGGAGCTTGTTTTCAACGTCCACACATGTGGACTTCTAATTGGTTCTAAGGGACAAATAGCTACTAGTAAAACACCAAAGACAAATGCAAATATATATATTTATTTATTTACCTTTCTCGGTAACAAATGTACACACTGGATGCCAATCAAATCAGGTTGATCAATAGCTAACGCTTGGAAAATATACTGTGATCCCTGGTAGCAAGAGCGAGAGAGTTGTGGGCTAGAGTTAGAGTTAGGCTGAAGTCTGTTGTGACATTGTTTCCATTCACAGATATCCTCTGAGGCTATGCTTTTAACATTAAAGTACATCTGTTAAGCCTTTCTGTAACTTTGGTTTGTAATTTAGTATCATGTTGAACACACACAGATACAGATATGTATTAAAATGGTCGTCCTTAAAAAGAATGTCTCAATTATTTCTATTATTGTTTCTATTATTCCCAATGAGCCAGTTACCAAAGTAAAGCTTTACTGATGACCATTCTGATGCTTTTACAAGGTTTAGCTTTAACCCCATTGCCTCTTCTCTCTGATGTCCTCTCCAGGTGTTTGTCAAAAATTTGAAGATGGAGGGTAATTACCTGTGACAGTTGAAAGTTTCTAATCACTGCC
Source organism: Ginglymostoma cirratum (assembly GCA_024137785.1). Classification (NCBI taxonomy): domain Eukaryota; kingdom Metazoa; phylum Chordata; class Chondrichthyes; order Orectolobiformes; family Ginglymostomatidae; genus Ginglymostoma; species Ginglymostoma cirratum. The sequence goes on from JAHRHZ010000065.1 coordinate 19,306,043, forward strand.
TCTCTGTCAGCAGTTTTCAAGCATTGCACTTCTTGAGATCTGGATGTGTAGGTCTTGGGAATACAGTCCAGAGTATTTCAGTCGATCTGCAATCCAAATCGTTTCCCATGTTAGAGCATCACCTGGGAAACATCAAAATAATTCAGACGGAAATTAAAATGAGGGAGAAAAAATATCCTTTTGTGTAACATTCAAGTATCATCTAATGATACTGAGAGTCAGAACAGTCATAGTTCTGTGAAATATGCATTCTTTAATACTGATGCTGTATCATTAATACAGTGCATTCATTTGTGTCTCACAACTTCAAATTCAGTTTGTTTATATAAATGTTCAGAATTGTGCATAGGTGGGTGGTTATATCTAAGGTGAAGAATGAATTCAGGAAAGCAGAATAAAATGCAAAGCTAACAATGACTGCACAGCAGAACATTGAACTTTTTCTAGCTTTATCGTTGATTTTGCTATGGATGAATCAGTTTTAGTTATTGTACGCAAATCATTGCAGTAAAGTGCTATTCATAAAATGTCCAATTGAAAGGCTTCCTAAACATACCGTGCTCTTATATTTTTTGAATTTGTATTTAAATTGTACGGTCCTGAAATAATTACCTGATTTTCAACAAAGACATTATGCAAAACATAATACTCAAGTGAATTTTGTCAGGAAAGCAGCTATTATATTCCTAGTGAATGAGAGAATGCTTTTCCTGGAACCTCCAAAACAAAATGCACAACCTTAAAGGTGTAATCTTTCCTTATCACTGACAAGATGTGGCTACATTACTGATAACCTTTAATGTTGTGACCTTTGGCTGCTTACAAATGTTCACTCTTGTAAGGGTACAATATCATATTACTTATACTATGGGTTAGGAATACAGAATCTGGACTAATGATACAGAAACGACAGTTTAATTACCACTACTGCCAGCTGGGGAAACTAAATTCAATGAAATAAACCTGAAATAAAACATGGCTAATAGTAGTTGCCCAGAAACTATTCGATTATTATTTTAAAAAGAAAGGTAACTGATTTGCTAATGTCTTTAGGAAAGAAATTTTGTTGAACTCGCCCAGTCTGTTAATATTCTAACTCCAGACCCACATTATAGTTGACTCCTAACTGTCCTTTGAAATGGCCTCAGTTGCATTGAGCCACTTTGACAAAGCCCAACAAGAACCATCCTCTTCCACTTCGTATATGACAAAGATGCATCCAGTTGACGTTAATAAGCCTTTCACATTATACTAGGTCTTGTGACAAAATTGTTCCACAGACTGCTTATACACACAAACTCATGTCATCCGGCAAATGTGCCATTAACATCTTTCGGTATATTCTGTCTGACTGGCATTGCTGACTCACCAGAGATAGGGGTAAATCTATATATACTGGAGAGTTCCCAACATGGACTTTGAACTCTGGATGGCATGAAACCTCATAGCGTCTTGGACAAGGCAACTTCCTGTTGACAGCTACTTGCACTCCATCAGTGGATGAATGAATGTAGAGAATATTGAGTAAAACACTGAGTGTTGCAAAGGCATTAAATGTAATCTGGGTGGAGATCTTTAATGTCCATCATCAAGAGTAGGTTTGAGTTTAAGATTAGGGACACTACTGATTAAATTGGCTAAATCCTGAAGGATAAACCTGTAAGAATGGCCCTATAGTAGGTGGTGAGAGAACAAAGCACAGGGTAGATTGTAACTTATTCTCAACAATCTACTTGTTAGTTACATCTATACATAACTGTATTAGGTCACCACTACACAGTCCTTGTGGAGATGAACCCATTTTACATCTTTAAACCATAAACATTTCATCATGCTGTGTAGCACTATTATCTCACTAAGTGGACCAACAAACCAAAGAATTGTAGGTGCTGGAAATCTGAAACAAAATCAGAAATTCCTGGAGAAACTCAGCAGGTCTGGCAACATCTGTGGAGGGAAAACAGAGCTAACATTTTGGGTCCAGTGACCCTTCTTCAGAACTGATAGTAGCTAGGAAAATGTTGGTATATATACTGAAGATCGTGTTGGGGATGGGGGCGGGAGTAACTGATGGATGGAGACGGAGCCCAGAGAGAGAGAACAGCAGCTGAGTAGCCAAACTGTTCCAGTGCAGGTGTAAAACTAGCATTTCACAACGTTGTGTAAAATGACCCAGGTATGGTCTTTCCACACAAAGCAGGATAAATTAAATCTGGTCACTCCTGTCCCAATGAACTTTCAGTTGTCAGCAAAATTATGGAATGATTTATCAACAGGCACTCAGCCATCAACAGCCTGACAATGGATGTTCAGTTGGATTCATCCAGGGTTATTTGGTGCTGACCTCTTTACGGTCTTGGTCCAAATGTGGACAAAAGAGTTGAACAGGTGAGGTGAAAGTAAATACATTTGATATCAAGGCAGAAAGTGGCATCAAGGAGTCCTAGTAAAATGGATGTCAATGAACATCAGGATGAAAACCTTCCACTGGTTACAGTTTTGGCCAGCACAAAGAATATGGCTGTGCTTGGTGGAGGCTAATCATCTCAGGCCCAAGACATGGCTGCAGCAGTTCCTCAGAGCAGTACACTAGATTCAACCATTTGCCTCTATCATCAGACCAGAAGTAGCACACCATGGTTGTAGTATGGAAAACAGTCAAGTTTCCTTTGGCCTTACCTTTCAAATCCATGATATCTACCATATAACAGAAACACATCAAGTACATGGGAGCACTGCCATTTGCAAAATGCTCTCCAAGTCACACACTATCCTTACTTGTAGGCGTAACATTGTTTCTTCACTGTGACTAACTCAGATCCCTGGATTTCCCTTCCTAACTGAACTCTGAGAGTATCTACTACAGCACACAAATTGCAGATGTTCAAGAAGACAGCTCACTACCGCCTTCTCAAGAGCAGTTATGGAAGGGTAACAATGTTGACAATGCTATTGACATCCACATCCCAAGGATGAAAGAAATACATCCTAACAATTTGCTCAACAGCAACAGCGGGGATCTCAGGAATCAGGCCCGGTTTGATGGGGAATGATGAGTCAGATATTTATACATCAAAATGCCAATGTGTGTTGCTGAAAATAAAACTGTGCCACTGTCTTTGAAGACCTGCACTTCACAATTGATTGTTTGTCATGTTATTTTCTTTTTGTAGTGACAGCTTCTGCCCTGTGGAACACACACTGATGATTGAACAGGAAGGTACCTGGGCCATTTGTTCCCAAACTTCTGCCAATGACTCTCTTTAGCTGAATAGAAGATGCATGAAACTGTACGCGACCTGTGATACTCCAAATTTTTCTTCTTATTCTCTGCACTACTCAGCAGATGAGGTAATAGACAAAACTTGAAAGTTACAAGTTTAGAGAACTGAGGAAATTTTTATAGTTATAGTTTTATAACTACAAATGTTTGGAGGAATAGCAAGGAAATTGATTACCTAAATGGAGAGAAACTTCAGCGTGCTTTGGTGCAGAGGGATCTGGGTGTCTTTATGCATGCATTGTCAAATCTATTATGCAAATACAATACAGCAGGTAATAAGGAGGACAGTTGAAATTTAGACACTTATTGATAACGGAATAGGGTATAAAAGGGAAGTGTTGTTACAAGGCATTAGTGGGATTGTACCTGGAGTATTGTTTACAGCTTTGGTCCCCCTACTTGAGGAAGGATGTGATTACATTGGAGGCACTTCAGAGGAGAATCACTAGATTGATTCCAAATATAGAGGATGGGGGTTGAGAGGTGACCTTATAGTGGTTTATAAAATTATGAGGTGTATAGAGTGTCTTTTCCTGAAGATGAGGTTTTCAAGACTAGGGGGTATATTTTTAAGGTGAGAGAAGAGAGATTTAAAAAAGACATGAACAGCAAATTTTTTTACTCAGTGGGTGGTTCACATTTGGAATGAACTTTGAGGAAGTTATGGATGTGGGTGCAGTTACAATATTTAAACAACACTTAGATAAGTACATGGATAGGAAAGGTTTGGACGCATATGGGCCAGGAGTAGGCAGATGAGACTAGTTTGGTTTGGGATTTATTTGACATGGATTGGTTGGACAGAAGCTTCTGTTTCCATACTGTTTGACTGTATGAGGGTTTGTCTTATGATGAGAGATTGAACAGTTTAGGTCAATACCCTCTGGGGTTTAGAGGAATGAGAGGAGATCGAATTGAGGTCAAAAATGTGCAGAAGGGGAATGGTAAAAAAAATGCAGAAAGGATTTTTCCTCATGTCAGGCAATCTAGAACAAGAGGACATAGTTTTAGGAGGGATAGCATATTTAAAACTGAAGAGGAGAAATTCTCTCCAAGGATCGAGAATCTGTGGAATTCATTAACCCAGAGTACAGTGCATGCAGGGACATTAAGTAAATTTAAGGAAGAGATAGATAGATTTTTAGTTAGTAATGATTTGAAGGGTTATAGAGAACAGGCAGGAGAACAGAGATGAAGCCGAGTTGAGATCAATCTTGATTGTATTGAATGGTGGAGCAGCCTGGAAAGGCTGAATTGCCTCCTCCTGCTCCTAGTTCTTATTAGATCCTGTTGCTGATTCTTCAGGATGGCCAACATACCGCCGGTAATGTAGAATCATACGGAAGAGTTTCATTGGATGAAATTATTTTCTTTCACTTCAATAGAATCAACCTCAAACAGTTTTGTCACTTTCTGTAATAGCATCCAGTGTAATTTTGAAAAGATTGCGACTACATGCTGCTTGGGAAATCAGCCTGGACCTTTCTTTCTGTAAGTGAAACATCAAGACTCGTGGGAACAAAAGCAGATGTTGAATGTGACAAGGAAACGTTAACAATAAAATTATATGCTTGGATCAAAAAATTGTACTTACAGAAGAAAGAACTGGAACTTTTTTTAAAGCATACAATTTTGATTGACACACTTCACATTACAGAAAGAGCGCTACACTGTCGTCTTTTGAAAGAAGTGTTAAACAAGGCTAAACCTCATCTGCTCTCTGAAGGTACTGTAATGCCTGTAGCACTATTTGAAAAAGAGTGAGGGGGGAGGGTGGTTGGGGAATCTAATATTTATCTTCCTAACAACATTACTAAAGTAGATGAAGTGGTCTGTTATCTATTACTGTTTGTGGGACCACATCGTACAAACACTGCCAACTTGGATCTCATTGCATTCGAATACTGGACATGCATGCAAAGTAAGCCATTGGCTGTGAAGTGCCTTGGGATGCCTTCAGGTTGTGAAGGAGTGAAATAAATGCAACACATTCCTTTCTGAATAAAAAGAAATAGGGTTAATGAATATTCTTACAGCAGACAGATGGGAAACAATTTTATCTGAGCAAACAATAATGTCAATTCAGAATTCAAAGGATGTCATAAAGCACACCTTGAAGTAGTTACTGTGGAGGAATTTAATCCCTTGATCGTGGCAGTGCCTCTAATGTTTTGATAGTGAAGGTTCTGTTTCTCTGTGTCAGAATCAGCATTGATGCAGTCATCACTATGTAATGAGAGGAACTGTTAGAACTGGCAATATACCATCTGTGAGAATGTATCTTTGTAAATTTAACAGGCTTTGTCAGTTGACAACTTAAAAACATACTGACGTCAGGCTACCTTAGACAAGCAGGAAATGGAGAACAGTACTGAACAATGGTATGCCTGAGGAAATGCAGTTGGCTGCTAATGCATCTTATGTAAGATAAGTAATGCAGTAATGGGTTGCCAGCAGTTTGAGGAATTTTTTAATTATAATTTTACGACAACTTGGCAGGCAGGCCACTCTGTTTCACTGGTCAGGAGGGCTGTTACTTTGCTCCTGGCAGGAAAACAGTCAAAGATAATAGGTACTGCAGATGCTGGAGAATCCGACATAACAAGGTGTGGAGCTGGATGAACACAGCAGGCCAAGCAGCATCATAGGAGCAGGAAAGCTTGACGTTTCGGGCATAGACGAGCTGGGCTCATCCCCGCCTCCCTAACCTGTTCTTCCTCTCACCTATCCCCTCCTCCCACCTCAAGCCCCACCCCCATCTCCTATCTACTAACCTCATCCCGCCTCCTTGACCTGTCCATCCTCCCCGGACTGACCTATCTCCTCCCTACCCCCCCACCTACACTCACCTTTACTGGCTCCATCCCCACCTCTTTGACTTGTCTGCCTCCTCTCCTCTATCCATCTTCTATCCGCCTCCCCCCCCGCCCTATTTATTTCAGAACCCTCTGCCCCTCCCCCATTTCTGATGAAGGGTCTAGGCCCGAAATGTCAAGCTTTCCTGCTCCTATGATGCTGCTTGGCCTGCTGTGTTCATCCAGCTCCACACCAGGAAAACAGTTAATCCGGGCAGTGGAATGAATGGTTCCTGAAGCAGTCATTGTTTGACCATATGAGCATCTTAATTACTGCTGGATCCAAAAGGTAGAATTTGTCCCTTCCCATCCAGGACTTAATTTCTAAGGTGGTGGAAAGTGGGATGGTAATTCCCCAGTGCAAACTGGCCTGATCTTTTGCTCTACCTGCCATAAGTCAGAGTTATTGAAGTCTACACCACAAAAACAGGACCTTTAAGCCCATCAATTTTGTTCTGGTTAAAAGTGAACACATAACTATTCTAATCCCAGTATAGTCAAAGGCATAGATAGCCACAGCATGGAAAAAAGCCCTCTTTCCATTGCATCTACTCCAGCAAAACTGATCATCTAACCATTTTCCAGGACTTGGCCCATAGACTTTGATGCCTTGGCATTACAAGTGCACATCTCAATGTTTCTTAAATGTTGTGAGGATTTCCGACTCTATCACCCTTACAGGCAATGAGTTCTGGATTTCCATCACCTTCTTGGTGAAAAAGATTTTCCTCACATCCCCGTTAAACCTCCTGGCCCTCATCTTAAATCCATGCCTCCGATCATTGATCCCTCCATAAAGGTTAAGGATCCTCCCTGTCTACCCTACCTGTTATCCTCATAGTTTCATACAAATTAATCATGTCCCTTTTCAGTCTCCTCTGCTCCAAGGAGGACAACCCCAGTTTATCCAGTTGCGCTGAAGAGTCACCTGACTCGAAACATTAACTCTGTTTTTTTGCCTCAGATGTTGCGAGACCTACTGCAATTTTTATTTCACCAACAATTTCTGTTTGTTTCACATCTCCTGCACCTACAGTTAATTTCTTTGCTATCCTAGTCTATTCAATCACCACCATTTCTATCAACTTTCAAGAGGGAAAAATTCTGTCCACCGAGTGTAAAAATAATCACTGTCGAAAACAATTTTACATTTCTCTAAGATAACAAGATGTAGAGCTGGATGAACACAGCAGGCCCAGCAGCATCAGAGGAGCAGGAAGGCTGATGTTTTGGGTCGAGACCCTTCTTCAGAAATGGGGGAGGGGAAGGGGATTCTGAAGTAAATAGGGACAAGAGGGGGAGGTGGATAGAAGATGGATAGAGGAGAAGCTAGGTGGAGAGGAGACAGACAGGTCAAAAAGGCAGGATTGGAGCCAGTAAAGGTGAGTGTAGGTGGGGAGTTACGGAGGGGATATGTCCGACCAGGGAGGATGGACAGGTCAAGGAGGCAGGACGAGTTTAATGAGTAGGAGATGGGGGTGGGGCTTGAGGTGGGAGGAATGGTTAGGGAGGCGGGGACGAGCTGGGCTGGTTTTGGGATGCAGTCGGGGGAGGGGAGATTTTGAAGCTTGTGAAGTCCACATTGACACCCTTGGGCTGCATTTCTCTATGTGGCTTTACTGATGTTGGAATTTTGATCACCAATAGCCCTCCCAGTGCTATGGACAAACTTAATTGTCCAGGAGAATTCAGAGTAATGTCCTAAGCCCAACATCTTTAGCTGCATCATCAATGACCTTCCTTTCGTTATAGGTTCTGCAGAGGGAATGTTTGCTGAGTTTTGCAAATTCTGTACTGTACTGTACCACTCCTCAGACTCTGAAGTTGTCTGTGCCAGTTGTTTTAATCCCAGCTGAAGGTAACACTGGACAAGTGAGATAACAAAACAAAACCTGACTTCATAGATCATTTATCTGATTTTTGCAGTTGGTCAACTTGCCAGTTAGCTACCGAAATGTCGTCACACAAGGGTCCAGATTCCTTAGCAAAAGAGCATAAGTTTGTTACAGAAAAGATGAAAAAAACAATTATACATATTATATATAAAAGACTGTTAGAAAGATCTTAACACAAGCATCAAAACAAAGTTTCAACCTGTTTCCCAACACCATCTGTTAAAAAGATTCAATTCAATCTCAGCTTTTCAAATCTTTACTTAATTAACACCTTCCAGTTCTTTTCAAATCTCAAAATAAGGAGTTACCCATTTAAGACAGAGATGTGGAGGAAATTCTTTGCAAAGAGCCTGGTGAATCTGTGGAATTCTTTATCACAAAGGACCATAGGATTTGAATCTTTAACTGCATTCATGGCTGAGGTAAGCAGAATTTTAATCAATAAGGGAATAAAGGGTTATGGGAAAAAGACAGGAAAGTGAAGTTGGGTATTTCAAGATCAGCAATGATCTCATTGAATGATGAAACAAATTTGATGGGCTGAATGGCCTCCTTCTGCGGCTACATCTTTTCATCTTGAACTGTATGGACAAATATAATGATTCCTTTCGAAGTCCAATGACATGAATCTCTCACTACTCTGAAACCATAAGCTTTCTCAGTTCTGATAACTTGAAAATTTCAATCCAAACTCTCCAGGCTTTGAAACTTCACAGACTAGAACACATTTCCACTAAGGTGACTGCTTCTCAAGAGCTGAGCTAGAAAAGAAATGGTTCTCCTGTTGGGGGAGAAATGAACTATTTTCTTCTGAGCTGTACCCTGAGTTCTTCTGGACTAAACCCTTGAGCATTTTGTTCTAAATTCAGGACTAAACTAATTACCTCAATATGTCTATTCTGCTTACCATAAACCTAACAGTATAACTCCACATGACTTCTCCTAGGCACTATATTGCAGTCGTACACTTTATTAGAACTGATGTACTTTGGTGACTGTTGCAAATTGACTTCAGATCATTTAATAAAAACCTTCATGTAGCTAACCAAATTCCAACTGCCTTTTTTTAAGAAGTCTATGATTCTAAACTTCAAAAGTACAATATATTTGTACTCTATGACATCATTACACCATATGCAATAAAACCTGGGCAATATTTAGTTTCAGGCTGATAAATTGCAAATACCATCCATGCTACACAATTGCCAGGCAATGACCGTCTCCAACAATGGATCTGGGTGGGATGCTCTGAGGTTCGGTGTGGACTTGTTGGGCTGAAGAGCCTGTTTCCACACTGTAGGGATTCTATGATTCACTTCTATCATTCTATGAAAGGACAATCAAGCCATTTTTTTCTTGACATTCGATGACATTATCATTGCTGAAGTTCTAAACATCAACATTCTACAGTTTTCTGAACACGTCATATAAATATTGTGGCTACAAGAATGTGCTGTAGGCTGAGAATTCAATGGTGGGAGATGCACCTCCTGATTCTGCAGTTCCTGCCCACCATCCATAGGGCTTAGGTCAGAGGTGTGATGGAATGTTCTCCACTTGCTTAGATGGGTGCAACTCTGATAAAACTCAAGAAGATTGACATATTCCAAGACTAAGCAACTTGCTTGATCAGCAACCCGTCCAGCATTTTAAACATTGAGTCCCTCCACTGCCAACAGTTGCAGAAGTGCATTCACTTACAAAACTACAGCAACTCACTCACCTTTAAAACCAGTGTCCTCTATCAGCAGTAAGTGGATACCTGGGAACAGAGCAAGTTCTCCAAATCACACATCTTAATTTGGAACTGAAACACCATAGTGGCTCAGTGGTTAGCACTGCTGCCTCACAGCACCAGGGTCCCAGGTTCAATTCCACCCTTGGGTTACTGTCTGTGTGGAGGTTGCACATTCTCCCCGTGTCTGTGTGGGTTTCCTGTGGGCGCTCTGGTTTCCTCCCATAGTCCAAAGATGTGTAGGCTAGGTGGATTGGCCATGCTAAATTGCACATAGTGTTCAGGGATGTGTAGATTAGGTGGGTTACATGGGGATGGGGCTGGGTGGGAAGCCTGATTCCATACTGTAGGGATTCTATAAATTGCTGTTCCTTTATTCCTACTGGGTAGAAATCATAGAGTACAGAAGTGGTCCTATGGCCCATCTAGTCTGCACCAACAACTGTAAATCTATACTAGAAATCTCTCCCTAAAAGAAGTGTAGGTGTACCTACAGCAGATGGATTATGGCAGTTATAAAAGGTAGCTCACCATCACCTTCTCAAGGAAGGACAATAAATGGTGGTCTTTTGAGCAATGCTCACATACCAAAAATGAACTTTAAAGATGCTGACATGGTGCGGGTTCAGTTACCCCAAGTATATTTTAAACACATTTAACTGCTAATATCAATATGAAAACAACTCTTCTTAAAATTGTTTGTCAAGTAGCTCTTTTTTAAAATAAATTACCTTCAAATTCCAACACAGATGATGGAAGCATTAGAGAGGAAGGGAAGGATATTAAAGGATTTTATTAAAGAAACCAGTTCAGAAAGATCATACAATCCCTACGGTGTGGAAGTATGCCACATGGCCCATCGAGACCATACCGACCCTTCAGAGAACATCGCACCCTATCCCCGTAACCCTGCACTTCCCATGGATAATATTCCTAGCTTGCACATCCCTGGACAGTATGGGCATTTTAGCACGGTCTTCCACCTAACCTGCACGTCTTTGGACTGTGGGAAGAACACAGGGCATCGAGAGGAAACCCACGCAGACATGACAAGAATGTGCAAACTCCACTCAGACAGTCGCTCTAGGGTGGAATCCAACCCGGGTCCCTGACACTGTGAGACAGCCTTTGAATTAGAAAAGTAAACAATAAGTGAAAAAAATTAAAAATGAAACACAGAGAATGGAAAACAGAAAAGGCTGAATGAATGAATGTTGGCAATTAAATTTTCATTTAAGATAATGTGAAATTTTTTTATATCATAGCGTAAATGTTACTGTAATTACAGCAGTACTAAAATTAGGGAAATTTTGGTATTGAAATGTTACATTTTATTTCAGTGTTTTCAGTGCTTTGTAGCAGTTTCAGTAACTCTTAATGAGCTTTGAATTACAAAGCATCAAAGAATAGTAAGTGAAAAACTGTCAGTTTGAGACTGGGTAGAGATAGATGGTGTCATATAAAATTAAAACAAAGTCATTTTGCATCAAACGCCATTATTAAGAAGATGGTACAAAGCGTACAGTCAAAGAGGAGATTATTATTATTATTATTTAAAGTATCTCTTGCCTTGCTGTGAATGTGCCTGACTGGGAGCAATTACATCCAGCATTGAAAATGTTATTTAATTTGTCATCACTTTGCATCTTTTCATATTTTTGTAAGGTGTTAATTGATGAAATAGTCACATTGGTCATTTAATTATTACTTGCTGATTATGTTAAGTGTGGCATAGCTGCACTCATCGTGTTTGGTTAATACAAGTTAACATAACATTGTCTCTGAAATAACGATTTGTAATACAAATAAATTACAGCCATCGTCATAACACTTATTGTGATACTCACTTAACTTTCCTCTGACTGTGTCTAGTTGAAATTTGTCAATCCTAAATATGCAGCCATCCTGAATTTTTTGACCAACCAAATATTTCGGTAGTAATGCACAATGCGGCTCACTGCCAGATTAGTATCAACTTGAGCAGTCTTCAGAGCTGCCATTTTTCACTTGCAATGAACTCTTTCATGTCCAATAATGCCATATCATATCCTAAGCTTCAAAATAATGGTATATTTCAAAAACTGTTTCAGAATATCACAGCCACTATTATTTTGTTGACTCATGGGGCATGGTTTTGCTGGCTGGGCCAACATTTATTGCAGTCTCTAGTTGGCTTTGAGGAGATGATGATAAACTGCTTTCTTGAACCATTGCAATCCATTGTAACAACTGAATCATTTTGTAAGGCCATTTCCCAGGGTATTTAAGAGTCAGAGTCAATCACATTGTTGTAGGTCTAGAGTCAAATGTAGACCAGGTGAGATAAGGGCAGCAGTTTCATTTCCTAAAGGACATTAGTGAACTAGACAGATTTTACAATATTTTTATGGTCATCATTAGACACTTAATTTTTTGTATAAAATTCAAATTGCACCATCTGCCATGGTGGGATTCAAACCTGGGTTCCTAGATTATTACCTGAGTCTCTGGATTAATAGTAATTATATCACTAGGCCATCATCTCTCCAAATCACTAACTTTTCTTTGGTTTAGAACCACTTTTGTCTCAAGAGGGAATAAAGAAAATTCCAGGTTGATAAATGAAATAACTGCTCAGAGGCTGGTATCCCATCACCAAGCCATCCTCTATTTACTTGTGCACAGTACATTGATTGTGACTAGCCAGCACACACTCAGTCCCCTAAACTGAGGAGGGGGCTAATCAACTGGTTATATTGGTTGCCAGGGTTTTCCTATTTGGCCAAGGTTAACAACCCCAATCAAGGATCTCATAGCCAACAAGATCCAGCTAGTTTCACTCATGACAGTAAGAGTCAATGCCCTTCCCTTGAAACCAATTAAAAAGAAATATTGTCTGATTTGATTGAGATATTTAAAACAAAGACACTGATTGTCTCAAACCTTCAGATAGATTAAACAACTACATAAAATGTCTGATTCAACATGAACAAGCTGGAGTATGCAACATATTCCCATTAAAGTTTGCCTGAAAATTCCTAGCTATTCAATTGCAAGGAACTTCACAACCTTTTGTAAACTTTTCCCTTTACAAGGTCCTCATTTCGATTTTAAAGCATCAAAGTTATCTAAAAAAGCTACAGGTCTTTTACATGAATGTAGCGTCAAGAATCGTCCTTGCCTTCTGGTGGAAAAGATAAACATATTTGTTGTGTTTGGTACAGGAACTGCAATGAGTATTTGGGTCTGGACCAAAGCTACAATATTAATATGGAAAAGGACATGGTTTAGGGGCGAACAAATTCCTATAGCAGGCTGCCTCAAAATCCCCTCTGTGACAAGGAGGCCTTTAATAGTAGGTGTGAAGTCAATGTCTCTATTGCTGAGCAAACCAATACTCCCAATGCTGAATTTTACATGGAAGAGCAGAGGCCATAACTCAGAGACTGAAATAAACAAAATTTGAAAAACTTTATTACCTTTATATGTTTGGGTTATATGAGATTGAGTTGAAATTAGGTTTAATCTGGGTTATGCCATGAAAATAAAAATTAAAAAAATAGAAATAGAGATTGCTGGAAAAACTCAGCATGTCTGGCAGCATCTGTGGAGAGAAATCAGTGTTAATGTTTCCGAGCGGGTGAGCCTTCCACAGAACAGAATAAAAATAACCTATAGAATTAAAGTCACAAAAGCCTCCTTCTGAGTGATTTAATTGGGATATGTACTCAGATTTGAAGGGAAATGTGTGCTTATCCCATATAAATCATACTGTTCATTAATATAAAGAAAATATGCTGTACACAACAGTATGCCAGGGCCTTTTTAAGAGACTGAAGCTAGTGCAAGCAATTATGACAGCTAAATTGCCTAGCCTCAGAAAACAATATATAGTTAACTAGTGCCTAGCCAAAACAATCTTACTGGATGCCATTGTCTTGTTTTAAGGGTGTTCATAAAACCTGAAAGATAGGTGCTGGAGCCCAGCTTTTTGCTGAATGTGATTAAATTTATTCCTTAAGTGTTGAATTTTGTAGCTTTCAAATTATGTGGGATGTATCAGTCAAAAAACAAATGTGTGTGCCAACCTTTAATGTATATGACTAGAATTTAAAGAAATGACTAGAAGTACCTAAGGGTTATGCTCTGTTTTCCAATGGGACCAAACTGGCCTTTGGAGGGCTAATGCTATCTTGTAAATTAGTTCAGTATTTTGTTGCTCTGAATGTATGCTGATTCAGAAACATTATTACACGTAAATGGCACTAAGCTGAAGATCGCTCTGCGTCAATCAGAAGGTCTTATAATTGACAAAATGAATATTCTGGCAATGTAATGTCATTCAGTGTAACAATACTATTTAATACAAAAGCCCGTGTTATAGTCAATTTGCTAGATCAGCAAGGTTATTCCTCTTGGCCTAAGCTAGATCATTTTTGTTCAAAATACAAAAAAAATGACGGACATGATTAACAATCTGCTTGAGCCCATTCCAATTAAAGCAGGTAATGTTCAGACTAGATTCTGCCTCCCATGTCTATGATTTCAATATACAGCCCGGTTCATCCTGACAGAACAGGCAGCTAACAACTCGCAAGGGTTTGCATGTATTCTACCTCCTAATGGTTATTTGTGTTTCTGAAAAGAAAGCTGCACTGAATTGTTGTTGCCAAGTGGAGAAAATGGAAATGGAGTATCAGGACCGAAGGAGAAAGTAAGCCTCAGTAGTCACCAATGTGCTGTTGGATGCCCTACTCAATAGACAAAAAAAATGCAAGTTTCTGAAATGGTGGCAGGAGGCTCTAAAGGAATGTTGTCTGAATAGAATGGGAGCATGAAAGTAGTGGTCAACTCTGGGCATTTGTTTACCCAGGTGTGAGGCAATATCTGGTGGCCAATGTCTTAGCCACTTCTCAAATATGAAGTGGAGACTACCCAATGTTGCAGTGCTGCACCGCATTGCTCTCAATAGAGGTCAGGTGGTCCATGCTTACTACCATACAGGCTCAGACAATAGCCATCACATTGTAGATCTCAGTGCTCAAGGGAATATGCATGTTCTTTGACAGCCCAGGAATTTATTTTCCAAGAAATTTCTCAGATTGACAAAGGATTGATGAGGGGTTGGCAACCACAGACCTGTTGTCCTTTCTTAGGGCAACAGTATTCTTACACCCACCAGTGCCATTCTAACAATGGTCTGGATGTTGCCTCTGACCTCACCCATCCGATGTTATGCTCTCCCAAGTTAGGGCCTTTTAGAGCAGGATCTGCTCAGGCTTGTCCCACAATCTCTTCCCCAATGTAAAACAGTAGCTTCCCACTAGCCATGCTGCAGCCAGTGGGGTGACAATATTTAAGAACTATAGGTCAGGCCATTGCACTATGACAACTAGCAACAAAGGAATGCCCAGGGTGAATAATTGATCTCTGTGTATAAAATTGGATGTGTAATGGATCAAAGCACAAAGGTTTTTAAATGGGAGACTTCTTTGTAAAGAGCTGACCAAGGTTATGCTGTTTTAGGGTATCTCAGATGATGGGTAATAGTGGACACTTGTGAAAGAGGGAATTAGTTTAATGGAAGCCAGAATCTGAGAAAATGCTCTCAGGCAGCCAACCTGGAGAGAACATGAGAACACAAGGACTAGGAGCAGGAGTAGGCCATCCGGCCCCACGAGCCTGCCCTGCCATGTAATATGATCATGGCTGATCTTTTTGAGACTCAGCTCCACTTACCCGTCCAATCACCATAACCCTTAATTCCTTTACTGTTCAAAAATTTATCTAGCCTTGCCTTAAACACATTCAGCGAGGTAGCTTCAACTGCTTCACTGGGCAGGAATTCCACAGATTCACAACCCTTTGGGTGAAGAAGTTCCTCCTGACCTCAGTCCTACATCTGCTTCCCTTTATTTTGAGGCAATGCCCTCTAGTCCTAGTTTCACCTGTTAGCGGAAACAACGTCCCTGCCTCCACCTTATCTATTCCCTTCATGATCTTATATGTTTCTATAAGATCTCCTCTCATTCTTCTGAATTCCAATGAGTATAACCCCAGTCTACTCAGCCTCTCCTCATAATCCAACCCTCTCAACTCTGGAATCGACCGAGTGAATCTCCTTTGCACCCCCTCCAGTGCTAGTATATCTCTTCTCAAGTAAGGAGACCAAAACTGCGCACAGCGCTCCAGGTGTGGCCTCACCAGGACCCTATACAGCTGCAGCATAGCCTCCCTGTTTTTAAAACTCCATCCCTCTAGCAATAGCAGACAAAATTCCAATTGCCTTTTTAATTACCTGCTGCACCTGCAATCCCACTTTTAGTGACTCATGCACGAGGACACCCAAGTCCCCTTGCACAGCAGCATGCTGCAATTTTTTACCATTTAAAACATAATTCATTTTGATGTTATTCCTACCAAAATGGATGACCTCACACTTATCAACATTGTACTCCATCTGCCAGACCTTTTCCCACTCACTTAGACTATCTCTATCCCTCTGCAGACTTTCAGTGTCTTCTGCACACTTTGCTCTACCACTCACCTTAGTGTCACCTCCAAATTTTGACACACCACACTTAGTCCCCATCTCCAAATCATCTATGTAAATTGTAAACAATTGCGGTCCCAACACTGATCCCTGAGGCACACCCCTAGCCACTGACAGCCAAGCAGAAAAACACCCATTTACCCCTACTCTTTGCTTTCTACTGGTCAACCAATCCTCTATCCATGCCAATACATTACCTGTAATACTGTGCAACTTTATCTTATGTAGCAGCCTTTGGTGTGCCACCTTGTCAAATGCCTTCTGGAAATCCAGATACACCACATCCACTGGTTCCCCATTGTCCACCATGCAAGTAGTGTCCTCAAAGAATTCCACCAAATTAGTTAAACATGACCTACCCTTCATGAACCCATGCTGGGTTCCCAATGGGACAATTTATATCCAGATGTCTTGCTATTTCTTCCTTTATGATAGATTCAAGCATTTTCCCCACTACTGAAGTTAAGCTAACTGGCCTAGAGTTACCTGCTTTTTGTCTACTTCCTTTTTTAAACAGTAGTGTCACATTGGCTGTTTTCCAATCTGTGGAAACCACCCCAGAGTCCAGTGAATTTTGGTAAATAATTACTAGTGCATTTGCTACTTCCCCCATCATCTCTTTTAGTACCCTGGGATGCATTTCGTCAGAGCGAGGACACTTGTCTACCTTTAGCCCCTTTAGCTTTCCCAGCACTGCCTCCTTAGTGATAATGATAGTTGTAGGTCCTCACCTGCTTTCACCTTCTTGTCATTAGTTTTCGGCATGTTATTTGTGTCTTCCACAGTGAAGACTAACACGAAATAACTGTTTAATGCCTCGCCTATTTCCTCATTCCCAGTTATTAAATTGACCTTCTCATCCTCTAAAGGACCAAGGTTTACCTTCACCACTCTTTTACGATTTACATATTTATAGAAACTTTTGCTGCCTGTTTTTATATTTTGAGATAGTTTACTCTCATAATCTATCATACTTTTCTTTATAACTTTTTTATGGCTTTCTGTTGGCCTTTTAAGACTTCCCAGTCTACTAGTTTCCCACTAATCTTTGCTTTTTTGTCTGTGTTTTTTTTTCAATCTGATACTTTCCTTTAGTTCCTTAGACATCCATGGCTGGCTCTCTCTTTTCCTACAGTTCTTCCTTATCACTGGAATATACTTCTGCTGAGCACTGTGAAAAATCGTTTTGAAAGTCCTCCACTGTTTCTCAATTGACCCACCATAAAGTTTTTGCTCCCATTCTACCCTAGCTAACTCCTCCCTCATTCCTTCATGGTCTCCTTTGTTTAAGCTCAGGACATACGTACTGGATTTAACCTTATCAGGTTCCATCTGTATTTTAAATTTGACCACACTGTGATCGCTCCTTCTGAGAGGATCCCTAACTGTCAGATCATTAATTATTCCACAGGACTAGATCTAGGATAGCTTGCTCCCTCATAGGTTCCATTACATATTGTTCAAGGAAATTATCGCGGATGCATTCTATGAACCCCTCCTCAAAGCTGCCATGACCGACCTGGTTTGACCAATCGATATGTAGATTAAAATCCCCCATGATAATTGCTGTACCATTTTTACATGCATTAGCTTTTCCTATGTTTATTGCCCGCCCCACCATGATGTCATTATTTGGTGGCCTATAGACCACACCTATCAGTGACTTCTTCTTCCTCCTATTCCTAATTTCCACCCAAATGGATTCAACGTTTTGTTTAGTAGAACCTATATCACACCTCACTACCGCCCTGATATCATCCTTAAAAATCAGAGCAACACCACCTCCCTTATCTTCCTGTCTGTCCTTCCAAACAGTTTGATACCCCCGGATATTTAACTCCCAGTCATGACCATCCTGTAACCATGTCTCTGTAATGGCCACTAAATCATACCCATTTGCCATGATTTGCGCCATCAATTCATCCACCTTGTTTCGAATGCTCCGAGCATTCAGATAAAGTGCCCTTTTGCCAGTTTTTGCACCTTCTTTTTGGGTCCTATTACCTCCATTACTAACAGCTCTTGAGTTCTCCTTCCCTTTAACTTTTTTTCCTAATTTTCAATGGAGTTGAAGCTTCCTCATCACCTGCTAACCTGCTGCTTTGCCTTACATTAATTGTTATTCTCTCTCTACGCTCACTTCTCCCTTCCCCGCTACTTACGAGTTTAAAGTCTATTAACCACCCTATTTACCCTTTTCACCAGAACACTGGACCTGGCCCTGTTCAGGTGGAGTCCATCCCAGCGGTATAGATCCCTCCTGTCCCAGAACTGATGCCAGTGCCCCATGGAAAGGAAACCCTCTTTCCCACATCACTCTTTTAGCCACGTGTTCACTTCCCTGATCCTCACCTCCCTATGCCAATTTGCACGTGGCTCGGGCAGCAATCCAGAGATTATGACCCTTGAAGACCTGTTTTTTAATTTTGTTCCTAGCTTTTCATAATCCCGCAACAGGGATTACCTTCCCAGGCTGCCCTCGCGCTTTCTCCCAGACTCCCGCCGCTGAAACAATCGAAAGGCCGCAGTCACGTGAAGTAAGACTTTTATAATCGAAAAGCTTACCTTCCCAGGCTGCCCTCGTGCTTTCTCCCAGACTCCCACCGCTGAAACAACTGAAAAAGCTACTGAAACTGAACTACTAACAGCTACTAACAACTGCAAGAGTTTAGGATGCACCATGCCTTCTTTCTCTTTTCTCTCTTCTAACCTCATCCTCTCCTTCCTTCTAAGATGGCCTCCAGATTCCTGCTCAAACTGTTTGTAGTCTCATGGAGGCAATGTTTTGGAGTTTGCAATAAAGTGTGGCAAACTTAGACAGCTACTCTGGCAAACATTGGAGAGATCCCCCAAGAGGTTCAGGTGTTAGAAATGCTGCTGCAGCGCACTAATTATCTGCTCCGTGACATAGGTGGTATTTCTCTGGCTTTTGTCAGAGGCTTGCTGTGGTCAGGTGGTTTAGATGGGTCATGAACCTTGAACAGTGGGTGACTCTTAAGGAAAAGACTGATAGTTGATGCCATGAATGGGGCATTCACCAATACAATATTGTACAGGATTATACACCAACAATACATTGATCCAAATGGCTCTTGCTGTGTGTATATCCATTCTCGTTAGCTTGGGAGGCATCCAATGGAAATCAACAGCTCCTGTGCTATTGGAAATCCAGCTTCCCAAGCAAAACACCCTACCATCAAATTCTGCTTCACCTGCTGAGGGAGAAAGTAATATTTTATGCTCTTCCAGCACAGATGATCTCCATCACCTCATGGAAACATTTAGCTTTAGAATGTTTGCTTTAGAGCATGCTTTACTTTAGCTCATGAAGCCTTAGAATTGCCATCCGCTCTCATCAGGAAAGATCTTTTATGGAAGATGCTGTATAGGAACTGTATTAAAGTTCCAAGTCTTTGTAGCATTTGCAGCCACTGTCAGCTCAACCTTTGACTTAGAGTGAGGGTACAGGTTTTGTTAAAGGAGATTTATGATCACAGATTAATATATAGCCAGCAGCAATTCAATCACGGGCACTGCTAGTTGTTTAAAGATCATGGACTGTTGTTCCCTCAGTGAACAGGACCATGAACAGTGTGTGCTTGCTAGTTACACAGCAGTAATTCAGTCCGAAGATTCTGATCACAGCTCTTGAATGTGTGTATGGAGGTGGGTGAAGTGCTCTTGCACAACAGGGTTGTCATTGGGATCTTCTGTGAAGAGCTCTCCTCATCCTTTTCATAGAGCTTACCCACTCTACAGTCTTCATTTATATTTATTAGTAAGGTTCAAGACCCAAAGGTATCAAAACCATGGCTCCACATCCCATGGATCACCAGGGGAGGTGATGGCCCAGTGGTATTATCGCTGGACTGTTAATCCAGAGCCCTAGACAATGTTCTGGGGACCTGGGTTCAAATCCCACCATGGCAGATTCTGGAACTTGAATTCAACTTGGAATTAAGAATCTAGTGAAGATCATGAATCCATTGTTAATTGTCAGGAAAAACCCACCTGGCTCACTAATGTCCTATAGAGAAGGAAACTGTCAACCTTACCTGGTCTGGCCTACATGTGACTCCAGACCCACAGCAATGTGGTTGACTCTTAACTGCCTTCTAGGCAATTAGGGATGGGCAATAAATGCTGCCTGAGCGAGTGACACCCTCATCCTGTGAACAAATAAAGGAAATCACGTGCCTTCCATCAGGTATGCAGCCAGTTGCCAAACACAAGCCACAGTACTTCCACAAAAATTACCAGAGCAGCAGTGAGTCAAAATTATCTCAACCATAAGTTGATGGGTGTCCCTCTAAACAGTGTTGGTGTGATGAGTGGCAGTGTTGGTGAATGGAGGATCTCACGCTGATCTTCAGTGGTTTAGTGATAGGTGCAAGCATTGAGTGTATGTGTGTGGATCAAGTTAGTGAAATGAGTGTCCAGTCAGCCAGGATGGTTGAATCATAGAATCCCTACAGTGTGGAAACAGGCCATTCAGCCTCTTGAGTCCATAGCAATCCTCTGAAGACCATCCCACCCAGATCCACCCTCCTACATTATCCCTGTAACCCTGAATTTTCCCTGGCTAATCCATCTGGCCTGGGCATTATGGATAATTTGTCATGGGCAACCCACCCAACCTGCCCAACTTTGGACTGTGGGAGGAATCCAGAGCACCAGAACAAACACACACTGCTTGATGTCACATTAACACCTCTTCTGATAGTTACCTGTATATACTAGCCACATTCATAATCAGAGTACTTTACAGCATGGAGCACTGCATAAATTGTGTAAGGTAGAACCAAGAATGCGACAAGTCCATCAAGGAGCATTGTCATCAATGGTGGCATGGAGTACACTTCTATAGTGAGAATATTCGGATGGGATTGTCTGTGCTTCTTCGACACAAAGGTTGGAAATTGTGTGCAGAAAATTCAGATATCTTGCTACATTTTCAGAAAATCAATTTTGGGTGTCTACAAATATCCAAATTTCATGGTGATTGGCCAAATCAGTGGTCTCCCCGAATGGAACCACAAAAATGTTGCAAGTTTCTGGCAACCTTAAAGCTATTCATACGTTAGGAAGCTTGGAGTAAGTGTAATTGATTCCAGACTTGGTGAAGGTTTCGTTTTGGATAGGAGAAGTGGAGTTAACCAAACCAAAGAGAAATTAAAATTCTGATTGCACGCGTATGAATACAGACAAAATTAACAAAAAATTGGCTTCCTTTGTCCAAGTAGATTCTACATCAAAAGTTCTAGAGATTGAACTGGCTGTCAAGGAAAGAAAATATGAATCAAATCCCGAAACATGGGACTAATTATTTTATCTCTTAAAGCAAAATGCAAAGCATTTCTTACCTGATGACTCAACATTTCTGTTGACCTTTTATGTATCCAATACTGTTCTTTAATTTGCATGTTAATCCTTTGTGGTCCATTGGGTACAGTTATTCAATTCTGGATACTCTCATGATGAGTCAATGCCCAGACCCCTTGGCTGTATAATGAAGGATAAACATCCACATTTCCTAGTTAGTAATCACAGTCCTGAGGCATGCCAGTAAATATCAATCAGATGTTTAATTATCTGGCAGGGTCTCCCTTTTCATTCTCTAGCATATTGGTTCCGGGCCTAGGCAGTTTAGAGAAAAGGAACATTACTCTGTCCTCTGGCTAGCTGGGGAGGCTCATGTAATTACCTGCCTGTCTGCGTCATGCTTGAGTTTTAACTCTGTCTTTGCAAATGTACTAATCTTAAAGTTTCTGAAGACAAATGTGAAGTTTAGTGAAATCAAATTCTCATTTTTACTTGCTGTAGCATTATGACCATTTTCTGTGGTGGATTCAGATCTGGTAAACATTGGGCTGCAATTTCACCCCAGCCCCCCACCTTTTTTTGTCCTTAAGTGTTGTGTGCAGAGTACAAAATAAGTACCATCTGTCTCAGTTCAATTAAACCTCATGTCTTGTGTATGAAAAAACTTTTTTACATAACCTCTTTTGAAACTCAGTCTCCTACATTTTAATTTTGATCTCGAAAGTCATCAAAAAGAAAGTCATTAAGCCAATGAAGGAATCTAGCCAAAACTATTGGAAGGTTTTGCAAGGATTAAGACATCAGCAGCTGTTATCCCTGGAGGTTAAGGTTATACTCAATGTAACTGGATTATTAAAAAAAAAGCAACCTGCCAAGTTTACAATATAATCTGAGACTGGAAGAAATTAGTTGGACAAGTCACATGGAATTAGATGTAACAGAGATGATGAAAATTATTTGATACATCTTGGAACTAGGACTTACAACATATGTAGAAAACATTCATGGGCAATAGTGCTGCATGTTTCTGACTTCCATCATTTATTCTCAGAAAACATTAGATCAGAAATAATCTATGGCTCATGCCAGAGTGAGGAAAATATCTAAAACATGCATAACCATTTTATGTCACAAATGTGTTAATATTCCCCTGAAATTGAAAAGAGAATTTAATTTCCATTTATGAATTTTAGGCCAGGAATTTGAGACACAATTGCAAGCATTTCAGCAACAAATAATGATACTTGCATTTATTCTCTGCCCTATGCGTCCAAATACACAACAATAGAGCTGAAGGATATTTGGGTCAAGGTGATGAACAAAGGCCCAACCAAGATCGGGTCCAGAAGGAACAGGAGAGAAATATTTAGCAGATAATTTAATAGGTTTACCTATTCATTTTCATAGCTCTGTTTCCGTGTTGATGGATAATGTGTGGTATAGCAGATTTCCCCTAGATCAGTGGGGGCTCAGGTGTACGTATTTCACGTTTGCTCGGGTAGTCAGGGAGAAATTGATCAGTTCTGGAAGGAATATAGTCCAGTCCTGTGAATTCAAACTTTCTTTTGTTTGAATGATTTGATAATTCAGTGTTTGCATCAAAATTACGTTGATCCGTCTGGATTAGATTTAAAACTCCATGTTGGGTATTTGGGTGGAATCAGTTTTCTCCCCAACTCATCTATCTGGACATTGGAAGGTTAAGCAGATCTGAACGTATTACAATGTATGCATTGGGTATAAGCATAGCAGTGATGTGCCTCACACTCACGGCCAGATAGGGCCATGGTTCAGAGGGAAGTCATCCATGTAGATTAAGGCTCCTGGCTTTGTCAAAAACAAGCATCTATACTGCCTTGCATTTCAATCCTGTAGTAGATGAGGTTCAAGTTTTAAAATAATATTTCTGTAAGGCTTATTCTGCTTACAAATATTTTACTTGTCAATGTGCTTTTTTTTGGCTAAAAATTCTTTCCAGTATTTGTTCAGCAATATGTACATGCTAGGTGTTTATAAGAACATAAGGAATAGAAGCAGGAATAGCCCATACAAACCCCTCAAGTCTGCCATGCTATTTTATAAGATCATAGCTAATCTACTCTGAACCTCAACTCCTTTATCATGCCAGTTTCTCACAACCTTTAATTTGAAGTGGCACGATGGCTCAGTGGCTCACACTGCAACCTCACAGCACCAGGGACCCAGCTTCAATTCCAGCTTCAGGTGACTGTCTGTGTGGAGTTTGCACATTCTCCCTGTGTCTGTGTGGGTTTACTCCGGCTGCTCTCGTTTCCTTCCACGGTCCAAAGATGTGCAGGTTGGGTGGACTGGCCATGCGGAGTTGCCCAAAGTGTTAGGGAGGTGTAAGTTAGTTGGAAGCGGGGTTACAGGGATAAGGTAGTGGTGTAAGTCTGGGTGGGATGCTCTTCACAGAAATAGTGTGGACTTGATGGGCTGAATGGCCCATTTCCACACTGTGGGGATTCTATGATTCCTTGATGTTTCAAAATAAATTTATTTCCTCTCAGTGATCTAGCCTCCTCTCTGGTGTAGAGAATTCCAGACATTCACTCTTATCCGCGAAAAGAAATTCCTTTGCCTCTCAGTTTGAAATGAATGTCCCTTATGCTGTAATTATATCTCATAGACTGAGAATTCCCTGCCCGTACAGACATCTGAACACCTACAGCGTCAAAGTCTTGTAAGTTTCAATAAGATGATCCCTCATTCTTCTAAACTCTAGCGAATGAAGGTCCAACCTATTTAGCTATTCTTGGTATGTCAACTCTTCATCCCAGGAATTGGCCTAGTGAATCTCTTTTGAATAGCTCCAACATTTGTATGTCCTTTCTTAAAAACAGGGACCAAAACTGTATATCATACTCCAGGTATGGGCTCATCTGCACCCTGAACAATTGCAACAAGACTTCCTTAATTTAAAGTCCATCATTTTAGCAATGAAGTTTCCCATCTTACTTGCGTGTGTAACTTTTCATGTTTCACATATAAGATCAAGAACCCAGCTCACTCTGATCTGCACTCTTTTAGAGTCTCTCTCTCCATTAAATAACAGTCTGCCTTTAATTCTTCGGACCAAAGCACATGACCGCACAGTTTTCTACATGAAACTCCATCTGACACATTTTCTCACTCACTCAACCTACCAATATCCCCTTGCAGATTCCTGATATATTCATCTCATCATGTCTTCCCATGTATTTTTGTATCACCAGCAAATTTTGGTACATGACACTCTTCCCCTCCTCTGAGTATTGACAGTAAATAGCTAAGGCCCTAGAACTGAGTCTTGTGGCATTCCACTAGTTACATATTTTCAACCTTTTAAAAGAACCGTTAATCCCAACTCTCTGTAATGTATTGTAAACCGATATCAATCTAATATATTACTGCCAGTAGCTTCTTTCATATGTGATAACCTCTTACATGGCATCTTATTGAATGCATCCTGGAAATACAACGACGCCAATCTAGAGGTGTCTCTTTACCAACTCTGTTTGAATATCTGCAAAGCACTCTGGAAAATTTGTCAAAACATGATGTCCCTTTCACAAAATCATGTTGACTCTATTTGGTTGCATTAAGCTTTTCCAATTGTTATGTTATTTCTTCCTTAGTAATGGACTGTAACCTATTCCCAAGGACAGATTCTAGTCTAATTGGCCTATAGTTTCCGGCTTTCTATCTCCCTTCCTTTTACAATAGCGGCATCATACAATTGGTTTCCGATCTGATTGAACACCTCCCAAAATCCAGTGAATGCTGAAATATTTCACCAAATGCCTCCACTATCTCTACAGCCAAGTCCTTTGAAACACGTGGATGTAAATAACAAAATACATCTGTACACATGATGTTATTTTGTTTAATCCATTGACAATAGTCACCAAATTTGAAGCCAGCATTTTACAAGGTCACTAAGAGTTCTGAACCAAGAATTTGGCATTTACCTGAATCGTGTGGTGATCCCAGCACACTGCAGGCTCCACTCTCCTAATGAGTCTGGCAGCAGACCCATGACAAACAGTTTGCCTGTCACACCTGGCAAACTAGAGAATGCCACCCATGGAGACAGAAAAGTTGTGCAATTCAAGACCCACATGTTCATCTTAATAGTATTGGAGAGGGGGAGTGGAAATCAAAATGGGCCAAGGGATGGTTGGCAGTAGCTTCTGGTGTTAATCTGGTGATGGGAGGATCAGTTCAACACAGCCTGGATTGGTTGAAAGAAAATGATTGCAGCATGAATGGTGTAAACTAGGGTTATTTACAGTCTAATTTGTGTTTGGGTGCTGCAAAGGGTGCTTAACTTTGAGGGAGCAGTCCTTGCTGACAGCAGGAATTAAAGGAGAAGGATTAGGAAAAGAATGACCAGTATCAACAACTAGCACCCCTAAATACCCCAGTTCCAGTGAATACCTGATCCAAGGGTTCCTCCAAATATATAGTCCCATAATTTTTATTACCTTGATTCCTACCATCAGTACATGATTACCTTCTTTCAGTCAATCTCATCGATCTTGTGCTTAACTCAGAGCAAATATTATCACCAACTCCTGACAAAAAAATTCAACAACTTATATATAAAATATCCAAGATGAAGAAAAGGATCACCCTTTTGCAACTCCTTAGTTCTTTTTTCTGTCTGCCTCTTTATCTCTGGTAGTGGTTTAGAAAGTTGATGCCCTGTGGTGACATTTTCAAGCAAGAATGCCAATAAGTTTTAATTGACACAATTTCAGGTAGTATCTCTGAGTCATGATGGACTAACTGTACATTGCAGAGATTAGAATGGGGCAGTCTGGCCCAGTAGCTATGCTACTCTGATAAGGGCACTGGCGGAGTGAGAGAGTAATGTAGTTTCCTCTGTCCAGTAGAACCAAGGCCACTCTTGGGTGGCACATCAGTGGCCCTATGGATCTATGTGAGAATAGCATGCAGGAATGAAGTGATGCATGAGTCGTGATGCCAAGAAATCCATTATCAATGCTGGTCCTATAGGATAGAACGTGTTTGAGTTTCCTCTTTCTGATCTGGCACTGGAGAAACTGCATGGAGGCTGTGTATTCCTCTTTGTAGTAGCATCTCCCACTTCTGTATGCTGCCTCAACACAATGCCTGAAACAAGCACTGAAGAATGGAGCCTGAAATAGCATGAGGGAAAGTGCCAGATCTGGATCTAATGCAGAAATTTCTCTCTTCAAACGTGTCCATTCTGCCAGATTGCACCTTCCCGTTAAGGGGTGCAGACTACTTTTAAGTGGCAGGAGGGATACTCAATTTCCTGTCCCAACTTGCCCATTATACTGAAGTCTCAGCATTAGTTTCTTGGGACCGTGTATCCACATTAACAAACGCATGCAACATGTACCTAGGCCCTTGGGCACCTATGTTACTGCATGAATGAGTATTTAGGCCATGCTGTCACTGGAACTAGTTTTCATCAATGGCATCTAAGCTGATGTTACAATACAAAAGAACAAGCTTCCCTTTTAAACTAAATAGACTGTGGCTTGTTCATACTTAGTTAAGGGAGGCAAAAAGTCAAAATGATAAAAGGATGTCGTGACTGTCTGTCTGATACCAATAGTTTTATAATGATAACCCATCCTGAGTACTGCTTTTGTTCATTTTTCTTTTAATCTTTTCTTTTCTCTTGTCATTTTCTGTGTGAATCTCTTTTCAAAGAAAAGGGATGATAAAAGGAGGGGAGGCAAGAGTGGGGCTTTGGATTAAGCAAACTGTTCTTGCTTTAGGGCCTGAAATTGAGAATAAAAGCATGCTTAATACATAACCCATATGAATGTACGTGGACTGTTGCAACCAAACGTCTTTTGATGAAAAACCGTAGCATTGAGTATTCATTGCTCAGTGTAATATATCATTAAATTTCCAATCTCACACAGACAGTAAGCATCATTGTTTGGGAATGAAAATTGATCATGTAAGCTTCAGGTATGGCACATGATTGATATCAACGCCAACTGGTATGGTGCTGCTAGATACATTACATGTCATCTATCCAACCAATCCTTGGTGCTGGTCCAGTTTTCAATTTAAAGTTTTATAGAGTAAAGATGCAGAAACTACTTCCTCTGCTGAGGAAATCAAGAACGAGGGGACATAATCATATGTTTAGAGCAGGGACAATCAGGACCAAAATCCAGAAAGCACCATTTCACTCAAACAGTAGAAATTTGGAACTCAGGCCCCAACATGACTACACACTGGGGACACTAGGATAATTGAGTTTTCAAGACTGAAATAGATTTTTCTCAGGCAAGGGAATAAAGAGATGTTGGATTTGAGCTTCAAGTTGACCATAGCTGAAATAACTCCACAGGGGCTTGTATCCTGTCACCAAGCCATCCTTCATTTACATGTGGACTGTCACCAACACTGATCCAACTCCCTCAGAGCCAGCTCTCAGAGTGAACAGGATGTCTGACACTCCTGTTCTTATCTGTCAGCCACGGCTTCCTGATTAGGACTGTTAAGCTGGTCCAATCAAGGAACTCATTTTCTATCAGGTCCACATGGCAGACCTCATTACAATCACCACATCCCTCCCTGACTGAGTCAGAGGATATAGGCCGGTTCGTTTCCTTTATAGCTTCTCCTGGGGCATTTTAGAACTAGGTCAGGTTCTTTCAACTCTGCCTCTGATACAGGCAGCATGTAAAGCACAGTAGCTTGCCTCTTGCACCCAGAATGTCTCAAAAGAAATTTATTTGCTTCTTTGAGCAGCAAAGGTGTCGAGGCTGTGACATCTGCCATGTCCATTTCAGTGTCCGAGGAATCTTCAACACTTGACGGAAACGGAGAACCCACAGGTTCCAGAACAGTTGGAAAGGCAGCTGAGGAACCGGGCATGTTTTGCTCCTGTGCCGTTTGCAAGTTTGCAGCTTTCATATGGTCCGCGTGCTTGTATAAGACCATCACACCCATCCAAATTTTCTATGTCTTTGGACCAGACATTATTTTGACCATGCCTCCTATTCATGCAAGATCATTCCCATGTTTCCGGCACCAAATTCTATCCCCTGTGACTGGAAATGTGTCCAGAAAATTTAAAACCATCGTGGATTCTTCCAGTAGCAGTACCACCAGTGGTGTATCTGCCAGTGGGTGGAAAGACTATACATCTGCTGCTTCACTCATGCAGCCATTTTCTAATCAAAAAAATGTTGATCCAATCAACGTAAATTTTTCTCAACGAATTTCATCCCATCAAAGTTGCGCCCGAGGCTTTTATGCTAATCAATGGTAACTCAACCAACTGCCTCTCATGAGAGACTAGAACCAAAGTTGTACACTTAATTTGTGATGGCTCCCAGTATAGGTTCTCAGTCTAGCCGAGGTCTTGTGC
Source organism: Ginglymostoma cirratum (assembly GCA_024137785.1). Lineage (NCBI taxonomy): Eukaryota > Metazoa > Chordata > Chondrichthyes > Orectolobiformes > Ginglymostomatidae > Ginglymostoma > Ginglymostoma cirratum. The sequence continues at coordinate 19,335,052 of JAHRHZ010000065.1, forward strand.
AAACTTAGGGAGTGGAATTCAGAGCAAATTTTGTTAAAGATAAGTTTTGTGATCACAGAAAAGGCTGCTTCAGTACCAACCCTATTAGAATCGGGTGACCATGTGACCAGACATTTATTTTGATTAGTTCTGATTTGGATATTGATAAGCAATTTAACTGTTCCAAACCAGATGTAAGTGGGCTTTCCAGAGTATGCACTCTCCTGAATACTAGCCAGTGAGTTCTCTTACTCCAAGTAGGTCTAGCTGGACTCTTTTTTTTGTCTTGAGTCCACGTACTAGCAGCAACCACAATGGCTTTCTAGCTTGGATCCTTAAGGAAATTTTAACCATTTGGCCAAGGTTTAGATTTGCTTTCGGGTTTTGCTGCAGGCCGACCTAAAGTCCCTCTGTTCAGAATCGGTCTTGAGTGATGCTATACAATTGCCTTCACTGAAGTGGCCAAGCTCGGTCTATGAGGGTGTCCACTTCCATCGGAATGCCCTGCAACTCACATGTTCCATTTGCTGCATTTTCCAATGATAAAGCCAGCTGTTATGCCTCCTTGAAGTCCAGTTGGGTGTCAGCTAGTAGATGCTCTTAGATGGTTACATCATTAATCACACATACCAAACAAACAGTCTCTTAGCATCTCATTTAGAGTTAAACCAAAGTCACATGTCTCTGCTGGTCATCTTAACCCATTTAAAAGTCCTGATACAGATTCCCCTGGTTCTCAAGTTGCCGAGAAAAACCGATAGCATCTCAAAATTTGAGGAAACTTGGGGTTGTAATATTCCTTAACTAAATCTGTCAACTCTTGAATAGTTTTAGTATCTGGTGCCTCAGAGAAAGTTACACTCCTAATAACGAAAAAAGCTGTGCATCCACAATCTGTCAGGCAATTTACTCATTGCTTTTCATCTGCCCCCATGTTATTTGCCCAGAAAATTAATGTATTCTTTTCACAAACTGCGTCCAGCCTCTGACAGCAAGATTAAATGAGTCAAGCTTCCCAAATAACGGCACGATGCCTGAAATGCCTGTCCCAACTCAAAGGCGACTCTTGTGAGTGAATACCTTCAGGAACATGCTTTTCTCTCCACATTGAAATAATTCCACAGAGGTATTCCTTGTTTAATGCTCTTCAGAGCATTCTGCATTGAGCTGGTGCCCAATTGATACATTTCCAGACTCTGATTATTATTGATTTGTGCCCGATTTGTATTAGTTAAACATTGGGAAGAATTAATCTAAGCTCTTTGTGGAAGTTTCAGAACCATTGGCATGCAGCTGTCTGGTAAAAGCTTGTTTGGCTAATCAGTCACCATAAGACTCATAAGACTGCAATCTTGATTACGAAAGGGAGTATGTCTATTAAAGAGGACAGTCACAGTGATTGTATGTAAGCTTGGAAAGCCTTTGGAGAGCCTCAAAAGGCATTAACAAGTGGCAGAGGTTTAAGAAGTAACAGGCAAGACTGAAGGGAAACAGTACAGACAAGGGTCTGATTGGCAGAGTAGTCTGAAGACTTGTTAGATGGTTACTGAAAGATGAGGTAGTTCTGTGTGACTAGCCAGGAAGGAGATTTGTCTTCCCCTATTGTTTTTGCCTGCAAGGATGTACAGTCAAGCTTCAAGTCATTATCACTGTTCTTGCATGTGTGAGCCCTAGTCATGGGTGACTGTGCAGTATCAAGATTAGTCAGGCATTTACATACTTGGTGATGCTACCGAGAATCTGCTGTCATTAAGGAGGTACAACCTTCACAGGCACATTGATGTGTTAATCTGGCAAAGCAGTTTCCAGTAAGAGCCTATGGTGCCCTGGTAGGTAATTGCAGGAAACTCTCTTCTGATCATCTCTCCTTGCTAGGTGCTAGCAGGAATAATAACAGACAAGACATAACCCAAGAATGTTTAGCATTCTAACCTTTCCTCCTAAGTGACCTGTCAGTTTTTACAAATTTTTAATACTAATTATCCTTCCCCGCGCCCCCTCTCCACCGTCCACCAGCTCCCATCTTCCCACCAGGAGGAGGGTTGTAAAATTATGCGGGATTATGGGAGGTTGCTATTCCTGTCACCTACTCACCTCCACTGATATATTATCAACAGCAGTGTCGGTGTCGCGTGGCTCACTCATTCTTGGCCCAATTAAGGCCCTTAATTGTCCAAATAATGGCTTCTTAAAGACAACCACTCAATTGTCACAAGTAATTTGCCAGCAGTCAGAGTGCCCATGCCATGCAACTGTGCGGTGGTGGGCGAGGTGTCCCTCCTGCTCCTGTGCAAATGGAAAGGGCTGCCCATACTTGCTTTTTCCACAGGCATATCCGAAGGATGTTGGGAGATATTTATCAGCCTGAGCAAGAGAATACATGTGTTGAAGTATGACAACACCTGTTGAGTACATTTTTACAATATAGTTGCTGTAAGCCAAGAAAGAAGAGATTTCTAGGAACACAAGAGCAGACGTGAGTCGTTTCACCAATTGAAACGTTCTATCATTCAATGAGGGCTGACATATCAACTTAAAATTAATCTAACATCATTTGCCATTCAAGTGAAAGATTTTTAAACTTCTACCACCCTTATTTGTAGAAATATTTCTTAAAAACTGTTTCAAAATGTTTACTTTTAATATTTAGCTAGCACCCTTTAGTCTTCCACTCCCCAGCCAGTGCCAATAGTCCTGAGGAAGGGTCACTGGACCCAGAACATTAACTGATTTTTTTCTTCACAGATGCTGCCAGACCTGCTGAGCTTTTCCAGAAACTTTTCTTTCAGTGCCAATAAATTCTCTGTATCCACCATATCCATTTCCCTGTGATGCTTCCATCACACTTCAATATTTTGCCCATCATTGTTTCAATAATAAAGGTATTATTAAATTATTATTATTACTGTCTTATTACTAAGCATATGACTTTATTACTAAATACATGACCTTCTAAACCATCATTTAAGTCATTCATAAATTGTTGCAGACCCAAAATAGATTCTGTGGGACACCACCAGTCATATCCTGGCACTGCCCATTATCCATACCCTCTATCTCCTGCCCTTCAGCCTATTTCTAAACCTGGTTAATAATAGGCCTTCAGTTCCATGAATTTTAATTTTAGTTAGTAGTTTTGCATGAGGGTCTTCAACAAATGTCTTCTGGATGTTCGTAAGTCATTCCAAATCCACTGCTTTAATTACCTCTTCAAAAATCTCATTCAGCTTTTCAGACAGAACATACCAAGCTGACCATCTGGTCAGTTGAAAATTTTCAAGGTGTTCAGTTTCTCAGTCTTTAATTCTTGATTCTATTAATTTCCTAACCACTGATGTTATGTTAACTAGTCTATAGTTCTCTAGTTTTCCTTTCCCACATTTTTAAATAATATTGAATGAATCTCAATGAATGCAAACTACCACTAAAAATTAAAAAGGTACAACAAAATTTGAAATAATTAGTTTTAACAAAGGGAGTCACCTGGCCTCCAATCCAAAGGTGCTATTTAGAAGATTAAGAACATAACATAAAGGGCTGAATGGTAGGTCAGTGGTCAGGACTGCTGTCTTACAGTGCTAGGGACCTGGAGTTTGCACATTCTCCCTGTTTCTGCTGGGCGCTCCAGTTTCCCCTCGCTGTCCAAAGATGTGCAGGTTAGGTGGATTGGCCAAGCTAAATTGCCTATAGTGTCCACGGATGTGCAGACTAGATGGGTTAGCCATGGGAAATGCAGGGTTATAGGTTAAGTGTAGGATTCTCTTTGGAGGGTCGGTGTAAACTCAACGGGTCGAATGGCCTGCTTACACACTGTAGCAATTCTACTCTAATAGTCCTTCACGGAACATTGTTGTTAGATTTCCCTAGCTGCTCATCTTGATCTATAGTCAATTTTGACACTTCTCGGCTCGGGATTGGTAACTATGCTAATTAAGCAACTTCATAAAAGAAATGTACACTTCATTACAGTATCAACTCATCAATCCATTTGAAGTTGTGAGATGAAATATATAAATAAAAGTGATTTCCTTATCTTTTATGGTTGTCCAAAACTAATCACATTTCTAAAAGGCAAAAGAAAATAGAATTTGCCCCTCTCTGGTATAGTATGGACAATGGTGAGAAAGGTGGCAAAATACAGAAAGAATGAAAACATCAAAATCCTGATGTCAGGAACAGGTTTTGTGATATTTCCCCTTAAGTCTAAATGACAGCTTCAGAATCTTGCCATTGAGTTGCCAATAGCTTCCTGCCATGCATTTTAAAACCCTCATCTTGCCTTATTTATAAACCACTTCCAATTCATCTCCCATTCCTCGAAAAACTAAATGGCATCAATTCTGGTCTTATGTATCAGACCAGGTACCTGGTGGCTGCAGCTCACCAAATGTTTGTCCTAGTCATTATCTGACTGATTCTTCACAGCAATGTCTCTATGATCTTCAGTACTGTTTAACGTCCCACCATTCATACTGCAATCCCTTGCATCGTTAACACTGCCCAAGTTCATCACCTCCCATCGTTCCATTTTGAATTCCATTTGCCACTACTCTACCTGCCTGACAAGTCCATTGATATCCTCCTGACTATTTACTGTCCGCCTCACTATTTACCTCTCTAACTATTTCCATATCATCCATGAACTTCTTGAAAATAGTCCCTACATTTAAGTGGAAATCGCTAATGTACATCACAAACCGCAAGGGACCCTGCACCAAGCGCTATGAAACACCACTAGAAGAAGACTTCCCATTGCAAAAACATTCATCTACCATCACCCTCTGCTTCCTGTCTCTCAGCTAACTTCAGACCCAACGTGCTACTTTGCCTTGGATCCCATGGGCTCTTACTTTCTTGATCAGTCTGACATGCAGGATCTTATCAAAAGTCTTGCTAAAGTTCAGGTGGCCAAAATCAAATGCATAACCCATATCAACGCTCCAGATTATCTCCTTAAATTGATCAAATTTTTCAAACACTACCTTTCCTTAACAAATTTATGCTGACAATCCCTAATTAATCCATGTCTCTCCAAGTGCAGATATATTCTGTCCCTCAGAATTCTTTCTGATAAATTCTATGACACTACGGTTAGGCTGACTGTCCTGTACATTCCTGGTCTACTCCTTCCTTCCTTTTTAAATACCTAGGCAATGTTACCAATCCTCCAGTCCTCTGGCACCTCACCTGTGGCCAGAGAAGATTAGAAAATTACAGTCAGAGCCCCTGATATCTCCTCCCTTGTCTCCCGCAACAGCCTGGGATACATCTATTCCAGCTCTGCAGTTTTATCCACTTCTAAGGCTGCGAAACCTTAAATATAATGTTTCGGTCCTCCACCCCTGATATCTATGCTCTTCAATCATGAAGATTGATGCAAAGTACTCAGTGACAAATGTGCCTAAGTCTTCATGGTCCACACACAGCTTATCTCTATAGTCTCCAATAAAAGCTAAAAGAATTGTGGATGCTGGAAATCAACATTTAGGTCCAGGAAGGAAGCGTCACTGGACCTGAAAAATTAACTCTGATTTCTCTCTACAGAAATCTGCTGAGCCATTCCAGCAATTTTTGTTTTTGCTTCTGATTTTCAGCATCCGCAGCACTTTTGGTTTTTATTTACTATTTAACTCGCTGCTACCTGTCTTCCAGGCATGGTCACCTTAAGAAGTTCTGCTCCTCTCTCTGGCCTCTATGGTCTCTAATGGGCTGTGCTCTTTCCCTAGCTACATTTTTGCTTTTTTTCATATTTAAGATTCCTCTTTGGGTGTTCTTTTTTTCTATCTGCCAATACTTGCTCATGCAACCTCTTAACATTTCTGGTTTCATTTTTAAGTTTACCCTGTACCTACTTTATTCCTCTAGGGACTCTGCCATATTGAGCTCTCAGTATCTCTCATGAGCTGCTGTCTTTTTTTTCATTGTAACCTTTATGCCACTTGACATCCAGGATTCTCTAGTCTTAGCCCCACCCTTTGTATGAGCAGGACCATTTTTGACTTGTACTCTTGCTGTTTCTTCCTTGAATTCCTCCCACTGCTCTCAAATAGATTTACAAGGTAGCTACTCCCAGTTACTCCTTATTTGGACCAAACTGTATCTTAGAAAAATTAGCCTTGCCCATATTTATCTATCTATATAACTATCCCAAGCCTGACTGAGCTGTTGACACTATCTCCAAAATGCTGCCTGACTTTTTTTTGCTGGCTGCCCAACATTTCTTGCCCATCCCTAGTATTGATATACCTTCCACCTGCCCAGGCTCATTTCTGAATACTAGCTCCAGAAGTGGTCCCTCCTTTGTTGGGCTTTCTACGTCCTGTGTAAGAGACATTCCCACAGATATAATTTAAGAATATTTCTCCTCCACATATTGCACACTAAAAGTCTCCCAGCTATTATTTGGATAGTTAAAATCCTTTTATATTGCTGCCTTATTATTCCTATGTTTGTCCGAAATGTGATTAAATCTTTCATCCTCCATCTTTCTCTAATACTCAAAACCACCTTCCACCCACAAGTGGAATGATTTACTAAATAATTAATGTTACAACCAATTGTGCAGGGGTGAATCAGCTCCCCTTTTGCAACCTTTCTGCTGGCTGCAACAAAGATTTGTGATCTTTTTAATGTGAGGCTATTCCTCTATACAATTAAAATGTAGTCAATGAATTTCCAATATGGCAATATGGAACAACAAGGACTTATTGAGTGGAAGAAAGGATAATTTCAATATATGCTAATTCTGAGAAAAACTGTATAGACGTGAAGGTATACATACACACTGATGTATAATGTTATAAAGGGACAGTATATGCCGCAAAAAATGAAGGAATATACAATTTAAAGTCTTTAGAGTGAACTTGAGGTGTGAGATTTTAATTGAAGTTTAGTTGTTTTCTTCAACCATCAGTGGAAGCATGAGATGGCACGATGGCTCAGTGGTTAGCACTGCTGCCTCACAGTGCCACGCACCCGGGTTTGATTCCACACTTGGGTTACTGACTGTGTGGAGTTTGCACATTCTCCCCGTGTCTGCAGGGTTTCCTTTGGGTGCTCTGGTTCCCTCCCACAGTCCAAAGATGTGCAGGTTAGGTTGACTGGCCATACTAAATTGTCCGTAGTGTCCCAGGATGTGCAGGTCAGGTGGATTAGACATGGGAAATGCGGGGGTTGCTGGAATAGGGCAGGGTGGTGGGTCTGGGTGAGAAGCTCTTCAAAAGGGTGGTATGGACTCAATGGGTTAAATGGCCTGCTTCCATATTGTAGGAATTCTTATAAGTCCATGCTGTCCATATGTTTCTCTCCAATCAGTTCTGTTCTGAGACACTTTTCTTTCTTGAGAGGCAAAGGTGCACTTATGGCTGCCTTATGTATTTCTGTGTTTGGGTTAACTGATTTCAAGTTTTATAATTGCAAGTCATGTCTACCATCTCTAATATGTGAAACTTATCATTCAGGTGTAATTCAAAATAGGGCTGAGGGCCTTTTCATGCTTGAATGAGTGGGCTAATTTTCATGACTTTTGATAAAATGTTCATGTCAGTTCAGACAGTTTCTCTTATTCCATGAAGTTTGGCTAACCTGTGTTCCAGTAATTACCGTATTTTAAGTCGTGATTTGACCCCATTTTAAAATGATTTTAGTCCATGAAAGTCAGATGACAGAGTTTGTAAATCAGCTGTCCATATTTCATATCTTCATAACTGTATACACACAGAATGAAACTGTGTAGTCTTTCTGATTAAAGTGGCTTTCCATTTACCCCAAAATGTAATATGTGCAACTGTTCGGTACTTAGTTGAGAGAGATCAGAGGAAACCATGTGTGAAAAACAATCAAACTGGAAAGCTATAAATGTTCAGTTTTCTGTCACAAAGATTCTGAATGAGTTTCATCAGACTCTCGAGGCACATTGGAGTGTTTGATTCTGGGCAAAACAAAATAAAAAAATGTCTGAGTAACCTGATCAAATGTGTGTGAAAATTTTAATGCTTTCTGTAATTTGCTCATTGTGCATGTAATGGCGTTTCTGATTATTACTCATTTTCCCAAGGGCCAGTATGACGCATAGACTAAGAAGACCTCAACCAGACCTACATTCATTGTGGAAGTGGAAGAAATTGCCTTCTTTACTGAAAGCCTGCAGGACTTCAGCTATGACTTTTAGACACATTTATCTCGAGATACTAATGCATTCCAGACAAATACTATTTCTGAAACTCAAGCAATTTTTACAGTGTTATTGAGGCACAATGCAAAATGATGAATTTCAAAAATCAGATTTGTTGATTATTAAGCTGCAGCTACAAATGATGCTTCATATTAGATGTCTTTATGCCATTTCAATTTTTCCTTATGTGTAGAACTGATATCTTTAGAAGAACTTGACCTTCAAATAATTCAAATTGCTTCTTCAGTTTAAAGATGAATTAATACCATACTCATCCACAAAATACTAGAAAATTTAATATCTTTTTTATGATTTATGAACTTCTGTAAAACATGAAATGAAAACAGTAATAATCTTTTTAATGTACTGCCTTTCAATTTCAAGCCACACACATAAATTCATATTCCACAATTTGATATACCAAAAGCCTATATAGGAACTTGGCCCTAAGGAGATAATAAATAGGATTCCAATAAAACACAGTCATTTAAAAATGAAATTAAACCAATTGATTGAGAACTATTTGTAATCATATAAATTAGCACTAAGTTATAGCACATGTAGAAGTTAACAAGGAATGAGTTGTACCAGAAACTAAAAGGATTACATGTCTACTTCATTCCTGAGCTAAATATGTCACATCCGAGAATTCTTTGCGGAGTAGACGGTTTGTCTGATTTGTTTTTCAAACTTTTGAATGGCAATTAGGGATGGGCAAATATTGCTGGCCTTGCTAATAATGCTCACATCCCATAAAGGAATAAAAGAACAGAAAAACAAGACAAATACTCAAGAGCTAGAAGATAGCAAATACACTTGCATCTTAAAAATAAGAATTTGACCATTGGCAACTTTCCATCTTCATGAAACGATGGACATGCGAGAAATCAGATGCTTCATGCGGTGCAATTTCACGGACAAATTCATGAGAATCAGATTCAGCCACAAGTGTGGCAAATGAAGTGGTTTTGAGGTGTAGCTGTGGGTTGTTGTTTTCAATGTTGGCACCTGTTGTCAAACACTTTAGCAGCTGATCGTTGTGGTGGCACACACTGGTGCACAAATGATGTAATTACTTTCTTCTGTCATCAGCTAGTGCCTACCAAGTGCATTAATTAATGTTTAAAGCCTTCGCAACACATTTAAAAACATCCTCGAAGTGGAGCTCCTTCATCCCACTGGCTGTCTGGCTCTAGCTACCTCATCCTGTAGAGCATAGCTTAGACGTGAGATTGCCTTTCGTCACGAATAGGTATTAACACCAACAAAGTTGCTTCTGCTTGTTGAGTGCCAAAATACCAAGGAGATTTGTCTTTGGAAGAACTGCTGCATTCATGATTTCATCCTTCCATGAGAAGGACAAGAACTAGAGTTAGCAAAAGTAAATTAGAATTGCACTTGCAATTCTAGGTCACACAACATGTCGGGGAATGAGATTTGTCCACATAACACTGTTTCTAGTGTTAATATGCAGACTTTTATCAATTCACAGAGACAAGCAATGATGTAGGTCAATACCTGTATCATTCATAAAGATACTAATTGACAATATGGGTTGATGGAGGACTGCAGTGCTGCCTGTCCCCGGGGAACTGATGTTAAGTCTGTAACACTGTAACAGTGGCAGGTCACTATTAAATTTCTTCCGCTCTAAAGTTTTCCCTCAAAATCTTCAAACGTAAAAGGATAGCCAATTGGCTAATGCATTGGTTCTGTAGATGACTAAGACTGTTAGAGGTAATGCATTATGATACCACCTAAGCCAATTAACAAATAGGTCAAACATTGTTATCTGGTTACCCAAGACAAAATTTCTTGCTTATGAACAAACAGGCCAACTCAGTAAAACCAAAATGGCGCAAGAATGGGAGATTACTATGATATAGACATTTTCAAAGGTTTCTAAAAGGTAGTTTTCATATGTAAGAATGTGAGGAACTCATATGTTATAAAACATAACCTTGTCAAAGATCATTCGGGGGATGGATTTGCTTTAATAGCTCCTTTCCAGCTTTAAAATATCTGCTTTGTACCTTCCTTAGAATTATCAAAAGGTGGGTCATGTTTGAAGAATAGCAGTATCTTAATTGATGGTTCGCTAGAGGACACTTTGGATCCAATACCTCCAGCATTAAGAAACTGTCCGAAAAATACATTATACATTTAACCTCCATGCAACCTCTGCCAATCTGATTTTTCCAAACTAAATGTAGGTTAAAATATCCATACTTATCGCCATAGCTTTCTCTTAAGCCTCTGTTATTTCGTCTTGTATATCAGTCCTACAAAATGGTAACTGCTAGAAGACCCATTACTATTCCGACAAGTGAATTCTTATCTTCACTGCTTCAGAGATAATAGGAACTGCAGATGCTGGAGAATCCGAGATAACAAGGTGTAGAGCTGGATGAACACAGCAGGCCAAGCAGCATCAGAGGAGCAGGAAATCTTGACGTTTCGGGCCCAGGCCCTTCATCAGAAATGGAGGAGGGGAAGAGGGTTCTGAAATAAATGGGGAGAGAGGGGAGGTGGATAGAAGATGGATAGAGGAGAAGATAGGTGGAGAGGAGACAGGCAGGTCAAAGGGGCGGGGATGGACCCAGTAAAGGTGAGTGTAGGTGGGGAGGTAGGGAGGAGATAGGTCAGTCCAGGGAGGACGGACAGGTCAAGGGGGCGGGATGAGGTTAGTAGGTAGGAAATGGGAGTGCGGCTTGAGATGGGAGGAGGGGATAGGTGAGAGGAAGAACAGGTTAGGGAGGTGGGGACGAGCTGGGCTGGTTTTGGGATGCGGTAGGGGGACGGGAGATTTTGAAGTTTGTGAAATCCACATTGATACCATTGGTCTGCAGGGTTCCCAAGCTGAATATGAGTTGCTGTTCCTGCAGCCTTCGGGTGGCATTTTTGTGGCACTGTAGGACACCTCTTCCCACCCACCTTCCTGCAAAAATGCCATCCCCTATTCCCAATTCCTTCGCGTCCACCGCATCTGCTCCCAGGATGAGGCATTCCACTCCCGTTCATCTCAGATGTCCTCGTTCTTCAAGGTCCGCAACTTCCCCCCCGCAGTGGTCGAGAACGCCCTCAACCGTGTCTCCTGCATTTCCCGCAACTCATCTCTCACACCCCGTCCCCGCAATAACAACCAAAAAAGAACCCCCCTCATCCTCACACACCACCCCACTAACCTCCGGATCCAACGCATCATCCTCCGACACTTCCGCCATCTGCAATCCGACCCCACCACCAAAGACATTATTCCCTCCCCACCCTTATCTGCTTTCCGGAGGGACCCCTCTCTCTGTGACTCTCTCGTCCGCTCCCCTCCAGCCCCACCACACCCGGCACTTTTCCCTGCAACCGCAGGAAGTGCTACACCTGCCCCCACACCTCCTCCCTCACCCCCATCCCAGGCCCCAAGAAGACTTTACATATCAAGCAGATGTTCACCTGCACATCTGCTAATGTGGCATACTGCATCCGCTGTACCTGTTGTGGCCTCCTTGACATCGGGGAAACAAAGCGGTGGCTTGGGGATCGCTTTGCAGAACATCTGCGCTCAGTTCGCAAAAAACAACTGCACCTCCCAGTCGCGAACCATTTCAACTCCCCCTCCCACTCCTCAGACAACATGTCCATCCTGGGCCTCCTACAGTGCGAAAATGATGCCACCCAAAGGCTGCAGGAACAGCAACTCATATTCAGCTTGGGAACCCTGCAGCCCAATGGTATCAATGTGGATTTCACAAGCTTCAAAATCTCCCCTCCCCGTACCGCATTCCAAAACCAGCCCAGCTCATCCCCGCCTCCCTAACTGTTCTTCCTCTCACCTATCCCCTCCTCCCACCTCAAGCCGCACCCCCATTTCCTACCTACTAACCTCATCCTGCCCCCTTGACCTGTCCGTCCTCCCTGGACTGACCTATCTCCTCCCTACCTCCCCACCTACACTCACCTTTACTGGCTCCATCCCTGCATCTTTGAATTGTCTGTCTCCTCTCCACCTATCTTCTCCTCTATCCATCTTCTATCTGCCTCCCCCTCTCTCCCTATTTATTTCAGAACCCTCTTCCCCTCCCCCGTTTCTGATGAAGGGTCTAGGCCAGAAACGTCAAGCTTTCCTGCTCCTGTGATGCTGCTTGGCCTGCTGTGTTCATCCAGCTCTACATCTTGTTATCTCTATCTTCACTGTTTGTTACTGCTATCCAAATTGATTCTACAGTGGAATCTTTTACCGGTCTGAGTGATATGGTCAATGGTGCCATTGGTAGAAGAACTGGACGATAGATCTGACAAGGTCAATCTTAACTTCGATTTTATCTTATCCCAGCTTTTATGCATTTCTCAAGAAACAGTGTGGGATTCTCACTCGGCAGTGGCTAGATGCCAATTGATGGAAATAACATTTCTAAACATGTCTTAAAAATGCAATGACTTACCTCATTCAAGCTCCCATTTTACCATACTCGCAAGGCAAACTGACAGCACCAGATTGGGCTTTTAGAGGTAGTCACAAGGGATGTTGGTGTTTCAGTAGATATTGGCTGAGTGGCAAGTTGTTGCAGGAATGGCTCATGGTAAGGTGGAGCAGAAATACAACAAGACAGATGCCATATGAGTATGGTTAATAATTAATGCTTTGACTTTGGTAAGACTTTGGGCAAGAAATTTCCCTAGGCCTCATGGCAAAAACTCTCAAAAAACCTTATGCAAGTTGAACTTGGCTAAAAATGTTGTAAGATTCAGCCCTAGGTCTGGATTCTGAAAACCAGTGTCATCTCTCTATTATTCTAATGTCACCCTTAATTAATTGAGATACTCGTCCATTTTTACTTAGCGTTCTGTCTTGCCAAAATATCATTTAATCTTGACTATTAATGTTTCAGCCTTTTCCATCTTGCAGTCATGTCTCTGTAATGGTTAACAGATCTATTCGAGTTGTCAATTCATCCATATCATCATGAATGCACATTCAGAAACAAAGCCTTTAGTTCTGTCCTTGTACTGTTTTAGCAATTCTAGACTTATCTGGTGGTAAACACTTAAGTTGGTATGCCTTGAACTTTCTGCTATGCTATGATTTCATTTCCTTTATTGCTACTTTCCTCACTTGACTTATCCTCTTTCTTTAACATTTCATTTCCTCTGTTACTAGATCCCTTGCCTCCATTGTTTAGAGCTGTCTCTAGGAGCTGAGTAATATGATTTACCATAACACTGGTACCAGCATGATTCAAATGAGGACTATCTCAAAGTTACAGCTCCTCCTTCCTTTAGTGCTGGTGCCAGTATCCAGAAATCAAAATCCATTTCTATCAACTGATCTTTGAGCCTCATATTTAACCTTATTTATCGTATTTCACTTTGCGCATAGCTCAGATAATTCAAAAATTATTACATTTTAAGCTTATTCCTTGTAATTTAGCCTGTAGCTGCTCAGATATCTGAGCAGAACCTCTTTTGTGTGTCATTGACAACTGCATAGACCATTAAATCTGAATCCTGCCCCTACCACTACAAGTACCTCTCCAGGCCAGAGCAGAGGTCCTGAACACTGGCACTGGGTAACCAGCACTGGCCTATGGACTCCTGCTGTCAGCTGCAGAGAACTGTGACTACCCCTAGGGTAAACTGTCCTCTTATACTGCTATATTCCTATTTATTCTCCACTTACTTGAATATCTTCCTGTACAACAGTGCCATAGTAAATTTGCTCATCCACCCTGAAAACCTGCTTTGAACCATATAGACTGATAGTACCTTGAAACTGTTGGCCAATTACAAAATCTGAGGCTCTTCCATTCCACCCTCTCCATCCTCAATCTGCCTCAGGAGAAGTCATACCCTCCTGTTTCTGACCATGGACCCAGGTCGATCAGCCTCTCCTAATAGGTATGATAATCTCCTGGAAGAAAGCAAGTAACCTTTCCCCTTCCTGCTGAGTGTCCACAGTTCAGCTTCCAGCTCAATGGCTCTTATCCAAGCTTCCTCAAGCTGCCATGATTAACTGTGGACATGTTTGCCTTGGGTCACACTAGTCTCTACGTGACTCCACATTTTGCGACAGCAACAAATCACTGCCTTCACATCTCCACAGTGTTTCCTTCATTAATTATTTTACTGATTAAACTTGAAGTAATGTCTCCAGTCCTGCCTGTGCTTATATTTTTGCCATTTCAATAAATGTGCAACTTATTCCGATTGAATTTCCCAGTTAAGGTGATTAGGAAGCACTCACCAGCCAATCACTTACCCGCTTCCCTCTGATATCTTGGCTCAATTTTTCTTTTGGAATCCTGTTTTTGCCTGCCTCCTGGATGCAGACAATAGCTGCAGTGGCACCTAGCCTTGTTCCTCACCTCACTGATGAGGAACACTGATAAGAGAGCAAAGTCCTGCTCCTTCTTCATGCTTTCAGCCCTGTTCCATGTCTCGCTGATATTTGGAGTTAATCGTACGAGAAATTGACACACATGCCAACTCTTCCTGAAATTCAGTATCTATTACAATCCAGCATGTTATTTTATTATGCTTATGTATAAATGAGTGAATCCGAAAATGATGCTCTTTTAGGGTAGAATTCTATTGTATTCAAGGAGCAACTTCAGAATTTGAGATCCTATACAGTTCTGCCAAGTTTCTATCACCAATTAAGGCAATTTTATATGTAATAAACAAGAGTCAATTAGATTAGATAATGGTAAATTGCAAAATCAATTGGAAGATTAAACAGGACCAGGTGTACAGAGACTATTAATGTTAGCAAAATGGTTTCTAAGTTACTTTGAATGTGTCCTGACATTGTTGTCATCTACTTAAATTTTAACTAAGGTAATCAGTCTACAGAGCAAAAAAAAACTACAAAGCCTTTGCTACAGCTGTCAAGTAACATTGAGATGACCAGCAAATAGCCACAAAAACTAAAAAAAACAAAAAGCAAGATTTGGGACTGTGGATATTTTCTGAGAGGGCATATTATTTTCCAGAATATCACAAACTCCAAGTACTTTTCCTGCTCTTGTGTTGAATTCTTCAGGCCTGAGGCAAATGGGCTTCAAGCCCTTTTGAATCTTGAACCACAGTTAATGTTGACATGCTTGTTGACCTCTTATTGAAAATTCTTTTAAAAACTATCAATACAGCTGCTGGTTCAACAGCTGCTGAAATAAGTTTCATTTATCCAGCACCTTTATCTTACTAAAATTATCAATACCATTCCAGAGAAGAGTTATCAAACTGAAAGAACTATTGCATCAAGTAAGCAGATATTAGAACAGGTAAGCAGGAACTTGGTTAAAACTGAGGAGGATCTTAAAAGGGGAAGTCAGGAGGCTGAAAACAGGAATTCCAAAGTTTACAGAATTGGGAGCTAAAGATCCAGCTGATAATGGCAGAGTGCAGAAAATCAGGGATGCACAAAAACTAGTTTAATTCATATAAACTTCCATAACACAAAAAAACTCAGAGCTGTCTCACAGCTGCATGAAGAAATACTTACCATTCTGCAGCAGTTTTCACAATCACCTGACACCCCAAAGCATTTTACAATCAAATGCTTTTTGAAGGGTAGTGTAGGAATTCAGAAATCTCACTAGCTTTATTTGATACTATGTTGATCAGGCATCCAAGCTTCTTCCATTGACATACATCATTATATGAAAAACTCACACCACTTATGAGGTTTAATCCACCAAACCTTACTGAAAGAACTCACACATTAAGAAAGGCCACTTGTGCCAGTTTTAAACATTTCAAAGGCATTTGCCATTTCAGCTCACCTCCCTATACCTAAAGTGGTTTGCTGTGTAGGCCATGTTTCAATATCAGACCCTCTCCAAAAATTGCTTTGTTACTGTACTCCAATTAAAATGGCCTGAGAAATGATTGGAAAAGAGTATTCTTCAACACAGTTTTTAAAATTTGTCTCTCCAATGTTTTGCCCTGGCAGATTTCATTTTTCATTGGGATTGGCTGGGCTGTAGATGGCTTTTGTCTGAGTCATTTTTTCTTTCGGGTAGGTGGAAGGATGCTGCTTCACAGAAACATTGCTTCTCACACTAGTTCTTCTTGCATGTCAGGAGATTTCTGCTGCTTTACAGCAACCTCTTGGTCCAGCTAAGAACTGGCAAAACCCAGGCAGTGAATGCAGATGGCCCTGGACATTATTCAAGGACTGAATTCAAACCCAAGATCCTTCAGAAGAATTAAGGTAACACATAGCTACAGAGGCCTGGCAAATGTTCATGTTTACTGCACATACTCGGAGGAAAGGAAGCATGTTTCTATAAATGTGTTTGTGAGTAAAGTGGACTTTATTAAGCATGAAGAATTACTTGTTGCATAATTGGAACATTTGCAAAAGAGATTATTTACAAGGGTTTAAAAAATGCATTTTCCGGAGTTTTTTGCTGAGTTTTGGCAGAGCTTGAGGAATCATATTTATTACAAGAAGCTATTGAAACTATTTTAAGCATATCCTAAATTACCATTATCAATAGCTGTTTTGTTATGGTGCTGGAAATTTTATTCTCTAAGCATTTGTTGCTATAATGCCTGGCGTGTATATGGTTTCCTCTGTATTAAGTGTAACTATATGACTCAGCTTTTAATCTCATTATGGTCATAACCATAGATATTGACATGGGGTCACAAATGGGTTCATCAAACTTCAAGTACAATGTGCTTTTTTACAAATAAAGGACATACAGCCAAAGAGTGACTTCAGATGTAAATTCAATGGTATCCTGGAGAGAGTTACACTGGAATGTCCCACCTGTTGAAGTGTCAAAGAAACTTCAAAAGGAGAAAATACATTACAAACTGGACTTGTAATCTCCCAGGGGAAACTCAAACTATGAACATGATGATAAAGAAACACCAGTCTGGATGGAGACATATCTCCATTTTTTTTCTCTTCAAGAGTATGCAGGGACATGGGTTAAAAGCGAGCCTTGTCTGTGTGTTAGTGCCCCAACATCATAGTATATGGCCTAGTGTGCCTTCAGAGTCACATCTCTGAGAAAAGCCATTTAAACACCCCTGCACTGATGATAGAAATCATGACAAAAGAGTTTTAATTATCTATAAAAGTCAATTTTTAAATTGATAGTTCCATGACCAATGTAAATGCTACCAGTAACATCCACTGCACGTTTTTACTCTTCACAAACAGTCCCTTGTACGCTTTTTTTTTAACTTTTATCCTTTTGGACTCACTTCTTATTTCTAACCTTTGTGTTGTGTTACTATTTCTTCTTGCATTTAGTAATTAATAAACTCACTCTTTTTGTTAATTCAAGAAAGCCTGATTAAATTAGGTCCTTGTAAAACGTAAGTTTGTTTTGCTCTGGGAGAAAAATATCAACAAGGGAAAGGTTCCTTTGAAAACTAACTAACTCACTGTTGTGACCAACCAAGGGGGCAAATGAACCACCAAGGAGGAGCCAATTTGTCCTGCCTCCCCTCAGGAGCTTATAGGTTTGAGGTATCCTGTCTGGAACTGTAACAAAAAGGGGAATCTCACCCAAGGTTTGTATTAATAGGATTATATCTTGCTCTCAAGCAGATCATGTCATTAACCCTGTTCGATCTGAGATGGTTATTAGCATCAAATAAATGTGTTGTTAGTAAGCTCAGCTTTTTTCTCTTTTTGATCAATAGAAAATGATAGTAATTCAAATAAAAGTGATTTGAAAGGGGTAATAAAAACATTATATTCATACTAGACCCAGAAATTTCATTTTTCCGACATTAGTTTTGTGAAATGATCTTGCATACTGTTGCTAAGGGATATGGCTTCAGCGATATTAAATATCAAACCAGAGAGGCATTCAGAAAAGTTCAGGTATAAACTCTAAACATCAAAAAAGCAAATTGTGAATTGATATTCATCTGTTCTAAGATATGCTGCCATGAGGTGTACTATTCAAAGTTATAGTCCATAGCTCTACTAATACAAAACAAATCTGCCTGTTCTAGTGGTGGGTAATCAAAAAATCCAGGAAAATCCAAAATCTGACACGATCCTCTGTCCCAGAGTGTGGGAGTTTGAACATCAGGCCTGTATCAAAAATTATGTTAAACAACATTCTGTTCATTTTGCTTAAGCATATTGCATACTTAACAGCACTGAAAATAATACAGAAAAAGGATAGGGGCTAAATTTTTACTAGACTCTCCCCCTTATCTCCTGGATAGTCTTTTAATTGTGGGCCAGGAATCCAACAACTTCCAAGTCCAGACCCCAAATCTTAACAGAGTTACTTTTGGAACACTATTTTTAAATTAACTTAGCCTAATTCCCAAGGGGGTGAGTTTGGTGCCCAATTAGAGTCAAGCACTTTGGAAGGCAGGAGCTGCCTGTCAGATGCAAGTGGCAAAGGAAGATGGCAGCCATCTTGGAGGCTGCAGACACCTTGCTGAGAGCAGGGGGCTCCTTACCTTGCCAGCAACATCCATGGCAATGAAAGGAGCGACTCAGTGGCTTGGTGGTTGGCACTGCTGTCTCACAGTGCCAGGCCCTGGGTACAATTCTAACTTTGGGCAACTGTTTGTGTGGAGTTTGCATGTTCTCCCTTTGTCTATGTGGGTTTCCACCAGGTGCTCCTGTTTCCTCCCACAGTCTAAAGATTTGCGGTTTAGATGGATTAGTGATGCTAATTTGCTCCATCATGTCCAGGAATATGTAGGTTGGCAGGCTGAGATAGTTGAGTAATCACTTTTGGCCTTCTGAAAGAGGAAGAGCCTGACGAATATTTACTTTTTAGTTTTCCAAAGACCTCCCTTGGCTGCTGTCCTTCTTGAGTCCTGGTAAACTGATCATTATTATAGTTATATTACTCTCACCAGGTTACTTGACCTGACCACCCAGCACCCCACTAGTTAAGGCTGAAGTGGCAGCAGTCATTTGAAAATGCAGTACAGACGAAGAACTATAATAGCTTTATGCTTTCTGACACAGAAGGAGTTCAGCTGTTGGCCCCACCATTGGAATATGTATTAATATGCCAAGCAGCTCCCGACAATTAGAACAAAATTGTTGGAGAGTCTTAAACAAACTGTCTTAGTGATGATAATCGAAGAATCAATCTTGGTGAGGACATAACAGCCCTACTCCTTTTGAAAACATGTGATGAGATCTTTTTTGTTCACCTAAGAGGGCAGACAGAGTACTGGTTTAATATTTCATTCAAATGAAACTCCCAACAATGCTGTGCTCCCTCAGAATTACACAGGATTTGTGAGACTGAAATGACTTAAAGGGGTGGAATATATCAAAATGTGAGTCAGCTAAATTATATTTTGAAAATGGTTCTTTGTAAATATTCTAATTATAAATGGAAAATTTCAGCAACTTACCTTTGCAGTGTCCCCTAAACTGTTATCGCATTTTTTAAAACAAAAGCTATAATGTGCACAAAATATTAAGGGATATGGGCCAAATGCAGGCATATGGAGTTAGGCCACAGATCAGCTATGATCTCATTAAATAGTAGAACAGGCTGAAGAGGCTGAAAGGCTTACTCATAGAGCTGTGCAGCACCAAAACAGATCCTTCGGTCCAGCTCATCCATGCCAACCAGATATCCTAAATTAATCTAGTCCCATTTGTCAGCATTTGGCCCATATCTCTCCAAACCCTTCCTATTCATAAACCCAACCAGATGCCTTTTAAATGTCCTGATTATACTAGTCTCCACACTTCCTCTGGCAGTTCATTCCATACAAGCACCACTCTCTGTGTGAAAAGGTTGCCCCTTAGGTCCCTTTTAAGTCTTTCCCCTCTCACCTTAAACCTCTGTTCCTATGTAAGACATATTCGGACATACAAGATTTATTCTTCAGCCTGCAACATCCATTCTATAAGGCCATAAGACTAAGGAGCAGAAATAGGCCATTCAGCAAATCGGTGAGATTCAATGAGATCATGGCTGAACTGATAATCCCCAGCCCCACTTTGTTGCCTAATCCCTATAACCCTTCATTCACTTAGTTTTTAAAATCTAACTCAGCCTTAAATATAATTAAAAACCTAGCCTCAACAATAAAGATTTACACAGATTCACTAAACCCTGAGAGAAGAAATTCCTCCTCATCTCTGTTTTAAGTAGACAACCCCTTATTCTGAGTTTATGCCCTCTGGTAGTAGACTCTCCCAGAAATGGAAACAAATGTTCTGCATCTACCCTGTCAAGCTCCCTAAGAATCTTGTATATTTCAAATAAAGTCACCCCTCATTGTACATTCCAATCAAGTACTTCTGGTTGGGATTAGCCCATAAAGCACAAACTAGGATCAAATCTGGCTTTGATCAACAGTCTGTGTCGCTCATTAGCACGCTGCACATCAGCATGGGATCTATTACCAGTTTGAAGCAAACACAAAGATTAGTCCTCATATTTAAAACAACTGAATACAGTGTGCTAAATTCCTCAGCTTTCCCTTATGTTATCAGTGACAATGTTACAGGAAAGAAAGTAACACATTGTAGCAAATTTGTATTTGAGTCAGATCTGTTGAAGTCTTTGTAGCTGGCATTCAAGCAGTATAAACTTCACAAAAACACAACAGAGCCTTTTACTGACTTTTAACGTGTTGATTGTAGGCCTAAATACTTCAAAGAAATCAAATAGCAAGTTACATAACAAACCGAACTTGATCATAAATCCCAATATTTGATAGATAGCAGTAGTCAGGGAACATAGTTGATCCTTATATGGTCCCTTTAAGGGATAGTTTCCATTTAGAGACTAAATATTTCAAATGTAGTTGAATCAGAAGTCAGCTTATATAACTGTTGCTTTTATATTCCAAACTCTTTTTCGTAAATGCCAAGATATTTTAAACAAGTGTAGTCAAAATAGATAATAATAATCCCCCACAACTCAGCCTTTGGTTTTACAGTAACCCTTTCACTGGTTCATTCCCTTCACCCTCAATAACTTCACCGCAAAGCAATAAAATCTGCAGAACCCCAAAGTGTTGTGGCAAATACCCAGATGCTTCTTGGACAATACAAGCACCAGCAGTGCGCCAAGCTAACCACCAGTTAGTAATAAGGTTAAACTCAGGTCAGCTCATTCAAGGACATGTTCCGCACTCCAGGCATCCACTGCATAATGGAGATTATTCCAGGTTGATGGTTCCTTCAGCTGTTTGATCCAGGAATTTAGGCTCAAAGTTCTTGAATTTTGGCATTTCAGTAGCTTGTGTGCAGTGTGAGACAACGCTGGAGGAGGCTGCATTCTGCCTTTACACAGTGCTAGCTGACTGGGCTGCAGCACACCTCAAAGGGCATTATTAATCCAGAGATAGTCTGCAGAAGTAGTCCTCTGATGGCAAGTTCCCAAGCTTGAGGCATAGATCCCGCAATGAATACTTGGACTGGAAATCTGCAGATTTTGGCTCCAACTTACGTCAGTCTATAATATCCAGATTCATCATATTAAGCAATTAGATAATGCAATGTTTGAATACATTCACTGATTTGCAGCAGTCTCCTTGTACTCTAATGTCTCACTACTGCTCCTCCTCTCCTCTTATACAATAGTGCTCCTTAAATGCACTTCTTTGATTAAGGCTTTGGCGTGACTTAATATGCAATTTTGTTCAACAACATTATTGTGTGTTACAAGGTTTTGTTAAGGCATTATGGATATGGAAACTATTTTTTTTTGTTGCAACAAGAGAGTGCCTGATACAACAAGTGGCAGGAACTGGTGAAGATGACAAAGATGCCAGTCAGATAAAGTTACATTTCTACCACTTAACTGCACTACCCAGTTGACAGACAAGGAGTTACTATTAAGGCTTGAATATCCATTGTATTCCAATGTGCTAGTGGTGGCAGATCCATTCACTGAATTGATGCAAAGTGGTAGCAGCCCCCCTCCATCCCTACACACTGCAGCTAGCTTCCTCATTTTCCATTCCTACTAAGGAACTATGTAGAATGATCAACTATTTAGGAAGCAGTGGGTACACACCAGACAGTCTCAGCAAGACACAATGCTGAGGTAAAATATACATCTCACCCACACTAAAATTTGTTCTCAGTTTGAAAAACATTCATGATGCAAGTATTGCTACAGTTGAAAATTTAACCATTCAAAATACCTTCCAGAGCTAGTGTACAATGTGCCTTTAGTGATTGTATCTGATAATATGCTAAGCTCAGCCAATTGCCTGCTACAGGACTTTATGAGTGATAACTCATTTTGGTTAACAGAGCTGTACTTGCTTTTGTGGTGTGACATGCATGTCTGATAAATGCTGGGCCTGTTTACTGAAGTAGAATGCGATTTGCTTGGTATGTTGTGATCATATTGAAGGCGACAAGAGGTGGAAATTTGAACTATGGGGTTGGGTCCAGCGAGAAAGATCAGCTTTCACATAGTGATACGTATCTCTATAGAACATTGTGTGGGTGTTTCACATCTTCACTTTCAAACCTTTAGTTCATTTTGACCTGATTCATGTTCTCCTGTTGACATCTTTATTTACAAGCAAAAAAGTATTCCCCACACTCTAAATCTGTTCGCATTTCCCTTGAAATTGCCCGTGACTGTTCTTAGATTGATACAAGGGATTACCATCACTGAATCTTCCAATTTTCTTTCTCCCAAAAGACTAGGAGGATATGTACATAATTTTGTGCACACAAGAGACTCCCTGTCTCTACAAAAGAAGTGCATTGTCTATTATTAAACTACTGTAACATTCTGAGGCTTGATGACTGCAAAGGGAGATCAGTATTCATCATTGTATATTGTATTTGTCAACACAATGAACACTGAGACTTGAATTCCACATGGATTCACTTAGTGCTGCAAGAGTCAAAATCAACAAGTTCCTGCTTGTCCCCTGTTTCCATAATGTCAGGAATTATACAAGTTAATGCATTGGTACGGTTGTATGTTTTGCTGACACGGTTTTGAGAGCAGTCTGTTCTGATACAACACAGTCGTTTGCATGATTGTGCAAATTGATCACACAATAGTGATGCCTGGATCACACAATAGTGATGCCTGAAGCAAAGTGCTGGGTGAATCTGGATGGGGACGCACAGGTGTTAGCTTGCCTTGTCTGAGAATGTTGCTTCATCTCACTATGGCGTAATCCAGGCCTTTATATTTCCAGAGTTTTGTCATGACTACAACTTTAGCAGAAACATATTATATCAAGGTCTAGACTTGTTTTTACAAGATCTCTGAATTATTTACGATTATGTTATGTGCGTTGCACAACCCTAAATTCTCTTATCTCATTGAAATCGTAACATTTATGCCATTTATATGAGGTTGGCACTCACTCCTTTGGCATTTGTTTGACATCTGGGATGTGAAGTCTGCTTCTATTGTTTATTTGGGCCTAAATGAACTTTAGTTAAATGCTGACACAGGGCGTGCCTGAATCATCTAAAATGTGGCATTAAATTTAACAACCCTGCATTACTTTTTGCAATATAAATTAACTTACCACATGTAAAGATATAAAAAACTGATTCAGAATCACAGGAACTGGGTGGTGCAATGGATTTTCACACTGTTCATTCAACTCAAGGATATGAGGTCAAATAATTCAGGTTCCTGGGATTAAATCCATGACTATGAAAGCCTGTTGGTTGTGAAGATTGTACCTTAAGTCAGTAAGTCAGCTTTCAGGTCCAAGACCAATGCAAACATTGCCCGTATTACAGTACAATGATCATTTCAATGTGACACTTAAATCAATAAATATGTGAAGATATGAAATGTAAAGTCACAAGTGAAAATTGTGCAACTGTTATATTTGTAGTTAACTTGTGATATTGGAAAAGATGGAGGGAACATCATTCTGAATCTCTACCAGACCCAGGGGTACTTGACACTGGCAATGGTTGCAGAAAATATAACTTCTGTTCTCACACATTAATATGAGTTGCATATCTAAACTCAAAGAAAGTAGCCTATACTCAACAGGAAATGCACTGTCTACTCAAGAACATTACACTTCCCTCAAATGGAGCATCAAAGACATCCTAGTACATGTTTGGGGGGGTCACCCAAATCAGACTGTGTATCATAGCTCGAATGAATGGATCTTGCAAAATGTCATTGCAGCATTCAAGTCAATCTACCTGGCAACACAGTGCTGTAACTTGGCTGGCCAGTTTGGTCTGAAATGTATAACTGCCATGTGCAAAAGAAGAAGGCTTAATATGCCTTAAGCCCAAAACATAATTAAGAACTATAATAAACCCGAATATTAATCAAGGACCAATACGGTGAAGAGCCTTATGTTATCTTTTTAATATATTTGTTTTATATACTTTTATAGATGGTTTATCGGCAATCGGGACCACAACATTCTGTAATGCCAATTAGTATGTCTTCTTATTTGGACAATACCTAGGAGAAGAGCTAGACAGTTAACTGAAAATTCCTAATGGCTAGATCAAAAAGGACAGAGATTACATCATGCAACTATTATCTACCTGATCTATTGGCAGCAAGGAGATCGATATTGAGGATATGATTCCTACTTGAGAGGAGAGGCAGACATATTTATTTAAATTACTGACAGGTAGGTAAGTCAATGTCTCGCTCTATACATCTCTAAAGACCTGAAAATCAGGGGTTCAATCAGCACTTCCTGAAACCTGTTCAAATTGCTTTATTCATCTTCTTTGGTGAAATGTTATTATCACTGGCTTTAATACTAGGGAGAAAGTCAATGGTTAACAATAAATGTTCCTGAAAATTAATATTAATATAATCATTACCTCTCTATTCAGCAAAACATTTACACTTCTTATGGCTAATGTGCAAAATCTGTCTGCAATTACTGTATTTTGCTTTTCTATTTAATCAAGAGCATTCCAAATTTATACAACATTTTATGAAAGAAACGGTATGAATTCATGTCATTGAATCAAGCTTTTGGCTTCTTAACTCAAAACATTCTAACACAACTGTCCAATCAACAGAAGTAGGCAGGTACCAGAGCTTTTAACTATGTTTTAGCTGTGCGCTGTGAATTGCTGAAAGGGTTAAGTTTCCTTATTTGAAATCAGCTCTATTTCCTCAGAAAACCTGGTGAATGTAGAAATTTACTTTACATTCTTTTTTTCCAATTTGTAAAGAATGAAGAATTTTGGATTATTTCTGTAGCATTTTTATGATAAAACAGGAAAAGAATAATCTTCTTTCCGGTATTGTTGTTTCTCATTCATAAAGCGAAGTTAAATGGTACAGGGCAGACAAAGCAAAACCAGTTCTTTTAGGTATGATTAAGACAGGTATTTCCTGCATGTAACTCATTGAGAAAATGACTTATAGAAAAGGATGCATTATTCCCTCATAGAGAAATTATGTGGTGGTTTGATCTGGGGATTTTGTGGGAAGTACAGCCAGAACAGTAGAGGATAAATCTTCAGAGATTACGCAAAGGCTTTTTAAGGTCAGACCACATTGGGTGGACAATGTTCTAGTGAACACTGCCACACAAAAAGATGTACATGAATTGAAGAGAATGCAAATAAGAGCAAGAGGAATGGTCCTGGGAGATGATTAACTATTAGAGAAGATCAGGCTATATAATTTAGAGAGAAGATTAAGTATTATTTCCCCAAGGAATACAAAATATTAAATGGTATAAAGTAACCCAGAATGTTATGTCAAAAACCTCTGGTGGTAAAATTAGATTACATAAATTAATTTAGTGAAAAGTACATTTAAAACAGAGTATAGAAAGAGTTTATTTTCTCCAAAGATTCTTCCAGACAGGGTTGTCAGAAAGGAATGCCAGTAAAAATTCAAAAATATAGCTGAATGTTAGATTTAGCCAATTAAACTACAGTGATGTCGTGTTTCAATAAACCAAGTGATCTTTTAAGAAGAACGTAAGAAATATGAGCTAGACTAAACCATTTGGGTCTTTGAGCCTACTCTGTCATTCAATTAGATCATAGTTAATCTGATTGTAGCCTCTTAAGTCCACTTTGCTGACTGTCCCGCAAAACATTTGACTCCCTTAAATGAAGAGTATACCTAACTCAGTTGCATATTTTTAATGGGGGGAAAGAAATGGACCCCCCAGTCTCACCCTGTCCCAAGCACAACATCCCCACTACCCCAGTCCCCCAACTCAGCACAGCATCCCAGCTCCCTACTTCTGGGCCAGACATAGCAGACCCAGTCCTCGTCCAAAGTAAAGTGATCTGGCCAATGGTCCCCCAAATTGAGCACAGTGACCCCAATCCAAACTGGGCACATCAGACCCATCCCGATCCCCATCCACAGTTTGAATACAAAGGGTTCCTTGTAGACTCCTGGGCCTTAGTTATTGGACCCTGATGTACCTCCGCTCTCCTGGACATTGTAAATAATGACCAGCTTTTTATTGAGGTAGGGAATTCCAAAGAGAAGAACTATCTCTGCATCTAACTTGGCAAGGTTTATATTTACATCAACGAGACCACCACTGAACTCCAGTGTGCATGTATCCAAACTGTTCAACGTTTCTGTCTAAGACAATTTCTTCATCCCCAGGAATCAGCTCAGTGAACCTTTTCTGAACTGCCTCCAATGGACGTGTTTGGTTGCGAATCCTATTGGATCACACGGATTGATTGGAGCAGCAGTTAGAGGCAATGAAGAATTTACGGGAGCTGGGGGTGTAATGGATGGCAGTCTCAGGGAGGAAGATAAACCGAAGTTACGGTCAGGTAGATGGGTTACCTCCAGGAAAGGTAAGGGGGTAGACAGGTAGTGCAGGAGTCTCCTGTGGCTATCCCCATCTCAAATAAGTGTGCTGTTTCAGAAAATATAGGGGGTGATGGCCTCTCAGGGGAATGTAGCGCTGACAGCCAGGTTTCTGGTACCGAGTAAAATCTGAACGAACTGCAGATGCTGTAAATCAGGACCAAAAACAGAAGTTGCTGGAAAAGCTCAGCAGGTCTGGCAGCACCTGTGAAGAAAATATCAGAGTTAACATTTTGGGCCTGGTGACCCTACCTCAGAAGGGTCCAGTGACCCTTCCTCAGACCCCTCTGAGGTAGGGTCACCAGTCCTGAAACATTGCCCCTGATACTTTCTCCACAGATGCTGCCAGACCTGCTGAGCTTTTCCAGAAACTTCTGTTTTTGTTTTTGGTACCAAGACTGGCTCTAATATAATGAGGGGTAGGTCATGTGCCAGGCGATCGATTATGATAGGGGACTCTCTAGTCAGAGGCACAGACAGATGCTTCTGCAGCCAAAAGCGAGACATCAGAATAGTGTGTTACCTCCCTGAGCCAGATCAAGGATATCTCGGAGAGGGTGCAGAACATTCTCAAAGGGGAGCCGGAGTAACAGGAGTTCATTATACACATTGCAACTGAAGACATAGGAACAGAAAAGAATGAGAGTCTGAGGAGAGAATATAGGAAGTTAGGCAGGAATTTATAAAGGAGGCCCTCAAGGGTAGAAATATCTGGATTACTCCTGGTGCCATGAGTTAGTGAGAGTAGGAATAGGAGGATGGAGCAGATGAATGCATGGTTGAGGAACTAGTGCATGGGAGAAGGATTCACATTTTTGGATCATTGAAATCTCTTCTGGGGTAGAAGTGACCTGTATAAGAAGGAGGAATTGAACTTGAATTGGAAGGGGACTACAGGGGGTTCTGCTTTGAAGCGATAGTTGTGTTCCAGTGCAACAGTGCATTGTCAAAAATCGTGCTATAGAAATAATGGGGCCTATGGAAAAAGTGGGGATAGGGACACAAAGGACACATAACAAGCATATTTTCAAAAAATCGGCCTCAGTTGTGTAGCCTCATTCTTATGGCTGCAGTTATAATGACAGTTTATCAAACAGGTGATGTTGCAAAGAGGCAATACATTTATGACTCTGACCTTGTATTTGCAGTGAAGAGATAGCTGCGCTTTAAATAGAGTTCTGCCACTGGAAATCCCAGCAATAGTCAGTACTGCATGATGATCAAAAAGAGGTGAGCAGTGCAAAATTGTGTGAGATAGAGCTCACAGCCAGCAGCCCTCCATGAAACTCCACTGAAATTGACACATCGGCAGTTTTTAGTAACATTCCCTCCTCCATTTAAATGCTGCTCCGACCTAACATTCTATAGCCACAGCTGCCTGGATAGATTTTCAGATAAGTGAAGCAGAAGATCTGACCTTTCTTTCCTATGTAGTCCATTGGCATTGAAGCTAATTGTGGGATTAAAATGCTTCGTAAACCTGAGTAACATTGCCTTCAAAATAGTGCTGGAAAAGAGCAGGTTGTAACACAGCCAAGTGTTGGAATAAATGATTTACATGATCAAGTTCAAAAATTCTTAATTATTAAATATGTAACAAAATCCATGTAAAATTACTACACACAAAGGTGTATGTTTAACAGCAGTCATATTATTTTAAACTATACTTCATTTTTTACATATACCATCAATTTAGCATTTGAGTCAGTTCTTCTATTTAAATGAGCTGCATTTTAAAATAATGCTGATGCATTTAATGTGATCAACATAAACCCTTCAAGCTAAGATTTCACATATTTTCCTAATGAGATGATTGTTCCCTGTGCGATATTATATTTGAAGTATATGGCATGCAATTCAAGCTCGTTGGAATCGCGTTAAAGCCATCACAAGTTCGCGTTTTACAAATACCGTTCCCCATTTGTCAATCGCATCATAGCCAATTTGCGTTGCCAGAGCACGTGTTATAGAAAAACTCCCTGTAGTATACTGGTGGAGAGATTTGCTAGAGTTGCTCAGGACGATTTAAATGAGTGAGGAGGGGGACGGTGTTGTGAGTGGGACCCAGGGAGATAGTGAGGAAAGAGAACAGTCTGAGACTTGTGCAGTTGGGAAAAGGAGCGAGTCAAACAACCAGGGCAGGCAGGAAGAAAGCAGAGAATGAGGTAGGATTGATAAATTAAACTGCGTTTATTTCAATGCAAGAGGCCTAACAGGTAAGGCAGATAAACTCAGGGCATGGTTGGGAACATGAAACTGGAATATCACAGCAATTACAGAGATGTGGCTCAGGGATGGACAGGACTGGCAGGTTAATGTTCCAGGGTATAGATGATATAGGAAGGATAGAAAGGAAGGGGTGCAAGAGGGGAGGGGGAGTAGCATTTTTGATTAAGAATAACATTACAGCTGTACTTAGGGAGAATATTCTTGGGAATGTGTCCAGGGAAGTTATTTAGGTGGAACTGAGCAATAAGAAAGGAATGATCACCTTATTGGGATTGTACTATAGAACCCCCCCAGTATTCAACAGGAAATTGAAAAGCAAATCTGTAAGGAGATTTCAGATTTCTGTAAGAATAATAGGGTGGTTATGGTAAGGGATTTTAACTTTTCAAACATAGATTGGGACTGCCATAGTGTTACATACTTGGATGGAGAGGGATTTGTTCAATATGTACAAGAAAATTTTCTGATTCAGTTTGTGGATGTACCTACTAGAGAAGATGCAAAACCTGACCTACTCTTGGGATCGAGTGAATTCCTACGACAGTATAAAAGGCAATAGGTGTATACATAAGAGTGAAATCAGGAGGGCAAAAAGAGGGCATGAGATAACTTAGGCAAATAGAGTTAAGGCGAATCCGAAGGGATTCTACAAACACATTAAGGTCAAAAGGGTACCTAGGGAAAGAATAGATCCCCTTAAAGATCAGCCAGGCTGCCTATGTGTGGAATCGCCAGAGATGGGGGAGATACCGAACAAGTATTTTGCACCACTGTTTACTGTGAAGAAGGGTATGGAAGATGTAGGACATGGAGAAATAAATAGCGACATTTTGAAAAATGTCCGTAATGCAGAGGGGGGAGTGCTGGACAACTTAAAATGCATAAAGGTGGATAAATTCCTTGGATCTGATCAGGTTTATCCTATAACTCTGTGGGAAGCTAGGGAAGTAAATGCTGGGCCCCTTGCTGAGATATTTGTTTCATCGATAGCCACAGGTCAGGTGCCGTACTGTTGTGAAACTTGAAAGGTTCAGAAAAGATTTACAAAGATGTTGCCAGGGTTGAAGCTATAGGGAGAGGGTGAATAGGCTGGGGATATTTTCCCTAGGGTGTCAGAGGGGTGACCTTATAGAGGTTTATAAAATCATGAGGTCCATAGATAGGGTGAATAGACAAGGTCTTTTCCTGGTGTAGGGGAGTTCAAAACTAGAGGCCACAGGTTTAAGCTGAGGGGGGAAGATTTAAAAGGGTCCTAGGGGCAACTATTTCACATAGAGGGTGGTGCATGTATGGAATGAGCTGTGAGAGGAAGTGATGGAGGCTGATACAAATACAACATTTAAAAGGCATCTGGATGTGTATATGAATAATAAGGGCTTAAAGGGATATGGGCTAAGTGCTGGCAAATGAGGCTAGATTAATTTTTAATATCTGGTCAGCATGGACGAGTTGGACCAAAGGGTCTGTTTCTGTACTGTATATCTCTATGACTCTGTAACTCTATATCCTTCTTTAAGGAGACGCAAACTGTATACAGTATTCTAGGCATGGTTTTACCAATGCCCTTTATGGTTGTAAAGACATTTCTACTTTTATAGTCCATCAGCTTTGCAATAAGGCAATTTCATCTGATTTCCTAATTACTTGCTGCATCTGAATGCTAACTTCTTTTGATTCACATTTGAGGTGACCCAAATCCCTCTGTACTACACATTCTTAGTTTTCCCTATGTTTAAATATCATATGACATCTGATATCATGATGTAAAATCAACATTGAAGTTGTAAAGTATTTTATTATTTATTATATATTTCCTTTGGTAGTCTCTTCATGCCTGCTGATCATTTATTAGTGTCCACTAAATCATTCCAGAGGTTAGGATGGTTTGTTTCCTGAGTTTCTTTTTGTCTGATTGCAGTCATGTCGAGTGTTTGGCAGGAAAGGAAGATGATTCAAGGTGAATAACTGAAAGGAATGTGAGGAGCAAGTGAGTAGAGGGCAATGAAGTGTGCTGTTTTTTTGAGAATCAGGTGAAGGGACAATCCTAAAACAGGCAGTCAGCAGCACCTTGAGAAGCAGAGGATCCTGGGACAGGCGGTCATCAGCGCCTTGAGAAGCAGAGGATCCTGGGACAGGCGGTCATCAGCACCTTGAGAAGCAGAGGATCCTAGGACAGATAGTCAGCAGCACCTTGAGGAAGTTGAGCGTCTGCCAGCAAGAAATTGAGAAATGAACAATTTAATTATTTATCTAATTCTGAAGTGGCAACTTTTACATCCAAGAAATATCTGAGATCTGTTGAAATGAGTGAATAGGTTGATGGATATATTAACTAAGACTAATTGAGTTTGAATTGGTTGAACTTAATGGGGGTTAATAATCAATGGGTGTGAGTTTTATAGGGTGCGGCTAAATGAAGTAATGCTGTCCTGTAAAATTGTGGACTGGAATTCTGTTCAAGTGCAATTATCTTTTCAGAGTATAACATCAAGAAAGGTTCCATTAGACAGGTAAATGTTGCTCATTTATTCGTACAGGAAGACAGAAAGACTATAGTCCAGTTACTTAAACATAAGGAGACATTACTAAAGCTGCCAATATGTCTTTTTGAAAGAGAAATTGTGTTTACATCTACAATTTATTGGAGCTCTGAGAAAGTAAGGTGTGCTGTGGATGAAGGGGTACAAGTATATGTATTGTACTTAAATTTCCAGAAGACATTTGATAAAGTGGCACCTCATGTTGTGAAAGATAAAATGTTTGCAAGGTAACATTGACATTGACAGAAGGGTGGCTGCCCAGTGGGAAACAGAGTATAGGCGTTTGGGTCCATTTTATGGATGGCAAAATGTAACAAGTAGTGTCACACAGGGATAAGTTCTGAGACCACAGCCGTTTACAATTTTTGTAAATGAATTAGATAATGGAACTGAAGATATACTTGCTAACTTTACTGATGGCACAAAAATAAGTAGGAAAGTAGATTGTGAGGAGGATACAAAGAGGATACAAAAAGGCCACAGCAGAACCTAGATAGGTTAAGTGAGTGGTCAAAGATCTAGCCAATGGAGCACACTGTGATAAAATGTGAATTTGTTGATTTTGGCAGTAACAATAAGAAATAAATATAACAAGTGTCTGGAACAGGCTGCCAGAGGTAGTGGTGGAATGGAGTACAATTTCGTCATTTAAGAAATATTTAGACAGGTACATCGGTGGGAAAGGTTTAGAGGATACGGACCAAATGCAGGCAAATGGGACGAGTTTAAATGGTGAAATTGGGTGGCGTGGGTAAATTGGGCCAAAGGACCTGTTTTCATGCTGTAGACCTCTATGACTCTGTATCTGAATTGTGGGAGATTACAAAGCTCTGGAATGTTATAGTCTGTGACAATATTATGGCTTTAAGAGGTGTATTTTGTCCATTTTTTAAGAAGAAATGTTGAGACCGAGGTCCTGAATGGTCTGCTCAAAGCGAATAATGTAAACAGCTTGTGAGGCCTTGGGTTTTTTTTAAAGTTGGAACAATAGAAGTAGCCTGAATAGGTGAGGTCAAGCTCCCACAGAACTAGGATTTCATTTTTAGGTTTCTGCAGTTACTGGGGTCTTGAAGTTGGATGTGGAAGTTCTTATTCCTCTCCCTGTTACCCCTAAAACCTGGGGTTCTCTTCTTGCTTCTAGAATTGCATGTGGACAATCTATTTTGCTGAATTTGCTTTTGCCAAAGGTGAGTTTGTGGGATGTTCCTATGATGAAACAGTTAATTAGTAGTAGATAATGTATATGTATTATTTTGTTAAGCATTTTAATAGAGTTACAGTTAAGCAGTTACAGTTACAGTTACAGTTATTTTTATTTTGTCTGTATTTTAACTGTAGTGGGTTTTGCTTAAAGTTGAGTAGTTTGACCATTTAAATGCATCAGGAATGCAACGCCTTACACATCTTTAAAACACGAAGAAGTTAGGATCTGGGCTAGCTTCTTAATATATTTTGATGGGGTTTGGTCTGGCCCATAACAAGACCATGAATTGTAAAATGTTAGTATCCAGGTTCATTAGGTAATTTGGAAAGCTATAAAGTGCTCTTGTTTGTTTTGAGGGTAATTAAATGCAAAAGTAGAGAAATTATCACAGGGAGAGTAGGAACTGCCGATGCTGGAGAATCTGAGATAACAAGGTGTAGAGCTGGATGAACACAGCAGGCCAAGCAGCATCAGAGGAGAAGGAAAGCTGACGTTTTGGGTCTAGACCCTTCTTCCAAAATGCCTGTTTCTAGGGTCTAGACCCGAAATGTCAGCTTTCCTTCTCCTCTGATGCTGCTTGGCCTGCTGTGTTCATCCAGCTCTATAATTTGTTATATCAGTAGAGAAATTGCATTTTTGTTGTACAAGCCATACGTGAGATCCACATCTGGAATAATGTGTACAGTATTGGTCTGCTTATTTAAGAAAGGACATTAATTCAGTGGAAGTTTACTGGATTAATACCTGGAATGGGTGGGTTTACTTTTTGAGGAAAAGTTGGATGGTCCAGGCTTGCATCCACTGGAGATCAGAGGTATGAAAAGGTGGCTTAATTGAAATATAGAGATTCTGAACATTCTTGACAGGCTCCATGTGGAAAGAATAATCCCTGTTGTGGCAGAATCCAGAACTGAGGGTCACTGTTTAAAAATAAAGGGTCATCCGTTTAAATCAGAGACATGAAGAATTTATTTCTCACAGAAGGTCATGAGTCTTTGTAAATCTCTTCCTCAAGAGTGGAAGATTTATATTGAATATTTTTAAGGCAGACCTAGATAGATAGAGATAAGCAATGAAATGAATCGAGATTGGTAGAAATATGGAGTGATCAGATCAGCATGACGTATTGATTTCGGTGGAGCAGGCTGAAGAAGTTGAGTCGTCAAACTCTACTTTTAATTTGTCTCTTCATACATGCATAGTTATGACTAGTACCAGCTTATTCAGCCCAGCCCATTGTAGCCAACATCCTATACCCAATAATATATTTCATTCCTCCCTACATCTACCCTTACAGACTAAGTGAAATGATCAAACTGCTGGAGCCAATTTGGCCAAATGAGTTTGAGTGATGGACAGATTAAAAGGTGGAATCCAGTACCTTTTAATTATGCAGGAAACCATTCTCTGTGGCCTGTAAAACCATCTTTGCTTTATGTATATTATGAATATGCTTCACTTTAAACCATGCCCATACTAATACAGTTCATTTGTGGTCTTGTTGACACTCACTATCAATCTCCCTTGGCTTTAGTCATCATTAGTTGGAGAAAATAGGAAGTGTCATTTTCAGTTGCAGGTTAATTGTCTTCTGCTTTGAAAAATGATGGAAGTAGTTTAGATGTGAATGGAGGGCAACCGTTTTTAGGCTGGAAACTGGCCGCTAGTCTGACTGTATGAATGCATATGCAATTTTCATGTACCAATGGATTGAACATGTGTAATGCATGCACTGGCCATGTATTTTTGAAGTGAGTTTTTTCAAAGGACTGCTGATGGTCACTCAGCATTAGGTCCAGAATATCTGTTCAGTGAGGTTTTAAGAGAGCTGGGACATGTAAGGGTGCTTCTTTTGGCATTACAAAACAACTACAGTTCACCGTTGGCTCATAATCATTTCTTTTGCAATTGACTTTTCCATCAATGGGGCGATGCCAAACCATCTCACCGTGGGAAATGTCATTTCACAATTAGGCGAGCCTCAACAAGGTGCCTAGTTGGTGCCTGTGGCTCACGTGCAACATTCCACCAAGGCGTCAACTTGAAAGTAGTACAAACTTCCCAAGTAGATAACAAGGTGTGGGGCTGGATGAACACAGCAGGCCAAGCAGCATCATAGGAGCAGGAAAGCTTGACGTTTCGGGCCTAGACCCTTCATCAGAAATGGGGGAGGGGAAGAGGGTTCTGAAATAAATAGGGAGAGAGGGGGAGGTGGATAGAGGATGGATAGAGGAGAGGATAGGTGGAGAGGAGGCAGACAAGTCGAAGAGGCGGGGATGGAGCCAGTAAAGGTGAGTGTAGGTGGGGGGGTAGGGAGGAGATAGGTCAGTCCAGGGAGGACGGACAGGTCAAGGGGGCGGGCT